>CM071683.1:22237500-23437500 GCA_036553675.1 Solanum okadae
TTAGATTAAACATACACATAATGTCATAAGAAATAATGTGGAAAAATTAAAACATTTCTAAATAGAAGTCAAACTTCAAATTTCATATATAAGAGTTGTGGAAATACTAGACTTGTCTCATTAAAAACCATCTAAACATAAGAGTACGAAATTAGGGACTTAACCCTTTACATCAATGAAAGTCTTAACATAATAAAGTATGACTAAAACTAAGACTGAAATAAACATCTGGTTCTTGAACTGGAGAACTCTCCAACAATTACGAAATAGTCGACCCAAGCTTTACTTTGAAGAATGAAGTAATGAATCAACGTCCGGGACCTATACTCATAGTATGAAGAAAAGAAGGGGTTAGAAATAATATGCACTATGTATGGAAACATGCATAAAAACATTTAAATATGCTAAATAGGACATTTTTATTGGAAGTATGCATTTATCAAGTTTGGAAAGCCAATATGCATTTTCAAACATAGAAGACAAGCTATAGTCACAATACACTCATAACATATTAATATCAATACCTTAACAACCTCTAATAACACTTGTGCAATGTATGGTTGGCATCCCATAATATCAACCTTACGAATCATTCCTTGAAGGCACATATTCATTACCATAGTCTTCAAGCTTACCATAATCCATAGTCATAAATGAGGAATTATACAAGTACATGAACTAAGCATAAGAAAAGTCATATATTCATATCTAATCATACCATAAGGAAACCATTCCACAACATCCTAATAAGTTTCCTTGTGCAATGTAAAAGTGAAGTCCTATACCCCCACTCCTACCAAGTAAACCCATTAAGAAGTCATAGTATAGTTCCTATCATATTCATTATCTTATTGTTATTAGGTTATAACTGCCATAACCGACCTAGACCATGTGAGCTACATGGAATCCGGTGTCATATACCCCCACACCGAAAAAAGGCGTTCTTACTTGCCAAATGTAGAACTGATCATATTTAGCTTCCCAGTGGATCCACTAGCTAAGTCCTATGTTTGGCACATAGTTATGGGATAGGGATATTGCTACTAGAAACCCAACCTATTGCATTAGCGGAGGAGCTTCCATCTCATGAGTTTACTATAGATGGCCCAACCTATTTCATTAGTGGAGGGGCCTTTTCTTCATTGTCCATATCCATAAGGTACTAAGCATTATTTCCCAATTATGCATAATTAATATGGAATTGTATCTACATGTGTGAAGGCATACTCTACCCTTCATTCAGTACAACTCACTAAGTAGCTCATAGATTCATTTAAGTGAAAACTACCTTTGACCTTAGAATCATCATTTTAGGGTGAGTAACTTTCACCTGATTATTCATACTGTTTTCATGAGAACTAGCCCTTCAATCAACATAACAACATCAACATCATCCTAGGTAATTTATACTTAAACATGTGTAAGGATAGGGGAAATTAGTCTTCCAACAACACCTCAATTCACACAATAGTCATAGGATTCTCACCTTTCAAATGAGTTCATAAGTTCATCAATAACTATCAACAATCATGAACAATCCTTCACAATTTAACCCTTGCAAGGTCATGAACCAAGTTTCACACTTACATTTAGGATATACTATCATCAACATGAATAAGGCAAGGTTTCATATCCAAATTAACATAACCACAATACATAGTAGAAATCACCTTGCATCAATACCTTTATTGAAATTCATGAAATTGGGGTCATGGGGTAGTTCATGGGTTAATGGGGATTTTTACTATAAAATCACCATTAAAACGTCAAATCATCCATAATATACAACAAATAACATAATGAAAACATTTTTAGGAAGAACCCATGACTAGAATGAAAACACTAGTTTTTGAACAATAAAAACCCATTTTCAAAATTGAGTTGAGAGGGCTTCATGGAAGAAAGTATTATATGAATCAAGGTTCCCATACCTTGTTTGATGTTAACCCCAAAAATTTGAGTGTAGATCTTGACGCTTGAACCCTAATCTTGACCTTCTCCTTTGTTCTTCAATGGAGGAACTTCTTAGAGAGAGAAGAGAGAATTTGGAAGATATTTTGTATATATGAGAGTTAAAAGACTTGCTTAATACTTAAAAAACATTGATATACTTAAAACAACTAAATATAACCGTCCCACTCCCTAACTTAATTAATAAGTAAATTACCAAACTACCCTCACCTAGGCCAAGTCCTTGACAGATGTGCAGGCCATGTTCACGATTTCCCCACCTACGCACCGTAGGTGGGACTACGGAGCGTTATGTGTTTCCGTCGTTTGGGTCAAATAGAGTAGGTTCAAGTCCATGGTTAGGAGAGTAAGTCTCAACTCACGAGGCCTATCCACATAGAGTGAGCTGGTCCATGGACCGTGCTGCACATCCATGGAATGGGGCTGAGACATGGAATTTTTGGGGGATTTTGGTAGAGGCTAAGGCTGCACTCACGGCTCCCATCTACAGGGCATGAGTTAGTTCACGCCCCATGGTCTTTGGCTCGTGAATGAAGCTGCATTTGGAGCAGCCTCTTGGTTCTTATCAAGGACCCTTGGGGGTTCCTTGTGGGAGCCTTGCCTTGACGTATAAGCTCTATGACCCTGGTACTAGGTTAGGGAACTTATTTTAAGACCCTTACCTTACGTATTAACTTCATTAGACTACTAGACTACTTGTTAAGCTCTAGCTTACCCTAGTATTTTCCTGGAGTGTTACAGAACTGCACCCTTTAGTTGATCTCCCGTTGGAGGCTCTTGCCGTCCCGTTTTGGAAGGGTTTGCTCCCCCTTCATTTATTGTGATACCCCATGCTCTTTTTCGGTGTGGCATGTCATGTTTATCCTTAACATATCTGCAAAACATCAGGAAAAAGTGAGAAACACTTAACGCAAAAACACAAAAAAATAGTTGCAGACAAACTCGACGAACCAGTCGGCGAGTAGCCAAATCTCTTTGGCGAGTTAGATCAGGTTCACTGAAAGCATTGCCTCAAAAATCTCAAAATTTTTTGGTAAGTCGGCTTTGGGAAGGCCTTTGAGCGAATCGCCAATATCATTCGATGAGCAAGGATTAGCCTGCCGAAAGTTACAGTTCAATTAAGGGTCAGGGCGCAGATGAAGGGTGATAAAGAAGGACTTTCGGCGAGTCACCGAGTGCTTTTGGCAACCTAAGGATTATCGCCAAAAGTTACAGAACCAAACTTCACATTTAGCCTGAAATTAAAGGCGATATATGGAATTTCAGCAAACTGTCGAGTGGTTCAGCGAGCTCGACCCAGCTCGCAAAACGACCCAATGTGCCTACTTTCAACCCTACTTCTCAAGTTCAACCCTGCAACCTTTGAAAATAAAATAAAATCATGCACTAACAAAATTAAACGAAGACCCATTACTCCCATACCCCTGGGATACTCAAACTCCTCCCGGTTTGGCCAATTTTGGCCATTTGATGACTTTTTCCCTTATGAATGACGTCAATCGCTCCATCATTGGAAAAATACGTCATTTGGAACAAATGCGGGCTACTTTGACTTCACCCAACTAAACCTAATGAAATGCAAGCACAACCCCATAAATTTTAAAGCACAAAATATCAGGAATTTAATAGTATAAACATTACGGGAAAGAATTTTGAATTAACACAGGCACACACATAAACAATTAAGATCAGAGAGGCCCAACACACGACATCAAGATATAATTACTACAAAATGAGTAAAATTGCTAAAAATAAACTCGAGGTTCGGAAAACCAACCTTAGATGCCGATTAAACAAGATTGAAATGCTAGGTGGCAAAGTAATCCACTCCGAGCGCAAATCCGACGACTAAAACATGATAAAAATGCAAAATATTGAAAACTAAAGTGGTGGTGCGAGTTTGGGAAGTTCAAAAGTGAGGGAAAGTGAAAGAGTTGGAAGTTTAAACCTTTGGTCTTTAAAAACCATCCGGTTCTCGCCCATTCAGCGACATTAGTTTTGCTCGCCGACCAAATCGACGACACGCCGAGTGGGCACTTACCTCGCCGAGTTTTACAGGACCTCCAGTAAATGTGGGGGTCCAAACAGCAGACTAGATCGTGATCGCTGACCTAGTCGGTGATTCGCCAAGTTGCTTCTAGGTTCACCGAGTTTTACTGACTCTAATTTAAAATTGTCTTGAGTACAATGACTAGTCCACAAATTGTACTCATTTAGGGATATATTTTTATAGAAATTTTTTCCTCAAATGCTTATTTTATCTCAATATCTAATGAAAACCTTTAAGTTTCAAGTATTCGAAGATTGAAGGAAAGCATGGACACCACTTCGCAAAAAGGAATGAAAAGGCTGAAAAGAACAAGAAAATGAAGGCCTGAGGATCACGGAGGCCACATGGTGAATCACCGAAGGGTCTCACTCCACCTTTTGTTCTAGTGTGCTGAGCTTGAAGGAAAGGATCAAGTCGGCGGAACAAGGGAGTAGTCGGCGCATCGCCAAGTAGTTCCGTGAAGTAGAACTATATCGACCAATGACCTAGAGCACGATGATACTGAAGGATGGTGCAAGACGACGAAGAACTACAACAAAGAGTGAACCGCTGAGTTGATCAGCGATTTCGACTAATGTCTCCGATTGATCCGTCGCAACACATTTTTGAAAACTATAAATACTCATTGAGAATTATAGCTTAGATCAGATTTTAGTATTATAATATATTTCAGTATGACACATTTAATATAATTTTAGTACTTTTTCTCTAAGTTTGAGAGGGTTTTGGAAACTTGAAGAAGAAGAGGATTTCATCTCTAGGGATTTGGAGTTGCGTTTCTTGGATTCTTTATTCTTGGCCTGTAACAAGATTTAATTCTTCATACCCATTTGAATGCAAGCTCATTTAGGTATAAATTTCTATCTCTTGATGTGTGGCTAAAAACGCTATCCTTGGGGTGTTATTTAGTAAATATGCATTGAGATTATTGTTGGGTTTTACTTGCTGATAGGTTAGAGGTATTTTAATGGTGATTTCACCTAGTGGTTGTGGTTTAATTTAATGGGTTTGTAGTTACAAATACAAAATCACCCATGTGTTTTCGGCTTGCGAGAGAGAGAGGTTGTGAAATCAAGACGGATAGACTGATGGCCTAAGGAGTGGTTCGACATGAGGTTCAGCCTAAGAAGGTGAGGCCTAGTGGGGTAAGGCGTAGGCTGGCCTTCATGCGGCAAATGGGTGTCCGAAAGGAATCTATTTGAAACGGAGTAAGTTGCCCGAGAGGGAACTTATTTCCATCTAAAGATTAGCCTAGTTACTAGACCCCAACCCTTGGTTGGGTTATTATACTATTGGATGATCGTAGGCACTTGCATCGGAAGTTGTGTCATTGAATATGCAAACATCAAAATGGCACCGCTGCCGAGAAGTGGTGTTATTTGGGATTTCTTAGTAAAATAGAATTTTTGATTCTTTCTAGTTCTAGTTTTACTAATCTAAATTGTAGTTTTGTTTTGCTAGTTTGAATATCAAAGCAGGGAACAAAGGATGGAAAATCATTATGGATGCCACACGGATCATCCCCTTCTGAAACTACTGAACCTCTGGGACAACCTCCTGACTTTTAAACAGGTAGGGGATGAGACGATTCAAGAAATGTGGCTGAAGTTTCAAGTAGTGCTGCAACCATGCCCATCTTACGGGATGACGAACAAGGGGCTACTGGAGTTCTTTTATAGGGGTCTTGGACCTGAGAATAGATGTATAGACGATAAGCTTTGTAATGGCAGTATGATACACCAGCCTTACGAAGTTGTAGCAAAACTCCTTAATGGCATGGTAGAAGCTAACAAAGAATCCAGAAAAAAGGAGTGGGACACAGTAGTCACCTAGTTTGATGTTCTATCCATCTGAGTCACGGAATTGGAAGTACAAGCCATGGGAAGAGAAAAGCACTCCTCCCTTTGAGAGTGTAAACATAGGAAGAAGAAGAGAGGTGTACATAATGATGAAGCCCAGTCACTCATTCAACAAAATATTGAGGCACGTGAGAAGATGTTGAATGAGATGAAAGAGAACATCAAAATGCTAAACGAAGCATCAGTCTTTCACTCCTTGACAATTCAACTGCAAGATTCTCAAATTGGCCATTTGATGTCAGGACAATACCCACCATTCACCGAGGACTCGCCTAATTACAACATGGGCAACTCTGAAAATGAAGAATAGCTACTGACTTGTGTCGTGCCACAACGTTAACTAAGGCATTGTTTGGGAGGCAACCCAAAACCCCTTAATATTTTATATTTTCATATTAGTAAAATGATTATGTGCTGATTGTTATAAGTGGAAGTGCGAGAAGTACGCAAAAAGTGCGGGGTGACAAGCAATAGATCAAATTGTTGAGTCGCCAAAGAGGTCGGTGAACTCGACTTTATCCGCCGTTTGACTACAAACATCCCTAAAATTAGAGTCTGTAAAACTCGGCGATATTGAGATATCATTAGCGCATCGCCAACTCGGTTGGCGATCTCGACGGAGACCACCTTTTGAACACCCACGTTTGCTGGAAAGATCTGTAACACTCAGTGAAACATGTGATTAGCCTGCGACATGCCAATTGACTTGGCGATTCAGACTGATATTGCCAGGTACATAAGAATTTGACATTGCCTGAGTAAAGAGAAACAGGGTGGCGGTGAAGTATTCGAGAAAGTGGGTCAAAAATAGGCGTGTTGGATTGCTTGGCGATGTTGTGTAGAGTTTGCTGAATCACTCAACGACTCACTTAATGTCCCCACCTCACCTTCTTGTAAATGCTAAAATTTTGAAAGGTCAACACCCAAAGTTGTAGGAGAACCATGCCGCCTTGACAGATGGAGCAACCGCCTAACCAGGATCACTTTTTTATCTCCTTATTTGTCCTTCTTATTTTTAACTTTTGGATACTTATTACTTGCACTTGAGGACAATCACATTTTATTGTGGTGGAGTGAGACCCACCTTGCTTGTTTGATATGGATATTTGTGTTGTTGTGTAAAGTTGGGTTGTCTGTTTTTAATTACATTAAATATTGCTTTCTGTGGATGTTTAAACTTATTGCTCCTTTTATTTTAAATTGAAAAAGGATTTTGACCCTTCCGAAAAAATTTCATTTTTCCAAATATTTTGCCACCTCTCGTGTATTGAAAGTGGCTGATATTTTGTAAAATTTAAGTCTCAGTCCCGATCAATACTAATGACTTGAATAATGCTATCAATAGAACGAACATGAATGCACGGCTACGACTAGACCAAATGAAGTTGCATAGACAATATGTAAACTCTTTGCATCACATTGTGTTTAAACATTTATCAAATTGATTCTCTTGTAATGACCATTAGACACTAGCGAAAGTGTGTAGTGTTGTTTGACTTAAGTGTCGATGCCTTGTGTGATTAGCTTACTTTGAACCATGCATAAATATATCCAAAATTTACGTCGTTAGTCTGATTGATATAGAAAGGTGTGCTCTTGAAATGATCTTAGGCAACTTTAGAGAGTGTGAGCCAACTTTGACATAAACTTCTTTTATGGCCTACCCGTGAGAGTGTGAAACTCTTTTGAACACCCTTTGAGCCTTACCTTTCTTTGGAAGAACCTTGATAAACCCTAGACCATACTTTACCCACTACCTATAATCTTCTTGATTTGTGGTTTAGTGAATAGCCAAGTTAGGACAAAATCCTAAGTTGGTGGTGTGGTGAAAGGAAAAGGAGATGTCAAGAAGTGCAAGAAAAGTATCCCTTAACCCATGGTATTGCAAGTCAAAATGGGGACCCTTCAAAAAAAAGTGTGGAATAAAAAGTGCAAAAGGAATTGGGTTTCCAAGGAATACATAGAAAGTGAATAAAAGGATGACTTAGAAGCACTAGAATAAAAAGAGATAAGGGAAAGGAAAAGGACATTTTGAGAACACCACATCTCACGAGGATGAAAAAGTCACTGAGTCTAAATAACCATACCTTTGCACTCAGCCCCATTTCAAGACTTGAAAAGACCTTTTTGATCTTGAGTAAGCCAAATCGAAAGTCGATTGGAAAATAAGGGCAAACCTATGGGTGAAAACATGCATTGTGTTCCTCTTTTTGAGTGTGACTGTTGCATCTGATTCCTGATATTGAATTGATTAACCTCTATCTGTGAATATGGAATCATTCTTTACATGAGGACATTTATATACTTTTTGTTAAGCTTGAACTTGCACAAGTAGCAAGTATTGTGAACATGAGAATCTTTGGTAATAGTGTGTCACAACTTGAATCTTTGAGTACACAATTGATCTTTGCATGAGTAACTTGAGTCTTGTTGTGTACATTCATGATTGAGTCTTGTGTAGCACTGTTTGAGAAACCCTTTGTGATCATCTGAACTCTAGTTTGGGGGAGTTGATGAGTCCACTAATTGGACTCATTTCGGACTATATTTTAATAGAAATTGTGTCCTTAAATGCTTATTTTATCTCAATATTTGCTGAAAACCCTTACATTTTAGGTATTCAAAGATTGAAGGAAAGCATCGACACTATTTTGCAAAAAGTAATGAAATGCTGAAAAGAACGAAAAAATGAAGGCCTGAGGATCGCCGAGGCCACTTGGCGAATCGTCGAAGGGTCTCACTCCGCCTTTTGTTCCAGTGTGCTGAGCCTGAAGGAAAGGATAAAGTCGGTGGAACAAAGGAGAAGTCGACGCATCGCCGAGCAGTTCCGTGAAGCAGTACTATATCGCCCAATAGCCCAGAGCACGACGATGCCGAAGGATGGTGCAAGACTGCGAAGAACTACCCCAAAGGGTGAATCACCGAGTTGATCGGCGATTCCGACTAATGTCGCCGAATGATCCGTCGCAGCACAGATTTTTGAAAACTATAAATACTTGTTGAGAGTTATAGATTAGATCAGATTTTAGTATCATAATATTTTTCAGTCTGAAACAGTTAATATAATTTTAGTAGTTTTTCTATGAGTTTGAGAGGGTTTTGGAAACTTGAAGAAGAAGAGGATTTCATCTCAAAGGATTTGGACTTGGTTCTCTGGGATTCTTCATTCTTGGCCTGTAACAAGACTTAATTCTTCATACCCATTTGAATGCAAGAACATTTAGTTATAAATTTCTATCTCTTGATGTGTGGCTAAAAACCCCCATTCTTGATGTGTGATTTAGCAAATATGTATTGAGATTATTGTTTGGTTTTGCTTGCTAATAGGTTAGATGTATTTTAATGGTGATTTCACCTAGTGGTTATGGTTTAATTTAATGGGCTTTTAGTTGCAAATATAATACCGCCCATGTGTTTTCGGCTTGCGAGAGAGAGAGGTCGTGAAACCAAGACCGCTAGACTGATAGCCTAAGGAGTGGGTCGACATGAAGTTCAGCCTGAGACGGTGAGCCCTAGTCCGATATCCTAACACTAAGCTCAAGAGAGTGAGTGAGGTGAGGCGTAGGCTGGCCTTCATGCGGCTAATGGGTGTGCGACAGGAACCTATTTGAAACGCGCTATGTTGCCCGAGAGGGAACTTATTTCCATCTAAAGCTTAGCCTAGTCACTATTATCTTGCAAATTTCCTATCGACAAAATGTACCCAACGATTTAAATCAATATATATTGCGGTCTCACCCCAAGAATCACCTCTCATTCATAGATTTCTCTGACATTTTTACTATTTTTTCTATACTAGTGACAAAATCCCCATTTGATATTTGACACTTTTGTGCTACCCCACTTTAATTTACAATGTTTTTAGTCGTTAATGTCTTTAACTAAGACTAGTTAGAACTTTATGTTTCTATTAATTTTTTATACCAATCCCTTGGGACTCGACCCCAACCCTTGGTTGGGTTAATATACTATTGCACAGTCGTAGACACTTGCATTGGAAGCTGTGTCATTAATTACCCAGTTATCAAAATGTCGCCGCTGCCGGGGAGTGGTGTTATTTGGGAATTCTTAGTTACATAGAATTTTTGATTCTTTCTAGCTCTAGTTTTACTAATCTAAATTATAGTTTTTTTTCACTACTTTGAATATCAAAGGAGGGAATATAGGATGGAAAATCATTATAGATACCACACGGATCATCCCCTTCTGAAACTATTGAACCTCAGGGACAACCTCTTGACCTTTAGATAGGTAAGGAATGAGACGATTAAAGAAATGTGGCTGAAGTTTCAAGCGGTGCTGCAACCATTCCCATTTCACGAGATGACGGACAAGGGGCTACAGGAGTGCTTCTACAGGGGTCTTGGACCCGAGAATATATGTATAACTGATCAGATTTGTAATGGCGGTATGCTACACCAGCCCTACGAAGTTGTAGCAAAACTCCTTAATGGCATAGTAGAGGCCAACAAAGAAGCCAGAAAAAAGTAGGAGTGGGATGCACTAGTCACCTAGTTGGATTTTCTTTCCACCCGAGTCACAGAATTGGAAGTACAAGCCATGGGAAGAGAAAAGCACTCACTCCCATCGAGAGTGTAAACATGGGAAGAAACAAAGAGGTGTGCAGGATCATGAAGCCCTGTCAGTCATTCCACAAAAGATTGAGGGACATGAGAAGATGTTGAATGAGATGAAGGAGAACATTGAAATGCTAAACAAAGCATCAGCCTCACATTCCGTGACAACTCAACTACAAGATGCTCAAATCGGCCAATTGATGTCAGGACAATACCCACTACTCACCGAGGACTTGCCTAATTACAACATGGGCGACTCCGAAAATGAAGAATAGCTACTGACTTGCGTCATGCCACTACGCTAACTAAGGCGTTGTTTGGGAGGCAACCCAAGACCCCTTAAAATTTTATATTTGTGTATTAGTAAAATAATGATGTACTGATTGGTATAGGTGGAAGTGCGAGAAGTGCGAGAAGTGCTCGAAAAGTGCGTAGTGACAAGCAACAGATCAAATTGGCCAGTCTCTGAAGAGGTCGGCGAACTCGACCTTATCCGCCATTTGACTCCAAACATCCCCAAAATTGGAGTCTGTAAACCTTGGCGAGCTTGAGAAATCATTGGTGCATTACCAACACTGTTGGCGATCTCCACGGAGACCACCTTTTGAAAACCCAGGTTTGCTGGAAAGATCTATAGCACTCGGCAAAACATGTGATTAGCCTGTGACACGCCAATTGACTCTATGATTAAAACTGATATCGCAGGTACGTAAGAATTGGACAACACTTGAGTAAAGTAAAACAGGGTGGCAGAGAATCATTCGAGAAAATAGGTCGAAAATAGGCGTGTTGGATTGTTTAGCGATACTGTGTAGAGTTTGCTGAATCACTCAATGACTCGCTTAACGTCCCCACCTCACCTTTTTTTTAATGCTAAAATTTTGAAAGTCTACACCCAAAGTTGCAAGAGAACCATGCCGCCCTGACAGATGGAGCAACTGCCTACCCAGGATCACTTCTTTATCTCCTTATTTGTCCTACTTATTTTTAACTGTTGTATATTTATTACTTGCACTTGAGGAGAAGCACATTTTATTGTGGTCGAGTGAGGCCCACCTTGCTTGCTTGCTTGATATGGATATTTGTGTTTTTGTGTAAAGTTCGGTTGTCTGTTTTTAGTAACATTAAATATTGCTTTCTATGGATGTTTAAACTTACGAATCCTTTTATTTTAAATTGCAAAACAACTTTGACCCTTCTGAAAAAATTTCATTTTTTGAATTTTTTTTCCACCTTTCGTGTGTTGAAAGTGGTTGTTCTTCTGCAAAAAATTAAGTCTCAGTCCCGATCAATACTGATGACTTGAATAGTGTTATCAATAGAACAAACATGAATGCAGGACTACGATGAGACCAAATGAAGATGCATAGACAATATGTGAACTCTTTGTATCTCGTTGTGATTAGCCAGTTATCGAATTGATTCTCTTGTAATGACCGTTGCACACTAGCGAAAGTGTGTAATCTTGTTTGACTTAAGTGTCGATGCGCTGTGTGATTAGCTTACTTTGAACCATGCATGAATAAACCCAGAATTTACCTCGTTAGTCTGATTGATTTAGAATGGTGTGCTCTTGAAATGATCTTAGGCAACTTTAAAGAGTATAAACAAAATATGACATATACCTCTTTTGTGGCCTACCCGTGAGCGTGTGAAACTCTTTTGAACACCCTTTGAGACTTACCTTTATTTGGAAGAACCTTGATGAACCCTAGACCTTACTTGACCCACTACCTATAATCCTTTTGATTTGTGGTTTACTGAATAGCCAAGTTTGGCCAAAAGCCTAAGTTGGGGGTGTGGTGAAAAGGAAAAGGAGAAGTCAAGAAGTGCAAGAAAAGTATCCCTTATGGTATTTCAAGACAAAATGGAAACCCTTAAAAAAAAGTGGAATAAAAAGTGCAAAAGGAATTGGTTTTCCAAGCAATACATAGAGAGTGAATAAAAAGATGACTTAGAAGAAATAGAAGAAAAAGGGATAAGGGAAAGGAAAATGACATTTTGAGAACACCGCACCTCATGAGGATGAAGAAGTCACTGAGCCTAAATAACCATACATTTGTACTCAACCTCATTTCATGCCTTGAAAAGATCTTTTTGATCTTGAGTAAGACAAATCGAAAGTCGATCGGAAAATAAGGGAAAACCTATGGGTGAAAACATGCATTGTGTTCCTCTTTCTAAGTGTGAGCATTGCATCTGATTCCTGATCTTGAATTTATTAACCTCTATGTGTGAATATAGAATCATTCTTTACGTGAGGGCATTTAGGTACTTTTTGTAAAGCTTGAACTTGCACAAGTAGCAAGTATTGCGAGCATTATAATCTTTGGTAATGGTGTGTCACAACTTGACTGTTTGAGTACACAATTGATCTTTGCATGAGTAACTTGAGTCTTGTTGTGTACATTCATGATTGAGTCTTGTATAACACTGTTTGAGACACCCTTTGTGATCAGCTGAACTCGAGTTTACTTGAGGACAAGTAAAAGTTTAAGTTGGGGGTGTTGATGAGTCCACAAATTGGACTCATATAGGGCTATATTTTAATAGAAATTGTGTCCTCAAATGCTTATTTTATCTCAATATTTGATGAAAACCCATAAATTTCAGGTATTCGACAATTGAAGGAAAGCGTGGACACTACTTCGCAAAAAGGAATGAAGAGGCTGAAAAGAATGAGAAAATGAAGGCATGAGGATCGCCGAGTCCACTTGGCGAATCGCCAAAGGGTCTCACTCCGCCTTTTGTTCCAGTGTGCTGAGCCTGAAAAAAATGATCAATTTGGCGGAACAAGGGAGTAGTTGGCCCATCACCGAGCAGTTCCGCGAAGCAATACTATATTGCCAAATGACCAGAGCAATATGATGCCGAAGGATGGTGCAAGATGGCGAAGAACTACACCAAAGGGCGAATCGTCTAGTTGATCGGCGATTCCGACTAATGTCGCTGAATGATCCATCGCAGCAAAGATTTTTGAAAACTACAAATACTCGTTGAGAGTTATTGCTTAGATCATATTTTAGTATCATAACATTTTTGAATGTGAAACAATTAATATAATTTTAGTACTTTTTCTCTGAGTTTGAGAGGGATTTGAAAACTTGAAGAAGAAGAGGATTTCATCTCCAAGGATTTGGACTTGGGTCTCTGGGATTCTTCATTCTTGGCTTGTAACAAGACTTAATTCTTCATACCCATTTGAATGCAAGCTCATTTTGGTATAAATTTTTATCTATTGATGTGTGGCTAAAAAACCCCATTCTTGGAGTGTGATTTAGCAAATATGTTTTGAGATTATTTTTGTATTTTTCTTGCTGATAGGTTAGATGTATTTTAATGGTGATTTCACCTAGTGGTTGTGGTTTAATTTAATGGGTTTGTAGTTGGAAATACAAAACCACCCATGTGTTTTTGGCTTGCTTAAGAGAGAGGTCGTGAAACCAAGACCGCTAGACTGATGGCCTAAGGAGTGGGTCGACATGAGGTTCAGCCCAATATGGTGAGCCCTAGTCCCATATCCTAACACTCAGCTCCAGAGAGTGAGTGGGGTAAGGTGTAGGCTGGCCTTCATGCGGTAAAAGGGTGTCCGATAGGAACCTATTTGAAATGGGGTAAGTTACTCGAAAGGGAACTTATTTCCATCTAAAGATTAGCTAGTCACTATTATCTTGCAAATTTCCTATTGAAAGCATGTACCCAACGATTTAAATCAATATATATTGCGGTCACACCCCAAGAATCCCCTCCCAGTCATAGATTTCTCTGTCATTTTTACTGTTTTAGCTATACTTGTGACAATAGCCCCATTTGATATTTGACACTTTTGTGTCACACCTCTTTAATTTACAATGTTTTTAGTCGTTAATGTCTTTAGCTACGACTACTTAGAACTAATTTTATGTTTCTATTAATTCTCCAAACCACTCCATTGGGAGTCGACCCCAACCCTTGGTTGGGTTATTATACTATTGCATGATCGTAGACAGTTGCATCAGAAGTTGTGTCATTGATTACACAAACATCATCGAACGGTGGTCCAAGTCGGGCTCGCTGACCTCTTCGGCGATTCGCCGACTGGACTATCAACTCGCCAACATGCACTTTTCAAACACTTTCCAAACTTTGACCTGCACATTCAACACACCATTATTTCAAACTTAAAAAGAAAGAAAATAAAACATGGGTTGCCTCCCAAGAAGCACATTAGTTAACGTCGTGGCACGACACAAGTCCACACTCAAACCTCATTCTTGGGGTTAGCCATAGTATCACTAGGCAAACCCCCTTGCTGTCTCGGGTTTAAATGAGATGAGATATGACCCATTTGAGTCTCAAACTATTTGATCGATATTGCATGGGATGTAATAGTCGGGCTAAGGGTTGACACTTCGTCATTCATTTCTTTCAAAATCTTGTCTGACCCCTCAACTTTGTTTAGGATACGAGAAAGCATATCCTCAGACCGGCCACCTTCCGAATCCTTTGGCTTTTGACGCTCGTGGGGAGGCACACACCTATCCTTCTTCCGGTCCTTCCAATTTTGATTTCGGTCTCTCCATTCACGATCCTTCCATCCTTCATCCTTGTTCCAACCTTGGTTACCACCTTGCCTTGGGTAGTTTGAACAATAACCACCAGATTGGTTGGCTAGGAAATTCACCTCCTCATTATACAAGGCTTCAAACTTGGCTTCCTCCAGATTAGCACAACTGATACCCACGTCATTGACACTCCGAGCACCAGCTCCCATGACATTTTCAGACAAAATGTCGAGTTGTGTGATGATCTTGGCCATGTTCTTGTCCCTTTCTTGGTCTTTCTCCATCTGCTCCTTGGTCAATTTGAATGTGAGAGGAGAGATCTGGTCTTCACGGGTGTACCACACCCTATTGATTGTGGTCATGCCATCCAAAAGCTGAGCTGCTATCATATAATATTGCTGCATCAAACCTCCAGGAGAAAGTTGGTCAGCAACACCCTTATTTACCGAGTCAAGACTTTGGTAAAAATATTGTAGCAACACGTTGTCAGGCAAGCCATGAGTTGGGCATTGAAGCACCAAATTCTAGAATCACTGCCAAGTTTCATGAATTGTCTCACCTTCCAGACGCTTGAAGCTCTAAATTGTATCCCGAAGAGTCATCATATTCGAAGGAGGGATAAATCAGACTTGTAATGCAGTAACCATATCCTCCCACGAAGTGATTGGTTCACGTGGCAATTCAGCCAGCCACTTACATACTTCTCCCATCAAAGAGAAGGGGAACAACCTCAACCGGACCGACTCTTGGGATATGTTCTTAAAGGAGAACGGTCATCATACATCCACGGATTTTCTAATATGCTCATGGGGATCCTCAAATTTCAAGAGCTGTAACATAGTACTTGTGATGTGGAACACCGCATTCCCTTCGGCCGGAGGGAAGTGAATGGCACCAATACCACCCATAAGATTGGGGTCATTACCATTAGGCTCGTTGACATCATTGAGGTTTTGATGTCATCTTGATGACCTACTTGACTGTCATTGCTGCCATTCACACTCATACTTCCTGTTTCGAAAGACAAACAAGTAAAACAAAACTAAAATTAAGTAAGTTCAGCTATGACTAAGAACAATAAAATTCAACTTAACTAAAAATTCTCAAGTAACATGACCACTCCCCGGCAGCGGTGCCATTTTGATTTCATGTATCAAGACACTTCTTCCAATTCTAAGTGCCAACAATCGTTAGTCAGTAATATAACCCAGCTAAGTGAGTTGGGGTAGAATCCCACAGGGAGTGGTATGTATTTGAGAATCAATAGATAAGCATAAATATGTTCAAGTCAATCATAGGTAAAGACATTTACGAATAAAAGCATAGTTCTAATTTAGGGTGACACAAGTGTCAAATATGGGGTTTTTTGTTACAACTATCAGCTACACAACAACAAATACCACGAATTAACAAGTAATGAGACGGGTTCTTGGGATGTGATTGGATTATAGGTTAAGGTAGACAAATGGGTGATTGCAATTAATAGTAAATAGTTGTAAATCAGTGAATAAGCTAGACTTTAGTGGGGATAAACTTTCTCTCGAACAATTTACCCTGAATCAAATTGGTTTCTCTTGAACACCAATAAGCAACAATTAAGAGAAGCCTACACTTTAATCCATTCACTCTCTCGACCTGAATGTGTGGAAAAGGGTTTAGGATTAACTCTCTCTAGCTGAACCCATGAAAACCTAATACCCACAGACCATCAAATCAGTAGCCTTGGTTTTAAAACCTCTCTCTCTAGCAAGCCAAAAACACGAATGTAGAGTTGCATTTGCAACTACAACCCTTTATAATAAGCCACAACTACTGAATGAAATCACGTTTAAACAACATTTAAACTATTAATTAACAATACCCAGCAACTAAATCAACCCATAATCATATAATCACACCCTAAGAATTGCTGTTTTAGCTAGACATCATAAGACTGGACAACCTTTATAAGTAATTTAGACCGCTAAACTAAGTTATTCAGGTCATTATTTCTAAACCACCCCCCTCCCCCTAAAAGAATCCCGAAGTTCATCCTCTCAAATAATTCTCTCTCTAGAAAGTTGAAGAAGAAGAAGAGAGTAGAGGGTCAAGCTAGGTCAGGTCAAGTCTCCATTCTTCTAAGATTTGTGGGCTTTGGAATCAAGGTATGATGACTATTTCATTCATGGATTCCTTTCATCCATAAAGCCTGCATGTTTTCCCAAATTTAGAAAAAGAATTCCCCAAGTCAAATTAGGGTTTCTTCTAATCTTATGGGTAATGATCCAATAGAGTGGATTATGATTGTTTATGATGGAATTGCATTTTCTTAGTATGATTATACTTGTATCTATGATTAGCTTATGGTTCTAAGATGAATTTGATATAGTTTGCTTTTATGCCATGAAAGGGTAAATTGAGGGCTTAGATGTGATCTTCTAGGATTGATGAATTACATTATAGATTGCTTCAAATTAGAGCATGTAGATATGAATAGATTTAGAGTAAAGCATATAGACATGAATTGAATTAGAATGATGTATATATGTTGAGTCATGATTAGTAGTGCTTGAGATTGAACCTATATGATGATATATGCTTAGAATTTCTTAACAATAAAGCATGTGATTAGAATGTCTTGTGATATAGGCATATATGATGATTATGAGAAGTATTTCTTTGAGAATAAGACGTGTAGCTATGAATGTTGAATTCTAGGGCTTTGAGAGTAAAGCTAATATGATGAACTATGAATGTTAAAGCTTGAGAAGTAAAGCTTATATGATTGTAGATTGTTAATGTTTATGATGTTGAAGGGATACTTCCCATAATGAATTGCTAAGCATGGTTGAATGAATGTGAAAGGTTTACTCATATAAATGATTCTAGGTTGAAAGGATTTCTCACCTAAAATGAATCTAGACTAAAATGCTTAATGAATGATGAGGCTAGAGGCGACTACCCTTGACCTCCATATTGAATGATATGTGGTTATTTCCTTTAGTCCTTAGAAATGAAAAAGAGGTGATTCCTCACGTTCTTATTATGATGAATGGACATGGAGGTGAGTACCCATGATCCTTATAAAATGATGTGGAGGCGAGTACTCGTGTCTATGAAATGATTGTGGAGGTGAGTACCCACAATCTTGTATGATGTTAGCTTAGCTTGGATTGTTGCTTGAGTTGCCTTCCTTGATGTGCATCACTAGAGGTAATGACCCAAGCCTTGAGTAAGAATACGTTGATGTAACTTGAGAAGTGTTCCTCTTAATTAAGGCTGGCAAGGGGACGGGGGCGGGGACTGGGGGACGGGACGAAGGGGGACGGGACGGGACGGGGGACGGTTCTGGGGGGATTTTGGGGGGATCGGGATTGGGGGGACAAAAATAAGTCCCATCCCGTCCCACTATATATACGGGATGGGACGGGTTTTGGGGGGACAGGACGGGACGGGACGGGGGATTTTTTATTTTTTATATACTTATTTATTTGTATTGAAAATTTGAAATTATATGTTATTGAATAACATTTTTAGTTTATTTGATTTTTTTTCAATAACATTTTTAGCTAATAAATAATGCTTAAGTTTTCAAATTTCAAAATTCAAATTTCAAACTTCAAATTTCAAATTTCAAATTTCAAATTTCAAATTTCAAATTTCAAATTTCAAATTTCAAATTCAACTTTCAAATTTCAAATTCAACTTTCAAATTTCAAACTTCAATTTTCAATTTTGAAATTACAAATTTGAGAAGTTCAAATTTGTCTTTTAAATATTTTAAAGTAATTTAAACTTGAAATTTTGATTTTGAAGAAAAGGCCCCAAAAAAGGACGTTATGTGCAATACTTTGAATTTTCCTTATTTTTTTTTTTTTAATAATCTAGGTGTTAGTTGATGTATTAAAGTTCCATTTTTTAACATTTGTTCCTTATTATAAAATTTTGTAATAGCTAGTTCTCTTTTTATTATCTTCAACTATTTTCAAACAAATTAGTATATATGTAATTATGTATGAATATATTAAAATTAAAATGCAAGACAATAGTTATATAAAAAAGACTTAATAAAGCCTTCAAATTTATTCAATAAAATCTAATTGCAACTTAGAACTTAGAAGTTACAATTTACAAATATTAGTGGAGTAACTAATCTACGCAGCCACCTTTTAGGAAGGGTTCTGTTTCAATAAGTTCTCATATGTAAAACTAATATTTGTTACAAATATTAGATGAGTAACTAATTTATGCAGCCACCTTCTAGGAAGGGTTCTGTTTCAATTAGTTCTCGGATGTAATCTAATATTTGTATTTTCCTTTAAAATTCAATTCTAATTGTCGCATCATATCGACGGTAACATCCTCCGGTGTTGGCAAACTTGCTAGAAACTCTTGTGACTCTAATTCATCATCACTAGATCCAAGTACTGCATTAATCCAAGCTTCTTGTTTGGAACTTAACTTTGGCAAATTATCATTTCTCCTTTCGGCGTTGACCCAATCTCTAAATAAAACTGATATTTCCAAACTGTCTTCCGCCAATGAATGTCTATGATCGCCAAGTTGAAACCTTGTCGCACTAAAAGCAGCCTCTGATGCAACTGATGAAGCTTGAATAGCTAGAACATCACGAACCATTTTGCTTAAAATTGGAAATGCAACGCTCCGCCTCCTCCACCATGCTAATAAATCTTCATTGCCATCTTCGTCTTCCACTGTTTCTAAAGATTGATTAAGATATTTTTCAAAATCATCACGGTTAGTAGAATTAAGACCAAGAAAATCTCGCATATAACTTGAAATTCGAGCTTTACTCTGAGGATTAGAAGTTTGACCAACTTCTTGAATATTTCCTGTAGTTCTATATTTTTCATACAAAACTTTTGCTTCTACTTTTATGCTACACTTACACATTTGACTAGTTGGATTTATTTCCGGTGAAATTTCTAAGGTATCATAAAAAGTGTCAACAAGTCCCTGCACACCTTGTAATTTATAGTCAGGATGAAGTAAAGTAGCAGTTAAAAAAATTTGAGGAATAGGAAAAAAATATTTTTTAAATTTTTCAATCATACCTTCAATTGCAACTCTAAATTTTTCAATATTTTTGTATTTAGAAAATTGAATTGAAATAGCACAAATATTTATTAATACTGATGAAATAGTAGGATAATAAATTCCAGAAAACATGGTTGTTGCATCATAAAAAAGTCTTAAAAATTCTAATAGTTCATTACTTTCTTCCCAATCTTCTTCACAAATTCTGTCTAATGGGTTAGCATTATGAGCATTAAACACCATTTGTATGGGTCTTCCATATTCGTAAGCAACTGAAAGCATTTCGTAAAAAGAATTCCACCTTGTTTTAATATGTCTTGGAATTTTTCTTGGTGGCAAATCACATAGTACACAACGCTCATTAAATTCCCTAATTCTAGCAACTCTATTAGCATAAAAAATCCAGGCAACAGCATATTCAATTTTCATACAACCACATTCAAATAATGAAATACCATCTTGTACAACTAAATTTAATACATGTGCAACACATCTAACAAGAAAAGAATTATCATCAATTGGGCATAATCTATTTTTTAACATACTAGCAGCGTTTACATTATTAGATGCATTATCTAATGCGACAGATATTACTTTATCTATAAGCATGTAATAATTTATAACACTCAAAATATTTGAACCTAAATATGCACCAGTTTTTTTCTCTACACATTCTTTATAACTTAAGATTCTTTTTTGCAAATTCCAGTTATGATCAATCCAATGTGCTGTAACAGTTAAATAATCACGTCCATTAACACTACGACCCATGTCCGAAGTTATAGACACTTTACAATCTAATATGTTAAACACACAACGAAGATATTGACAATGTTTACCTTGATATACAAAAACATCAGATTTAACAGTATTTCTTGAAAAACCTCTACAATTAGGATTATAAGTTTGTTGAATATATTCAATAAAACCGGGATGTGAAGGAAAACTATAAGGTAAACCACAAACAGAAACCATTTTAGCTAAATTTCCACGATCTCTTTCCTTATTATATTTACGTTGTGTTAGTGGACCACCGGGGTTAGAAGGATCTAATGTTCCTTGAACCATGTTAGAAGTCCCTACCGATTCATTAACATTAATATCAAAATCATTAACTGGAATTCCTTTTTTTCTATTGGCTAATGATTTAGCTTCTTTATATTGAATCGGCACACAAGATAACAAATGTCTATTTAAGCCCCCCGTCCCACCTTGACCTCCACCTTGTTTATGTTTAAAAGGTTGCTTACATTTATTACAAATAGCAATAGAATTTTCCTTATCTAAAGTCATAAATTGCCACACAACAGAAGTTTTAGGGCGTTGATACTTCACCTTCTCCCTTGTAGGAGGTATAAGGGGTGGGCGTCCAGAATTTTGCTCCGTTGAATTTGAAGTTTCATTTGGAACATTTGTCACCGGACTAGTAGGTGTATCTTCTAATTCATCTTCTCCCGAACCAACTTCTACTTCTTCACCTGAATGTTCATCAAGATAAGGATTAACATCACCATAAATTTGTTGTAAAAGTTCATGATCGAGTTGAGCATTTGAATCAATATCATAAGAAGTATCATCAACATAAGTAGAATCATTTGTATTAAATCTAACTCTAGAAGTACCACCACATTTACTCTTATTTTTTTCCTTACTACTTTTTTTAGTAAAATTAAATAATCTACTAATGCCACTTGGTTCCTTCTCTTTTCCTTTACCGGTATCTTTTTTGTTAGAACTCATATTTAATTATATGTAAAGTATAATATAAAAATAATAATAACACAAAAATTAATGACGAAAAATAAAATATAAATATTATGAAACGAATGTACCAAACGTCTGCGTTAATAGCAGACGTTATAACCGATTCTTGAAGCTTGTAGTTTGTTGTAACTTGTAATTTGGAACTCTAATATTTTATAGCAAATATAATATGAAAACTTAGATATATATATTATGATATTTAATATGAAAACTTAGAATTGAAATATATGTATTATGATATAATATGACACTTAAATGAAATAAAATATTGAGATTTGAGACTTAAGATTGAGAGTTGAGACTTGAAAGAATATAAAAAATAGATGAGAGAATATATAATTTTGTAAGAAATAATAAGGGATAGAGGGGTATTTATAATATTAAAAGTGGATTAAAGTGTATTTATAATAACTTGAGGGTTTAAAATAAATTATTAAAAGTAGGGGTGGTAAGGGGTGTTGGTTGGGGGAAAAAACTGCCAAAATATCCGTTGGGGGGGCCCACTAGCTGTTGCCCAACGGATAGAATATAAAAAAAAAATAAAAATAAAAATATATTTTTTAGGGGATCCCGCGAACCGGCCGGTTCATCCGGGCCGGGACCGGACCGGGTCGACCGGGACCAACGGGTGAACTGGACCGGTACCGGTCCCCTATCCCGAAAGCCCCCATCCCGCCATCTTCAAACGGGACCGGGTCCGGCGAGTCTGTTCTCGGACCAGTCGCGGGCCGGGGCGGGCTGACCCGGTCCCCCTGCCACCCCTACTCTTAATTACGAGATGATATTCTATGTGCATTGAATATTCTTATGATTTATGTTATTGTCTCTTATGTTTATATCCTATGTCTTATGTTGATGTCTCTTATGATTATGGTATATGACTTATGCTGACTAATGCCTATATTATGCCTATGATTGATTATTTATGTAGCCAATATATTTAGTACATCTTTGTATTAACACATACTCTTTCCTACATTCTTATCAAATATAGGTCCAATGATATTGACTTCAATCCTCGTGACTAGGATCGTCGTAGAAACAAGAAAGTGAAGATTTCGTGAGTCCTCATAGCATCGAGAACTTGATCACCTTTCCTTTATGTCTTTCTTGTCATGACCCAGAGTACCCCCTAGATGTAACAAGGCACATAAAACCCCGGAAGGCTTCGTATAAGCCACATAGCATATCATAACATAAAGCATTAGAACAATAAGAGTAAAAACGCATATAAGGCCAAAATCCTTATAAAGGAAGGTCTAGACTTGTCTCAATTTGCTATCTATTACTATACTTGAGTCGAAATAGAGTCACAGCCCCAAAACAACATAATCTGAAAGTGAAAGTACAAGAATAAAAAAAAATGATAGCATACCATCCTCAAATAATGAGGACACACCACAAGAAAAGAGAAATGAGCAAATTCAAGATCTATCCACAATGGGGACCACCTTGAGAACCGAACCCTTCACTTGGAAAAAATGTAGGAAAATATGGGTTAGTACAAAAATGCACCAAGTATGATAGTCATGCATAAAATCATGAAAACATGCTAAAAGGGACATTTTAGTTGAATGCATGTCATTTACTAGTTTAAAGCATCATTTTGAAGATAATGGAAAACCATAAGTCTTAAGCATAATCAACTCAAAGATTATGATATCATAATAGGAACATACCATAAATACTCTCAAAGCATACTTGTGCAATGCATGAATAAGATCCCATAATCCGACCTATACTAAGTAAAGCTTCTTGACTAACTGTAATTCGTATTTCATATATTCTTGTTCATACTATCATAAAGGGAGATTAGCCTTAACCGACACAAACCATGTGAGCTTACCATGGAATCTGGTGTCTACCGCACACCCAAAAGGGGTTGTCCTACTTGCCTAAGGTAGAACCATAATCTTAGATTAGGTGCATCCACTAGCTAAAGACCTATTTCGGCACATAGTTATGGGATAGGGAGTTTGCTACTAGAAACCCAGACTCTACTAAGGTATAAGGTTTCCATCTCATGAGATACATACTTTGGGAACCCAAACTCAATTAAGGTAGAAGGAACCCATTTGGAAAGTCCGACTCAACTATCGTATAAACTTCCATCTCATATAAATATCCACTCAGCACTAAGCATAATCTCCATGGATTACATGTTAAGTCTTGACTGAAGTTCATATTCATGGAAGAATTCCTTGACACTCAATCCAACATAATTCATAAGATAGCTCATAGATTGAATAGGTGAGAATAGCTTTTCAACCTTAGAATCATGATATTTGTGAGAAAACCTTTCACATCATATCATATTCATACATAAATGTGTACATAAGGATAATCATCTAACAACACAACAACTAGATCATGATCATATTCACTTTACTCTTAAAGTGTTCTTAAAAGTATATACATAACCCTCATAATCATGCATAAATCTCATACTTTGCACTTCAAGGACCATAGTTCACATTCAATTAGCACATATAGAATTACTACATTAGACATGGATAATAACATGAATATATTAATCAATTTACAACATTCACAATTCTATTATATTCTACTTGCATCAATCAATACCATACTTTGAGATCCAATTTGGGAAACTAGGGGAATTCATGGATTCTTGGGGAATTAAAATCATCAATTTACGCATAATAAAACATAATTCAAATCATTAAAAACAAATTTGAAAGGAATCCATGAGATTGAAGTCAAACCCTAACTTTTAGGATTTCTAGCTTCGAAATTAGGGATTTTGGAGGGGATCCATGGATGAAAACTATCCATTGATGAAGGACTACCATAATTTAGTTATGATTCTCCTAAGAAATTGAGTGAAAAAGCCTTCTTTTTCAAAGCCTATCTTCAACTTTCTTCTTCTTCTTCTTCTTCTTCTTCTTCTTCTGTGGAGTTCTAGAGAGGGAGTTTTGGGGAAATTTGATTTTGATTTAGGATTTAAGAATTTTGAGGAACATGACTAATTTTAGAGGTCTTAAAATATGATATAGTTAGTCCATATTAATACAAAATGATGCCACTTAATATTAACTTCAAAAGGAAAACCCAAAATTGCCCCTAGGTGCAACTACCTTTTGGTGGTTGCAGGCGTCATCAACAACTCCACGACCATAGTTTGTGGGTGGACTCACGTGGCATGTTGTCCATCCGTGGATTGGGGTTCAGAGGCCTGTTTTGCTGGCTTGAGCCACGACCCCTCAGCGACGGACCTTCGTTAGACCAATGACCCATTCTGGTGAAGCATGGTCTGGGTTCAGAGGCTCAAGTCTCAGGGTCTCGACCTACGCCACTCACCCACGAGCCATGACATAAACCACGAGGCGGGGGTGCCCTTCGTGGGTCACTACCAAGGAGCCAGTAAGGGTCTTTCTCAAGGACCCATGGTTGGTCTTTGGGGTTTGAACCATAGCGTTCAAACACAAAAACAATTATTTTAAGGTACGGGGAGGTACATTCAAGGCTTCTAACCTAACATCAAGCTCTAGTTTAGCCTACTAGTTTCCGGAGTGTTACATTATCTCCCCCTTGGGAAAATTCATCCGCGAATGATGATATAGACACTTTACAGAGTTAGGGACTCAAAACTAGAAGCCCAACATGCATGAAACATCAAATAATGCATAATTCAAAAGGAGGAAACTTCAACTCCATCTAAAATATAGCCAATGTAACACAAGGAAGTAGGAACTACATCTAACAACCCATTATGCATGAAACTCAATATATCACATATTCATAGGAGGAAGTACCTTCTCCAACTATAATCAGGGTCAACACAATATCATAGATCTAATATGCGAATATTCTCAAAAGTATACTAAAGCATGTTCATCAATTCATCTCATCAAGTCAAATAGGCAACTCATACTAAATGCACAATCAACATTAGGAACATAAATCATGACAACTCATTTTCTTACTAAACATGAATTTCATCAAAAACATGCATAACATAAGGAAATCATCGAAAAACACCTACAACACACAGGATTCACAAAACACTAAAACTCAAGAGGAACTACTTACCTCAATCTTGAATAGAAGTAGAAGGAAAGAGATGAGGATATCGGGACTTCATATCAGCCTTGACCTCCCTAGTAGCACCCTCAACTAAATCATTTCTCCATAAGTCTTTCACAGAAGCTATTCCCTTGTTTCTCAATATCTTGACTTGCCGGTCTAGCATTTCTACCAGAACTTCTTCATATGAAAGACTTTTGTCAACTCCCAGCCCTTTTATGGTAATAATGGACACCGGGTCTCCAATACACATTTTAAGCATGGAAACATGGAATACCGGGTGAATCAGGGACAACACATTTGGCAAATCCAACTTATAGGCAACTTTCCCGATACACTTCAAAATTTGATATGGTCCTACATATTAGGGACTAAGTTTCCCTTTCTTGCCAAACCTCATCACACCCTTCATGGGTGACATTTTCAAATAGACCCAATCATTAACTTCAAATTCTAGGTCGTTTGTTCTTACATCGGCGTAAGACTTTTGCCTACTTTGAGCCATTCTCAACCTCTCTCTAATGAGCCAAACGTTCTCACGTGGCATGTTGTCCATCCGTGGATTGGGGTTCAGAGGTTTGTTTTGCAGGCTTGAGCCACGACCCCTCTGCGACGGACCTTAGTTGGACCAATGACCCATTTTGGTGAAGCATGGTCTGGGTTCAGAGGCTCAAGTCTCAGGGTCTCGACCTACGCCACTCACCCACGAGCCATGACATAAACCACGAGGCGGGGGTGCCCTTCGTGGGTCACTACCAAGGAGCCAGTAAGGGTCTTTCTCAAGGACCCATGGTTGGTCTTTGGGGTTTGAACCTTAGCGTTCAAAAACAAAAACAATTATTTTAAGGTACGGGGAGGTACATTCAAGGCTTCTAACCTAACATCAAGCTCTAGTTTAGCCTACTAGTTTCCGGAGTGTTACATTATCTCCCCCTTGGGAAAATTCATCCGCGAATGATGATATAGACACTTTACAGAGTTAGGGACTCAAAACTAGAAGCCCAACATGCATGAAACATCAAATAATGCATAATTCAAAAGGAGGAAACTTCAACTCCATCTAAAATATAGCCAATGTAACACAAGGAAGTAGGAACTACATCTAACAACCCATTATACATGAAACTCAATATATCACATATTCATAGGAGGAAGTACCTTCTCCAACTAAAATCAGGGTCAACACAATATCATAGATCTAATATGCGAATATTCTCAAAAGTATACTAAAGCATGTTCATCAATTCATCTCATCAAGTCAAATAGGCAACTCATACTAAATGCACAATCAACATTAGGAACATAAATCATGACAACTCATTTTCTTACTAAACATGAATTTCATCAAGAACATGCATAACATAAGGAAATCATCGAAAAACACCTACAAAACACATGACTCACAAAACACTAAAACTCAAGAGGAACTACTTACCTCAATCTTGAATAGAAGTAGAACGAAAGAGATGAGGATATCGGGACTTCATATCAGCCTTGACCTCCCTAGTAGCACCCTCAACTAAATCATTTCTCCATAAGTCTTTCACAGAAGCTATTCCCTTGTTTCTCAATATCTTGACTTGCCGGTCTAGCATTTCTACCAGAACTTCTTTATATGAAAGACTTTTGTCAACTCCCAACCCTTTTATGGTAATAATGGACACCGGGTCTCCAATACACATTTTAAGCATGGAAACATGGAATACCGGGTGAATCAGGGACAACACATTTGGCAAATCCAACTTATAGGCAACTTTCCCAATACACTTCAAAATTTGATATGGTCCTACATATTAGGGACTAAGTTTCCCTTTCTTGCCAAACCTCATCACACCCTTCATGGGTGACATTTTCAAATAGACCCAATCATTAACTTCAAATTCTAGGTCCTTTCTTCTCACATCGGCGTAAGACTTTTGCCTACTTTGAGCCATTCTCAACCTCTCTCTAATGAGCCAAACTTTCTCAATTGCTTCATAAATCAATTCGGGACCAATAAAAGCAATATCACCTACCTCAAACCAACCAACTGGAGATCTACATCTCCTACCATACAAGGATTCAAACGGAGCCATATCTATACTTGAGTGGTAACTATTATTGTAGGCAAACTCTATTAATGGAAGGTGGTCGTCCCAATTACCTTAGAAATACATAACACATGCTTTCAACATGTCCTCTAAAGTCTGAATGGTGCATTTTGCTTGACCATCCGTTTGAGGATGAAAAGTCGTGCTAAGCTTGACTTAAGTACCAAGCCATTTATGGAATGACTTCCAAAAATGAGAAGTAAGTTAAGTATCTCGATCCGAAATTATAGATAAAGGGACCCATACAACTTCACTATCTCACTTATATACAACTTGGCATAGTATTCCACCGAATAGGACACCTTGACGGGAATAAAGTGCGCTGATTTTGTCATCCTATCTATAATGACCCAAATAGAATCATTTTGCCTTCGGGTGCAAGGCAAACCCACAATAAAGTCCATATTCACATCTTCCCATTTCCAAGTAGGAATAGGAATATCTTGTGACAAGCCTCTCGGCCTTTGGTGCTCAACCTTAACTTGTTGACAATTAGGACATTTAGCTACAAATCCCGCAATATCTCTTCATACCATTCCACCAATAGACTCCCCGTAGAACACCGTACATCTTGGTGGCACCTGGATGAATAGAATACCGAGAAGTATGAGCCGTATCTAATTTTTTCTCCCTCAACCCATCAACATCTCAAACACATAATCCACCTTGGTACCCAAGTACCCCATCTCCCCCTTGGGAGAAAGCCTCAACAAACTTCTTCAGTACCAACTCTTTCAACTCAACCAATAAAGGATCCAGTTCTTGCTTAGACTTCACATCCATCACAAAGGACGATTTAGACCTATTATGAACGGTGACACCACCCTTGGTGAAATCCACTAATTGAACACCTAGCCGAGCCAACCTATGCACAGCACAAAACAATTATTTCTTTTCATCCTCTACATGAGCCACACTACCCATGTACAATCTACTAAGTGCATCCTCTACCACATTAGCTTTGACGGAGTGATAAAGGACACTCATGTCATAATCCTTCAAGAGTTCTAACCACCTTCTTTGTCGGAGATTCAGTCCTTTTTACTAAACACACATTGAAAACTTTTGTGATTGGTGAAAACATCCACATGGACCCCATACAAGTAATGTCTCCATATTTTCAAGTCAAACACGACCGCCGCTGATTCAAGATCATGGGTAGGATAATTCGTCTCATGGACTTTAAGTTGCCTTGAAGCATAAGTAATTACTTTACAGTTTTGCATGAGGACACATCCCAACCCTACTCTAGAGGCGTCACAATATACCACAAAACCATATGTAGCTTCTGCTAAGGTCAACACCGGAGCGGATGCAAGTCTATCTTTCAACTCTTGGAATCTTTTCTCACAAGTTTCCGACCACTCAAACATAGCTTCTTTTTAGTCAAACTTGTCAACCAAGAAGCAATGGAGGAAAACCCCTCAACAGACCTCCTATAGTAACCGGCCAAACCAAAAATTCTTCTAATGTTAGAAGGAGTTAGAGGTCTAGGCCAACTCTTGACTGCATCCGTCTTCTTAGGATCTACCTCAATACCCTTGCTTGACACAATATGACCAAAGAAAGCTATGAACCTTAACAAAAATTCACACTTGCTAAACTTTGCAAAAAGTTGTTGGTCCTTAAGAACTGGCAATACAATCCTCATATGGTCCACATGTTTATTCTCATTCCTGGAATAAATCACAAACATGTCTAGATATTGCCTAAACATTTTATTCATCAAATCCATAAATGCCGATGAGGCATGTGTCAACCCAAATGACATAACCACAAATTCATAGTGACCATACCGGGTCCTAAAGGCCATCTTTGGAATGTCAACCCCTCTCACCATTTGATGATAACCTGAACGAAGATCGATTTCAGAGAAATAGCTAGCCCCTTGAAGTTGATCAAACAAGTCATCAATTCTCTGGAGGGGATATTTATTAATAATGGTTACTTTGTTCAATTAACGATAATCAATGCACATTCTAAGAAACCTAGACTTTTTTCTAACAAACAATACCGGAGCACCCCATGGAGAGATACTTGGTCGAATAAAATCCTTTTCTTGCAAATTCTTTAGTTGCTCTTTCAACTCGGCTGGCGTCATTCTATAAGGAGGAATGGAGATAGGTTGCATATCCGGTAAGAGGTCAATACCAAAATCTATTTCATTTTAGGGAGGAATACCGGGCAAATCATCGAGAAAATCCTCCAGAAACTCATTTACTACCGGAACCAACTTTGAAGAAGGGGTTTCAGACTCAACATCCATCACCCTAACAAGATGGCAAATACACCCTTTGGAGATCATTTTCCTAGCTTTAAGGCAAGAAACAAATTGACCTCTAGGAATAGAAATTTCCTCCTTCCACTCTAAGATAGGCTCATTTGGATATTGGAATCTAACCACCCGAGTCCTATCGATAAAGGCATAACATGCATGCAACCAATCCATACCCAAAATCACATCAAATTCCAACATGTGTAACTCTAGCAAATCTACTAAAGTAACTTTATGAGACGAGGAAACGGGACAACTTCTATTAACTTTCCTAGCAACCACCGAGTCACCAATTGGGGTAGAGACCGAAAAAGGTTCTACTAACACTTTGGGGAGTATTTCAAACTCCATGGCCACAATAGGTGTCACAAAGACAAAGTAGCACCGGGATCTAACAAGGCATATACATCAATAGAAAAGACTTTAAACATACCGGTCAGCACATCTGGGGAGGTCTCTTGGTCATCTCGGGATCGAAGATCATAATAGTGGTTTTGCTTTAGGGAATTGGATTTTGGACCACTTGGAGGAGCTTGTTTGTCCTCTTTTCTCTTACCCAAAAGTGTTGGGCAATTCCTCAATTTATGACCACTCTTACAACAAACATAACAGACATCCGAGCCCGCTAGACACTTGCCATCATCTTTTTTACCGCATTTGGCACAAGTGGGCCTAGCCATAGAGGATCCACCACCCTTGCCTCCTTGAGGGTTGGGGTTAGACACCCTATCTTGTTGATCTTTGGGGAATAACTAAAGGAACCTTAGTTGTAAAACCTTCGTTTGAACTTTTGTCGACCTTGTCCAATGGATCTAGCATTGGAGGAACTCCCATCACCGGTTCTAGGTTTTTTCACCTCCCTACTCTTGTCTAGGAGTTTCTCATCTTCCATTTGTTGGGAATACACCATAAAACGTGTGATACACATATTATAATGAAGCATTTCCAAATGACATTCCTTTTTTACCAATCTAGACACACCCGTCAAATACCTACTCATAATATTCCTTGAGTCTTCCACTAAATTTGGAGCATACTTGGACAATTGGGTAAACTTTTGAGAATACTCTTGAACCCTCATACCTCCTTGATGAAGGTTAATGAATTCTTCCGCCTTATCTTCCCTCAACTCTCGGGGAAAGAACCTATCAAGGAACACCGATTTGAACAGTTCCCATTCTATTGGACCCCCTCCTACCGACCTATTATTCTTCCATTGGGTATACCATACTCAAGCCACACTCTTCAATTGGTAAGAGGCTAACTCCGTTTTCTCTACCGAAGTCACCCCCTGTAACGACCCGAGAGCACCCCTAGTCGTTATCGGCGTATTCGACCTCAGAGAGGTCTTATACAAGCCCTTAGCATTCATCATAGCATGTATCATAGAATAAAAACACAGAAAATTTAAAACTTTTACTTTGGAAGTTCAACATCACTTCATATATGAAAAATAGAATCTAACTTCGTGACAATGTACCATCTAGTCATAGAAGTATCGAAAATGGAACTTAGCCCTTACATCAATAAGAAGTCTAGAAATAGGAAAGTTCAACAATGTCTTTCAACATAAGCAAAGAACCAAACATAGAAGCTAGATCATAGGGTCTTGTCCTCGGACTTGAGGACTCACCAACTTCGGGAAGCAACTCCATGTGTCTTGAGAAGTAAGCTTCAATCCTCAATGGTCCGAACCTAAATGTTTGGGGAAAAAGGAGACAATATGAGTTAGTACAACACACGTACTAAGTATGGCTACTATGCATAAAAAACATTGAAACATGCATAAAAGGTCATTTTAGTCAAAACATGCTTTTTACCAAGTAAATCCAATATGCACACAAAGTAAGCATCATAGTACAAACCAACATAATATCATCCCAACATGTAGACAACCTAAGTAATACTAGTGCAATGCAAGGAATAGAATCCCATAACCCTATTCAAAGCCAAGTATCACATTAAGCAACCTACTTCATGCATGCATACATAAGATCATACTTCATCATAACTTACCATATTCATAATGATCATACATAACATAGCTTCAACATACATAAGTCATAATCATCATAATCATAAGAGAACACTACAACCATCTCTTAGGATCCCACAAGTGCAATGTGCAAGAGAAGTCCCATACCCTCCCTTACACAATGTAGAAAACCCTTACGAAAGCCCTAGTAAGAGTTCATACCTTCATTTAGTTTTTACATTAGGGAGGAAATTGCCATAACCGACATAAACCATGAGAGCTACATGGAATACAGTGTTCTACTCCAACACCGAAAATAGAGGGTTAACACTTGCCTAAGGTGTAACCATTCGTACATAGCTATCTAGGTGGATCCACTAAGCTAATGTCCTATGTGGGCACATAGTTAAAGGTCAAGGAGATTTCTCCTAGAAATCCTAACTTACTAAACGTGGGGATTTCCATCTCATGAGACAACACATACCGTGGGTAATCCGGACTTGCTAAACGTGAGGAAACCCATGTGGGGAACCGGACTTACTAAACGTGACAACCCCATCTCATTTACATGCCATTTCGGTGCTAAGCATCTAATTCCTTTTTGTAATCATCTTTAGTCATCACATAAGTTCACATTACCCTTTACTAGACTCTTATGTAAACATCTTACCATAATATCTCATATGTGGTCATAAGTGAGTAACAATCCTTTCACTTTAGAAACACTTAGTAAGTGAGTAACACTTTCACTTTACATTACACTATAATCATGAGAACTACCTTTCAATCATATAGCAATCATACCATAACATACATACATATTTCATAGCTAATTCAAGTGTAGAGGGTTAAGGATGAGGAAACTAGGTCATCAACACCACAACAACACATTAGGTATAGCATCATTACAATCTAAGTAATTCACCTTTCATACTTGAGTTCAAAGAAGAACCAACCTTCATACCTTCTTGCCCTTCATAGGATATTCATACTTCAATCACCAATCAGTTCATAACCAATACATAATACATAATCAACATCAATATAAGCAATTGACATATTCCCTTCATAGCCTTCAAGGGTTCATTCAAAGACTCAACCCTAATTTCATAGAAATTAAACATAACCTAGGGTAGAATCATCATACAAACATGAATTACCTAACATCATATTTGATTCATAGCCTTCACTCAATATCCAACACAAACTAGGCTTAGAATTAGGAAAATAAGGATAAACATGGTTCTCATGGGGAAATTCTTCAAAAAACCACAAATACAACATAAATTCATTCATAATTGTTCATATAACATCAATCAAATTCAGTTTATAACATCAATTTCACTTTAGAAAGAAGACCCACATTTTTGGATTGAAAACCTAGAAATTGGAGATTTTGAAATTCATCTTGAAGGGACCTCTTCGGGAAAGGAATCCCAAGACTGAAAAGCAACCATACCTTAGTTGATTCCTTGAGAACCAATGAAGAAACTCCAAGCAATTTGCGAAAGAACCTTGAAACCCTAGCTCCAATGTATTCTTCTTCTTCTATGGTTTTTAGAGAGAGAGTTTAGAGGGAAGTGGGAGAGTTTTGATTTCAATTGGATGTTGTGTATAATGACCAAAACATGTGAATTTAGACTTAAAAACCAATATGTAATTAACCTCTAAAAATACCCAACACACCCTTACTTAAATAGGACTTAAAAGGAAAAGTCCCAAAACTCCTCATTTAAATGGTCCACGTCAGGGACCACGGACCGTGAAAGTTCACCACGGGCCGTGTAACTGCCCGTGGAGTTGGACGTAGTGTCTCCCCTTTCGTGCACAAGCCAACACTTGGCCAAGGCAAGACCACAGAGCATCCCACGATTCGTAGTCATGACCACGGTCTGTGGTGATGGTCTTGGTCATGACTTGGCCTTGTGGAGGCAAGGCCTTCAAGCCTTGGTGCCAAGTGATGTTCACGAGCCACCTCTCTCCCTCGTCAAGTGCACCACGGCCCGTAGTGGTGCCCGTGGTGCCTTTGACAGTAGCTTCCCTAACAACCCGCAACTCCCTAAAAGCTAAGAGAACTCCACGCACACCTTCACGAGCCGTGAAGTGGACCATGACTTGTGGTCCCTCTCGTGAAGGGTGAGGCAGTGTCTTGGACACTTGGAGGTCCCTCTCCCTCGACAAAGGAAACTCCACGAAGCCTCCCACGGTCCGTGGACATGACCACGAGCCGTGGTGATGGCCGTGGAGTTTATGGTAGTCGCTCCAAATTTGGGGCAGCCTTGGCCTTAGGCCTTGGCTTGCCTCTTTTGTTTGGCACTCCTCCCTTATGCCTTAACTAATAGACCACCATAGCACACCTAGATGGTCTACTAACTTAGGGGAATTCATTTTATTCCTCAATGACACTACGTTTAGGCTCTAGTTCAACCTAGGAAATTTCCGGGGTGCTACAATATCCCCCCCTTAGGAAAATTAGTCCCCGAATGTCACTAGGACTTCTTTCTAGGGAGACAGTGACTCGAACTAGCAGCACAACAACTAGTCACATCAACATCATCATATCATCATATCATATAGGAATGTAATCCACAACATCACTATGCTCAAAACTTTTTACTTCACATAAGTATAGGAGGGACTACCTTCTCCATATTTAATGAGCATAAACATATATTTTCAGCAATCAAAAAGACATTTTGTTAACAAGACAACATCAAGCATGCTCATTACAACTCACATGAAGACAACATCACACAACATCTATGGGTGCAATTTCAATCATGAGAAACAAAATGCATGAAAATTCAACATACAACTTAAGCATGAATTTTCACAAAAATATGCACATACAAGGAAATCATGTCATAATTATCAACACACATGATTTTCAATTTATACCAAATTAAGAGAGACTACTAACAGCAACTATGGCTAGGAGTAGGAGGAAAAAGATGAGGGTATCGGGACTTCATGTCAGCCTCGGCCTCCTATGTTGCACCCTCAACTAGGTGGTTTCTCCATAGGACTTTTACAGAGGCAACTTCTTTATTCCTCAACTTCTTAACTTGACGATCTAAGATTTCGACCGGAACCTGTTCATAAGAAATGTTCTCATCCACACCTAAACCTTCTAGAGGGAGGATGTACACCGGTCACCCATACACTTCTTTAACATAGAAATATGGAACACCGGGTGCACCGGGGCCAATTGAATGGGCAATTTCAACTCATAAGCTACCTTTCCGACACGCTTCAAGATCTCATAAGGTCCAATATACCGGGGGCTACGTTTCCCCTTCTTACCAAACATTCTTACCCTTTCTTGGGTGAGATCTTCAAGTAGACCCAATCACCTACATCAAATTCAAGATCTCTCTTTCTATTATCGGCATAAGACTTTTTCCGACTATGAGCCATTTTCAACCTATCCCTTATAGGTCTAACTTTCTCCGTGGCCTCATAGACTACCTCGGGACCAAGAAGAACAAATTCACCCACTTCAAACCACCCAACCGGAGATCGACACCTTCTACCATAAAGTGCTTGAATGGGTGCCATATCAATACTTGAGTGGTAGCTATTGTTGTAGGAAAATTCTATCAAAGGTAGGTGGTCATCCCAATTACCTTTGAAGTCAATGACACACGCTCTCAACATGTCTTCTAGGGTTTGGATGGTGCGTTCCGCTTGACCATCCATTTGAGGGTGAAATGCGGTACTAAGCTTCACTTGAGTACCAAGCCCACTTTGGAAAGATCTCCAAAAATGGGATGTAAATTGGGCACCTCTATCCGAAATAATCGACAATGGGGCCCCATGCAACTTCACAATCTCTTTAATGAACAACTTAGAATAATCTTCCACCGAATAAGAAACCTTGACGGGAAGAAAATGGGCTGATTTAGTAAATCTATCCACAATGACCCAAATGGAGTCATGCTACCTACGAGTTCAAGGCAAACCTACCACGAAGTCCGTATTGACCTCTTCCCACTTCCAAGTGGGGATATCGATATCTTGAGTTACACTTCCCGGTCCTTGGTGCTCGGCTTTGACTTGTTGGCAATTTGAGCACCTAGCCATAAATTTTGCTATGTCTCTTTTCATTCCGTTCCACTAATAAATCTCACGTAAGTCGCGATACATCTTGGTGGCTCCTGGATGGATGCAGTATCGGGACCCATGGGCCTCCTCTAAGATTGTCTCTCTTAGGCCATCCACATCCATCACACATAACCTCCCTTTGGGCCTAAGCACTCAATCTTCTCCTTGAGAGAAAGATTCTATTGCTTTGTTGAGAAACGACTCTTTTAGTTCCATCAAAATAGGGTCAAGATGTTGCTTAGACGTCACGTCAACAACAACCGATGACTCGGAATTATGACGGACCATGACACCTCCTTTTGGGGAATCATGAAGTCGGACACCCAACCGGACTAGCCTATGTACATCACGGGCTAACTCCCTTTTCTCTTCTTCCACATGAGACACACTACCTATAGATACACGACTCAAAGCATCCGCAACTACATTTGCTTTTTCCGGGGTGGTAAAGGACACTCATATCGTAATCTTTCAAGAGTTCCAACCACCTCCTTTGTCGGAGATTCAATTCTTTTTGGGTAAAAACATATTGAAGGCTCTTGTGGTCGGTAAACACATCCACATATACCCAATAAAGATAGTGTCTCCAAATCTTTAAGGCAAAGACTACGGCCGCTAGCTCAAGGTCATGAGTTAGATAATTCTTCTCATGCACCTTGAGTTGTCTCGAGGCATAAGCTATAACCTTACCATGCTACATGAGGACACAACCCAAACCCCCTCGGGAAGGGTCAGAATATACTACAAACCCTTAGGTGCCCTCCGGTAAGGTAAGAACCGGAGCGGAGGTGAGCTTATCTTTTAACAATTGGAAACTCCTTTCACAAGATTCCGACCATTCGAACTTGGACTTCTTTTTAGGTATGGCCGTTAATGGAGATGCAATAGATGAAAATCCCTCAACAAACCTCCGGTAGTAACCGGGAAAACCCAAAAAGCTTTGGATGTCGGAAGTACTCAAAGGTCTAGGCAAACTTTTGACCGCATCGGTTTTCTTTAGATCAACTTCTATACCCTCACTAGAAGCAATGTGACCAAGGAAAGCAACTCATATTAGCAAAACCTCGCACTTGCTAAACTTAGCATAGAGTTGGTGATCTTTGAGGACTTGCAATACTATCCTCAAATGATTTATGTGAACATCCTCACTTTTTGAGTATATCAAGATGTCATCAATAAAGACAATACCAAATGAGTCTAGAAAATTTCTAAACACACAGTTCATAAGGTCCATGAAAGACGCCGGGGCATTTGTAAGACCAAAGGGCATCACTAAGAATTCAAAATGACTGTATCTTGTTCGGAAGGCTGTTTTCAAAACATCAACACCTCTCACCCTAAGTTGGTGATAACCCGACCTCAAATCAATTTTTGAAAAGTAACTCGCTCCTTGAAGTTGATCAAATAAGTCATCAATCCTAGGGATTGGATACTTTTTCTTAATGGTCACCTTATTTAATTGTCGGTAATCAACACACATATGAAGAGATTCATCCTTCTTATTCACAAATAACACCGGTGCACCCCAAGGAGATATACTAGGTTTGATGAAACCCTTATCCAATAAATCCTTAAATTGAGCTTTTAATTCCTTCAACTCCGCTGGGGCCATCCGGTAAGGAGGGATTGAAATGGGTTGTGTATCTGGCAATAAATCTATGTCGAAATCTATTTCCCGTTCGGGAGGAATCCCGAGTAAGTCATCGGGAAAGACATTCGGAAAATCCTTCACTACAGGGACCGACTCCAAAGGAGGAATCTCGGACTCAAGATCCTTGACCCTCACAATGTGATAGAGACAACCCTTAGAAATTAACTTATAAGGTTTTAGACATGAAATGATCCTTCCCCTAGGGACGGAATTTCCTCTCTTCCATTCTAAAATGGGTTCATTAGGAAATTGAAACTTCACAATTCGGGTCCTACAATCTATGGACGCAAAACAAGCATGAAGCCAATCAATCCCCAATATAACATCAAAGTCTAACATATCAAGTTCCACCAAATCAACCAAAGTGACTCTATTGGGCAATGATATGGGACAACCCCTATACACTCTTTTAGAAATTATGGAATTACCCACCGGGGTGGAAACCGAAAAGAGTTCATTTAAGACATCGGGAAGTATATCAAACTTCATAGCCACTAAAGGGGTTACAAAAGAAAAAGTGGCACAGGGATCCAACAATGCATAAACATTAATTGAAAATACTTGTAACATACCGGTAACAACATCCAGAGAACTCTCTTGATCACCTCGGGATTGGAGAGCATAGAAGTAATTCTTCTTAGGAGCATCGGGATTTGGGCCACTTGTTTGTGCTTGACATTTTCCCTTCCTTGAGCCTTTAGCATAGGGCAGTCCCTCCTCATGTGGCCGCTCTTACCACAACCATAGCAATTACCAGTGCCAACTAGGCACTTGGCTTCATGTTTTCGGCCACACTTTGTACAAATAGGCTTTTCAACATAAGAACCACCACCTTTTGTTTCTTGAGGCTTAGGGGTAGACATTTTACCTTTGTTGACCCTTGGCGTGTTAGGAGGACCTTGGTTGGAAAACCTCTTTTTGAACTTTGGCTTATCTTGGATTTCAAACCTAACCTTAGAACAATTTCCATTGTCGGCCCTTGACCTCTTCAATTCTCTACCAACTTTCTTAAACTTTTTCTCCTCAATTTGTTCGGCATGAACCATAAGACGAGAAATGTCAATGCTTGGGATTAGCATAGCCGACCTACATTCATTCACCACAAGATCGGATACTCCCATAATAAATTTGTTCATTGTAGCTATAGAGTTCGACACCAAAGTAGGAGCATGCTTGGAAAATTGAGTGAACTTGAGGCCATACACCTTCACACTCATACCCCCTTGACGAAGGTTGATGAATTCTTGCATTTTCCTCTCCCTTAGTTCCAAGGGGAAAAACCTATCAAGAAAAGCCATCTTGAATGTAGCCCACTTATCGGACCCTCTCTAATAGGTCTCCCCTCCTTCCATTGTTCATACCACACTTGTGCCACATCTTTGAGTTTATAGGCGGCAAACTCTGCCTTTTCTTGAGAAGACACACCCATAGCCTCTAAAACCTTAAACACTTCGTCAATGAATCCTTGTGGATCTTCTTCCACCTTGGAGCCAAAGAAAGTAGGGGGATTCATCCTTGTGAAATCCCTTATCCTAGAAGCGGTAGTGCTAGCATTGGGGTTCACTTGTACCCTAGCATCCCTAGCAACGTGAGTGGCCAACACTTGAGTCAAATTATGAATAGCCGACCTTATCTCAACATTAAACATAGCCCTTCTTCAATAGGAACTTGAGGGTTTTGAGGAGCTTGAGGGGGAACCATCTCATTCACATTCTCTTCACTGGCCCTCCTTGCATTGTTCGTTCTTATATTCATTGCCTATAAGCACAAGAGAAGGATTGGAAGAAAAGGACTAGATAGAGTTAAGACTCTTAGGCACGACTATGGAGTAACAAAAGAGTGAAAGTTCCTAAGCATCTCGTAGCCTACCATTCATAGGTGTAGCGCGCAACCTACTTCATGCATACATACATAAGATCATACTTCATCATAACTTACCATAATCATAATGATCATTTATAACATAGCTTCAAAATACATAAGTCATAATCATCATAATCATAAGAGAACACTGCTACAACCATCTCTTAGGATCCCACAAGTGCAATGTGCAAGAGAAGTCCCATACCCTCCCTTACACGATGTAGAAACCCTTAAGAAAGCCCTAGTAAGAGTTCACACCTTTCATACCTTCATTTTGTTTTTACATTAGTGAGATATTGCCATAACCGATATAGACCAAAAGAACTACATGGAATTCGGTGTTCTACTCCCATTCTGGAAAGAGAGGGTTAACACTTGCCTAAGGTGTAACCATTCGTACATAGCTATCTAGGTGGATCCACTAAGCTAATGTCCTATGTGGGCACATAGTTAAGGGTCGAGGAGATTTCGCATAGAAATCCTAACTTACTAAACGTGGGGATTTCCATCTCATGAGACAACACATACCATGCGTAATCCGGACTTGCTAAACGTGAGGAAACCCATGTGGGGAACCGGACTTACTAAACGTGAGACCCCCATCTCATTTACATGCCCTTTCGGTGCTAAGCATCTAATTCCCTTTTGTAATCATCTTTAGTCATCACATAAGTTACATTACCCTTTACTAGACTCATATGTAAACATCTTACCATAATAGCTCATATGTGTTCATAAGTGAGTAACAATCCTTTCACTTTAGAAACACTTAGTAAGTGATTAACCCTTACACTTTACATTACACTATAATCATGAGAACTACCTTTCAATCATATAGAAATCATACCATAACATACATACATATTTCATAGCTAATTCAAGTGTAGAGGGTTAAGGATGAGTAAACCAGGTCATCAACACCACAACAACACATTAGGTATAGCATCATTACAATATAAGTAATTCACCTTTAATACTTGAGTTCAAAGAAGAACCAACCTTCATACCTTCTTACCCTTCATAGGACATTCATACTTCAATCACCAATCAGTTCATAACCAATACATAATACAAGGTAATTCATGAAGTAATACATAATCAACATCAATATAAGCAATTGACATATTCCCTTTATAGCCTTCAAGGATTCATTCAATGACTCAACCCTAATTTCATAGAAATTATACATAACCTAGGGTAGAATCATCATACAAACATGAATTACATAACATCACATTCGATTCATACTATTCACTCAATATCCAACACAAACTAGGGTTAGAATTAGAAAAAGAAGGAGAAACATGGGTCTCATAGGAAAATTCTTCAAGAAACCACAAATACAACATAAATTCATTCATAATTGTTCATATAACATCAATCAAATTCAGTTTATAACATCAATATGACTTTAGAAAGAAGAACCATGTTTTTGTATTGAAAACCTAGAAATTGGAGATTTTGAAATTCATCTTGAAGGGAACGCTTGGGGAAAGGAATCCCAAGAGTGATAAGCAACCATACCTTAGTAGATTCCTTGAGAACCAATGGACAAACTCCAAGAAATTTGGGAAAGAACCTTGAAACCCTAGCTCCAATGCATTTTTCTTCTTCTAAGGTTTTTAGAGAGAGAGTTTAGAGAGAAGTGGGAGAGTTTTGATTTCAATTGGGTGTTGTGTATAATGACCAAAAGTTGTGCGTTTAGACGTAAAAAACCAATATATAATTAAACTCTAAAAATACCCAACACACCCCTACTTAAATTGGACTTAAAAGAAAAGTCCAAAAACTCCTCATTTAAATGCTCCCTGTCAAAGACCACGGCCAACATTCACGGACCGTGAAAGTGCACCACGGGCCGTGTAACTGCCCGTGGTCTTGGAGGCAGTGGCTCCCCTTTCGTGCACAAGCCAACACTTGGCCAAGGCAAGACCACGGAACCTCCCACGATCCGTGGTCATGACCACGGTCCGTGGTGATGGTCTTGGTCATGACTTGGCCTTGTGGAGGCAAAGCCTTCATGCCTTGGTGCCATGTGATGTTCACGAGCCACCTCTCTCCCTCGTCCATTTCATTATCAAAACTGTGAGACTATCATTTTTTACTTTTAATACTGGATTCTAATTAGTCTTTGTTACTTGAACACTAAATTAAACTCAATATATACTTTACATCATTTTTATTTCTTGAAATATCAACCACAACTGAATATAAGAGCTAGTAGACTTATTTCTTATGTATTCCCTATAGGAACAACTTCAACTTTTGTTGAGTTCTGTTATTGATTTTGACCGTTTTATACTTCTTATGTGAAGTTTAAGATTTGACGTATCAAGGTGCAATATCCAAATCGATACCAGACCTCGATACTTAACCTTGACAACTGATTTAGGACTCAGCCTCCAAATCTGATTTAAAAAGCATCACCCAGCCCCGATACCTAATCCGAAACCCGACATTGAAACTAGAATCTGACCCTGACTTCTTATGTGGGACCCTATTCTAACACCTGACCTAGGATATGGTTTCTGAATAGTGATCTGACCTTGATACTCAACCCCAACCACTGATTCAGGACTTGAATTTAATACATGCCTTGGGCCCGACCTCAAATCTCGACTCTAACACCCGACTCGGAACACCACCCAACATCTGACACAAGACATAAACTTGCTTTAGGATTTGACCTATAATGCTTACCTATGACCGGACACCTAAATCGAGATTCAATCTTGAGGTCATTCGAGACTTAGGAGTTGGGTCTCTAACTAAGGTCGGGAGTCAGGTTTTGAATTAAGAATCAAGAGTTGAATTCCTAATTAGTATCGACAATCGATACCCAAAACTTGAGTTAGTGATGAAAGCTGAGGTGTGAGGTTGAAAAAGAGTTATGAAAAATGATTTTCTTATATGTTGGAGATAAGTCATATCCCTCAAATTTGAGCAATAATGCATAAATGAAATGAATGGTTACCTTGATTTGGGAAAAAACTTATATTATCGTCTGGGCAAGTAACAAAAAGTGTGTTGTTTGGGTTGAAAATCTCCTGGGATGCTAGTAAGAACCATGCCCTCAACACCAGGCCCAATAGCTTGTTCCTCTTTGAATTCCACAGAGAAACTGCCTGGCATATTTGTGAGTTTGGCAATATACTCGAACGAGTCTACCAGCAATTTGGACCTATCAATAAGCATGTAATACGATCATGTTCATTATCTTTCACTTCTGGAAGCATCATCATTGCCAATTTCCTCCGTATTAAAAGTTTGTTACCCCTTTGTGCTCAAAACGCCACTCATAATGTTCTGATTCCTCTGCAAACTTAGCGATCAGAAAGCATAATGAAACCTTTACTTGCTTCATTATCTGCCAAAAATCATTCTCCATATCCTTATACAGTTTGGATATATTATGTAAGCCCTTCAAAATGTCAAGATATAAAGACCACCAAGGTACAATTAAAACATCTCCTTCTTTATCTCCTGAACCCAATAACCTTAAAGACCACGTTGTTTTTGCGAGAAAATCATAGAACATATTACACAAGGGTAAACTAATCTTTTTATAAAACTTTGCTTCATGAGTGTCGTTGTCCTTCAACCGTAAGACATTCCACATTAGATGCACAAATGCAGTAAAATCACGCACATGGGTAAACAATAACCCCACATATCTAGTTGTTCCCATAGTCGAGTCTAAGTTATGGGATAACTTAGTTGATATCTCCATAAGACATGGAAAAACATCGATAAAAGATACCAAGTTTTTCGGATCATACTTGCACCTCGCGATCCCTGTGGACTCTATCATATCCCCTAAATTACTCAAACAAATATAATACAATCCATCCTCAGTCCCCACATCTTCTCGCAAAATGTTACAAAAATTCAAAACTATAAAAGCATATATTGGTGTAAGGGAATTACTCTTAAGTGAATTAATAAATTCACGAATGCATATATAAGAAATCTTTGTACAAGGGTGAGTCATATAAAGCGTTACCAAAGATTTTGGAACAAATGAGGAAATAAATAATTCGAGATGTTCTGATGCTCGATCAAAATCATTTGGTGTCACACACAAAAAATTCATAAGCACGCTTTGTATATGATCTTAGACCGAACAGGGCTTAATCGAGTGATCTTTGTTTTTGCATAACTCCAAAATTCTTGAAGTGAAATCATTCAATTGATCCATTGCGATGACAAGATCATGCTTATGCTTACTGGTGGCAGTGTTGTCGTTGTTAATGGAAAATAGAGACATTCCAGCCAAATGGGGTAGTAATTTTGGTGTAGAAGGGAGTGGAGAAACAAAGAAAGGCATGAGAATGTGATAAATGTTAGGGAAAAATTGGTTTAAAAGATAAGGGAAGAGATAAAATGGTTATTAATATTAAAAGAATTAATCCCTTGAATATAATTTAAAACAATTTAAGTCCTCTAAGTTTATAAAAAAAATAATCTAATTATGTATTTATAATTTTAAATTTCCATTGGAATTGTTTCAAGACATAGGGACTCGAATGAAGAGGTGAATAAAAGTCACTCAGTGAGTCAATGGATCACATACTTGGAGACATGTATAGAGGAATTTCCTACTCTTTATAAAGTATCCAAGTGTTGAGAGAATGAAGTATGGTGACTACATAACAAGAACGTTGGGAAAAAGAGTTGCATGTTTCCATCAAATCTCAAACACTGCAACCTTAAAATCTACATGAGACGCTAGAAACATATTTTTTTTCAAATAGTAAAAACTACACCAGATATCGAAAATTCTAAAAAGTACAAAAATTATGCCTCATCAATATGAGTTTCTATTAATTACTTTTTGATATTTTTTTGTTAATTCAAAAGTCGTTAAAATAACTTACGATAAGGACAAACGTTCACAATTAACAAACTTAAAGGACCTAATCGTTCATGAGTATATTTAAGTGATTATTTTTCAAATACCTCAAACAAAAGGGACCATCTCAAAATTCGTCTTATACTTTCGGTAATGTAATCTAATCTAGTATATCTTTTATGATTTATACTGAATTTGGATAAATGATCTTCGCCACTTTAATGATATCATTTATATAGTTATTGATTATTTTTGAAATTTTTTAAAATTGTTCGCCATTGTAATATCAATATTTATATCTCTTTCGACTTTTTTGTATTTTAAAAAAATATTTGATATTATAATTGGTTTAACATTTAATCATTTTTAAATATTTTAATAGGGTCTAGTATGATTTAAAATTCTTTTTTTCTACTATTGCAATCTGATCTAGTGTACACATACTCCTTTTTAAAAAAAATCTCATTAGATTTTTCATTTTTGAAAGGAAATGCGATCTAGTATAAGTTTTAATTTAATGAAATCTTTTAGTATTTGTTTATATTAATCTCTGTGGAATTTTTTAGATTCTAAAAAGTTCCGCATTTTGTTTTTGTTGTGTATTAAATTTTTTCATTACTGTAATTCACATTGTCATAATCCAAATCGTTGTGAATGACACCCACACTAATTCACATTCATAACGACCGGTTTAGTATGATTTAAAATTCTTTTTTTCTACTATTGCAATCTGATCTAGTGTATACATACTCCTTTTTAAAAAAATTCTCATTAGATTTTTTATTTTTGAAAGGAAATGCGATCTAGTATAAGTTTTAATTTAATGAAATCTTTTAGTATTTGTTTATATTAATCTCTGTGGAATTTTTTAGATTCTAAAAAGTTCTGCATTTTGTTTTTGTTGTGTATTAGATTTTTTCATTACTGTAATTCACATTGTCATAATCCAAATTGTTGTGAATGACACCCACACTAATTCACATTCATAACGACCGGTTTCCGTCGTTATAGAAAAGCCAACGGGGAAAATTTTTGGGTCAGAAAACTGTTAATAGTAACTTGGAATTTCCCAACTTAGTCCAGATTTGGATAAAATCAGAATCCTTAAAGTCTAGGGAAATTTGGTAACAATTGGGTGATCTAATTATGAATTTTATCACATGAATAGATAGCTAAGACGTTAAGAAACCCATACGACTTTACGGAATTGAATTCGGGACTAGTTGAACTTCCGAAATTGATCTTAGCGTGAACGGGTAGTTTCTGAGTGTCATTGGTTAAAGGTGTGTTGTGAAATGGGGTATTGGAATTATTGATTTTCCTCACTGGTTCCATGCAAGCCGCTGAGGTGGGGTAGGTGTCGTCCACTACAACAAATTCGATTATCTAGGATAAATAATTTCTTCATTTATAAATCATATTTCGTCACTAAAAATCTTGTGAGCCGAAAAATAATTTGTCAATCATTCGTCACTAAATGTGTGTCGCTAAAAGTATACAAATACGATTTAGTGCTTCGTCGCTAAAAGTATTATTGAACTACAAAAAGAAAAATTGTACCCAAATGCTTAAACAGTTGTGACAAATTTATTTGTCGTGAAAAGTATATATTTTTGTAGTTAATAGTACGCTTTGTCACTAAAAAGGTTATTACTACTGACAAAATTTTATTGCCGCTAATTATTTTACTTCAATCAGTGATGAAATCAATTATCTCTAAAGTTATATGTATGTCGTAGTTGAACAAAATCTATTTACGTCACTAATGACAATATTTTGTTCTTAAATACATTAATTAGGGATAAATTTATTATTATAAAATAGGTTAATGCTCTTATATTATCCCCATCTCAATTGGTTTAACTACTCCCCTGAAGGGGCTCCCATATTATGCTTTCTAGGGTACTGATTAACTTTTCAAGGACACTTAATCTAGTTCAAGCGTCAACGATCGTTAGCCAGTATAATAACCCAACTAAATGAGTTGGGTCGAATCCCACAGGGATTGTACGTGTTTAAGATTCAATAGAAAAGTACGAATATGCTCAAGTCAATCATCGGAATAGACATTTACCAATAAAAACACAATTCAAATCAGGGGTGACACGAATGTCAAATAACAGGGGGGTTTTGGTTTTAAAATAGTTACTACAACATCGACAAACAATAGAAACGAAGAGTACGAGACGGGTTCTTGGGATGCGATTCGATTATAGACTAATATAAACAAATGGGTAATTGCAATTGTTATTAAGCAGTTGAAAATTAGTGAATAGGCTAGAGTATAGAGGAGGTAAACTTTCTCTCGAACAATTTACCCCGAATCAAGTTGATTTCTCTCGAACATCGACAATCATGCAAAATAAGAACAACATACGCCTTAGTCCATTCAGTCTCTCGAGCTGAACCCATGACAACATAATACCCACTGACCATCAATCAAGAATCTTAGTTTTAAAACCTCTCTCTCGAGCAAAAAACACCAAAGTAGAACTGCATTTGCAACTATAATTCTTTCAATTAAACCACAATTAATATTTGAAATCACTTCTACACAGCATTTAAACTAACAATCAGCAATACCCACAAGCTAAATCAGCACATAATTACATAATCACACCCCAAGGAATGGGGTTTTAGCTAGACATCATAAAAAGATAGAAAATCGTTACCAAATTGTGTTTCCATCAACTGGGTAAGATTAATTTCATCTTTACAAAGGTCCAAATTGAAGAATCTCAAAGACCCACTTCCAATTTATCAAAAGTGAAAAACTTCAATTCTTCAAATCTAAGGAAAATATTCTCTCAATACTATCATAAAGAGAGATTAGCCTTAACAGACATAAACCATGTCAGCTTACCATGGAATCTGGTGTCTACTCCACACCGAAAAAGGGTTGTCCTACTTTCCTAAGGTAGAATCATACTTTTAGCTTAGTTGGATCCACTAGCTAAAAATCTATGTGGGCACATAATTATGGGATAGGGAGATTGCTATTAGAAACCCGCACTCTACTAAGGTATAAGGTTTCCATCTCATGAGATACATACTTTGGGAGCCCGGACTTAACTAAGGTAGAAGAAACCCATTTAGAAATCCGGACTCAACTATCGTATAAGCTTCCATATCATATTCATATCCACTCGGTGCTCAGAATTAATTCCCATATATTACATTTTAAATCTTGAAATAAGTGCATATTGATGAGTCCACAAATTGGACTCATTTAGGGATTTATTTTGATAGGAATAGTCTCCTCAAATGCTTAGTTTGTCTCAATATCTGATGAAAACTCTTAAGATTTAGGTATTTGAAGTTTTAGTGGAACTATGGACACTTAGGCGCAAAAGAGAACAAAAAGGCTAAAAAGAACGAAGAAGCTGAAGCTTGCACATCGCCAAGCACGCTTGGCGATTCACCGAAGGGACACACTCCGCCCTTTGTTCTAGTACGCGAAGCCTTGAAGGAGCAGGATAAAAAAGGCGATGAAAGGAGCAGTTGGCATTTCACCGAATAATTCCGCGAAGCAGTACTAGGTCGCTCAATGACACAAAAAACGATAATGTTGAAGGCTAGTGCAAGACGGCGATGAAATTCAACAAAGGGTGAATCACCGAGTTAATCGATGATTTCGACTAACCTCGCCTAAAGATCCGCCAACACTAATTTCTGAAGTCTATAAATACTAAACTTGTTATTAGTTTTTAAGAGTCGAACATTTATTTTAATTTCCAGAATAAAATAGTACTTTTTGGAATATTTTCTCTTAAGTTTGGAGAGGGTTATTGGGAGACTTGAAGAAAGAAGGATTTCATCTTCCCCAAGTTGGAAGTGGATCTTCTCCATTCTTCTTCCTTTACTTAAATCAAGGTTTAATTACTTATACCCATTTGATTTTAGTATCATTTTAGGTGTATTTTTTTATTTCTTGATGTGTTGCTAAAAACCCCCCATTCTTGGGGTGTGATTTAGCAAATATGTGTTGATATTGTTGTTGGGTCTTGCTTGTTGATAGGATAGATGTATTTTAATGGTGATTTCACCTAGTGGTTGTGGTTTAATTTAATGGGTTTTTAGTGGTAAATACAAAACCACCCATGTGTTTTCAGCTTGCTCGAGAGGGAGGTCGCGAAACCAAGACCTCTAGACTGATGGCCTAAGGGGTGGGTAGGCATGAGGTTCAGCCCGAGAGGATGAGCCCTAGTCCCATATCCTAACACTCAGTTTGAGAGAGTGAGTAGGGTAACGCATAGGCTGGCCTTCATCCGGCAAATGGGTGTTCGAGAGAAACACATTTGAAACGGGGTAAGTTACTCGAGATTGAACTTATTTCCATCTAAATCTTAGCCTAGTCACTATTATCTTGAAAATTTCCTATCGAAAGCATGTACCCAACGATTTATCTCAACTTGTATTGCGGTCACACCCCAAGAACTTGTCCCTATACTTGATCTTTTTATTATTTTTGTTGTTTTTTACTACTTGTGACAAAATCCTTATCTGATATTTGACACCTTTGTGTCACCCCTTTTAATTTACAATGTTTTTAATCGTTAATGTCTTTATCTACGACTAGTTTGAACTTAATTTTATTTTTCTACTAATTCTCAAAACCACTCCCTTGGGACACGACCCCAACCCTTGATTGGGTTACTATATTATCAACGATCGTAGACACTCCTACTGTAGGTTAGTCTCGTTGGTCACGATAAGCATCAAAATGGCGCCGCTGCCGGGGAGTGGTGTTGTTGGAGAATTTTTAGTTTGATAGAGTTTTTGTTCTTATTAGTGGTAGTTTACTAATTTAATTTTTAGTTTTGTTATGTTGACTGTGTAAATATTTCAGAAAGCATAAGTGTTAACGGTAGTAACGGGAGCCTAGTGGGCCATCAGGATGACATTGGCAACCTCATAGATGTCCAAGAACCCAACATCAATGATCCACATATCATAAGAGGTGTTGGAGCCAGCCGTCTACCTCCAGCAGAGGGATATGCGGTGTTCCACATAACAAGCACCATGTTGCAACTTTTGCAACTAAAGGGACTCTTTAGTGGATTAGCTCATGAGGACCCACATGAGCATCTTCGAAACTTCATAGATGTGTGTGGACCTTTCTCGTTGAAGACCATCTCTCAGGAATCAATTTGATTAAGACTATTCCCTTTCTCATTGATGGGAGAAGCGTGCAAGTGGCTAGCTGATTTGCCACGTAACTCGATCACTTTATGTGAGGAGTTGGTCAGCACATTTAATGTGCGATTCTTCCCTCCCACGAAGATGATGACTATTTGGGATAGCATCCAAAGCTTTAAGCCTCTAAATGGAGAGCCTCTGCATGAAACTTGGCTACGGTTTAAGAATGCCCAATCCATGGTCTACATGATAATGTGCTCCTTCAATACTTTTACCAGAGTCTAGATTCGGTAAACAAAAGTGTAGCTGACCAACTCTCACTCGGAGGATTAATGCAGCAAACAGAGGCAGTAGCAGCTCAACTTCTCGATCTCATGAAAACCATCAACTAGGCGTGGTACACCCGAAAGACTAGGTCTCACCGGTCACATTTCAGCTATCCAAGGAGCAAGTTGAGAAAGGTAATGAGAGAGACCAAAACATGGCCAAGATCATGACACAGCTTGACATTTTATCCAAAAGTGTCATGGGGCTGGTACACGTGGTGTCAATGTTGTGGGAGTCGGGGGTGCTAATCCTGAGGAGATGAAGTTTAAAGCCATGTATGACGAGAAAGTAAATTTTCTAGCTAACCAAGGAGGGGGCTATCATTCAAACTACCCAAGGCAAGGTGGTAATCGAGGATGGGTTTGAGACGAAGGTTGGAAGGATTGAGATCGTGAATGGAGGGACCGTTATCCAAATTGGAAAGATGGAGAGAAGGATAGATATGTCCCTCCCTCCCCACCAGCGTCAGAAGCCCAAGTATTCGGAAGGTGGTAGGTCCGAGGATATGCTCTCGCATATCCTAAACAAAGTTGAAGGGATAGACAAATTGCTGAAAGGCATGAAAGAAGACGTGTCTACCCTCAGCTAGATTGTCACCTATCATTTAGCTTCGATCAAGCAGTTAGTGACCCAAATGGGTCATATCTCGGCTCATCTCAATCCAAGACAACAAGGGGGTTTACCTAGTGATACTATGGCTAATCCCAAGAGTGATGTCTGAAGGTGGACTTGCGTTGTGCCACGACTTTAACTAAGGCATTGTTTGGGAGGCAACCCAAAACACTTTAAGTATTTCCTAATTACTAGTAGAATAATAGTGTGTTGTTTGTACAGGTTAAAGTAAGGGAGGTGAATGAAGTAGTATATAGAGGCAAGCAACAGGTCCAGTTGGTGAATCGCCAACAAGATCGGCAAACACGATTCTTTCCGCCGTCTGACTCAAGGCACTGTCAGCTTGGATCCTGTAAAACTCAGTGGTCTAAAGAAAATTAGTGGCTCATCGCCGACAATGTCGGTGATCTCGATGAAAATCATCGATTAGAATCCTCAAATGAGTTGCAGAGCCTGTTAAAGTTGGCGAAGAAACAAGACACATGGCGGTTGACCAAGTGAATAGGCAAACTTGACTAACATCGCTGAATGAGCGGGAGTTGGACGGTTTTTACAAACCACAGGTTTAAAAGTTCTATTGCATTCACTTTCTCTCCCTAGTTGGTCCTATCAAACTCATACCCGCACTCTAGCCTTTTATTTCTTGCATTTTTAAAGAATTTTAAGTGTCAAATTGTGCACGGATTTTGGATTACATTGCTGCCTAGCACGTCAGTACAATCTAATTCAGCACCAAGGTTGGTAATCGAAGCCCTAAGTTATTTTATCAAAATTCATACTCATTTGCATGGTGATTGATAGTATAAAATCTTTGTTTAGTCTTCGAGTTGCTAAGATTGCATGTATTATGGATTATGATTGAGTAGCTTTCACATGATTTGAGGGACTCCTATTCGACTGTGCTTTGAGTTGAAAACTTTTTTTACGTGGTTGAAAAGGTGCAACTTCTATGGGTTATCACTGAAATTGTGTCATTTGAGCCTAAATTGCATTATCTGGGTTGCGGGGTGAAATTTTAAAGAAATGGGTTGAAAATAGACACGTTTGGCTGTTCAGTGAGATGAACAAACTCGCCGAATTGTTCGGCGGTTGGCCTAACCCCCCATTCCGTCTTTACTAAATGCTACATGCACTAATCGATCTGTAACTTTCGGCGGTGAGCCTAATGCTGCTAAGCACACTTAGCGACTCGCCGAAAGACTTCTTGTTCGCCCTTTGCCTGCACCACTGCACCTTTTGTGCACCATTTTCAGCGAATGGCGTAAATGGATGAGTACTTCGCCAATTGGTTTGGTGAAGCTATTCTACACCCAGAATTCCCCTACCCCTGCTTAAAATATTGTCTAACTTTCCTCGAAGTCTTTTGCAAAAATGGCTAGACCAATAGTTGCGAGAAGGGACATTCCACCCCGACATATAAGAGCACACGAGTTTAAAAGAGATAAAAAGAAAGCAGAGCTAGCCAGACAAAAGAAATATACCAAGGAAGCCAAGGCAAAGAGACGAATTACCGTGGACTCTAATGTTCCTCCATGGGCTCGAAGTTCAGTTAATGCAATACAGGCCTTCGGAGCAGCTCATGAGATAGATCAGATGATTGCAACTAATCTTGGTGCAGTGACCAAGGCAGAGGCAAACAATGAGGACCAAAAAACAATACTCTGAGGACCATTGTTTCACTTCAGGGTGATGCTCTGAGTACTGATGCCTAGACAGATGAAGTGACCCAATAGCCAGGATCCCCTCTTTACCTCCATCTCTAACCTTTGCTATCTTCAAATTCTTGGTTATTTGTATTTGAGGACAAATGATTTCTATTTGTGGTGGGGTGAGGCCCACTTGCATGTGCTATTTGTGATTCGTGTTTTGTATATATTTAGGTTGTTCTGCTTTAACATTATGTTTTATCTGCTTTCTGTACATATTTGAACTTGTGGCTCCGTTTATTTTTATTTGCAAAATGATTTTGACCCTTCCAAAATTTTTTGAATTTTTCACACATTTTTGCCACCCCTCGTGAGTTGATGTGGCTGTTCTTTTGCAAAAATTTTGAGTCTCGGTTTCGATCAATACCGAGGACTTGAATAGTGCTCTCAATCCAACAAACTTGAATGTACAGCTACGATGAGGCCAAATGAAGTTGCATAGATAATATGTGAACTCTTTGCATCTCGTTGTGATTAGCCAGTTATCGAATTGATTCACTTGCAATGACCGTTGCACACTAGAGAAAGTGTGTAGTCTTGTTTGACTTAAGTGTCGATGCCTTGTGTGATTAGCTTGCTTTGAACTTTGCATGAATAAACCTGGAATTTTTCCTGTTAGTCTGATTGATTTAGAAAGGTGTTCTCTTGAAATGACCTTAGACAACTTTAAAGAGTGTGAGCCAAATTTGACATATACCTCTTTTGTGGCCTACTTGTGAGAGTGTGAAACTCTTTTGAACACCCATTGAGCCTTACCTTTCTTTCAAAGAACCTTGATGAACCCTAGATCTTACTTGATCCACTACCTATAATCCTCTTGATTTGTGGTTTAGCTAATAGCCAACTTAGGCTAAAAGCCTAGGTTGGGGGTGTGGTAAAAAGGAAAAGAAGAAGTCAACAAGTGCAAGAAAAGTCCCCCTTAACCCCTAGTGTTGCAGAACAATGGAAACCCTTCGGAAAAAAAACATATTTGTGGAATAAAGTACCAAGGAATTCGGGTTTCCAAGCAATCCATAGAGGTGAATAAAAAGATGACTTAGAAGCACTAGAAAAAGAATTGATAAAGGAAAAGAAGGGAATGCCTTGATAATACCACACCTCACGAGGAAAAAGTCACTGAGCCTAAATTACCATACCATTGCACTCATCCCCATTACAAGCCTTAGAAAGACCTTTTTGATCTTGAGTAAGTCGAATTGAAAGTCGATGGGAAAATAAGGGCAAACCTATGGGTAAAAACATGCATTGTGTTCCTCTTTTTGAGTGTGAGCGTTGCATCTAATTCCTGATCTTGAATTGATTAACCTCTGTGTGTGAATATGGAATCATTCTTGATGTGAGGGGATTTAGATACTTCCTGTTGAGCTTGATTACACAAGTAGTAAGTATTGCGAGCATGAGAATCTTTGGTAATGGTGTGTCACAAGTTGAATCTTTGAGTACACAATTGATCCTTGCATAAGTAAATTTGAGTCTAGTTATGTGCATTCATGATTTAGTCTTGTGTAGCACTTTCTGAGACACCATGTTGAATGGCTGAACTTGAGTTTGCTTGAGCACAAGAAAACTTTTAAGTTGGGGGTGTTGATGAGTCCACAAATTGGACTCAGTTAGGGATTTATTTTGATTGGAATAGTCTCCTCAAATGCTTAGTTTGTCTCAATATCTGATGAAAACTCTTAAGTTTCAGTTATTTGAAGTTTTAGTGGAAGCATGGAGACTTAGGCGCACAAAGGAACAAAAAGGTTGAAACGAACGGAGAAGCTGAAGCATGCGCACCACCAAGCACGCTTGGTGATTAGCTGAAGGGACGCATTCTACTCTTTGTTCCAGTACGCTAAGCCTTGAAGGAGCAGGATAAAAAAGGTGATGAAAGGAGCAGTCGACATTTGGCCGAATAATTCCGCGAAGCAGTACTAGGTCTCCTAACGACTATGAGCACGACGATGTTGAAGGCTAGTGCAAGACATTGACGAACTACACCAAAGGACGAATCACCGAGTTAATCGGGGATTCCGACTAACCTCGCTGAAAGATTCGCCAGCACTATTTTCTGAAGTCTATAAATACTAAACTTGTTATTAATTTTTAAGAGTCAAACATTTATTTTAATTTCCAAAATAGAATAGTACTTTTTGGGATATTTTCTCTTAAGTTTGGAGAGGATTTTCGGGAGACTTGAAGAAAGAAGGATTTCATCTTCCCCAAGTTGGAAGTGGATCTTCTCCATTCTTCTTCCTTTACTTAAATCGAGGTTTAATTCCTTATACCCATTTGATTTTAGTATCATTTTTGGTGTAGTTTGTTATTTCTTGATGTGTGGCTAAAAAACATCCCATTCTTGGGGGTGTGATTTAGCAAATATATGTTGATATTATTGTTGGGTCTTGCTTGCTGATAATATAGATGTATTTTAATGGTAGTTTAACCTAGTGGTTGTGGTATAATTTAATGGGTTTGTAGTTGCAAATACAAAACCACCCATGTATTTTCGGCTTACCCGAGAGGGTTGTCGCAAAACCAAGACCGCTAGACTGATGGCCTAAGGAGTGGGTCGACATGAGGTTCATCCCTAGAGGGTGAGCCCTAATCCCATATCCTAACACTGAGCTCGAGAAAGTGAGTGGGGTAAGGCTTAGGTTGGCCTTCATGCGGCAAATGGGTGTCCGAGAGGAACGCATTTGAAACAATGTAAGTTGCTCGAGAGGGAACTAATTTCCATCTAAAGCTTAGCCTAGTCACTATTATCTTGCAAATTTCCTATCGAAAGCATGTACCCAACGATTTATCTCAACTTGTATTGCGGTCACACCCCAAGAACTTGTCCCCATACTTGATCTTCTTATTATTTTTGTTGTTTATTACTACTTGTGACAAAACCCCCATTTGATATTTCACACCTTTGTGTCACCCCTTTTAATTTACAATGTTTTTAATCGTTAATGTCTTTAGCTATAACTAGTTTGAACTTAATTTTATTTTTCTACTAATTCTCAAAACCACTCCCTTGGTACACGACCCCAACTCTTGGTTAGATTACTATATTATCGACGATCGTAGACACTCGTTCTGTAGGTTAGTGTCGTTGGTCACTATAAGCATCACATATTCATGGAAGAATGTCTTGACACTCAATCCAACATAATTCATATTATAACTCATGATTCAATAGGTGAGAATAACCTATCATCCCTAGAATCATCATCTTGTGAGGAAACCTTTAACATCATTTCATATTCATACATAAGTGTGTACATGAGTATAGTCATCCAACAACACAACAACTAGCTAAGAATCATATTGACTTTACTCTCAAAGTGTTCTCAAAGCATATACATAAACCTCATAATCATGCATAATTCTCAGGATTTTCCCTTCAAGGATCATAGATCATATTCAATAAACACACCTAGAACTACTACATTAGACATGGATAATAACATAATTCAAATAATCAATTCACTACATTTTTCCAATTCTATAATATTCTACTTGCATCAATCAATACCCACACTTTGAGATCCAATTTGGGAAAATAGGAGAATTCATGGAATCTTTGGGAATTTGACATAAAACCATATATAATCATCAATTTATTCATTATATAATATAATTCAATCATTAAAAATGAATTTGAAAGGAATCCGTGAGATTGAAGTCAAACCCTAACTCTTGGGATTTCTAGCTTCGAAATTGGGGGTTTTGGAGGGGATCTATGGATGAAAACTATCCATGTATGAAAGGAATACCATACCTTATCTTTGAATTCCAATGAAATTGAGTGGAAAACGTGCTCCTTCAAACCCTAGCTTCACTTTTCTTCTTCTTCTTCTTTGGAGTTCTAGAGAGAGAGTTTTGGGAGAAAAGTTGGTTTTGATTTGGGATTTTAGAATTATTTGGAAGATGACTTTATTAGGGGGTTTTAAATCATTATATAGTTCGCCTAATTTAGTGTAAACAAGGTCAATTTGTATTAAATAAAAATGGAAAACCACAAAGTACACCTTAACCAACTCCTAAAAAAGGTTTCCAGTAACCACCCACGACCCCCTAATAGACGGACCGTGGTTGGACCCACGACCCGTTCTGGTGAATCGTGGGTCGGGGTTTGAGACCAGATCCTGTAGGTTCCATCTACGGCCCCTCACCCACGAGGTGTGAGGGGCCTACGGGGCGTGGGTGGCCCCTCATGTCTCACTGCCCAGGTACATTCTTGGTTCATTCCTCAAAGCCCATGGTTAGTTCTTGAGGTTTTAACTTTGACGTTCTAACACGAAAACATTTATTAAGGTATGGGGAGGTACATTTTAAGGATCTAAACCTAACGTCAAGCTCTAGTTTAGCCTACTAGTTTCCGGAGTGTTACATTTCTTTTATGTTTAGAACTTTGGTTGGGTTACGTCCCTAAGACTATCTAAATATGAGATGGTTTGAGACAAGTCTAAGACTTCCGTTTCATTTTATGAGACTTTTAAATTGTTTGAAAATGTTTTAAATTTCCGCAGCTTTTCTATTATTTTATGTTATGATATGCTAAGTAGCTTGTATGATATTTTTTGGGGTCTTGTACGCCTTGTTACATCTAGGGGGTACCCCTGGGTCATGACAAACTTGGTATCAGAGCTCAAGGCTTAGAGTGGTTCTCGGATGTCTCAAATCATGTCTAGTAGAGTCTTGCTCATAAGTGTGAAGCGCGCCACATTTATGAATGATAGGCTATTAGATGTTTAGGAAACTTCACTTCTTCATTCTCTAAATCTTGCCATAGATTTTAAGTCGATTAGCTCTTTCTCCTAATATGTGCCCAATAGTTTTTTAGGATATGACTATTACAAGGGCTAACGCTAGAAGGAATGTGGAAGACAACGTGGATCAAGGAGTTCCTCCCCAAGATCCTCCACAAGCTCCAATTGACCTTTTGGCTCAGGAAGTGACAAATGCAGAATTTAGGTCCATTTTTCAAGTATTGGCTCAAGTCGTGACGGCCCAAGCCAATAGAGAGGTAGTAGCTCCCGTGAACCCAAATGTGGGTTCGACGGCTTCAAGAATGAGGGACTTCATGAGGGTGAATCCTCCGTTGTTTTATAGGTCAAATCTTCAGGAAGATCCTCAAGAGTTTATAGATTAGGTCTATAAGTTGTTAGATATTATAGCAGTTACTTCGACAGAGAAGGCAGAATTGGCGGCTTACTAACTCAAGGGGGTTGTACAGGTTTGGTTTAACCAATTGAAAGAGGCTAGACCGATATGAATGGGTCCTATATGGTGGGAAAGGTTCAAAGTTGCTTTTCTACATTGATTTTTCCCTCTATAGATGAGAGAGGCTTTGATTATTTAGTTCATTAACCTTAGGCAAGGTAAAATGAGTATTGAGAAATATGCGGTGAAGTTTACTCAACTATCAAAAAATGCTCCGGCTAGCTGACTCTAGGTCTAAAATGAGTAAGTTTGTGTCGGGAGTATCCGACTTAGTTTTGAAAGAACATCGTACAACTATGCTTGTCCATGACATGGACATTGATCGTCTTATGACTCATGCCCAACAAATGAAAGAGGAGAAATTAAAGGGGAGAGATAGGGAGAAAAACTGGTCTAGAAATGACAATTGTGATTCCTCTCATGAAAGATCCGTTGGACATGGTCGTCCTAAGCATCGACAAAGATTTTTCGGACAAGACTCCTCCAATTCTCCTAGATATAGTGAATATAGGGTGTCTAATCCTAAGCAACAAGGAATTAGTAGTGAATACCTATGGCCTACTTGTGCTAGATGTGGAAAGAGACGTGAGGGTGGGTGTTTGGCTGGTAGGGAAGGTTGCTTTAGTTGTGCTGAAAGTGACCACAAGATGAGAAGTTATCCAAAGATGAAAGCTAAGGGAAGAGAGGGTAAGCAAGTTGCTCCTAGTGGTTCGGATGGGAATGCTCCAAGGAAAAATAAGGTTTATTCTCTCGAAGCTAGAGGTGAACAAGAGTGTCCTCCGAATGTTGCTCCCAATATGTGTATTATGCCTATTTAGATTCCGATGTTGCTTGTCGTTTGTGACTTGACATGATAGACTTTTATGTTGTCTTTAGTATGAATGGGATGCATTATTGTTATGTTTTATTGATAGTAGAACCCGATTTAGTCATTATGAGTTTTGGGGTATGTTGAAAGGATTTGATGAGTAGTGTGTTTAGATAATACCTTGATGTAATAAGGGAGTAGACTCCTCTAAAGAGTAGTAGTATAGTACACCATGGTGTAGAATCATCTTCTATGATGGAGGTAAAATCTTAGTGTTCACTTGATTCGACCTTAGAATTGAAAGAAGTGGAGCTTAGAAAGTCTGTTTAGGCTTTCACCCAAGGGGTAGATGATCTGCTTAGATAGCAAGGTTGCTGACTGTTCTTAATGTTCATGATTTGGGTTTACTTGAATTTCTCGCCTTTTAAAGAGGTAAGGAGTTAGTCCCTATTTTGTAGGCCCATATGAGATCTTGAAATGTGTTGGAAAGGGTGATTATGAGCTAGAGTTGCCTAATGAGTTGGCATAGGTGCATCCGGTTTTCTCTGTCTCTATGATATAGGAGTGTGTTGGAGATCCGACATTCATAGATCCCTTAGAAATGTTGGGAGTAAATAAGAATCTCTTTTATTAAGAAGTGCCGGTTGAGATCTTGAATCGGCAAGATGAGAAATAGAAGAACAAGGAAGTTGCATCCATGAAAGGGTTAAGGAGTGACCTTTTAGTGAGGGTTTTAGTTGAGGGTGCTACTTGGGAGGCCGAGGCCAATGAGATGTCCTGATATCCTCATCCTTTTTCCTTTTATTTCTCCTTCAGCTTGAGATGATGAGTTCCTCATGGTTTGTTCTTTATGTGAAGTCATGTGTGTTTTAGATGTTTCCATGATTTCCTTATGTGGTGCATGTTCATGAAAGACTTGTGTTTTGAAAGAAAAATGATTTTGCATGATTGGTTTCCCTCATGTTGTAGTTCATTGAGTATAAGTTGCCTATAGATTTCATGAGATGAGTTGTGAAACATGTCGTAGCTTGGACTGAGAGAATTTCCTCCTTGGATGTAAGTTATGAGTATAGGTTGCATATAGGCTCAATGAGATTGTGAAGAGCATGCTTTTAGCTTTGAAATGAGAGTTCATCCTTGAACATGAGAAATTTTAGAATTTCATTCATTTTGGGTTGTTAGATGTAGTTCCTACCTTCTATTTATCATGTTTAGCTTATAGTTGATGATTCCTCGTTGGTTGTGTTAATATAGATGTGTTACATGCATGATGGGTTGCTAGTCTTGATTCATCTCCTTTAGGAAGTGCTTCGAATGCCATTCGAGGACGAATGCTCCTAAGGGAGACATAATTTAGTACCTTTTAGAATTCAAGGTGTCACCCACGAGGGGCCAACTATGACCCGTAGGTGGGATTCGTTGATTACTGATTGATAACGTTTCAAAGACACTTCATCCAATACTAAGCGTCAACGATCGTTAGTAATATAACCCAAATAAGTGAGTGTCGAGTCCCAAGGGAGTGGTACGTATTTGAGAATCAATAGAAAAGCATGAATATGCTCAAGTCAATCATAGGTAAAAACATTTACGAATAAAAGCACGGTTCAAGTTTGGGGTGACACAAGTGTCAAATAACAGGGTGATTTGGGTTCAACTATCAGCTACAACATCAAATAACATGAAAATAGCAAGTATAGAGACTGGTTCTTGGGATGTGATTGGATTATGGGCTAAGGTAGACAAATGGGTGATTGAAATTAATAGTGAATAGCTATAAATCAGTGAATAAGCTAGACTTTAGTGAGGATAAACTTTCTCTCGAACAATTTACCCTGAATCAAATTGGTTTCTCTCGAACACCAATAAGCAACAATGAAGAACAGCCTACGCTTAGTCCATTCACTCTCTCGAGCTGAATGTGTGGAAAATGGTTTAGGATTCACTCTCTCAAGCTGAATGTGTGGAAAAGGGTTTAGGATTCACTCTCTCGAGCTGAACCCATGACAACCCAATACGCACAGACCATCAAATCAGGTATTTTGGTTTTTAAACTTCTCTCTCGAGCAAACCAAAAACACTAAGGTAGAGTTGCATTTGCAATTACAACCCTTTTATATTAAGCAACAATTACTGAATGAAATCACTTTTAAACAGTATTTACACTATCAATTAACAATACCCAGAAGCTAAATCAATCCATAATCACATAATCACACCCCAAGAATTGGAGTTTTAGCTAGACATCATAAAAAGATAGAAATCGTTACCAAATTGTGTTTCTAACAACTAGGTAAGATTAATATTTTCTTTACAAAGGTCTAAGATGAAAAATCTTCAACACTCACTTCCAATTTCTCAGAAATGGATATCTTCAAAGCTAAGGAAATGTAGTCTCCAAACACTCAGTTCTAAGCTCTCTAATGAAATTTAGATAAAATATCTCGTACAATCTGAAAAATCCCCTCATCTAAAAATTCAAACATATATTTATTGTCGCCAAAAATGTACTGCGAAGGACCATTCAGCACAATAAGTCGGGATCCCCGATCCACTCGGCAATCCGCCTTTTGGTCAATTTTATTGCCTTTTTGCTTTGGCCTTCAGCAACTTCAAGTTCTATAACTTTCGGCGATATAGCACTGCATCGCGAAACCGTTGGGCGACTCGCCGACTGCTCCTTTCTATTACCAACTTGATTTTCTCCTTCAGAGCTTGGCACACTAGAACATTAGGCGGGACCCAGGCCATTCGGCGACTCGCCAAATGGTTTAGGCGATCCTCCTTCTTTTCTTCGTTCTTTTAGCTGCCTTGTTCCTTTTTGCTCATTATTGTCCATGTTTTGTTCCTTAATCCAAATACCTTAATATCAAGGATTTACATCAGTTATTGGCACAAAATATGCCTTTGAGGACACTAAATCTATTAAAATAAAGCCCTAAATGAGTCCAAATCATGGACTCATCAACCCCCCCCCCCCCATCTTAAACTTTTGTTTGTCCTCAAGTAAAACTCAAGTTCAGTTGTTCAAAAAGGATGTCTCAAAAAGTGCTACGCAAGACTCAATCATGAATGCACACAAAATGACTCAACTTACTTATGCAAGGATCAAGCACACAAAGATTCAAGTTGTGACTCACCATTATCAAAGACTCTCAAGTTCACAATACTTGCTTCAAATGCAAGTTCAAGCTCAACAAAGGCACTCAAATGCCCTTACACAATGAATGATTCCATAATCACACACAATGGTTCACAATTTTAAAGCTCTGAAATCAAATGTAACGCTCATACTCACAAAGATGAACACAATGCATGATTTCACCCATAGGTTTACCCTTATTTTACAATCAACAACTTTTTCAGTTCACTCAAGATCAAAGAGGTCTTTTCAAGGCTTGTAATGGGGCTGAGTGCAAGGGTATGGTCATTTAGGCACAATGGATGTAATCATCATGAAATGTGGTGTGAACAACACCTTCTTTCCTTTTCTTTATCATTTTCATTCATGTTCACAAGTCATCCCATTATTCACTTTCCATGGACTGATGGAAACCTCATTTCTTCTTGCATTTTCACAACTTATTCCATAACTTTTTCATTTTTTTCTTTTTCATTATTTTCTTCTTTTTCTCTCTTTTTTATTATATGGAGGGGTTCCATTTTTCTCAAAACCATGGGTCAAAGGGGACTTTCTTGCAATTCTTGATTTACCTTCTCTTTCCACCACACCCCCAATTTAGCCTTTTGGCCTAAGTTGGCTATTCACAAAAACCAAAAATCATGAGGATTATGGGTAGTGGATAAAGAAAGGTCACAATTTCATCAAGTTTCTTCCAAGAAAAGGTTAAGGCTCAAGGGGTGCTCAAGTGGAGTTCACACACTCACAAGGTACGCCACAAAAAGAGATATAATGTCAAATTGTTTCACACTGTTCAAAGTTGCCTAAGATCATATCAAGAGATTGCATCACTTAGTCAACCAGACCAACGGGGCAAATTCTAGGTGTCATCACACATAGTTCACGGTAAGCTCATCACACAAGGCATTGACAACAATGTTAAACAAGACTCCACACTTTCTCTGGTGTGCAATGTTCATTACAAGAGACTCAATTTGATACTTGGCTAGTCACAACGAGATGCAAAAAGTTCACATATTGTCCATGCAACTTCATTTGGCCTCATCGTAGCCGCACATTCATTTTAGTTTGATTATGAGCACTATTCAAGTCTTCGGTATTCATCAAGATCGATACTTAAATTTTCAAGAGAACAGTCACATTCAAACACAAACAAGAGGTGGCACAACTATTTTTCAGAAGGGGTCGAAAAATCATTTATCATTAAAAACACAGAGCCATAAGCTCAATCATCCAAAAAAGTAGTATAAAACACAATTATAGCTCAAAACCCAAATATATACACAAAACAATAGTCACATAAGGTGGGCCTCACCCGAGCACAAATAAAAATCATTTGTCCTCACATGCAAGCAAAAGTTTCCAAAAGTCAAAATAAAGTAAGACAGAGAGGGAGGTAAAGAAGGGATCCTGTGTAGTTAGTCACTCCATCTATCTAGGCATCAGTGTCCGGTGTAGTGCTTTGGACTTGGGCATCATTGCCCAAAGTCACATTAGAAGGAATAGTCGCTGCACTAGGATCAGCCAAGGGTTTATCTGCCAAAGAAGCCTGCACAGCTACATCTACCATGGCCTCCTCAGTCTCAGTAAGGCCCTCATACGAAGCTTCCTCATCAACCCCAAGCATCTCCTCATCCGTCTCCACCTCAGACTAGAGATCATCTGGCTCGTAAACTCTAACCTCATCTCCGGTGGTAGCCGAAGGCATATATGGTACATTTGGGATCTCCACAGTCCCAAAATCATGGACATGTCGATGGAATTCAGCTGATCCACATCACACCTAAATGCAGCAATAGCAGCCTTTAAAGTCGTCACCTTCTTGGTGGCCCCTTTGCCACGCTCACACACCGTTATCCTAACCGCAAGTGCATCAACGGTAGTGCTCAATAGTTTCACACTATTAGCAAAGGCAGTTTGAATCATGCCTGAAATGGAGGCTTCGAGTCTGGCGGTTCAACAATCGACAGAATGGGGAAGCTGCCCCATCCAGAGTAATGCAGCCTGAGTGAGCGGGGTCTGGGTGACAGCAGTAGTAGCAGGACTAGGTGGCAGTGCAGCAGCAAAAGAACTAGGGATGTCATAAGGTACATCACAAGAAGTACCTAAAGGCCCAGGGGTGGGAGTAGGCAAAATTGCCTCTGCAGGTAGTGAGTTTGTGTCCACAGCTGGGGAAGAGTCCACCGGGGCTGCCTTCTTCTTCTCCCCTTGATCCTTTAAATATTTCTTCAATCCTCCGAATATCTGTAGAGGATGTGGGAATCACTTCCACATCCTTCTTTGCATCTATAGGAACCCCAACCCATCTGCATAGCTCATTGATCAACACCAGGAAAGGAAGTGAGGTTTGGCGCTGCTTGGCCCTCAAGTCCATCTCTTATGCCATAATCATCCCCATATTGATCATCGTCTCATCAATGATACACCCCAGATAGCCAGCCTTGGCATGGCGGAGAATCGACTCGTTCTGGGATGGCGTAATAGTATTGTTGATGAAGCCAAACCAGAACCTTGCAGCTATGTTTAGATCCTTCTTCTCGATAGGTGCTCCAACTTCAAGCAATTTAGGGACACCGTTTGATATGAGAGGAGCTAGCCATTTCTTCATATTTTCTAATGTGGTTGTCTGGATCGTGTGTTGGCAGTCGTCATCAATATCATCAGGACAGTCTAGGACAGTATTGATAGCCTCATTATCACACTTGACTTTCTTTCCCTGAACCACAACATAATTAACCAGTTGAAATGCAGTTGCTTGCTTTTTTTGCTGCGGTATCAACGCTCCATAAGCAGAATAGAACTCCCGGACCCAATTAGGAATATACGGACCACGGAAATTGGTGAAGATCTGCAATTTATGAGCCTTCAGATAGCTCATAATCTCTGGGTACCTGTTAATTACCCTATCAGTTCACAGACTCTTCTCCTCTATGATTGTCCTCAGCCCCTCAGTCTTTAATTTGTTCATAGACTTGGGAGGAGGACCTGAACTGGTGGTGCAAGCACCACTGCCTATGTTGGAACAGGAGGAGGAGTGGTAGTGGGCTGAGGATTCTCGATCCTAGACAAATCGTTCATCCTTTTAGACCGCAACTCTGCCCTCTGTGCTGCTATCAACACATCATCATCAGAAGCTACAGTCTAAGGCTCCTGGTTCTCACCCTTACTCTTAGAATTGGTGAGGTGAGTGGCATAGATCCCGTCACTATCGGAGATGACCTTCGGTGACATAGGCGCCTTCTCTTTTCCTTGCCCTTGGATGCAGTTGCATCCTCATTAAGTTTAATCCCCTTAGCTTTCTTTTGGGGTGGCATGTTTCTCCCAGCAACTTTCGGTCTAGCAATGTCTGCAAAAACATCAAAAAAAGTGAGAAACACTTAAATGAAAAGCATAGAAAAACAATTGCAGACAGACTTGCCGAACCAATCAGCGAGTCGTTCAATCACTTTGGCGAGTTAGATCGGGCTCGCCGAAAGGATTGGCTCAAAATTCTCAAAACAATTTGGCATGTCGGTGATGGGAAGGAATTTCGGTGAATCTCCGACATCATTCGGCGTGCAAGGATTAGTCCAACGAGAGTTAAAGTGCAAAAAAGGTTCAGGGTGCAGACAAAGGGTGAACAAGAAGACTTTCGGCAACCTCAAGCTTCTCACTGAAAGTTACATAATCAAACTTCAAATATAGCATGATATTAAAGGCGAGATGGGGAACTTCGATGAACCATCGAGTGGTTCGGCGATCTCGACCAAGCTCGCCAAATGACCCAATGTGCCTACTTTCAACCCAACTTCTCGGATTCGACCCCGCATCCCCCAAAAACAAAATCAAATCATGCACTCATCAAATTAAAGCAATACCTAATACACCCATTACCCCGGAATACTCAGACTTCTCCCGATTTTGCCAACTTTGGCCATTTGACAACTTTTACCCTTAAGAATGACGTCACCTGCTCTATCATTGGGCAAATTATATCATTTGGAACAACTACGGGTTACTTAGACTTCACCCAACTAGACCTAACAACATACTAGCACAACCCCACAAGATTTAGTCAATATAAGGCATCATGAGAATTTAACATCTTAAGCATTACGGACAAGATTATCAAAATAAAACAGGCATTCAAGCATACTAACACTATCAGAGAGACCCAACACACTTCAACATGATAAGATCATTGCAAATGAGTACAATTCGGTAAAAATAAACTTGGGGTTCGGAAAACCAACATTGGATTCAGATTAAAACAGGTTGAGATGCTAGGCGGCAAAGTAATCCACTCTGAACACACAATCAACGACTAAAACACTCTAAAAATGCAATAAATATAGAAACTATTTTGCAGGTGTGAGTTTGGGAAGATGAAAAGTGAGGGAAAGTGAAAGAGTTTGAGTTTAAACCTTTGGCCGTTAAAAAACCGTCCAGTTCTCACCCATTCGACGACATTAGTCGTGCTCGCCGACCCACTCAGTGACACGCCGAGTGTTCACTGACCTTGTCAAGTTTTACAGAGTCTCCAGTTAATGTGGGGGTCTAAATGGTGGACTGGATTGCGATCGCCGACCTTGTCAGCGATTCACCAAGTTGCTCATGGGCTTGCCGAGTTTTACAGACCCCAATTTAAAATTGTCTTGACTCTAATGGCGGTCTAGGTCGGGCTCACTGACCTCTTCAGCGATGTGCCGACTTGACGTTTAGCTCGCCAACCTGCACTTATCAACCACTTCCCACACTTTGACTTGCAAATTCAACATACCATTATTTCAAAATTAAAAAAACAAAAAAACAAAACTTGCGTTACCTCCCACGTAGCGCCTTAGTTAACGTCGCGGCACGACGCAACTCCCCACTTAAGTTCCATTAGTAGGGTTTGGCTCATTTTCATAAGGCCACCCCTCTTTTGGTTCTGGGTAGAGATCATTCAACACTTGGTCCATTTGTTACCCTAGTAGCTGAATGAGCATGTAATGAGTGGTTGTCAACTGATTCAGCATTAACACATTCTCTCTTATCTCACTAAGCACTCTGTCGTGTTCTTCGACTTTGGGAAGAATGAGTAAGAGTACCACTTTTATTTTCCCACCCTATTGCTTCTTCATCTTTCGACGCTCGTGAGGGGGGATGTACATGTCCTAGTTTTTGGACAGTACCTCCAAATCCTTGACCTTCTTGGCCAAGACATCCAACTGAGTCAACAATGTGGCAAATTCTTTGTCTTTTTCTTTCTCCTTGCTGGTCATGGCCATGTTATCAAGGAGTTGGGCTGCAGTCTCATAGGAATGTCGCATCAAGCAGCCCGAAGAGAGTTGGTCAGCCATTATTCTATTTTCAGGGCCAAGACCCCGGTAGAAGCATTCCAGAAGTATTTTATCCAGAATTTCATGAGTTGGGCACTGTTGCAATAGGGTTTTAAACCTTTTCCACAACACATAAATTGACTCACCCTCCAATTGTTAGAAACTTAGGATGTTATCCTTATGAATCGCCAATCCCAAAGGAGGGTGATCCATTCGGTCATTGTTGCTACCAAATATACTCCAATTCTCTGCTCAAAACAGCAACACACAAACCAAAACTAAAAATTAAGTGAGTTCAACTATAATTAACAAGAACAAAACTCAACTTAACTAAGAATTCTCAGGTAACACCACTCCCCAGCAGCGGCGCTAATTTGATTGATAACATTTCAAAGACACTTCATCCAATACTAAGTGTCAATGATCGTTACTTAGTAATATAACCCAGCTAAGTGAGTTAGGATCGAGTCCATAGGGAGTGGTACGTATTTGAGAATCAATAGAAAAGCATGAATATGCTTGATGAGTCCACAAATTGGACTCATTTAGGGCTTTATTTTGATATAAATAGTGTCCTCGAATGATTATTTTGTCTCAATATCTGATGAAAACTCATAAGTTTCAGTTATTTGATGTTTTATTGGAAGCATGGACACTTAGGCTATAAAGGGAACAAAAATGCTAAAAAGAACGAAGAAGCTGAAGCATGAGCATCGCCAAGAACCTCGGGCAATTCACCGAAATGACAGACTCCGCCCTTTGTTCCAGTATGCGAAGCATAGAAGAAAGAGGTTCAAAAAGGCGATGAAAAGAGCAGTTGGCGATTCGCCGAATAGTTCTGCGAAGCAGTACTATACCGCCCAATGGTCTAGAATGTGAAGATGTTGTAGGCAAGCACTCAACGGCGATGAGACAGAAGAAGCGCGAGTCACCGAGTCATTCGGCAGACTCGACTAACTTCGCCGAACTATCCGCCTGCACTAATTTCTGATGGCTATAAAGACTAAATCCTTATTAATTTTACAAGTTCCGAACCATTATTATTTTCAGAATAGAATAGTATGTTTTTAGATATTTTCTCTCATGTTTGGAGAGGGTTTTGTGGGAGACTTGAAGAGAGAAGGATTTAATCTTCCCCAAGTTTGAAGTGGGTCTTCTCCATTCTTCTTCCTTTGCTTAAATCAAGGTTTAATTTCTTATACCCATTTGATTTTACTATCATTTTAGGTGTATTTTGTTATTTCTTGATGTGTGGCTAAACAACCCCATTCTTGGGGTGTGATTTAGCAAATATGTGTTGATATTGTTGTTGGGTCTTGCTTGCTGATAGGGTAGATGTATTTTAATGGTTGTTTCACCTAATGGTTGTGGTTTAATTTAATGGGTTTGTAGTTGCAAATACAAAGCCACCCATGTGTTTTCGGCTTGCCCGAGAGGGAGGTAGCGAAACTAAGACCACTAGACTGATGGCCTAAGGAGTGGGTCAACATGAGGTTCAGCCCTAGAGGGTGAGCCCTAGTCCCATATCCTAACACTCAGCTCGAGAGAGTGAGTGGGGTAAGGCGTAGGTTGGTCTTTAAGCAGCAAATGGGTGTCCGAGAGGAACCCATTTGAAACGGGGTAAGTTGCCCGAGAGGGAACTTATTTCCATCTAAAGCTTAGCCTAGTCACTATTATCTTGCAAATTTTCTATTGAAAGCATGTACCAAACAATTTATCTCAACTTGTATTGCGGTCACACCCCAATAACATTTCCCCATACTTGATTATCTTATTAACTTTTGCTATTTTTACTACTTGTGACAAAACCCCTAAATCAATATTTGACACTTTTGTGTCGCCCCCTTTACTTTACTATGTTTTTAATCATTAATGAGCTACGACTAGTTAGAGCTTAATTTTATTTTTCTATCAATTCTCAAAACCACTCCCTTGGGACACGACCCCAACCTTTAGTTGGGTTACTGTACTATCGACAATCGTAGACACTCATACCGTAGGTTAGTGTCGTTGGTCACGATAACCATCAAAATGGCGCCATTTTCGAAGAGTGGTGTTATTTGAGAATTTTTAGATTAGTGTAATTTTTGTTCTTCTTAGTCGTAGTCTACTTACCTAATTTTTAGTTTTGTCTGTGTGTTAAGACAGGATAATTAGTATACATGATGGGGATGGTGGACCAATGGAGCACCTCCCAGTAGAAGTGATGAGATTCAGAGTTCACATCCTAAACTTCAATCATCTAGGAGGAGAAACTTTTCATGAGTCATGGCTGAGGTTTAAAACACTATTGATACAATGCCCAACTCATGAAATCCCTGATTTAGTTCTACTTGAATGCTTCTATAGGGGTCTAAGTCCTGGAAATAGAGAGTTAATCGACCGACTTATGCTAGGCGGTCGCGATAAATACTCCTATGAGACCGCAACCAAATTCCTTGACCTTATGGCTAAAACCAACAAGGATACTGAGATGGACCAGTATTTAATCATTTTGCTAGGTCAGATGAACAACTTGACCCAAAAGGTTGAGGAACTGGAAGTGATGTCCAAAGAGAAGAGCAAATGCAAACTACCTACTGACCAGGGCAGATCAATGGACATTGAAAATAAACATATCAAAGATATGTTATTAACCATCCTTCAAAAGCTAAATGAGCAAGACAGAGTGCTAGAGAAGATTAGAGAAAATGTAGAAGCGCTAAATCAGATGAGCAGTTCTCACTCTAGATCTATCCAACTAATTGAAACTCTCTTGCGTCACATAATGTCTGATCTCCGTCAGGCACAAGACAAGAGGTGGCCAAATAATGTTTTGGCCAACTCCAAAAGTCAAAGTTAGGTGCTCATCTGCATCGTGCCACATCGTTAACTAAGGCATTGTTTGGGAGGAAACCCAAAACCGTTAACTACTTTAAGTTTTTTATTTTTGAAATAAAAGTGTTTTGATTTTGTAGGAATGGAGCATGAAAAGTTTGTGAAAAGTACAGGATGAATTACTCAAATCCAATTGGCGAAACGCCAACTAGATCGATGACCGCTACAAAGACCGCCATTTGGATCCCCACTTTCGTTAAGGGTCCTGTAAAACTCGGCGAGGTAGATGAACACTCGACGGATCACAGAGTAGCTCAGCAAATCCAAATAATGTCGTCGAATGGGTTAGATCTGGATGGGATTTATAAAACCACGGGCCTTATCTTTCAACTTCTTTTTCATACCCCTAACTCTCGATTCTGGCAAAAATCAGACCTACTTAGTATTTTCAGAATTTTGCAAACTGTAAGTATTTTAGTTGTTTGAGTAGTGCTTGGATCTGTAATAACCTGCTGCTTAGCATCACAGTCCTGATTCAATCTGCCAAAAAGGTTGGCTCTCCAAACCCTGCATTTAATTTTGGTATGAATGCTCTCATTTCAAGTAATTTATCCAATGTCGTGTGATGTGCCTTTCTGATGAATTTATATTATTCTAATCGCTAAGGCGAACTCGCTGAACCCTTCGGTGATTCGCCAAGCAATTCGGCAAATCCTGTTGAAATTGTGTTTCTCTAAAACTCAATCTAGTTGTTTTGACTTCTTTTGAATTCTTTGCAGAAATGGCTAAATCTAACGTTGCAGGAAGAAGCAAGCCACCCCAAGATAGAACAAAAGGGATTACAACGAGCAAAGATGCAGATATATTCAGAAGCGAAGTTACTAAACTTTCAAAAACATGCGAGAAAGGGAAAGGCAAACACAAGGCCTTTGAATTATCAGACAGGGCTGAGCGGCGAGTTAAGAGGCGGAATGATTCACCTAGGGCCAGGACTCCCCAGCCTACAATTACTGCACCTCCAGTTCCAGCGCTGACACTGGTATTAGCATCTCTCGTACAAGGTCCTCAGTCAAAATCAAATCGATAATAGGCTGAGGGGTTGAGGACAATTCTGGAAGAAAAGTGTATGTCCATACACGGGGTTATAGATAGATACCCAGAGATAATGGAGTGTGTAAGATACCACAAGTTCCAAATCTTCACTAGACCCCGTGGCCCTTATATTCCACACTGGGTAAGAGAGTTCTAGAGTGCATATAATGCACTAATACCCCAGAAAAAGCAACTAGCAGCAGGCTTCAGAGAAGTTACCTATGTTGTTGTCAGAGGAAGAAGAGTAAAGTGTGATAATGAGGAAATCAACGCAGTCTTGGACATGCCCACAAATATTGGGGATCACTGCCAGTATTTGATTAGAATAAAGAAGTTGGAGGAGATGGAAGAGTGGTTAACCCCACTAATTGCAGATGAAACTCCAAAGCGGGCGACGGAAGGAGTTTTGATTGAAAAAAAAAGAACTAAACATAGCCGCAAGGTTCTGGTTTGGTTTTATTAGCAGCACAATTATGCCATCCTAAAATGAGTCGATCCTTCGCCTTGCCAAGGAATCGTGCCTGGGTTGTATCATAGATGAGACTCAGATAAACTTGGGGACAATCATTGCTTCATAGATACTCATGCGTGCAAGACAGAGCCGAACCTCACTTCCATTTAGAGTCTTGATCACAAAATTGTGCAAACGAGCCTTGGTGCCTCGGGATGTCAGGAAGGACGTAGAAGTGATGCCTACAACCTCTACCGATATTCGAAGGATCGAAGCTGAGTATCTTAAGGATAAGGCAGAAAAGAAAAAGGCAGCATCGATAAAGATAGTAAACACATAATCATCACCTGCAGAGACACATCAGACCATTGGACCTTCAGGTATATCCATTGTGACTCTTACTCACATTGATCCTCTAGGTTCTTCTATTGATGTACGATCGCCAAAACGTAACCTACCACTGTTGCTGTTGATTCCCGACTTCCACTCACCCGAGCGTCTCTACTCCGGATGGGACAACTGGCTCTTTTTGCTGATCGTCGAGCTGCGAACCTAGAAGCCTCTATTCCAGACATGATCCGGATTGCCTTGACTGATGCTGTGACACCTTTGACCACTACCATTGATGCCCTAAAGATAAGAATAGCGGTGTGCGAGCATAACCAAGGGTCCACAGAGAAGGTGATAACTTTAAAAGCTGCTATTGCTGAACTACGAAAAGATATAGACCACATGAAGTCCACCGATGTATCCATGATCTTTGGAAGAGTAGAGACTCCAGATATGCTCGAAATACCTCAGATTACCGTAGGGCATGGAGATGGAAGGGAGCATACAGCCGATCCTGAACCAAAGGCAGAAACTGACGAAGAGATGTTTGAGGAAGTTAAACCGGACGACATAGCCGAGACTGAAGAAATCATGATAAATGATGTTGTGCAAGCTTCTTAGCACAGTCTCCTGCTACGGGATCCAGTGGAGCTGGCCTTTCTGGTTGTCACTCCGGGTACTGATGCCCATATACAGATTGCCCCATCAGCCACTAAGGCCCCGACAGATAGAGAGACTGCATAGACAGGATCCCTCTTTACCTCTTTCTATGTCTTATCTTTCTTTACTTTGCCTTTTGGATTCTGTATTATTTGCATTTGAGGACAAACACTTTTATTGGTGGTAGGGTGAGGCTCACTTTTTGTGTGCTATTTTTTATTCGTGTTTTGTATATATTTGGGTTGTTTTGTTTAAATTATATTTACACTACTTTTCGTGGATGTTTGAGCTGATGGCTCTCTTTTGTACCCTTCCAAAAAAATTGAATTTTTCAAACATTTTTGCCACCCTTTGTGAGTTGAATGTGGCTGTTCTTTCGCAAAAATTTGAGTCTCGATTTCGATCAATACCAATGACTTGAATAGTTCTCTCAATTGAACGAACATGAATGTACGACTACGATGAGGCCAAATGAAGTTGCATAGACAATATGTGAACTCGTTGCATCTCATTGTGATTTGCCATTTATCGAATTGATTCTCTTGTAATGACCGTTGCACAATAGCGAAAGTGTGTAATCTTGTTTGACTTAAGTGTCAGTGCCTTGTGTGATTAGCTTGCTTTGAAACTTGCATGAATAAACCTAGAATTTTCCCTGTTAGTCTAATTGATTGAAAAAGTTGTCCTCTTGATATGATTTTAGGCAAGTTTAAAGAATGTGAGCTAAATTTGACATATGCCTCTTTTTGTGGCCTACCCGTGAGCATGTGAAACTCTTTTGAACACCCTTTGAGCCTTACCTTTCTTTGGAAGAACCGTGATGAACCCTAGACCTTACTTGAACCACTACCAACAATCCTCTTGAGTTGTGGTTTTGCGAATAGCCAACTTAGGCCAAAAGCCTATGTTGGGGTTGTGGTGAAAAGGAAAAGGAGAAGTCAAGAAGTGCAAGAAAAAGTCCCCCTTAACCCATGGTATTGCATAAGTGGAAACCAATTCAATTCAATTCAAAAAAAAAGTACGAAAGAAATCAGGTTTCCAAGCAATCCATGAGGGTGAATAAAAAGGTGAGTTAGAAGCACTAGAAAAAGAATCGATAAAAGAAAAGAAGGGAATGCCTTGAGAATTCCACATCCCACGAAGAAGGAGTCACTGAGCCTAAATGACCATACCTTTGCACTCATCCCCATTACAAGCCTTAGAAAGACCTTTTTGATATTGAATAAACTGAATTGAAAGTTGATTGGAAAATAAGGGCAAACCCATAGGTGAAAACATGCATTGTGTTCCTCTTTTTGAATGTGAGCGTTGCATAGGATTCCTGATCTTGAATTGATTAACCTTTGTGTGTGAATATGGAATCATTCTTCATGTGAGGGCATTTGATACTTTTTGTTGAGCTTGAACTTGCACGAGTAGCAAGTATTGCGAGCATGAGAATATTTGGTAATGGTGTGTCACAACTTTAATCTTTGAGTACACAATTGATCCTTGCATAAGTAAATTGAGTTTTGTTGTGTGCATTCATGATTGAGTCTTGTGTAGCACTGTTTGATACACCCTTTCTGAACGGATGAATTCAAGTTTGCTCGAGGACAAGCAAAAGTTTAAGTTGGGGTGTGGATGAGTCCACAAATTGGACTCATTTAGGGCTTCACTTTGATAGAAATAGTGTCCTCGAATGCTTATTTTGTCTCAATATCTGATGAAAACTATTAAGTTTCAGGTATTTAAAGTTTTAGTGGAAGCATGGACACTTAGGCGCAAAAAAGAACAAAAAGGCTGAAAAGAATGAAGAAGGTGAAACATGAGCATCGCCAAGAACCTTTGGCAATTTGCCGAAAGGACAGACTCTGCCCTTTGTTCCAGTATGCGAAGCCTTGAAGGAAGAGGATCAAAAAGGCGATGAAAGGAGCAGTCGGCGATTCGCTAAATAGTTCTGTGAAGCACTACTATACCGCCCAATGGTCCAGAACGTCAAGATGTTGTAGGCAGGCACTCAGTGGTGATGAGACAGAAGAAGGGCGAGTCGCCGAGTCATTCGGCGGACTCAACTAACTTCGCTGAACTTTCCGCATGCACTAATTTCTGATGGCTATAAATACTAAACTCTATATTAATTTTACAAGTTCTGAACCATTATTATTAATTTTAGAATAGTACGTTTTTGGATATTTTCTCTCAAGTTTGGAGAGGGTTTTGTGGGAGACTTGAAGAGAGAAGGATTTTATCTTCCCCAAGTTTGAATTGGGTCTTCTCCATTCTTCTTCCTTTGCTTAAATCAAGGTTTAATTTCTTATACCCATTTGATTTTAGTATCATTTTAGGTGTATTTTGTTATTTCTTGATGTGTGGCTAAAAACCCCCATTCTTGGGGTGTGATTTAGCAAATATGTGTTGATATTATTGTTGGGTCTTGCTTGATGATAGGGTAGATGTATTTAAATGATTATTTCACCTAGTGGTTGTGGTTTAATTTAATGTGTTTGGACTTGAAAATACAAAGGCACCTATGTGTTTTCGGCTAGCCCGAGAGGAAGGTCGCGAAACCAAGACCGCTAGACTGATGGTCTAAGGAGTGGGTCGACATTAGGTTCAACCCGAAAGGCTGAGCCCTACTCCCATATCCTAACACTCAGCTCAAGAGAGTGAGTGGGGTGAGGCGTAGGCTGGTCTTCATGCGGCAAATGGGTGTCCGACAGGAACCCATTTGAAACGGGGTAAGTTGCCCGAGAGGGAACTTATTTCCATCTAAAGCTTAGCCTAGTCACTATTATCTTGCAAATTTTCTATTGAAAGCACCCAACAATTTATCTCAACTTGTATTGTGGTCACACCCCAAGAACATTTCCCCATACTTGATTATGTTGTTAACTTTTGCTATTTTTAGTACTTGTGACAAAACCCCCAAATCAATATTTGACACTTTTGTGTCACCCACTTTAATTTACTATGTTTTTAATCGTTAATCTCTTTAGCTATGACTAGTTAGAGATTAATTTTATTTTTCTATCAATTCTTAAAACCACTCCCTTGGGACATGACCCCAACCTTTGGTTGGGTTACTATACTATCGACGATCGTAGACACTCATATCGTAGGTTAGTGTCGTTGGTCACGATAAGTATCAATGCTCAAGTCAATCATAGGTAAAAACATTTACGAATAAGAGCCTAGGTCAATTTTGGGGTGACACAAGTGTCAAATAACAGGGGATTTAGGTTTAACTATCATCTACAACAGCAAATAACACGAAAATACCAAGAATAGAGACGGGTTCTTCGGATGTGATTGGATTATGGGCTAAGGTTGACAAATGGGTGATTGGAATTAATAGTGAATAGCTATAAATTAGTAAATAAGCTGGAATTTAGTGGGGATAAACTTTCTCTCGAATAATTTACCCCGAATCAAGTTGGGTTCTCTCGAACACCAATAAGCAGCAATAAAGAACAACCTACGCTTTAGTCCATTCACTCTCTCGAGTTGAATTTGTGGAAAAGAGTTTAGGATTCACTCTCTCGAGCTGAACCCATGACAACCCAATACCTACAGACCATCAAATCAGTAATTTTGGTTTAAAACTTCTTTCTCGAGCAAGCCAAAAACACTAAAGTAGGATTGCATTTGCAACTACAACCCTTTAGATTAAGCCACAATTACTGAATGAAATCACTTTTAAACAACATTTATACTATCAATTAACAATACCCAACAGCTAAATCAACCCATAATCACATAATCACACCCCAAGAATTGGAGTTTTAGCTAGACATCATAAAAAGATAGAAATCATTAACAAATTGTGTTTCCATCAACTGGGAAAGATTTATATTGTCTTTACAAAGGTCTAAGATGAAGAATCTTCAACACCCACTCACAATTTCTCAGAAATGGAAATCTTCAAATCTTCAAAGCTAAGGAAATATTGTCTCCAAAAACTCAATTTTAAGCTATCTAATGAAAACTAGATAAAATATCTCATACAATCTGAAAAATCCCCTCAACTAAAAATTCAAATATGTATTTATAGTCGCAAAAAATTTGATGCGAAGGACAATTCGGCTCAATAAGTCAAGATCACCGATCCACTCGGCGATCCGCCCTTTGGTCAGTTCTATTGTCTTTTTTCTTTGGAATTCAACAACTTCAAGTTCTGTAACTTTGGGCGATATAGCACTGCAACGCGGAAACATTCGGCGACTCGCCGACTGCTCCTTTCTATCGCCAACTTGATTTTCTCCTTTAGGGCTTGGCAAACAGGAACATTAGGCGAGACCTAGGCCATTCGGCAACTCGCCCAATGGTTAAGGCGATCCTCAGGCCTTCTTTTCTTCGTTCTTTCAACTGCCTTGTTCCTTTTTTCTCATTTGTATCCATGTTTTGTCCCTCAATCCAAACACCAGAAAATCAAGGATTTACATTAGTTATTGGCACAAAATATGCATTTGAGGACACTAAATCTATTAAAATGAAGCCCTAAATGAGTCTAAATCGTGGACTCATGAATTACGACCCTAGAATTTTGCATAAGGCAGTAACAACGGCTAGGACCCATGCCCCGTTGATGGGTCCACGGCTCTTGGTTAGGGGTCCGTGGATCCAAGCCTTTTTTGGAAACTCTCTAAACCTAAACCACGCCCGACAAGGACGGACCGTACTCCATCCACCGTCCGTCGGCGGGGTCTCGTGGATGGGCAGTGAGGCAGCTTAGTTAAGGACTTAATTGGACTTTCCGATTTTAATTAGACTTAAGTTATGTCATTTTGCCTAAGCCTAGACCACCTATATAAGTAATTTAGACCCTTAAACTAAGTCATTAAGGTCATTATTTATAAACCCCCTGGAAGAATCCCAAAGTGCATCCTCTCGAATAATTCTCTCTAGAAAAATGAAGAAGAAGAAGAGGGTCAAGCTAGGTCAAGTCAATTCTCCATTCTTCCAAGCTTTGTGAGCTTTGTAATCAAGGTATGATGGATATTTCATTCGTGGATTCCTTTCAGCCATGAAGTCGACATGTTTTCCCCATTTTAGAAGAAGAACTCCCCAAGTCAAATTAGGGTTTCTTCTAATGTTATGGCTTATGATCCAATAGAGCGGATGATGATTGTTTATGATGGAATTGCATGTGTTTTAGTATGATTATACATGTATACATGCTTAACCTATGATTCTAAGATGAATATGATATAGTTGGGTTTTATGTCGTGAAAGGGGAAATTTAGGGCTTAGATGTGATCTTCTAGGATTGATGAATTACATTATAGATTGCTTGAGATTAGAGCATGTAGATATGAATTACTTTATAGTAATGCATATACACATGAATTGAATTAGAATGAAGTATATATGATGAGTCATGATTAGTAGTGCTTGAGATTGAGCCTATATGATGATATATGATTAGAACTGCTCAACGATAAAGCATGTGATTGGAATGTCTTGAGATCTAGGTATATGTGATGATTATGAGAAGTATTTCTTTGAGGGTAAGGCTTGTAGTTATGAATGTTGATTTCTAGGGCTTTGATAGTAAAGCTAATATGATGAACTATGAATGTTAAGGCTTGAGAAGTAAAGCTTATATGATTATAGATTGTTAATGTTTATGATGTGGAAGGGATAGTTCCCATATTGAATTGCTAAGCATGGTTGAATGAATGTGAAAGGTTTACTCACATAAATGACTATAGGTTGAAAGGGTTGCTCACCAAAAATTAATGTAGACTAAAATGCTTAATGAATGATGAGGCTAGAGGCGACTACCCTTGACCTCCATATTGAAGGATATGTGGTGATTTCCCATAGTCCTTAGAAGTGAACAAGAGGTGATTCCCCATGTTCTTATTATGATGAATGGACACGGGGGCGAGTACACACGATCCTTATGAAATGATGTGGATGCAATTACCCGTGTCATATGAACTGATAGTGGAGGAGAGTACCCACAATATTCAAGTAAGTAAGGCAAGAGGCGAATACTCATTATCCTTTATGAATAAGGCAAGAGGCGAATACCCATTAGCCTTTATGAGTTAGGAAAAGAGGTGAATCCCCATGTCTCTTAAACTAAGTATGAATTAAGTAATTAAGTTATGGAAATTATAGATTAGTGTATCATGATGAGGTGCTTCCCTTGATAGCCTTGAATTGGTAAATCGTAACCATTCATGAGTAATGATGTGTTGTGGACTAGTTGAGAGATACTCTTCCGTGATTAGTAAAGTGACTAAAGAGGGACAAGTCCCTAATAAAAGTAGCATGTTTATGATGAAACAAGATTATTTCAAGGAAGTACTGTAAGTATGTTTTGATATGAGGTTTACTTGTATGATGTTAGCTTAGCACCTACAGAGGGATTGTAGCTCCAATCCTGGCTTCTAGACAACGAGACGGTGGATTTTGGTCAGGAATCAGTGAGTTGTTGTCAACCTTGCACTAGAAATTTATTTCTCCTTCCTTCCCAAGCCTAGAGCGGCCTTTTGAGGGTTTCTGGGGTGATCCTTGCCTCCTTTTTTGTACTTAGGGAAAAAGGAGAAAATTGGACTTTCGTCATTAAGTTCTTCCCCAGAACCATCCCACTCTGGTGCTCCCATCCCGCTTTGGCGCCGCCGTCGTAGAGGCATCACCCCTCTATGGTGGGACAGTGAGTCCCAACTGCTCACAATGTTTTCCCCTTCTTGATTAACGACTATTTGGGTAGTTAGAATGGTGAGGCAAACCTAAGTTCTGAGTCTAGACAAATCTGATACGATAGGGCAAACCTCAGCCATAATGTTGAGTCCATAAAGGGGGTGTATGTGAAGCCCCGCCTTAAGATAATAAGTCCACATCAGCAAAATATAGGTGAGAGTTTGGGAATATAAGTAACTATACCTCAACCACTAGTGACACATAGTAAAGTCGTGCGGGTCTAGGCCTAGAGCTACTAATATCACTAGTGGGCTGGGTCGTTATAATGTCATTTGAAGGTTAAAAAAATGTGTTAGTTTGTATATAATAAATTTTTCAAAAGAAATCAAATAAACTCATGCATAAGAACTTATTAAATTTATATTTTACTTGGACATTCAAATTTAGCGTTAGCATAGTTTTTTTAAGATCCAATGCTTTTTCTCTAATTACAAGATTTTATCAAGCCTTTTAAGAACTTATTATATATATAAAATCATTTATTATGTAAATGTAATGTTTAAAGTGCATTCATATAAAATTAAATTAATTAACTTTCAGATTTTGAAACTCATTTTTTCAATTGAGATAGAAGAATAAAATTTGCATTTTAACATCTTTTAAAAGTATTAAACAAAGCTATATGTTAATTGTATTTTTTTCTAAATTTTAAATTTAACCTATCATAAGTGAATTTTTTTTACACTTATACTTGTCAACATGTACGACAAATAAATGAAAATTTAAAATAGTAAATGTTGAATTATAAATAACATTAAATAAACAATAAATAATAATATAAAAAAATGTTTTAAGTCAATAACTAAAGTTATATTGAGATAGAAATTGAATGCTAGCATAATTATTTCCTTGTTTATAATAAATGTTTTTATTTATTTATTTTATGTGTGGCCCAATTAATGTAAAGTTGTTAACTAATGTCCAATGAAAAATGAATTGCATATGCTAGATTGGTTATTTGATGGACGGTCAAGATTAAATCTTAGCCTCTATAAATTGGTCATCCCACACCACTCACTAGGGTTATCATATAGTTCTCTAGACATTTTTTCGTCATTGAGAATTGTTATAACATAAGGTTTGAACAAGGAGGTACTGTGATATGTCTTCAAGTATGTTTCTATAACGTCTCTCAATAAATCAGCTTGTTTCAAATCCTAATGTACATTAAGTATATTTTACTCTAAATTTTTAAGGTAAAATATTATATATATATATATATATATATATATATATATATATATATATATATATAGGTTCTACATTACCTTTTTCATGACATCATCATTTTTGAAAGCATTGTAGAAAATCATTAAAGTTCTTAAAATTTATCAAATATGTGAGGACTTACTAATTTTTAAAACATTGATAGAAATAAAAAGAAACTTATGACTGCAAAAAAATGGATATCCTTCCTTATATATATAGTAGTAATTAAAAATAATTAATTTCAAAATTTGCAATTTTAATCCACATCATGACTAGTAATAAATCACATTTCATTATATAAAAAATGATTTATTTTTATTGAACAATAAATAATGTAACTTAGCAACTAATGGGGTGAAAGAAAGACATTTTCTAGATTTTTTTCGACTAGAGAACAAAATATACCTTTAATGAAAATAGTTTCTAACTCGATAAAAAATTCCAGTTATCGATTCATGACCCGACCCGAACTGTCAAGACCTGAGCCTACATTCTGGCGTGACTGGCACTTGAGAACCATTTATGATCCCCAAGAAAACCCTTGGCCTGGCTACCTGACTTACATGACACTAAACAATGTGCAGAAGCTTAAAATAGACGAACACTTAGACATTCAAGAAAAGTCTTAAAATATTGTCTTGTAAATACTTGGCATGAGTATACAGTAACAAAATACTCTGAGAAACAATGGAAACATCTAGTACTATATGTCTATGAAGCCTTAGAAATGTAAGATAGATGTCGGGACAAGACCCGCGACACCTCCAATACTATTAAACTGACTGGAATGGGAGTTTCCTGGAGCAAGAAGGCCTCACCTAATACTGTATGCAAGTGAATATTGATATCCACGAAACGTTTGTTGATAATCCTGAGCACCTCTATCTGCATCATAAGATGCAGGTCGAATGACGCCAGTACATTGAATGTAGTGGTAAGTAATAAGGTTAGAGTAAATGACTGGGAACAACATGAATCGGTCAATACATGAATATGAGGTGAAAAACATTTAAGCTTTACATTAAAATATGCAATGAAAGCAACATGAAAAATTATATACTTTACTTTGTGGGGAGTTTCTCTAACCGACAACCATTCCCATGAGCATAGCAATGATACAACATTTCGCCCACATTTCAAGGGCCATCCTATACTTTGTCGGGGGTATAAGATGATATTGTGACTATGGATCCATCTAATAGGTCTTCTCAGAGGCACTAAGGAAAAAGAAGTCTGGAGCTCACAAAAGCCACTCCGAGTGTGCCTCCACCTCGCCGAAAAGTCCAACGAGTTAGCTCATGAACTAAAACAACTCAGCAAAAAAAAGGAACTCCGGTGATGCTCTTAATGGAATGGTGAGTTCGACTCAACTTGCCTTGTTGAACAGAATAATTGGACGCAGCAGTTAAGCCTTGAAGGTGAATTTCTTACTCAATTTCGAGTCCTAACTCATCTTGTTACGATTGATTTCTTCCAATTCCTTTTTTATTCATAAATCCAACCCAAATTCATTGAATACCCAAATAAAATCTATCAAGCATTAACATTCATTCGTAAGATCCTCACCTCAATAAATTAAAACGTAACCTTCATTGTTAAAGAATAGAGTTAAAACTCAATAACCCTTCAAGAATATTTACATAAATGCATGTGATTTCATTAATGAATTAACGAAGCGATTATATGATTGGTGTGAGGCTGAACAAATCCATCACTATGAGCAACCTCACATACCTTGGAAGAACAATTGTTCTTGGCGAAATCCTCAATTCTTGAAAGACGCTTGAAACCTTGCCCTTTTCTCTTCTTGAAACCCTCCTCTCAAACCTAAGCATTTTGGAACGTGGAAAAAGTGGTCTCAATCATATTAGACCCTAACTAGGAGTGAAGAAACGTTTTAGGCCTAAAGGGGTAAGGAAAAGACCAACATTACCTTTCCTTACACGAATGAAAAACCTTAACTAGAGAGGCTCCACTCAAATAGCAATAACTTCTTACTCAGACCTCGAAATTTAACAAACTTAGGGGCATTGGAAAGAGGACTCAAAGACCTTCGATTTGATACCACATGGGCCACCTAAATTTTTCTTTGCTAAAATATATGGTCGTTTGAAGTTGAACCAAAATATACAAACTGACGTAACTTCAAGGTGTTACAATATCTCCCCCTAGGGAACATTCGTCCTCGAATGAGATCACACTAAGTAAAACATGAGTGGAAAGCATTTAACCACAACTCAAACACACAACATGCAATTTGCATATCTCAGTATTTAAACTTAAAGAGTGTTTCCAAAGAGTTAGTACCTTAGTTTGGAATTTCTTTGGGAGGAAAGAGATGTGGGTATCTCTTCTTCATATCCTCCTCAGCCTCCCAAGTAGCTTCCTCAACAAATTGATTCCTCCATCAAACCTTGACTAAAGCAACCTCTTTGGTCCTCAACTTGCGAACCTGACGATCAAGGATTTGAACAGGTATTTCCTCATAATATTGGTTGTCTTTAATACAAATATTTCCAGTAGGTACTATGAGTGAAGGATCGCCCATACATTTCATTGGCATGGATACAATAAACATCGGATGAACTGTTGCTAATTCTGAAGGTAGCTCCCACTCAGAAGCTACTATTGCAAACCCTCCTAAATATTTTGTAAGGACTAATACACTGGGGACTGAGTTTCCCCTTCTGACCAAATATCATAACACCCTTCATGGGTGAAACCTTCAAGTAGACCAAATCATCAACTTTAAATTCTAAGTCTCTTTTCCTAACATCTATATAGGATTTTTGAAGACTCTGAGCTATTTTTAGCCTTTCCTGGATAATCTTCACCTTCTCCATGGCTTGATGAACCAAGGCTGGCCCTATCAACTTGTCTTCACTTACCTCAAAACAACCAATAGGCGATCTACACCTTCGCCCATAAAAAGCCTCATAGGGAGCCATCCAGATACTAGAGTAATAAGTTTTATTGTAAGCAAACTCTATGAGAGGAAAGTGATCATCCCAATTACCTTTGAAGTCTATGACATATGCTCTCAATATATCTTCTAAATTCGGTATTGTGCGCTCTACTTGGCCATCAGTCTGAGGATGAAAAGAAGTACTCAAATTTACCTTCAAACCCAAACCTTTCTGAAAACACTTCCAAATTAAACAGTGAATTGTGCACCTCGATCTGATACAATAGACTTAAGAACTCCGTGTAGTCAGACTATCTCCTAAATGTATAATCTAGCATAATCTTCTTCTGAATTTGAGTTTTTTACCGCAAGAAATTGGTGGATTTAGTCCTCTCATCTACAAACACCCAAATTGAATCATGCTTCCTACGAGATCACGACAAGCCAATAATGAAGTCCATATTGATTCTCCCACATCTATTAAGGAAGAGCTATAGTATGAGCCGTACCACCTGGTCTTTGGTGCTTTAACTTGAATTGCTGGCAATTTGGGGACTTAGCGACAAAGTCTGTAATGTAACACTCCATACTACTCCACAAATAGAGTTCTCTCAAGCCTTGTTGAACCGGGATGAATTGAATAGTTGGAACTATAAGCATGTGCCTTGATTTTCTCTTGGAGTCCCTCCAATTATTTTTTGCTTTCCTTAACATGGGCAGTACTTTCCATAGATAGCCTGCACAAAGCATCAGCAACAACATTAGCCTTAACGCGGTGATAGAGGATACTTATGTGGTAATCCTTGAGCAACTTTAACCACCTTATTTGTCTGAGATTTAGCTCTTTCTAACTAAATACATACTGAAGAATTTTGTGATCAGTGAACAAATCAACATGAAAATCATTAAGGTAATGATACCATATTTTCAAAGCAAATACTACAGCTCCCAATTCGAGATCATGAGTCAGGTAATTATTTTCGTGAACCTTAAGTTGTCTTGAGGCATACGCTATAACCTTACCATTCTGCATCCATACACAACCAAGTCCAACTCTGGAAACATCACAATACACAATAAAGTCTTTTGTACCCTCTGGTAGGGACAACACTGGGCATTAGTTAATCGAGTTTTCAATTCATGAAAGAATTTCTCACAAGCTTCAGACCATTAAAACTTAGCCATTTTCTGAGTTAACTTAGTCAATGGGGAAGATATAGATGAAAACCCCTCGACAGACCTTCTATAGTAACCACCCAATCCCAATAAACTTCTTATGTTAGTTGGAGATGTGGGTCTGGACCAGTTCTGCACTTTTTCAATCTTCTGAGTATCAACTCGGATCCTTTAACCAGATATAATGTGGCCTAAGAATGCCACGAACTAAATCCAAAAATCACACTTAGAAAATTTAGCATACAAATCTCTATCCTTGAGAGTTTGGAGAACTATTCTGAGGTGACTAGCATTATCCATCGCATTCCTTGAATAAATCAACATGTCATCAATGAATACAATCACAAACATGTCAGGATATGGATTAAATACTATGTTCATAAGATCAATAAAAATTGCAGGAGCATTAGTCAAACCAAAAGACATAACAAGAAATTCATAATGACCATAATCGGTCTTGAATGTTGTATTCGGGATGTCACTTTCTCTTACCCTCAATTGACGATAGCCGGATTTGAGGTCTATCTTAGAAAAGTAAGTGGCACACTGAAGTTGGTCGAAAAGGTCATTAAATCTTGGAAGGGGATACTTATTCTTTATGGTAACCTTGTTGAACTGATGGTAATCAATGCACATCCTAAGATGACCATCTTTATTCCTCACAACCAAGACCGAAGTGCCCCAAGGTGAGACACTTGGTCGAATGAAGCCCTAATCAAGAAGATCTATCAATTGTTATTTTAGCTCTTTTAACTCAGCTAAAGCCATTATGTATGGCGGAATAGAGATAGGTTGAGTATCAGATAGAGTGTCTATTCCGAAGTCTATTTCTCTCTCAGGAGGGACTCTGGGAAGATCATCTGAAAAACCTCAGGAAACTGATTCACAATTAGAACTGACTCAATATGCGGAGTCTCAACACTAAAGTCATTAACTCGGACAAAGTGATAGATACACCCCTTAGAGACTAACTTTCTGACCTTAAGGTATGAAAGGAAATGACCCTTAGGCACTAGTGAACTACTCCTCCACTCCAAAACTGGCTCGTTAGGAAACTGAAACTTGACTACTCGAGTTCTACGATCAACTGAGGTATAAAAATTATTAAGCTGATCCACACCTAGAATAACATAAAACTCCAACATATTTAGCTCAACTAAGTCAGCCATGGTTTCCTTTTGATTAACGAGGATGGTATAATCACGATAGACTCTTTATGCTAGAATAGAATCACCAACTGGTGTGGAAACATTTAAATGCTCAAGAAGTTGTTCAGGGGAAATTATGAACCTCGTTGCAACATAAGGAATCACAAATGACAAACTCGCATTGGGATCAAGCAAGACATAAACATCCAAAGTAAATACTTTAAGCATACCCGTGAAAACATCATGTGAGTTCTCCAGATCCTCGCGACTAGCTATAGCATAAAGAAGGCTTGTACCCCCGTCTGATCCTGAAGTAGCTCATCTCTGGGTATTTCTATCTAGTGGAGCTTCTGAAGAACATTAGGCCTTATTGTCCCCATTACTCTGTCTATTCTTAGGGTATTCCCTAGAAAAGTGACCGTTCCTTCCACACTTGTATCAAAGATCATTACCAGCATGGCATTATCCAGGATAGAGTTTACCACACTTACCGAAGGGTGGGTTGCGTGTGAACCCTTGTGCCACATTTCCCTGCGATTAAGAAGTTTGAACTCTAAAATTCTAAAAGTTCTTGTTTCTATAATCAATTTTGCTCCTTGGTGCAGGCACATAGGTTGACGATGGAGCAGGTCTAGATGATTTTAGCTGAAAGGATGATCGGTTCATATTTCTATTTTTCTGCTAGCCAAACTCCTAACTTGTTGTCTTAGCTCTCTTCCTACGACACTCTTCCATGTTCTACTACTTGTCTTCCTCAACCTGCTACACATGAATCATCACCCTTACTAATTCCATGTCTCCTATCAACATAGTCGTCTAACTATCCTTACTCGATAAGCGGGAAACTCCAGACGTGAACAAGCTAATTCTACTCCTAAAATCAGCCACCATCTCCAGAGCATAGTGGGATAGTTGAGTGAACTTGAGTCTCTAGTCTTCTCCCCCAATAGATTCCGTTTTAGATTAAGGAATTCTCTTACCTTCGCTTCCCTTAGCTCTCAGGGAAAGAAGCACCCCAAGAAAGCATCATAGAACACAGCCCAACTCAACGGTGGTGCCCCTTCTGCCCAACTCTTTTTCCACTGACCATACCATATCCTAGCAATACCATTGAGCTGGTATGTAGCCAACTCCACACACTCAGCATCAGCAAGATGCATGACATCAAACACCTTTTGAAGTCCATCCACAAAGTTTTTTTGATCCTCATTGATCTTTGACCGAGTGAACTCTAGGGTACTTATTCTTAGAAATTCTTGGACTCTGGATGCATCATTCCCATCATGATGTCCAGATCCTTGGGGACCAAATTTTGTTTTCACCACTTGAGTAAACATCTAAATTGCATTCCTGAACTCAGCATTGGTGACATCTCCCTGAGGGGGTACTGAGTTGGGGGTTTCAACTCATTTAGTGCTTATTATTCAAGGATTTAGTGTCCTCAATGCCAATTTTATGTTCATAACTAATGTTAAAATGTTGATATTCAGCAATGAAGGCTAGAGAGTAAGGAAAGGACATTACGAGGCAAATAGGAGTGAAAAAGCTAAAAAAAATTGAAGGAAAGCAAAGATGGTACTCACTAAAGCGACTCGGCAAGTCACCGAGTGGACCTTCAGCTCGCCTAAAGTTCCAGCATGCTTGCCCATGGAAAAAATCAACTTGGCGAGTAGACAAGTGATTCGACAACGCGCCAAAGAGATCGGCGATGAAAATCTGGCTCGCCAAAAGTTACAGAGAGATTTGACGAAAAAGCCACGCCAATAAGGTGGGAAGAGGAGTACTCAGCGGATCGACGACTAGTTCAGCGAATCCCACTTACTTTACCGAGTTGACTCCGTGCTGAAATTGTGGTAACGCATAAATGCAATTTGAAAAAGAAAAGAAGAAGTTCCCACATTATTCTTTTCTGGGTTTTTGAGTTTTTACATTCTAGAACATTGTTTTTACATTTTGGAGTAGAGATCTTGAGATTGTGACATTTTTAGCTTAAATTTCAGCATTTGGGAATAGCAAATCATTGTCAAATCAGATGGACAACTTTGTTGGTAACAATTTCTTGTTTTTCTCTATGTTTGACTAAAGCCCCTTTCCTTGGGGTGTGATTATGTAGTTGAATGTGTTAATTAGCTAATTGATGTTGTTAGTTACTGATGTTATTGTTGTTTTGAAGTGGGTTCAATTAATTTTTCATGTTTTAATTGAGGAATTGTAGTTGGAAATGCAATTCTAGGTTATTACTCTATACTTTCTTAAGAAAGAGGTATTAGAGTTGAATTATTAGTTGATAGTTGTATTGATTGCATCTTTAAGAATCTAGCTTGGAAAATGGGTTTTGCGTCTTTACAAATACAGCTTGAAAGAGTTGATTAATTAAGGAATTGGGTTGTTTGACTGTGCTTTGCTCATTGAGGTTCGAAAGAACTCACTTGAAACATAATAGTTGATTGAGAAATGGCTACTTCACTCAAAACCTAGCCTACCCACTAAGATTTAACATATTTGAGTAACTTGTAATCACTCATTACGTGAATTTAGCATTCAACTTATCACAGTCCTAAGGACCATTCTCTATTTTTTTACTACCCACTTTAGTTGTCGTAAATTTGTTACCCAAATCCCCTCATTTGATATTAATCATTGAAACTTTGTGATTTACTTTAATGTTGTGAAACCTCTGCATCTACAAACGATTAGTACATAATTTTACTTCTTAATCAAATTCTCTATAGTATCACTCCCTCTAGGATCGACCCCCACTCTTAGTTAGGTATATACTTTTTAGTAACTGCCTACACTTAGAATTGGATGAAGTGTAGTTGAGCATTATCATGGGGTTGCACTTCCAGTACATTGGCAACCTCTTGATCTTGAGGATTAACATTCCTCTTAGCAGAACGTCCTCGAACAGCTCTTCGTGGAGGCATGATCTCAAATATATGCGTAAGCACCAGTTAGAAGAAACTTTCATAGAGTTGAACTCTATCACACGAAAAGGAGTAAGAAGAAGCTGAAATATTTCCTAAATGTTGTAGCCTTCTAATTATAGATATGGCGCGCTTTACACCGAAAACAAGTACTCTACAGACACAGCTTCATAGACTCCTAGGACTCTTGAACTCTTGGCTCTAATACCAAGTTTGTCACGACCCGAGCCTACACCTAGGCGTGACTAGCACTCAAGAACAATTTCTGATCCCCAAGCAAACCCTTGGCCTGGCTGCCTGACTTTCATGACACTAAACAATGTGCGAAAGCTTAAAATAGATGAACCATTGGACATTCAAGAAAAGTCTTACAATATTGTCTTGCTAATACTTTACATGAGTTATACCGTAACAAAATACTCTAAGAAACAATGGAAACATCTAGTACTATCTGTCTATGAAGCCTTTAAAAATGTAAGATGTCGGGACAAGACTCGTGACACCTCCAATACTACTAAACTGAATGGAACGGGAATCTTACAAAAGCAAAGAGGCCACACCAAATAATGTCTGCGAGTGAATAATGATCTCAACGAAATGCTTGTTGAAGATTTTGAGCACTTGTATCTGCATCATAATAGGATGCAAGTCAAATGATGTCAGTACATTGAATTTTCTCTATGCTAAACATTTAGGAAACTAATTCACTTCCTTTTTACTCTTTTTCGTGTGATAGACTTCAACTTTATAAAAGTTTCCTCTACCTAGTGCTTACTTGTATCTTTTCATATTATTCCTTCACAAAGAGTTGTTCGAGGAAGTCTTGCTAGGAGAAATGTCATCCCTCGAGATCAAGAGGTTCCCAATGAACAAGAAGTGCAACCCCCTCAGGGAGATGTCACCAATCAGAAAATTAGGAATGCTATTCAGATGTTGACCTAGGTTGTGGCCAATGAAGTTGGTTAAAAAATAGGGGTTTGTCATGGTATGGCTAATACATCCCGGACCCGTGAGTTTTTGGGAATGAATCCCCCAGAATTCACAGGGTCAAACATCACTAAGGATCCGAAGAACTTTGTGGAGGAGCTGCAGAAAGTAGTTGAGGTTATGCGTGTTGATGATGCTAAGTGTGTGGATTTAGCTTCATACCAACTCAAGGGTGTTTCTAGGATTTGGTAAGGTCAATGGAACAAGAAAAGGGCTGAAGGGGCACCACTTTTGAGTTGTATTGTCTTTGAAAGTGCCTTTTTGGGTCGCTTCTTTCCCCGTGATCTAAGGGACGCAAAAGATGAGAGACTTTTTAAATTTTAAGAATGAATTCATGAGTATTCGTGAGTATAGCCTCAAGTTCACCTAGTTGTCCCGTTATTCTCCGGAGATGATGGCGGATATGAGAAGCAGGATGAGTCTGTTTGTGTCTGGGTTGTTTCGCTAGTCAAGAAAGGAGGGTAAGGAAGCTATTTTGATAGGGAAAATGGACATATCAAGGCTTATGATCTATGTGTAGCAGGTTGAGGAAGATAAGCTGAAAGATAGAGAAGAGTTTCGCAATAAGAGGGCTAAGAAAATAGGTCATGAGTCTGAACAACAAAAGACCAGAAATGTGAACCATTTTTAAGTCTTATTTTCGCATTGACCTGCCAACTTTTAGTAATTACGCGACTTTCCCAAATTTTTTTGTGCGTATTAGCCAATGGATCTGGCGCCTAGGAGCAACCAAAAAAATTCTGAATTTTTTTTTAGAACCTCTGTAATGAGTTGGGGAAGCATTACGTATAGCCTTTTTTAAAAGTGAAGTAGACCATACAAGACTTTATTAAATAACTAAAATCATCTTATATTGTCTGATCCAACCCAGGCCTAATAACATTACAGTAAGGAAAACAAAGAGAAACAAAAGACGTCCAAGACCTGTAATGTCCGGACATCAAAGAAAAAGGGGAAAAGGGAAAAAAGTCTCATCTCCTTCCTCAAAACACAAGCGAAAACAACCATGGTAATCGATTGAGAGAAGCATCGATGATTTGGAGAGACATCAAAAACTTCAAATTTAGTATCCAACTCAACTCTAGAACCTGAAAGTTGTCGAGCTTAATGTGTTTTCACCAAAGAGATTCTAAATCTCACGAATGCCATGAAAATAATCCTTATGAAGAATTTTTTCACTCAACAACACCAAATATGGTGAGCTCTATAAATGATTATGAAGTTTTTGTTGTCCATTAATCAAAGATCTGGTGGTAAATCTCCATCTTCCTGTCCCTTGTGAGTGTCGATTCTAGAACCAAAGCTCTAGCTCGAAGTATGCCACTCCAACACCTGCTTATATCGAGAGTTCCAACGGGGTAAGTGTTTGTTCCTCTCGATCCATTTCACTCTTGTTAATTTCCTTTTGAATGTTTTCATGCCCTCATCCACCCATTTTTCCAGAACAATGTTTCACCATCCTCATCGACTCTCAGCAGATTGAGCTAAAAAAGTTGATACCACTGCTTGAAATTCAAAAAAGATAGGTACTCTATTAAACTAAAAATATTTTCCCTTATTTTCACCAATGCATCTGCTTGAATGTTCAAATTCCAGCTATGTGAATTCACTATTAAAATGTATATTTTCATGTTATCTTCTCTGCGTATGATCATAAATTAGCAAAATCGCAATTTTGATATCTTCTTATCCTAAGGCAAGGAAGTTTTTCTTTCTCTATATTGATAATGCCTCGTGCCTTAGTTGGTATATCCTGAAAATTTGAGTATGTTAGTCTTTGAGTACCTGCAAAACAGAAAATGTGGTTAGTGCAAAAGCTAGCCAACTGATTTCCTTCTATGAGTATATGTTCCGATGTCACTTCCTTGTCCTCCATAAGCATCTTAATCCTCTTGATCTCCATCACAGTGCCCCAAGGGGTTTCGCAAATTCCATCCAGAATATTCTATAGAGAAAGAGAATCAGTTTCAAGAGTAACAGTGAGAAGCTTATATTGTACATATTACTCCAGACCTAGTCTTAATCCCACCACCTCTACCACTAGATTAGCACCATCAAATAATCTCCTGACTTCAGCATAAAATAAATTCCTTTCTCCATTCTTGATAGAAAAAGCCCCATAACTTGGGCCTGGATTTCCTTTAGATGCACCATCAGAGTTACATTTGAAGGACCCCATCACTGGAGGATTCCACACTACTATTCTGCAACCAAGAGTGGGAGTGTACTCCTTAATGAATTTTATCAACCAAGGCCAACATGTTGGTAAGTCTTTTAGCCAAGGGTAGTTATACTTGGCTAAGAAAAAAAAATTCTGTTTATTTCTTTTTCTATACCCACATGTGTTATTCTTCCTCCATGATTAATGGTGTTTCTCCTTTTCCAAATCTTCCATATGATGAACAAAGGAACTGCATTGAAGAGCATTACATATAGTCCCACAATTTTCTAAGGCATATTTTTGCATTACCAACCAACTTTTAGAAAGTACACGGCTTTCAAGGTTTCGTGTGTATTAGCTCATAGATTTGGCGCCAAGAAAAAACCCAAAATATATTATGAAAAAACGTTATGAGGACCTCCATAATGAGTTGTGGAAGCCCTACATATAAACCCACTATTTTTATGGCATATTTTCGCATTTTTTACTAGCCAACTTTTAGAAATTACGAGACTTTCTCGGTTTTCTGTGTGTATTAGCCCATGGATCTGGTTCCTTTGAGCATCAAAAAAAATTTGAAAAACTTTATGATGACCTCTGTAATGAGTTGGGAAAACATTACGTATAGTCCTACCATTTATACGGCCTATTTGCGCATTTACCAGCCAACTCTTAGGAATTACATGACTTTTTCAGTTTTTCATACATATTATCCCATGGATATGGTCCCTCGAAACACCCAAATATATTCTTGAAAAAAATTTATGAGGACCTCTTTAATGAGCTCAGAATCATTATGTATAGTCCCACCATTTTAAAGCCTATTTTTTATGCAAAAATAGACTTAAAATGATGGGAATATACGTAATATTCCCCTAACTCAATATTGAGGTCCTCATGAAGTTTTTATAGAAAAAATTCAAGGGTACTCCAAGACGTCATGTGCACGGGCTAATACACACGAATAATCAAGAAAATTGTGTAATTCCTAAAAGTTGGCTCGTAAATGTAAAAATATGCCTTAAAATTGTGGGAGTATACGTATTTGTCCCCCAACTCATTACGGAGGTCCTCATAAAAAAAATTCGGAAAAAAATTTAAGGTGTCCAAATATGCCAAATCCATGGGTTAATACAACAGGAAAAATCAAGAAAGTCACATAATTTTTAAAAGTTGGCTCGTAAATGAAAAAATATGACTTAAAATAGTGGGATTATACGTAATGCTCTATCAACTCATGAAGGAGGTCCTCATAAAGTATTTTCTAAAACTATTTGGGCTGCTCCAGGGCGCCAAATCTATGGGCTAATATACATGAAAAAACAAGAAAGTCGTGTAATTCCTAAAAGTTGGCTCTTAAATGGAAAAATATGCTTTAAAATGGTGGGAGTATACATAATGCTCCCCCAACTCATTACGGAGGTCTTGATAAAATTTTCCATAAAAAACTTTGGGTTGCCCCACGGCACCAAATCCATGGGCTAATATGCCTTAAAATGGTGGGAATATACGTAATGTGCCCCCAACTCATTACGAGGTCATCGTATAGTTTTTTCAGAAAACTTTCGGGGTGCCCAAGGGGCCAAATCCATTGGCAAATACACACGAAAAATAAAAAAAAGTTGCCTAAATCCTAAAAGTTGGCTCGTTAATGCAAAAATATGCCTTAAAACTGGTGGGAGTAGACGTATTGCTCCCCCAACTCATTATAGAGATACTCATAAAGTTTTTTTAAAAAACATTTCGGGGTACCTCAAGACACCAAATTCATGGGCTAATACACACGTTAAACCAACAGTCGCGTAATTACTAAAAGTTGGCTTGTAAATGCAAAAATATACCTTAAAATTGTGGGGAAATCATCCGGATAAAGGTCCTTAAAAATGTGATTTGAACAATTTTCCCTTCATAAAAGATTCTCTTTTAGACAATTAAAAATCACCTTTTGTTTTCAATCATTATACCTTTATTTAATGATATTAAATATTGAATATAATAAATTTTAAAAAAAAATTCTTATTACGACTAAATTCCTACATGAAGATCTTTTTTTCAATTAAAATAAACTTAATCCAAAAAAGTAGCCAAATAACGTTCAAATAATAAGAAAAAAAAAGCTTATAAAAAAGGTCCAAAAATAGGCCCCAAAAAAGGTCTTTGAACATGTTGGTAATCCTTTTTAATAAGGCTTGGTTCTCCCTTTTCTTATTATTGTTTTTCTCAATTAGAGACAAATGATTATTAGCACAATAATTAAATAATAATTATTTGAAGATATACATGTTAATTTTTCCTTAACCGAACCGGCAGTGCACACCCCTATTTCCCATCTCTCTTTTTTGAACATTCTCTTACCTATTAGGTTTCCGTAATAAAGATAGAGTGAACAACCAATGACTAATCACAATCAGAAAAATTGTGATGCAAAATTTAAGTAGCAATAAAAATAAACATTGTATTTAAACTAAGATTACATTAAAATAGGTAACAACCATCAAAGCAAGGTATTATTATAAATTTAGAACAAGTAACTTTAAAGAACTAGAGTCTCATATACATAAAGTCAAAATCTTGGCTTCGTATTTGCCTCTAATCACATGATACGAAAGTTGGATCCAATGTGTCCTTCAGTGATCATCTTGAGTTGATCTTCCATGTTAATCATGGATCGATAAATTGGAAAGCATAGTTAGTAGAAGCAAGTACGTGAAGATGGCAAATGATCATCAAACTCGGAGGTTTTGTGGATTGATAGTCTTGAATCAAGACCAACAAAGCCCTCTAAAGGAAGACACTTAATTGAAGTCCCGGAGAAAAGGAGCATTTTCCTTTGCTCAACAAACATACTCTCGACTATCTGCACGCAAAGAAAGAAAAGTAATTCACGTCGATGTAATGAAAGTGAAGGATCCACGATAATGACAAAACATTCTGAATAATCGATATGTTTGTCAAGCAGTCAAGCAGAGACTCATAAAATTATTCTTCAATTGTGTTGCGTTTATTAAATGTGTGCTACCAGTAGATAACAGGCTATAGTTTGATTTTCTAAATGAAGTTTAATGACAAGTTTAACAGGTTATCGACATATTCAGCATACCTTCCAAAACCAGGATATTTGAAGATCACTTTCTTCATAGCCATGGTAATCAGTATGTGCTTTCCAATCTTCGACATAAATATCACTTCTATGACCAAGCATCAAGTTGAAATCTTCAAGACTAAGACACCGAAAGAAGGACGGAAGCCTTGAAATAGTTATTACATGTGAAAAGCCTTCTAAGAAATACGTGACCTGATCTTCTATTGATGTTACATAATGATGTTGGATAAGCAGATTAACATAGGTCTTCCAGCTTTTGCTGTCCACAACGGTATCTTTCCCATTGGGATAGAGCTCTATTTCTCTCCTCAAACCCAACGACTCAACTTCACAAACAAATTTTAAACCTAACACATCTTGATCCACTGTCTCTGCATCCATATTTAGTATCTCCTTGCAGCCACGGTACAAGAACGGATCCACAACCCTAATGTCCTCCAATAATACACCATTTCCATCCAATTGTAAAAAAATACGCGATCAAAACCAACTCCGATTTGTAGATAATATGCTAAGGCCAACGTAGTCATTCTACCAGAGAACCGAAAATACTCAAGGTGTAACAGATTCACTTCAGATACTGCAGCAACCACAAATGGTAGATGAGAAATATTTCTACACTAAATAAAAGGAAAAAGGGTCAAATGTACCTACCCCTCAACATTGCGATTTAGAGTGGATATACCTTTGTTGAAAAAACAGTCCCTCTTCTACTCCCTCATAAAATGATATGGGATCGGGTATGATTAATAGAAGGATTAGGTGTTTATTAGTTTGGTCGGGTCTGGAGGGGTAAAATATAATGTGTGAAGTAATTTTTTTAAGACACCTAAGATGGCGAAGTGTATCTATGAATCATTTGTTAGATAACAAGGGTATATAGGCACCACTTATTAGATAGTGAGATTACCTATAAGCATCCCTTCTTAAATACTGAGAGTAGTGTTTAGAATGAAGAAAACCATTTTCTATGTGAAATGTTTTCAAAATATTTTCTCGGAAAATAAGGTGGTTCTAACTTATTTTCTCATTTTTGTTTGGTGAGTGGAAAATATTTTCTAATATTCAGTTGATGAATGATAAAAAAGTTCGAGAAAATATTTATTCAGTTCGGCTAGAGAGTAGAAAATACATATTAAGAAATAGTTTGTGACCCAGAAACCAATCCTGAAAATTGATCCAAGACATGACCCCGACATCCGAATTGAGGACCCCAATGACTGTTATAGGTTCTGACCCAGACAAACGACCGAAGACTAACCCTGACTTTTGACCTGGGCCAAATATTCAAACTAGGACCCAACTTTGACTTTTACTCTAATCTCAACACCCGAATCAGGACACAATACCAATGACCAATCGTATATCCAAACCTGACTCATAAATTAAGACCTGTTTTTGTACAAAAACCCTACCCCGCCACTCAATCCCGATGACTGGTCAAGAACCTTACCTTGACACTTACTCAGGACCTGACTTCTAAACTGAGAACCAACTCCAACACCTAAATCTACACACGACCTTAATAACTAATTGGGATTAAATCCCAACACTCGACTCAGGACCCGACACTCAAATCGAGACCTGACATCTGAACTAGATCTTCATTTTCAAAGTGGGACATGACCTTACTTACAACCCAGGACATGACAACCAAATTGAGGCTTGAGTCCGACTATCTACTTGAGGTTTGATGTATCATGAACTTATGGCACTACCAAGCATGTTTTTGTTAATATGATGATTTTTGGTGTAATATGCAGGAAAAGAGGTTTTGGAAGCATTTGAAGGAGAAAAGCCTAAAATAGAAATGAAGTGGTTGAGGATAAATTCTCATACGATCTGTGGATCACTGTAAGGTCCGTGAACCTAGCCGTGAAGATAGGCTAAAAGAGGAAAAATCCAAGTGCAAGACAACTAGACCATGTATGGTCCGTGGTGCCTTCTACGATAAGGCTAGGAGTCTGTGAAGCTTGAGACTAAATCAGAAGGACAGTTGGACGGGAATTCGTACAAGTTGTGGAAACCTATATGGTCCATTTTGAACAAATTGTTCTATCTGAAAGATTATGGAGGGATTAACGGACCGTGAAGAGCTTTACAGGTCATTTACCCTCCCGTAAAGAACATAGACTAGGATTCATCTCTGAGACTATAAATAGTTATTTAAGGTTTTATTATAATATTATTCCTATTCTGAGACATGTTTTTATCGACAAGTTGATGGCTTTCCATTTTTTGCTTATCTTTGGATAACTAATCAACATTTTGATCTTAAGTTTTAATTCTTAATCGAAACTGAGTGAATTTCATTATCATGAGTGTTTCACTTTTAACTCTTCGTCAATGTTTCACTACTATTTTGTCGAGAATATGAGCAGCTAAACACCACAATTAGGGTTGTTGGAACCCTGACTAGGTAGGAACTATAGGATCAACAACGAATGATAATGATTGTCGATTGATGCCATGCATGCTTCATTTTTATTTTCCTTTTGAATGCTTTCTAACAAGTTCATGTGTTAGAATTTGCCATTATTCATCACTTGCTCGAGGTAGAAGGGTATGATCAGAAAAATCTAGAAACAAATGAACTTCATATTCTATAAACTTGTTTTGAAGATTTGTGCCCGAGAGGGAATAGTTTTCTAAAGAAGAAAACAAGTGTTGATAATTCACACACTCTAAGACCGAGAGGAGACTAGTGATATTCATCTAAGGCTTAAAAGCATTTAGGTGCTCTTAATTTTCTAATAATACATGCTTAGCATCAAAAGACCATTACGTGTATGAAATTCTAAGTTGCATGTTGATGTCATAGGGAACACAACCCTGGTCTCTTCCATTTCATAATCAAAACTGTGAGACTATCGTTTTTTACTTTTAATATTGGATTCTAATTACTCTTTGTTACTTGAACACTAAATTAAACTCAATATATACTTTACATAGTTTTTATTTCTTGAAATATCAACCACAACTGAATATAAGAGCTAGTAGATTTATTCCTTATGTATTCCCTATAGGACCAACTTCAACTTTTGTTGAGTTTTGTTATTGATTTTGACCGTTTTATACTTCTTATGTGAAGTTCAAGATTTGACGTATCAAGGTTCAACATCCAAATAGATACCAGACCTCGATACTTAACCTTGACAACTGATTTAGGACTCAGCCTCGAAATATGATTTCAAAATCATGACCCGGCCCCGACACCCAATCCGTAACCCAACATTGAAACTAGGATTTGACCCTGACATCTTATATGGGACCTGACTCTAACACCAGACCTAGGATCTAGTTTATGAATATTGATCTGACTTTGATACTCAACCCCAACCACTGATTTGGGACTTGAATTCAATACATGCGTTAGGACCCAACCTCAAATCTCGACTCTAACACCCAAATCAGAACACTACCCCAACATCTGACACAAGACCTGACCTTGCTTTGGGATTTGACCTCGAATGCTTACCTACGACCGGACACCTAAATTGAGATTCAACCTTGAGTTGATTCGAGACTTAGGAGTTGGGTCTCTAATCGAGGTTGGGAATCAGGTTTTGAATTAAGAACCAAGAGTCGAATTCCTAATTAGTATCGAGAATCGGTACCCGAGACTTGAGTTAGTGCTGAAAGCTGAGGTGTGAGGTTGAAAAAGAGTTATGAAAAATGTTTTTCTTATTTGTTGGAGATAAGTCATATCTCTCAAATTTGAGTAATAATGCATAAATGAAATGAATGGTTACCTTGATTTGGGGAAAAACTTCTATTATCATCTGGGCAAGCAACAAAAAGTGCGTTGTTTGGGTTGAAAATCTCCTGGGATGCTAGTAAGAACCATGCCCTCAACACACCAAGCCCAATAGCTTGTTCCTGTTTGAATTCCACAAAGAAACTGCCAGGCATATTTTTGAGTTTGGCAATATACTCGAACGAGTCTACCAGCAATTTGGACCTATCAATGAGCATGTAATACTGATCATGTTCATTATCTTCTACTTCTAGAAGCATTCATTGCCAATTTCCTCCGTATATAAAAGTTTGTTACCTCTTTGTGCTTAAAAAGACACTCATAAAGTTCTGATTCCTCTGCAAACTTAGCGATCAACATGCATAATGAAACCTTTACTTGCCTCATTATCTGCCAAAAATCATTCTCCATATCCTTATACTGTTTGGATATATTCTGTAAGCCCTTCAGAATGTTAAGAAATAAAGACCACCAAGGTACAATTAAAACATCTCCTTTTTTATCTCCTGAACCCAATAACTTTAAAGACCACGCTATTTTTGGGAGCAAATCATAGAACATCTTACACAAGGGTAAACCAATATTTTTATAAAACTTTGCTTCATAAGTGTCATTATCCATAAACCGTAAGACATTCCACATTGGATGCACAAATGCAGTAAAATCACGCACAAGGGTAACGATAACCCCACATATCCAGTTGTTCCCATGGTCGAGTCTAAATCATGGGATAACTTAGTTGAAATCTCCATAAGACATGGAAAAACATTGTTAAATGATACCAACTTTTTCGGATCATACTTCCACTTCGCGATCCCTGTGGATTCTATCATAGCCCCTAAATTACTTAGACAAATATAATACAACCCATCCTCAGTCCCCACATCTTCTTGCAAAATGTTACAAAAATTCAAAACTATAAAAGCATATATTGGTGTAAGGGAATCACTCTTAAGTGAATCAATAAATTCACGAATGCATATATAACAAATCTTTATACAAGGGTGAGTCATATAAAGCGTTACCAAAGATTTTGGAACAGAGGAGGAAATAAATAACTCGAGATGTTCTGATGCTCGATCAAAATCATTTGGTGTCACACACAAAAAAATCATAAGCACGCTTTGTATATGATCTGAGACCGAACAGGGCTTAATCGAGTGATCTTTGTTTTTGCATAGCTCCAAAATTCTAGAAGTGAAGTCATTCAATAGATCCATCGCAATGACAAGATCACGCTTACGCTTACTGGTGGCAGTGTTGTTGTTGTTGATGGAAAATGGATACATTCCAGCCAAATGGGGTAGTAATTTTGGTGTAGAAGAGAGCGGAGAAACAGAGAAAGGCATGGGAATGTGATAAATGTGAGGGAAAAAAGGTTTAAAAGATAAGGGAAGAGATAAAATGGTAATTAATATAAAAAGAATTAATCCCTTGAATATATTTTAAAAAAATTTAAGTCCTTTAAGCTTATAAATTTTTTTGTACTAATTATGTATTTAAAATTTTATATTTCCATTGGAATTGTTTCAAGACATAGGGACTCGAATGAAGAGGTGAGTAAAAGTCACTCAGTGAGTCAATGGATCACATACTTGGAGACATGAATAGAGGAATTTCCTACTCTTTATAACGTATCCAAGTATTGAGAGAATGAAGTATGGTGACTACATAACAAGAACGGTGGGAAAAGAGTTCTATGTTTCCATCAAATCTCAGACACTTCAACCTTAAAATCTACGTCAGACGCTAGAAACATATTTTTTTTCAAATAGTAAAAACTACAAAAATTATGCCTCATGAATATGAGTTTCTATTAATTACTTTTTGATAATTTTTTCTTAATTCAAAAGTCGTTAAAATAACTTATGATAAGGACAAACGTTCACAATTGACAAACTTAGAGGACTTAATCGTTCATGAGTATATTTAAGTGATTATTTTCAAATACCTCAAACATAAGGGACCATCTCAAAATTCGTCTCATACTTTCCGGTAATGTAATGTAATGAAATCTAATCTAGTATATCTTTTATTATTTATACTGAATTTTTATAAATGATTTTCGCCATTTTAATGGTATCATTTATATAGTTTTTGACTATTTTTGAAATTTTTTAAAACTGGTCACCATTGTAATATTGATATTTATATCTCTTTTGACTTTTTCGTATTAAAAAAAAATATTTTTGATATTATAATTCAACATATTATAATTTTATTATGCGATTTGGTTTAACATTTAATCATTTTTAAATATTCTAATAGGGTCTAGTATGATTTAAATTTCATTTTTTCTACTATTGCAATTCGATCTAGTGTACACATACTTCTTTTTTTTAAAATTCTCTTTAGATTTTTTATTTTTGAAAGGAAATGCGATCTAGAATAACTTTTATTTTAATGAAATCTTTTAGTATTTGTTTATATTAATCTCTGTGGAATTTTTTAGATTCTAAAAAGTTCCGCATTTTGTTTTTGTCGTGTATTAATTTTTTTCATTACTGTAATTCACATTGTCATGATCCAAATCGTTGTGCATGACACCCACACTAATTCACATTTGTAACGACAGGTTTCTATCATTATAGAAAAGCCAACGGGAAAATTTTTTGGGTCGGAAAACTTTTTCGTAGTAACTTGGAATTTGCCAACCTAGTCCAGATTTGAACAAAATCAGAGTCCTTAAAGTCTAGGGAAATTTGGTAACAATTGGGTGATAAAATTATGAATTTTATCACATGAGTAGATAGCTAAGACGTTAAGGAACCCGTACGACTTTACAGAATTGAATTCGGGCGAGTAGAACTCCTGAAATTGATCTTAGCGTGAACGGGTAGTTTCTGAGTGTCATTGGTTGAATGTATGTTGTGAAATGGGGTATTGGAATTATTGATTTCCTCATTGATTCCATGCAATCCGCTGAGGTGGGATTTTCCCTGCCAGGGCAGGGCCACTGTAGTGGGGCGGGTGCCACCCACTATAACAAATTCGATTATCAAGGACAAATAATTTCGTCATTTATAAATCATATTTCGTCACTAAAAATCTTGTGAGACGAAAAATAATTCATCAATCATTCGTCACTAAATGCGTGTCGCTAAAAGTATACAAATACGATTTAGTGCTTCGTCGCTAAAAGTATTATTTAACTACAAAAAGAAAAATTGTCCTCAAATGCTTAAACAGTTGTGACAAAAAGTATATTTTTTTGTAGTTAATAGTATGCTTTGTCACTAAAAAGGTTATTACTACTGACAAAATTATATTGTCGCTAATTATTTTACTTCATTCAGTGATGACATCAATTGTCTCTAAAGTTATATGTATTTCGTAGTTGAACAAAATCTATTTTCGTCACTAAAAAATTATTTTGTTCTTAAATACATTAATTAGGGATAAATTTATTATTATAAAAAAGGTTAATGCTCCTATATTATTTCCCATCTCAATTTTTTTAACTCCTCCCATGAAGGGGCTCCCATATTATTCTTTCTTGGGGACTGATTAACGTTTCAAGGACACTTAATCCAGTTCTAAGCGTCAACGATCGTTAGTCAGTATAATAACCCAACTAAATGAGTTGGGGTCGAATCCCACAGGGAGTGGTACGTGTTTAAGATTCAATAGGAAAGTACGAATATGCTCAAGTGAATCATAGGAATAGACATTCACGAATAAAAACATAATTCAAATAAGGGGTGACAGGAATGTCAAATAACAAGGGGGTTTTGGTTTTAAAATAGTAACTACAACAGCGACAAACAATAGAAACTAAGAGCATGAGACGGGTTCTTGGGATGTGATTCGATTAAGGACTAATATAGACAAATGGGTAATTGCAATTGTTAGTAAGCAGCTGAAAATTAGTGAATAGGTTAGACTATAGAGGAGGTAAACTTTCTCTCGAACAATTTACCACGAATTAAGTCGATTTCTCTCGAGCATCGACAAGCATGCAAAATAAGAACCACCTACGCCTTAGTCCGTTCACTCTCTCGAGCTGAATGTGTGGAAAAGGGTTTAGGATTCAATCTCTCGAGCTGAACCCATGACAACCCAATACCCACTGACCATCAATCAAGAATCTTGGTTTTAAAACCTCTCTCTCGAGCAAGCAAAAAACATGAAAGTAGAACTTCATTTGCATCTACCATTATTTAAATTAAACCACAATTAATGATTGAAATCACTTCTAAACAGTATTTAAACTAACAATCATCAATACCCACAAGCTAAATTAGCCCATAATCACATAATCACACCCCAAGAATTGGGGTTTTAGCTAGACATCACAAAAAGATAGAAAATCCTTACGAAATTGTGTTTCCATCAACTGGGTAAGATTAATTTCATCTTTACAAAGGTCCAAATTGAAGAATCTCAAAGACCGACTTCCAATTTCTCAAAAGTGAAAAACTTCAATTCTTCAAAGCTAAGAAAAATATTCTCTCAATACTCAGAGTTCTAACTTCACAAACTGATAGATAAAAATTCACTAATAGATTGATTCGTTGATTGCTTCATATTCAAAAATGTATTTATAGTCGCCAAAAATATGTTGTGAAGGACCATTCGGTGCAGTAAGTCGGGCTCGCCAATCCACTCGGGGATGTGCCCAAAGCCAATTTCATCGCCTTTCTATCTTGACCTTCAGCATCTTCAAGTTCTATAACTTTGGGTGATCTAACACTGCATGCGGAATCACTCGGCGATCCACCGACTGCTCCTTTCTCTCGCCAACTAGATTTTCTCCTTCAGGGATTGGCACACTGGAACTTTAGGCGGTCAAATGGCCACTCGACAACTCGCCAAATGGACTTGCCGATCACCGAGCTCTCTTTTCTTCCTTCTTTCAGCTCCCTTCGTTCCTTTTTGCAAATTAGTGTCCTTGCTTTGTTCCTCAATCCAAATACCTGGAAATCAAGGAGTTTACATCAGTTATTTGCACAAAATAAGCATTCGAGGACACTAAATCATTATAAATAAAGCCCTAAATGAGTCTAAATCTTTGACTCATCAACACCCCCAACTTAAACTTTTGCTTGTCCTCAAGTAAAACTCAAGTTCAGAAGTTCAAAAAGGATGTCACAAATAGTGTTACACAAGACTCAATCATGAATGCACACAATAAGACTCAACTTACTCATGCAAGGATCAATTGTGTACTCAAAGATTCAAGTTATGATTGGCCATTATCAAAGATTCTCAAGTTCACCACACTTGCTTCAAATGTGGGTGCACAAATGCCCTCACACAAAGAATAATTCCATATTCACACACTATTCTTAACAATTTATGGCTCCGGAATCACAATCAACACTCACACTCATAAATATAAACACATGCATGACTTCACCCATAGGTTTTGCCCTTATTTTCCAACCAACAATTGTTTCAACTCACTCAAGATAGAAAAAAAGGGTCTTTTCAAGTCTTGTAATGGGGCTAAGTGCCAATGTATGGTCATTTAGGCTCAATGGATGTAATCCTCATGAAATGTGGTATGAACATCACTTTCTTTCCTTTTCTTCAACAAATTCACTCATGCTCCGAAGTCACCCCTTTATTTACTTTTCATGGACTACCGGACACCCCATTTCTTTTTGCATTTTCAAAACTTTATTCCACAACTTTTTCATTCTTTTTCTTTTTCATTCTTCTTTTCTTTTTCTCTTTTTTTTTGTATGGAGGGGTTCCATCTTTTTCACAACCAAGGCTCAAAGGGGGACTTCCTTGCATTTCTTAATTTACCTTATCTTTTCACCATACCCCCAACTTCGGCTTTTGGCCTAAGTTGGCTATTCAAACAAACTACAACTCATGAGGATTATGGGTGAAGGGATAAAGATGGGTCACACCTGTATAGAGTTTCTTCCAAGAAAGGGCTAAAGCTCAAACGGTGTTCAAGCAAAGTTCACACACTCACAAGGTAGGCCACAAAAGAGGTTTAATGTCAAATTGTTTCAATCTTTCAAATTGTTGCCTAAAATCATTTCAAGAGCTTGCGTCACTTAGTCAACCAGACCAACGGGGCAAATTCTAGGTGTCATCACACATGGTTCACAGTGAGCTCATCACACACGACATTGGCACAAAATATAAAACAAGACTCCACACTTTTGCTAGTGTGCAATGTTCATCACAAGAGACTTATTCGATAACCAGCTAGTCACAACGAGATGCAAAAAGTTCACATATTGTCTATGCAACTTCATTGGGCGTCATCGTAGCCGCACATTCATTTTTGTTCTATTAAGAGCACTATTCAAGTCATCGGTATCGATCACAACCGACACTAGTGAAGGATGACTAGGTCGCCGAAAGTACTGTTGGAGACCCAGTTAATCGCGGATAGGCGAGTCAAAAGACAGAAGGCCACATCACGGAATGAAACAGCGATCCTGAGTTGGCTCACCTAAAATTAGAGTGGTTGGATGAAGAATATGTGAAGCATGAAGGCGAGATGAAAGGACAATCGGCGAATCACCGAACGGTCGGTGAAGCCCAACTTTCCTTGCCAAGTGGCCCCAAAGAGTCACATCTGATTTTGTATAAATTGAATTTTACATAAGAGATAAAGCATTCAGAAATTGTGAGAAACAAAATAGAGAGAGCAAAAGCAGTGAGATTGTTGATTTGAAGTGATTTTTCACTAGATTTTTCATTTGAGTTTTGTAACAAAGAAGATATTATTAGATTTTGACTTTCAAATTTCATTTACCCAGCTATGGAAAACATGTCAGGTATTGAATTTCATCTTTTTTCTATGATTGGCTAAAACCCTAACCTTGGGGTTTTTACAATGTGACCAATTGTTGCATTTGACTAAATGGGTGTCATCAATTAGTGATTTTTGGTGTTAATTTGAAGTGGGTCTGAATTATTATTGTGGTTTAACTTCATTATTGCATGTTTAAAGCAATATCGTTCAGAGTTTTGTGCTTGCTCAAGAGAGAAGTATAGAGCCAACGTAGTAATTTGGCATCCTTAGTAGTGCATCATTACGGGTTCAACTTGAGAAAGTGAAACTTGAGATTCAGCCTTTGTATCTAGCTCGAAAGAGTAGATTTGATGAGAAAGTGGGTTGGGCATCATATGGCTAGTGTTGAAGTTCGAGAGAATTCAGTGGAAATAAGGTCATTGTTCGAGAGAAAATTGCTTTACTTATAGTTCATTCTACCGACAACAAATTAATATTGTTGGAATGATGTACACCTGTTAAGTTGAATTCTATAGTTGGTTAGTCAATTTCCCAAGGTGTTATCTCACTATTTGATTGTTCCGTGTTGATTGTTGCAGTGGGTTAGTAACTACAACCTGGAATTTGACTTCTAGACTCTTAAGTGTGGTGTTTGTTCAGCTGAAAAGGTCACTATCATACTTTCATATCCGAATTCAAAAGAAAGCTACTCTCTGTAGGATCGACCCCAACTTATGTAGTAGGGTTTATACTAATTTATGATCGCTGACACTTAGAACTGGATGAAGTATCTTTGAAACGTATATCAGTGATCCTACTAGTACATTGTTATTGTGTACTAATATTGCACTTGCTCTTTCTTTGTTGAGTACAGGGATTCTTCAGGTGGCTATTGACAGACCTCGCTTAGAAGATCAGTGATCGTTCGAATTCAAGGGTGAGCCAGTTCTTTCGGGCTGCCATGAGTTTTCTTTCTATTTAGTCCATTTTATTCGGACTTAGACTAGTTCATTAGATATTCTTATGTTCAGTTGGGTAGTACCCATTTTTCTCTATACTTTTGGTTCATTGTTAGATATTTTGGTACATTGATTTTCAGGTTCTAGGTGTATTTTCCGCATTTGTTTGGTTGTTTGACTCTTGGTTTGGAGTTTATGGGAACTCCCTATTTTTCTTTCCTTAGCATTTAACTTTCTTCCATAACTTTAATGCCTTAGTAGTTTGATTAAGTTAGTTAACTAATTAGTATAAATGGTTCTCCTATCGGGGGTTTGTGTGGGTGCCAATCACAATGGTCTGGGTCGTGACAAAGTTGGTATTAGAGCCTAGGTTTATTGATCTCGATGTACCAAAATGAGTCTAGTAGAGTCCTGCGGAACGGTACGAAGACGTGTGTACTTTTCTTCGAGAGGCTATAGGACTTTAGGAAATATCTCTATTTTCTTTTGACTCCCTTCGTGCTATAACTTGTTTCCAATTGGTATAAGCCGATTCAAATTGGTATCTAACCTCTTTCACTTTTCTATCCGCAGATGGTTAACACTAGATTCAACGGCGTCAGACCTGTAGCTCTCGTCAATGCTCTAGCTGAGGAATCTGCAGTGAGAGGTCGTGATTGAGGCAAGGGTAGAGGAAGATCTAGGGGTAGAGGCCGAGGAAGAGTGGCACCTACTAGGGATGCAATATTGGGTGAAAATTCTCCCAGAAATGAGGCCCCTCTTGCCCACCATGAAGAGGTGAAGGAGAATGTCAAGATTGAGAATGAGGAAAATGTGGGACAAGAGGAAGAGGTGCAGGCTGAGACTATAGGTAATCCTCCTATAGACCGAGTGTTAGCTCAGTAGATCATGTCATTTTGAAAGGGTTGGTTGGTCCTAGAGTGCTTCCTTCTGTTCAAGCAACTCAAGATCCCACCAATCCTCCTAGTGCTATCACTGTCCCCAAGGTGGGTGGGAATGTAGGTACTGTTGCAATCTTCTGTCCTTTGTTGGGTTCTTTTATGACTGGTAATGAGTATGAAATGTTGACTAAGTTTTTGAAATTGAAACAGCCTGTGTTCCATGGCTCCGAGATTGAGGATACATATGAGTTCATCCTAGATTGTTATGTGTGGCTGCATAAGTTGGGAATTGTCCATCAGCATGGGGTTGAGTTTGTCATTTTTCAACTACAAGGTGAGGCTAAGAAGTGGTGCAGAGCTTATGTGGAATGCAGATATTCAGTTTTACCTCCGCTTACTTGGACCCAGTTTCATGCCCTGTTTTTAGAGAAATATGTGCCTAGGACTTTGAGAGATTGCAAGAAGGATGAATTCATGGCCTTGGAGAGAGGTCGTATGTCTGTGGTTGCTTATGAGGCCAAGTTATATGTCTTGTCTAGAGATGCTACTCAATTGGTGACTACTGAGGAAGAGAGGATCTATTTATTTATTAAGGGACTAAATTCTAAGTTGCAAGTATTATCTATTCATATGACCTCTGCAGGGAGGAGCTTTAATGAGGTAACAAACTTTGTTAAGAAAGTGGAGGGGGTGAGGCGAGACGGTCAGGATAAGACATTGGCTAAAAGGGCCAAGAACTCAGGTAACTTTCAAGGTTCTTACTCCAAAGGGGCAGGGAGGCTAACACTTGAGGCCAGGCTAATTCAATATGATATACCCGCCTCTACAGGTAATTACTCGGGAACTACCTCATAATTTGATTCTAGATAGCTAGGTAGTCGCGCCTTCGACAGGCAGCAAGCCATCTTTTGATCATACTTGCTATAATTGTGAAGAACCTAGACATATGAGGACATATTGTCCCAATCAACCTATGATGGATTCTGCGCAACAGTAGACTAGAGTAGTGGTACCCACGAGAAATGGTAATAATAGATGAAGGCATCCACAAGGTGGGCAAGGAGGAAATTAGCGAGGCCACAGAGGTATGGGAAATGGTAATGAAGGCAGAGGTACAGTGCAGCCAGGCAAGGAAGTCGCCCGTCACGATGATAGGGCTCAGTGTTATGTCTTTCTAGGCAAGAATGAGGCACATGCGTCTGATGAAGTGATCACAAGTACTATGCTTGTCTGTGACCGGATGGCTAATGTGTTATTTGATCCGGGTTCTACTTATTCTTATTTGTCTGTGCGATTTGCCTCAATATTTGCTATGATTTGTGATATACTTGATGCCCATATCCATGTTTCTACCCTAGTTGGAAAGTCTATCATAGTCACCCATGTCTATCGTGCTTGTCCTATTTTGTTTATGGGTTTTCAAACTTGGGCTGATTTGGTGATTTTGGATATGACTAACTTTGACATTATCTTAGGGATGACTTGGTTGTCCCCCTATTATGTTGTGCTTAATTGTAATACTAAGTTTCTAACTCTAGAAATTCCGGGAAAGGAAGAGTTAGAGTGGGAAAGGGTGTACAAGCTTAAGCAGGCTAAGATCATATCCTCCATTAGGGCTAGGAAACTGGTAGGGCAGGGTTGTTTGGCGTATTTGGCTCATATTCGAGATGTTGAGGTTGAGACTCCACCTATTAAGTCCATTCCTGTGGTGTCAGAATTTAGAGACATGTTTCCTACTGATATGTCTGGTATGCCTCGTGATAGAGATATAGATTTCTACATTGATTTAGAACCTGGTACTCATCCCATTTCCATCCCTCCATATCGCATGGCTCCGGCAGAATTAAGAGAGCTTAAGGCTCAAATACAAGATCTTCTTGATAAAGGATTTATTCGTCCTACTGCTTCCCCATGGGGTGCTCCTGTTTTATTTGTTAAGAAAAAGGATGGTAGTATGAGGATGTGTATAGATTACCGGCATTTGAATAGGGTCACCAGTCGAAACAAGCACCCATTGCCTCGAATAGATGATTTTTTTCACAAATTGCAAGGGGAATCACTATTCTCTAAAATTGATCTAAGGTATTGGTTACCATCAGTTAAAGATTAGGCATAACGATGTGCCCAAGACGGTGTTTAGAACCCTCTATCGGCACTACAAGTTTCTAGTTATGTCGTTCGGGTTGAATAATGCCTCTACAACTTTTATGAGTTTAATGAATGGGGTTTTCAAGGCATTTCTTGATTCATTTGTCATAGTCCTTTTTTATGATATTTTGGTCTATTTGAAAAGTGAGGAAGAGCATGTCAACCCTCTTCGTATTGTTCTGGGTGTTCTTGAGAAACAAAGGTTGTACGCTAAATTTTCTAAGTGTGAATTTTTGTTGACTTCGATAGCATTTTTGGGGAATGTAGTTTCAAAAGAAGGGGTAATGATAGATCCCCAAAAGATTGAGGCGGTTAAAAATTGGGTTCGGCCTAGCTCTGTGACGGAAGTTAGGAGTATTGTGGGACTCGCTAGCTATTATCGTCGATTTGTGAAGAACTTTATTTCTATCGCCACTCATTTGACAAGTTTGATCAAAAAGAAGATACCCTTCGAATGGACTGAAAAATGCGAGGATAGCTTCAGAAAGCTCAAGACTCAGTTAACCACAACACCTATCCTAGGATTTTATAGTTTATTGTGATGCTTCACATTCTGGTTTGGGTGCTGTGTTAATGCAGGTTAAGAATGTTATAGATTATTCATCGCGACAGTTGAAGGTGCATGAGAGGAATTATCAACGCATGATTTGGAGTTGGCAGCAATAGTATTTTCTCTTAATATCTGGCGACTTAACCTCTATGGTGTCAAGTGTGAGGTATTTACTGATCATCATAGTTTACAGCATGTATTCACTCAAAAGGATTTGAATTTCAGACAGCAAAGGTGGATGGAGCTACTTAAGGATTATGATGTCGACATTCAATACCATCCGAATAAGTCTAATGTAGTGGCAGACGGTTTGAGTCAAAAAACAGTGAGTATGAGTAGTTTAGCTTGCTTGAGTGTAACTAGACGACCCTTGGCGAAGGAAATTTAGACCTTGGAGTCTAAGTTCATGCAGTTGGGAACCTCAGAGAAAGGTGGGTGTTAGCTAGAATTGAGGTTAGGGCCACGTTCTTTGAGGAGATCAAGGCCAAACAATCTGAGGATGAATATTTGAATGAACTTAAGAAGAATACTTCGATTGGTAAGGCACAAGAGACCACTCTTCATGCGGAAGGTGTTCTCAATTTTAAAGGAAGAAATTATGTTCCTTGAGTTGATAACTTGATTCAGAAATTGTTGACAGAATCCGATGGTTCACGATATTCCATTCATCCGATTGTGACCAAGATGTACCGAGAATTGAAGTAAATTTATTGGTGGTCGGGTATGAAGAAGGATATAGTGAAGTTTGTGGCTAAGTGTCAAAATTTCCAACAAGTAAAGTATGAACATCAAAGTCCTGCAGGTTTGCTTCAAATAATGCCAATTCCGAAATGGAAGTGGGAAAGGATAGCCATGGATTTTGTGGTTGGTCTTCCCAAGACTTTGGGAAAGTTTAATTCTATTTGGGTAGTGGTTCATAGATTAACTAATTCAGCCCATTTTAATCAAGTAAGAATAGATTATAATGTTGAACAATTGGCTAAAGTGTATGTGAAATAGATAGTGAGATTGCATATGGTGCCCCTTTCTATCATCTCAGATCATGGTACACAGTTTACTTCCAAGTTTTGGAGGAAATTACATGGTGAATTGGGCACACAACTCACTTTTAGTACTGCTTTCCATCCACAGATGGACGGGTAGTCAGAGAGAACTATTCAATTGTTAGAAGACATGTTTAGGGCATGTGTGATTGCCTTTGGAGAGCATTGAGATAAGTTCTTACCTTTGTGTGAGTTCTCTTATAATAATAGTTATCACTCCAGCATTGATATGGCACTGTTTGAAGCACCGTATGGGAGGGGATGTAGATCACCCATAGGATGGTTCGAGGCTAGAGATGTGAAATCTTTAGGGGTCGATTTAGTAAATGATGGTCAAGAGAAAGTGTGGAGTATTCAAACTAAACTTTTAGCAGCCCAGAGTAGACAGAAAAAGTATGATGACCATAAGGTGAGACACATGGCATTTCAAACTGGTGAGAATGTTCTTCTTACGGTATCACCAATGAAAGGGTTGATGAGTTTTGGCAAGAAGGGCAAGCTAAGTCTGTGATACATTTGTCCCTTTGACGTTCTTGAATGCGTAGGGCCAGTGTCTTATATATTGACTTTACCTCCTAAAATATCGGGAGTTCATCCGTTATTTCATGTGTCCATGTTGAAGAGATATCATGGTGATGAAGATTACATAAAATGGGACTCAATTGTGTTAGACAAAGACCTTCAGTATGAGGAGGAACCGATTGCGATTCTTGATCTTGATGTGCGTGAGCTGAGGACCAAGGAGATTAGGTCCGTGAAGGTTAAATGGAAACATCGTCCACTTGAGGAAGTTAATTGGGAAACCGAGAAGGACATGCAAGACAAGTATCCCCAGTTGTTCATCGATTCAGGTACTACTCCATTCCTTCTTTAGCCTATTTTCCCTAAAGTTGTCACTCAAGGACGAGTGACGGGTAAATTGGTATCTATTGTAACGACCATTTTCCATCGTTATAGAAAAGCCAACGGTGAAAAATTTTGGGTCAGAAAACTTTTTCGTAGTAACTTAGAATTTCCCAACCTAGTCCAAATTTGGACGAATTCGAAGTCATTAAAGTCTAGGGAAATCTGCTAATAATTGGGTGATCTAATTATGAATTTGATTACATGGGTAGATAGCTAAGAAGTTAAAGAACCCATACGACTTTACAGAATTGAATTCAGGCGAGTAGAACTCCCGAAATTGATCTTAGCATGAACGGGTAGTTTCTGAGTGTCATTGATTGAAGGTGTGTTGTGAAATGAGGTCTTGGAATTATTAATTTTGCTCACTGGCTCCGTGCAAGCCACTGAGGTGGGATTTTTCCCGCCAGGGCGGGGCTGCTATAGCGGGACAGGTGCCGCCATATTGGGACAGACGCGACTTAAAGTCAGAAATAAACCTCAAAAATGTTTTATTCTGCAATCTTCGAACTTGAGAGCTAAGGGATGAACCCAGGGGTTTTCTTGAAAGTTTTCCACCATTATTAAGGCTAAAGGCAAAATTTTCACTCCTCGAATCCATTTTTCAATCCGCAGAACGTAATCTAGCAGGTAATTATCGATGGGGCAGGGTTTTGATCTGGAAATTATGGTGGGAAAAGCCCTAGTTTGGATATGGGGATCATGGGTTTGATCTAGGGTGGATACAATTGTTGTTAAATTGGGTAATTAGTTATGGTTTATTGATTCCCGTGTTATATTAATTGTTTGTAGACCAAGAACAAGCGGAACGAATCCGAAAAAGGAAGAATCAAGTTTCTTAAGGAATTCATGCTTGTTTCGAGGTAGGTGATGGTTGTGAATTCATGTTGTGTGATGTATGTTTGTTCTTGCTTCATTATAATACATGTATGTATGCGAATGTTTTCAATATTGATCACACTAGTTGTAAATGAGATAGATGAATGATGAATGACATAAATCATGACTCTATTGTATGCTTTGAGAATATACTTGTGGTTGTGATTGTGGGTTGTTGAATGGATCGGGTGTTGTGTTTCGACACACTAAGTTGGATCGGTTTCCACGTTCCGACATAAATATGGGATCGGTTGCCACGTTTCAGCATAAATATTGGATCGGGTACAATGTTCCAATATGCTAACAATTTGGGTTTGGGTTCCGTGAGAGAACCAATGACTTAACATAATTGTGTATCTTGAGAAATGTGAAACTGTACATTGTTCATAAATGATGATGATATTGTATATGTTCGCATGTTATTATTGTGTTTTAATGACCTATGTGTGTTGCACTTAGTGGGATAGTCACGTGATTCTACCAGTACACTATGGTTGTGTACTGATAGTGCACTTGCTCTTTCTTTGTTGAGTATTGGGCTTCTTCAGGCGGCTATTGACAGACCTCGCTTAGAAGATCAGTGATCGTTTGAATTCAAGGGTGAGCCAGTTCTTTCGGGCTGTCATGAGTTCTCTTTATATTTAGTCCATCTTAGTCGTACTTAGACTAGTTCATTAGATATTCTTATATTCAGTTGGGTTGTACCCATTTTCCTTTAGACTTTTGGTTCATTGTTAGATGTTTTGGTACATTGACTTTCAGGTTCTAGGCGTATTTTCTGCATTTGTTTGGTTGTTAGACTCTTGGTTTGGAGTTTATAGGAACTCCCTATTTTTCTTTCCTTAACATTTAACTTGTTTTCGTAACTTTAATGCCTTAGTTTTTTTATTAAGTTGGTTAGCTAATTAGTATAAATGGTTCTCCCACCGGAGGGTTAGTGTGGGTGCCAATCAGGATGGTCTGGGTTATGACAACCTGGTGGGAGAACCAACTTCTAACCCAAACTTTAGACCAATACATCCCTCGGAAAATTAAGTCATCAAAATAAATAATAAGAAAACAGTTTCAAACAACAAAGGATGGAGTCCCCATAAACTTTATCAATAGTCGGAACATTTATGAGGAAATAAACCCCTAAGAATAGAAAGTTGTAGCATCAAAAATCTAAATAAGTCAAGAGTGGTGATGAAACCCCGAAAACTTATAAAATGTGAACTAATAGTCTAATTTCTTTGTCTGAAATGATTGAATAGAAAATGAAAAGGAACCCATGGCAGCCTGGAAGTGTAACTCACGCATGGATTTAAAGTCAAGCATCTCTTAACTAAGGTCTCGTATCAGCCATTGAAAAATACCTTGTACTCAATAAGAACAGAACATGTGTAGTATTAGTACACAACCGCAATGTACTGGTAGGATCACACGGTTAGTCCAAACAATGAATGTAAATAATTAACCACCATACAGAAAATACAGTACAACACACATAACCATGATCACCGATACACAAACTCTCAATCACAATATGTTAAAATCAACCAATACATGGATGCATGTCCCGCATGGTCACAATTACAAATACTCGGTCCTCTTATGAAACCACAATACATATATATATGATCCTATCATGGTACCCACACACTAACTATTAGTATAATGGTGCAGTACCCAAGCCAACCCGAGTTAGTAATCATATGAGGCGTAGTACACAAGACAACAATTAGTATTCCTGTACCAGTGTGGTACCTGAGCCAGCCAACAAGCACAAACCATCATGCACAATCACAACCACAATGAATAGTAATACTTGAAAACCACAAGTAACTTAAATAAGTTCACTGAATGAGATTATCGCCATGATATCTTTTCACATACATCTTTATGTCATACCAAACATAAATTATACAAGTGATGTTATAATGCAGTACACATGCATACTGACATAAATTGTAACCACCAGCTTCCTCGAATCAAGCCTCTTAGAAATTCTAAAAAACCTGAGTTTTTCCTTTTAAAAGTGTTTTGGCTTGTTCTTGATCTAAAACAAACAATACCTACAACAATCAATAAAAAATGACCTAATTATATTCGGATTATAATCAAATCCCTAATCTCAGGCCGATTCTTGATAATTCTATTAAAACTAAGGCTTTTCCGCCATTAATTCAAGTGAAGGACCTCCCCAAGGAGTGTTATCCTAGATTCTAATATTTAACAATCAATTTACAAGATGAGGGATTGACCAACTTACCTTTACTAATGAATTTTATGGAAAATCATGTATAAGCAGTTTAAATTCGCCTTTCTCAATTCCAAGAACAATAGTGCAAAAAATAGGAGGGTTTGAAACTTTTTCTACATAAAATCCCTACTTTCCCTGTTATAGCTAGGGAGGTCAATGGGGCGGAGGTGGGGGTGGTTGAACTTAACCCGCAAAAAATTTAAGTCCCCCCCGCATAATTTTTTTTAATATATTTCTTTTCTAGGTAATTTTGATACTAAAACTAAAACTCATAAAAACAAATTTATTTTTCCATTAAGTTATATTAATTTAATAGATAATGACAAAAAAAATTATTTTTTAGAAGTCAATTGGAAGCATGTAAGAAATTGTATTAGGTTTGATTGTACCGTTTTCATTTACTATCTTGGATATTTTAGTAACTTTAAAGAAATATATTAATATATAATGTTCTATCACTCTTCTAACAAGTAAAAAGGTAAAATTAAGTTTGAACCAGCATAAAACCGTATAGACTCTGTCACGCCCCAAGGCTACCCCTGGACCGGACACGGGACCTAGGATCACGAGTGACCCTAAGCTAACCCTGCTGGCATATCATAAGCATACTAAAGCAACTAAATCAATAAATAATGTGGGGAAGCTAAATCATGTAAATAATCTGAAATGATGGGGAATACCAATATACTAAATATGAATATATGAAAACTGAGAGTTTGAATACAAATGATAAGTCAAACTATAACACTATAGTTGAATCTAACTATGTCTGAAATAAGCCTCTAAACTGACTAGAAGTGTTGGGACATGCCTCAGCTAAATCTAGCAAAAACTAAGACTAAAATGGAAAGATAACACGTCAATTGTCCTCGAAGAATGAGGACTCACCACTAATGCTGCTGAAATGAAGATCGGGAACCGATCTATGCGTGATCTGACTACTGAGGACCTAATCCTACATCACGAGAAGATATAGCACAGAGTATGCGTCGGTACTTGAAAGGTACTGAGCTTGCAGGATAGAATAAAGCTGAACAATAACATAAATGAACCAAAGCATAAATAGCAAGGATATAATTTGAACATGATAAGGATACTGCAAATATTGTACATGACTAAACTGAATGCAATGACCAAGTTTATAACATGTTGAAACTGAATACTAAACTAAACTGATAACATGGTCAATGTAATAAAATCTGAATGTAAGGGAACTACTAATAACCGACATAAAATCACATGAGTTAAATGTGGAATCTGATGTATACTCCCCATCTAGAGGACCCAATATACCCTGCTAGAGGTATAGAGGCATGTTGGTGTGATCACTAAATGTAATGCCCAACAGAGGGGACTTAACCTACGGGGAACATAGTTCTGGGACTTGAGGGTGACTGACCCTAGTCCACTCGGTATTAAGCTACTCCCATTTGAATATGTAATTAATAATTTATGACTGAATTTCTGTAATACTGGATAGCTCAAAATATTAGCATGCAACTGAGAAATCAACATTAATATACTGATAATGAAACATTCAAAAACTGAGGCATATATGTATATATCTGAAATAAGTGACCTAGCATGTGTAATTCCTGAACTAAAAGAACTACATAGCTAGGGTTCTGAATTCATGAAGAATCTACACAAAACGATACTAAACTCATAACAAACTGATTCTAGATCATTCTAACAGCTAAAACCCAACAATTTATAACATTCAAGGAACCCTAGGTCGAGATAATATTAAGGGAATCAATAATCTAACTGAATTCTAGGGACCTAATGGGCGAAGGAACTCACTAGTGAAATCCCATATACATGGTGATGAAATTCACAAGGAAATCCTTCGATTTCGGGGCTGGAACTGAAGAAAATGTGTTGCTTTCTTGGAGGAGTTTGAGTCGCCTTTTTCTTCTCTCTTTTTCTCTAGTTTGGATGATTTTAGGTGAATAAAGGTTTTGTTATGTTCTAACTACGTTATTAGGCTTAATCTGAGTAAAATGACGTAGTTTAGGGGTTAAACAACGTAGTTTAGGTGCCCAACATAGGGGAAAGGACCAAAACAACCCTAACTTAATTCTATCGAATGCTACCCATGGAGGGACCTATGGTCCGTGGGTTGATCTACCAATCGTAGGTAGGGGTCGTCGGTCAAGTCTGCCCGACAGGCTTCACTAAAACGAGCATAACTTTTTACTCGGAGATGGGATTTTAGCAAACTCGGTGGTGTTGGAAAGAGGATTCAATTATCTATCATTAGGTGTGCTATGGGACACCTAATTCCGTTTGTGCTAAGAGTTATGATCATTTGAAGTTGGTTCATCAGCAATTTCCCTCTAACTGGCTCTTGATCCTCACCTACGGTTAGACTACGATCAGACCTACGATCCGTAGGTCCAACCACGGACCGTACTGGTTGATCGTGGGTGGGATAAGAGACTATTAAGAGTTGGGCCTTAACAACAGAACCCCACCTACGGTCTGTGACCCCACTTACGGTCCGTGGGTGGTTCTATTGGTATTGACACTAGATTTTTGGAAAACTAGAATTTTCTTCGTTTTGAGATCCGAGGTGTTACAGACTCGCAACCCTCCTTGCTTCGCATTAGTTTCTAAAAAAATCACTTCAGCCTGCACAACATCCCTCCCCGCTTCGCATTATCTCAAACCCACACCTCCCCGCATAGCTTAATCCCACCCTGCCCTGCATTTTCCCCGCCCCATTGTCATCCCTAGCTATAGTGACCCTGACCCGCTATAGCGGCACTAAGACCGCGATAATGCATGCATATGCCCACACTAGCGGACACCTCCCTCTAAGTAGATTACATAAACTTCAAAAACTCAAAAATTCCTGAAAATCACATTTTTCACAACATACCTCTTTCCCTTGATGTCCTGAACTATCCCTATCACTCTGAATTAAATTCTGTGAAGCCCTACAATTTTCTTAATATGTAGCTACTAGAAAATATAATACAAGCCTAGATGTATCACCCAACCCATACTCGGATGTCCCTATACCTCACCTCGCCCAAGTTCCCTCTGAAATTAGCCTAGCCTAAAAAATTTATGTCACCTTCCGAAAACTTTTCTAACCTAGTTCATTTCATCATTGGCCTACTCATAATGACGGGGTTAGATTTTTACACACATGTTTGCATGAAGTGATAGAGTGTGTAGTAGAGCGCGTGACTTTTAACCATTTTGTCATAGGTTCAATCTCCGTAGACGGTAGGTTAATCGTAAAATGTTGCAAATTTCAGCCCCATTAGGACCATTGAGGAAAATTATTATATTAATTAATGTTATATTTCCTTCCATTGGTTGAATCAAACTTGAGTAACACCCTTAAGTTGATAAGTTGCCAATTTTGTCTTTTTCACCAGTGTTATTCCCATGATCATCGACACCTTATGCACCTCATCATTGAACTCTTGAGAGTCTTCCTCAACCTAGGAACCATGAAACTTTGGAGGATTCATCCTAGTGAAATCCCTTACTCTAGTTGTCGTTGTACCTATATTTGGGTTCATGGGGACCACAGCCTCCCAATTGGCTTGAGCCAACACTTGAAAAGAAACCCTAAACTCTGCATTATTAACTTGTTCAGCCAAAGGGTGGACCGTAACTTGAGGAATTTGAGGAGTTTCTCGTTCAACATTCTCATTCACATTCATCCTAATGTATGATCTTCGAGAGGCCATATCCTGAAAAGCATCAAATAAGGATTAGGGGGAGACATATAGTGTTACACTCTATCACACGACTTTAGAGTAATGAAGAAGTGGAGTGTCCTAAATATATTGTAGCTTCATATTCATAAATGCGGTGTGCTTCGCACTCATGAAATAGGACTCTACTCAACATGGTTTATGAGACTTCCTAGGACCTTTCTAAACCTTGTGCTCAGAATACCCATTTTTTCACAACCTAGAGCATACCCTAGGCGTAACATAGAGAATAGGACCTCGAGAGGCCCTACACAAGCCACTTAGCATACAACATACAAGATAATAGAATTTAACGAATTCAAAAGATAATTTTAAATCATAAAGAGTTTGACAAAAGCGGAAGTCTAACATAAGTCTTCAAGCCATCTAGTACATCATAAGGAAAGTGATTGGGATGTAACTCGTACATCCCGTACAAGTTTGAAATGAAAATGACATAAAGCACTAAAAGATTCTTGGTCCTCGAAACATATGGACTTACCAATCTTAGAAAGCTCAAAACGATCAACTAGCCACAAGTGTGAAGAATGGGGGCGCCAGACCCTACATTAGTGAAACAATGTAGGCACAAGTGTGCATTAGTACATGTAATGTATTAACTATGATAGAAATGAATTATAATTATGAAATCATGCTAAAAGGACTTTACATGACATGTAATGACCAAGCAAAATCATAAAATAACATGTTAGAAAACATAAGTCGTAATCATGGTCAAAGTAATCTAAGAAACTTTAAAACACATTCGAGATACTTTTAGGAAGTAATCTTAGTTCATTATTGTGGGAAGTTTGCCATTAACCAGCATACACCATGTGAGCAACAACATTGAATCTGGTGTTTATCCCACACAAAAAAGATATGTCCTTACTTTCCAAGGTAAGAGCCATAAACGTGAGCTAAAGTGGATCCACTAGCTAATGTTTATCTAATACAAACCTATGGTGGCACATAGTTATTGGACATGGGTAATCACAATTAGTCCTCTCGGTGCTAAGCATAAATCCCACAGAATAGTCATTAATCATATTCATCTTTTTATCCATGAAAAGGCACAATTAAGTAGTCAATCCAAGCTAGAGTACATTTAGAACAACTCCTAAATCTTGATTCAATCTTTAGTTGAAAAAATCTTTCAACCCTATGAATCCTTCATGTTAGAATAAACTTTTACAATAACAACATCAATGCTTTACTCTTAAGAAACCTCAAATCATTTCATGATAACTTCATGGAAACATGCATATCTTCATAAATTCATAGTTCATGGTTTATCATAAACTCAGGGTTGAAAATCATAACTTAGGCATGGGCAAGTGAAATTTCAACTAATTATCTTATATTAACATCAAATATTTCATTACAAGACTTAATTAATCATAATCCATCATAATTGGAAGGAATCCACATTTCTTGAATTAAAACCCTAATTTGATAATTGAAAATTGAATTGGAAACTTGAAATCTTTATACACCTCATGGAGGAAAGGACTCCATGGGTAAATACACACATACCTTGATGCAAAAGCCCAAGAAAAATGGAGGATTTGGAGACTTGAATGGAACCCTATTTCTTCTTCTTTTTCCTTAGACTTGAGAGAATTTGGGACAATGAATTTGGTCAACTTTAGGGAATTTAGGAGAATGAGTTCAAAAATAGGAAATTTGGGGGATTAAAAGGTCTAGGGTGGAAGGTAAAATGATATAGTATTAGGTTAAAATAATTATAAAATGACCCAATAGCACTTTAAAAATAATTGACAGAGCCTGTCTACGGTTGGACCTACTGTCCGTAGTCCCTTCGACGGACTGTACTACTCAACCGTAGATAGGTTACTGGAACCCTAAATTCCACCCAATTTTGACGGATCCCATGAACGGTTCGTAGGTATTCCTATGGTATGTGGGTATTCACCCATGGAGTCCTTTTCTCCATGGGGTCCCCATAGGTTTCTAAATTCTCCTTTTAATTTCAATTGATTCAAGTTAGGTTTTTAATTCAATCTCATGGGTAATATTCAATTGTGATTGATTATTTCTAGTAAGTCTTGTAATGCATGATTCATTGTTATTACATGATATTTAGTTGAAAGTATTTTGACTCATGCCAAAATTATAATTTTCAAACTATGAAGCTATGATGAACTCATGAACCTATGAATTATGAAATTGATGAAGATATGCATGCTTTTATGAAGTTTCTATAGATGATCTAAGGATGTTTTGAAGTAAAAGTGTGAATGTTATTGTGAAATGTGTTTCTAATGTCTATGGATTCATATTGATGGAAGGTTTTCTCATCTACGTTGAATTATGTTTAAGGAGCTATTGTATGTTTTGATTTTTAAAGATGTGGATTGGTATTGATTATTTACTTTCCTATGTTAAATTGATACTTGACTTTTATCTATTCCATTGGGATTAAGACTTAGCACCGAGAGGGATTTATGGTGGAGGCTCAAATAAGGTAGACTTTAGTAGCAACCTCTAGTCCAAAACTATGTGCCGCTGTAAGATTTTCTTAAATAACCTAGCTAGTGGATTCAGTTTAGCAAAACATTATATGTATGTATTCTACCTTGGCAAGTAGTTACCCCTTCTTTTGGTATGAGGGAAATACCGGATTCCATCATATAAATGTCATGGTCGTATTGTCGGTTAAAGCTAAAATCCCAAAAAATGATTGCTTTCTTAAAAGATTTTTTTATGTCCTTTATTTCCAATGCATTGACTATATCCTATGATTTCCATGTTTTATCTTATTATGTTAAAATGTCTAATAATCAATGTCTTCATGTTTGAAACCATTTATACTATCATGTTCATGTTTATACATATTTCCCCATACTTTGTACATTCCATGTACTAACACATATTTTTCCCTACATTATCTAATGATTGTTGGATCCGACGTTCTTACTCCACAAACTCGTGGCTAGTTGGTTTCATAGGCTTTGAAGCTTGATGAGTCATCATATTCCGAGAACCAACGCTCTTTTATTTTTTTATGTCATTTCCATTTCTGACTTTGTATGTGATGAATGGGTTACGTCCCAATCACTTTCTTTATGATGTATTAGATGGATTTGAGACTATGCTATACTTCTACTTTTTCAAACTTTTTTTATGTATAAAATAATATCTTTTAAAGTCTTTTATTCTACTATCTTGTATGATGTATGCTAAATGGCTTGTGTAGGGCCTCTCGGGGTTCTATATTTCATGTTACGACTAAGGTATACTTTGGGTTGTGATAAACTTGGTATTCAGAGCACAACGTTTAGAAAGGTCCTAAGATGTCTCATAAGCCACATTGAGTAGAGTTTTGTTCCTAAGTGTGAAGTGCACCACATTTATGAATAGAAGGCCATAAGCTTTTAGGGATTTTCACTTCTTTCATAATTCTAAAGTCGTGCGATAGAGTCAAACTCTATATGTCTCTCTCCTAATCTGTATCCAATCCTTTTCAGGATATGACACTCTCGAAGAACTTATATTAGAAGAAATATTAATGAGAATATGGAATGAGAAGCTCCTAAAGATCCTCAAAAATCTCCTCAAGTTAAGGCAGAACCTTTGGCCGAGCATGTGACTAATGCAGAGTTTCTGAGTTGCTTTTCAAGTGTTGGCCCAAGCCATGACAGCTCAAGCCAATAGGGGGTTGTGGTACCTGTGAACCCAAATATAGGTTCGACGGAAACTAGAGTGAGGGACTTCACTAGGATGAATCCCTTGGAGTTTCATGTTTCTAAGGTGGAGGAATATCCTCAAGAGTTTATTGATGAGGTATACAAGGTGTTGATGATTATGGGAGTGAAGCCAGTGGAAAAGGAAGAATTAGTCACTTATAAACTTAAGGGTGTTTCTCAAACATTGTTCAACTAATGGAAAGAAGTGAGGGCAATTAATGTGGGTCCTCTTGATTGGGAAAAATGTAAGATTGTGTTCCTTGATAGGTTCTTTCCCTTAGAGATGAGCTAGACGAAGGTACTTGAGTTCATCAACATTCGTCAAGAGAATATGAGTGTGAAGGAGTATGCCTTGAAGTTCATGCAATTGTCTAGATATTTTCCTACTATAGTTGCCGATCTTAGTTTAAGGATGAGCAAGTTTGTTTCTGAAGTGTCTGAGATAGTGGTTAAAGAATGTCGTAACACCATGCTCATCAATGAAATGGAAATTTCTCACCTAATGGTTCATGCTCAACAAATTGAATAGGAAAAGCTTAAGAAAAGGTCTAGGGAGGCAAAGACGGCAAAAACAGGCGATGGTGACTTTTCAAATTCAAGGTCTGATAGACATGGTCATTCCAAGTTCTGACAAAGGTTTTCCAGTAAAGGTTCCTCCAATTATCCGGCTCCTAAACTAAACAAATAAAAAATGTCTAACTCTAAACCTCAAGGAGGAAATGGCTGTGGAAACAGATCTTCATTACCCACATACCAAAAGTGTGGCAATAGTCATCTGGGAAAATGCGTTATGGGTATGGATAATTGCTTTGGTTGTGGTAAAAATTGGTCACCGCTTGAAGGATTTTCCATCTAGAAATTCCAAGGGAAAGGATCGTAGGCAGGCTCCGTCTAGTGGCTCAGGTTCAAATGCTCTAAAGCAAAACCTGTTCTTTGTACTTCAAACTCGTAATGACGAAGTGGGTTCTCCTGATGTTGTTACTGGTATGTTGAAAGTTTTTCATCTTGATGTTTATGCTTTGCTTTATCCCGGTGCTACCTTGTTTTTTGTGATGCCTTATTTGGCTATGAGGTTTGATGTTCTTCCAGATGTGTTGATATATTCCTTTTTTTGTCTCTACTCCTCTTGGTGAATCTATTATGGCTAAGAAAGTCTATAGAAATTGCCTCGTCTCCTTATCCTATAGAGTCACTCATGTTGATCTTGTAGAGCCTGATATGTTAGATTTTGATGTTATTATTGGTATAGATTGGCTCCATTCATGTTATGCTTCCATTGATTGTGAAACCTGAGTGGTCAAGTTCCAGTTTCCAAAGGAGCCTGCCCTTGAGTGGAAAGGGGGAAATTATATGCCTAAGGTCAGTTTTTATCTTGTCTTAAAGAAAGAAAAGTTATCTCTAAGGGTTGCATATATCATCTTGTTCAGGTTAGGGATACGAATTTTGAAACCCCTACTCTTTAGTCGGTCCCGTTATTGATGAGTTTCTGGAAGTGTTTCTCGATGATGTACCCAGTGATCCTTCCGAAAGGGAAATAGACTTCGGTATTGACCTCCTCCTAGATATGCAACCTATCTCTATTCCTCTTTACTATATGGCTGCGGTAGAGCTTAAGGAATTGTAAAATCAATTGAATGATTTGTTGGATAAGGGTTTCATCCAATCGAGTATCTCTACATGGGGTTTTCCAGTTTTGTTTGTTCCTAAGACGGATAGTTTACTTCGCATGTGTATTGACTACCGACAATTGAAAAAGGTTACAATTAAAAATAAGTACCTTATTCTAAGGATTGATGATTTATTTGATCATCTCCAAGGAGCGAGCTACTTCCTAAGATCGACCTCCGGTCGAGTTATCACCAGTTCAGGGTGAAGGAAGATGACATCCCGAAGACGATGTTTCGGACTCAGTATGGTTATTAAGTTCTTAGTAATGTTATTTGGGTTGACTAATGATCCGGCCGCATTTATGGATTTTATCAATAGGGTGTTTAGACAATACCTTGAGAGGTTTGTGATTGTGTTTATCAATGAAATCTTGATTCCTCACGAGTGAGGATGAGCATGCCAATCATTTGAGAATTGTGCTGTAAGTCCTCAAGGGAAAACAATCTTTACAAAGCTTATTAAATGTGAGTTTTGGTTAATATCTGTAGATTTTCTTGGTCACATTGTTTCCGGCAAGGGTATTGAGGTATATCCTAAGAAGATGGATGTGGTTAAGAGTTGTCCTAGACCTCTATCCCATTCAGATATTCAAAGTTTCTTGAATTTGGCTAGTTACTATACAAAGTTTGTGGAAGGGTTTTATTTGATTGCCTCTCCATTGACGGCATTGACCAAAGATAAGGTTAAATTCTTATGGTCGACAGAGTGTGAGAAGAGTTTCCAAGAGTTGAAGGATAAGCTTACCTCCGCTCCGATATTGACTTTACCGAAAGGATCCGCTGGGTTAGTTGTTCAGTGTGATGCTTCAAGGATGGTACTAGGGTGTGTCCTTGCGCAAAATGGGAAGGTCATTACTTATGAATCAAGGCAAATTAGGATTCATGAAAAAAACAATCCTACCCATGATTTGGAACTAGCGAAGGTTGTGTTTGCCTTAAAGATTTGGAGGCATTACTTATATGGTATTCATGTTGATGTTTTTACCGACCACAAGAGTTTGCAATATCGTTCAAGAGAAAGGATTTAAATCTTCGCCAATGTAGATGACTAGAACTCTTGAAGAATTACGACATGCGGGGTTCTGTATCACCCCGATAAGGTGAATGTGATGGCGGATGCTCTTAGTCGACTATCGATGGGTATCATTGATCATGCAGAGGACAATAAAAAAAAATGGTTTGTGATGTTCATAGATTGGCCCGATTGGGTGTTCGGTTAGTTGACTCCACTAAAGGTAGTGTTATGGTTCATAATGGTTTAGAATCATCTTTTGGGTCGGATGTGAAAGCAAAGAAAGGTCTTGACCCGATCTTGGTTGAGTTAAAGGAAGCGGTGCTTAAAAGGTCTATTGAGGCTTTCTCCCAAGGGAGAGGTTGTGTTCTTCAATATTAAGGTCGTTTGTGTATTCCCAAAGTTGATGGCTTGAAAAGTATTTTTTTTTAGAAGCCTATAGTTTTTTATATTTCATTGACATAGAATCCACCAAGATGTACCGTGACTTATGGGAGGTCTATTACTGGAATGGGATGGAAAAGGAAATTGTGGAATTTGTGGCTAAATGTCCTAATTGTAAACAAGTGAAAGTTGAGAATCAAAATCCGGGAGGTTTGTCCTAAGATATTAGTATTTCTACTTGGAAGTGGGAAGATCTGAATATGGACTTTATTGTTGGTTTACCACGCACCCGGCGGCAACATGACTCGATTTAGGTTATTGTAGAACGTATGATAAAGTCATCTCATGTCATTTTCATCAAGGTTTCTTATTCGGTGGAAGACTATGTTATGTTGTATCTAGGGATATGGTTAGGTTTCACGAGGGCCCCTATCCATTATCTCTTATCGTGGTACCCAATTTACTTCACAATTTTTGAAATCTTTCAAAAATGGGCTTTGTAATCGTTTTAAGCTTAGTACGTACTTTCATCCTCAACCAGATTGGAAAACAAAGCATACTATCCAAACTTTGGAATATATATATATATATGTTGACATATTGAGTGATTGACTTCAAAGGAAATTGGGATGATCATTTGCCTTTGATTGAGTTTGCTTACAATAATAGTTATCATTCAAGCTTCGGTATGGTTCCATTTGAGACTCTATATGATAGGAGGTGTAGATCTTCTATAGGTTGGTTTGAAGTTGGTAAGATTATTTTGATAGGTCCTGAATTAGTACATGAAGCTATGGAGAAAGTTTGGTTTATTAGAGAAAGGTTGAAAACAACTCAAAGTCGACAAAAGTCTTATGTCGATGTTAGAAGGTGAGACCTTGAGTTTGAGGTAAATGATTGGTTCTACTTGAAAATTTCACCCATGAAGGGTGTAATGAGGTTTAGAAAGAATGAGAAGCTTAGTCTCTGTTGTGTGGGCCCATATCATATTTTGAGGTGTATTGGTAAGGTTGCTTATGAACTTGATTTGTCTAATGACTTAGCATCGGTACATTCGGTTCTCCATGTCTCCTAGTTTAAGAAATGTGTTGGTGATCCAACATCCATTGTTCAATTAGAGAGTCTTGGTATAAAGGAAATCCTTTCTTATGAAGAAGTCCTGGTTGAGATTTTGGACCGGCAGGTTAAGAAGTTGAGAAATAAGGAAGTTGCATCCGTGAAAGTCTTATGGAGGAATCAGGGGGTTTAGGGTTCTACTTGAGAGGCCAAGGCCAATATGATGTACTTTTATCCCCATCTTTTCCCCCCTGACCCAACTCAAGCTTGAGGTATTTAGTTCCTCATGGTCCATCTTCATTTCTTAGTTATTCTCATGTTTTCTCATGCATGCATTCTCATGAAAACTTTCTTTTGAGACCTTGATTTAGCTTTGATTGATTTTTTCATGATTACATACATTTGAGTATGATTTGCATGTATACCTTATGAAATGATGCTTTGCATATGTTTAAGCTTGAATTTGATATTCCTCATTGATTATGTGTTGTTGCTGAAGTTGTATTCTTGTTGGGTTGTAAGATTTCCTCCCCTACCCCCTTATGTTGCGTTGAGTCCCATTCGAGGATGAATGTTCCCAAGTGGGAGATATTGTAACACCTCAGAATTTGAAAAAGGAAGAAAAAAGATTTTTTAAACTGAAGTCTGGTTTTACGGGTCCCATCTACGGACACTAGAAGCTTCTACGGGCTGTACATGATTACCGTAGGAAGTGGAACAATATTTTTTTCTAAAATCAAGTCCCAGTACTATGTCATTTTGCCTTCTTCCCTAAGCCATATATAAAGCTTTTAAGCCCTAATTTACCCAATTTAAACTCATTATTCTAAAGTCCCTAAACTTGACCGAATTCACTCTCCAAATCCTCTCAAGTCCAAGGAAGAAGAAGAAGAGACATGGTTTCATTCAAGCCTCCAATCATCCATTCTTCTTGGGCTTTGGGCATTAAGGTATGTGGTTATTCACCCATGGGGTCCCCAAAGATTTCCAAATTCTCCTTTCAATTTCAATTGATTCAAGTCAGGGCTTTAATTAAATCTAATGGGTTTTATTCAATTGTGATTGATTATTATTAATTATGTCTTCTCATGCATGATTCAATGTTATTACGTGATATTTAGAAGAAATTATGTTGACCCATGCTTAAATTATGATTTTCCAACTATGAAGCTATGATGAACTCATGATCCTATTAATTATGAAATTAATGAAGATATGCATGATTTTATGAAGTTGTTATAGATGATTTAAGGATGCTTTGAAGGGAAAGTATCAATGCTATTGTGAAAGGTGTTTCTCACATATATGGCTTCACATTGATGAAAGATTTTCTCATCTATGTTGAATTATGTTTAAGGAGCTATTCTATGTTTTGATTTTGAAAGATGTGGATTGGTATTGATTATTATCTTTCCTATGTTAAATTCATATTTTACTTTTATCTATTCCGTTGGGATTTAGACTTAGCACCGAGAGGGATTTGAGGTAGAGGTTCATATAGGGTAGTATCTAGTAGCAACCTCTAGTCCCAAACTATGTTCCCATGTAGGATTGTCTTAAATGACCAAGCTAGTGGATCTACTTTAGAAAAACATGATATGTATAGATTCTACCTTGGCAAGTAGTTTACCCTTCTTTCGATATGAGGGATATATCGGATTCCATGATATATCTCTCAAGGTCTTATTGTCGATCAAAGCTAAAATCCCACAAAATAACTTTGTTTTCTTCAAACCTTTTCTTATGCTCTTTATTTTAAATGCATTTACTATATCCTATAATTTCAATGTTTTTGTTTCTTATGTTAAAATGTCTAATTATCGATTATGTCTACATGCGTTAAACCATTTATACTATGATGTTCATGTTTATGTATATTTCCCCATACTTAGTACATGGAATGTACTAACGCATACTTTTACCTACATTATCTAATGAATGTAGGGTCTAACATTCCTAATCCGCACCCTCGTGGCTAGTTGGTTTCATAGACTTTGAAGATTGGTGAGTCCTCATGTTTCGAGGATCGAGACTCATTTAATGCTTTATGTCATTTCCATTTCAGAGTTTGTATGTGATGTATGGGTTACGTCCTAATCACTTTTCGTATGATGTATTAGATGGCTTTAAGTCTATGCTAGACTTCCGCTTTGTCAAACTCTTTTGATGTATAAAACGATGTCTTTTAAAGTCTTATTCTGTTATGAATTTTGCACAGCTGTCATAAACTCAGGTTAATCCACCCAAATAACTTAAAATATCTGATGTGAGTTTGTTGAACATTGTGTCACTTGAGCAGTAAGGTTATATGATCAGAACAAGACCTGGATAAGTGTCTAACACTATTATGTTGGAATTTGAGGTTCCAATCATTATTTACTAACACCATTTCCAGTATCATCTGGAGTTTCTCTCTTTCAAATCTCTTCTTCTTATTAAGATGTTTAAGCCTCTTTAATGATTTAATCCCATGTTTGAGAAACCTTACAACTTGAATTAACTAAAATTATATCAGTTATCATTTCTAGTTTTATAATCACTAAATTGAATTGAATGGCTCAGTGAGAACAAAAGAACTCACTGATCCCACAACTCCCTTATGTTATGGATCCCCAACTTCCTTCTGTTACGAATCTGGGTTAATTCTTTCGTATACTATGTATCGTTTATAGGTTACCATTTGTTTATTTACCTCTTGTCCTCTCTGGTGGTTTTCTTTCTTAAATTCGTTTTTCTATAATATATGAGAATTTTCTTGAGTAATGCTTGCTAACTAATTCATGTTTATTTTTCAATTTTAGTTTTTACTTTATGATTGGTCGTTTGTTGCTTGACAGGCTTCTCAATTAAATTATTAGGTACGTACCAGATATAGAGTCTACAGCTTTCTTATGTTATTATTCGCATAAATAAATGTAGTTTGTAGGAAAACATGATATATGCATATATTTATAAAGAATTATAAAATTTATTTATTTATTTTTATGAAGTAAGAGGTTGTATTGGAAGGCATCTCCAAAAGATTGTACAAATCAAAGAGCTCAACCAACTCCAAATTTGAAAATTTCTTTTGAGGTGAAGTCTCATATGTTGATGATGTTTCGTGAACTTATAGCGCATTTGACGCTCAAAACTAAGGATTCGTGCGAGAACTCGAGCTTGTTTATGTGGATATGATGCTTTCTTTGATGTTGAACAGGTAAAACACTTGGATGCAAAAGAGAGACAAAACGGAAGGAAAAGTGAACTGAAGTCAACACCACAAAGCCCCAAATGGTCCATGGTCAAGTTGATGAGCCGTGTGAAGGCTCATAAAAGGGAGGCAGTGAAGCCCTTCAGCTGACTATGTGAAGAATGAAGACCACAGAGCCCCAGACGGGCCCAAGTCCACTTGACGAACAATCTGAGTACTCGTGGAAGAGAGGCAGTGATAGCTATGGATGCCTAAGTTCAGAACGAAGGCCATATAAACCCATATGGATTGTGGTTAAGGTGACGAGCCGTGCAGCTGCTCGTAGAAGAGAGGCAGAGCAGTCAATAGCCACTCAAGTGAAGGCACAACTCCACGGAGCACTAGTAGGGTCATGGTGCTTAAGATGGACCAGTTATTTTCTCGTGAAGACTACCAGTGAAGGAAGTCCCACACTGTCTAAGAGTGGGACCATGGAGGTTTTGATGATCCGTCTAGCCTTAGACGAGCCTTCATCCTGCTCGTGAAGCCTCGCGACAGTGCAGTCCTACTTCGAGTAGAACTTGTTTTTAAAGACAATTTTAATTACTTAGGGTTTATTTTTGAATTTTATCTTTTATCATTCTTGACATCGTGGCATTGGGAGCAAGAAGAAATGATAGTTTCAAATTTCGAACACTTTGAATTGTCGATTACTTTTGATAAAAACTTCGTTATCGTAATTTAGTGTTGATAATTAAGAATTTTTTGGTTTGTTATTATTTTAAGTTTCTTATATCATGCTTTCAGTAATATCTTCTTCTTGTTTTCTTGAAATAATGAGCGGCTAAATACCATAACTAGAGTTTTGGGAACCATGACTAAAACATAATTATGGATTCAAAATACGAGTAATGTTTACTTGTTAATTGCACGTGTTGATTCTACATTCATAATGATTGCTTTCTAATGAGAGCAGGCATTAGAACTTGTCTGTATTTACCACTTGTTCGATATAAAAATGATTATTAGGAAATAGATAGAATCTAATTCCACTAACTTGTTATGAAGATTTGATTACTAGAGAAGAGAATCTCCTTAACAAGTATGCAAGGGTAAACAACATAACACTCTAATCTCTAAGACCGAGAGGAAAAGAGTGAAAGTCATTTAATAGCATTGAGAAGCATTTATATGTATCTAACTTGCTAGGAACAGGTAATATTAACAACGGATAGTAACTTTAATCGAATTTGAGAGTGAACTAAAGGTCATGGGGAACAGAATCCTAGTCTCGTTAAATCAATAACTAAAATCTTGATACTATTGTTTGCTCTTGTTAACTATGAAGCTAAATTAACCATTGGTTACACAACACAATCAATCCAATATTTACTTTCCGCAAATTACTTTTTGGAAATATTAACCGGAATTGAATAAGAGTGTCAGTAAGGTTATTTCTTTAGTAAATTTCTTGTGGGATCGACCTCAACTCCAGTTGAGTTCTATAATTGACTTCGATCGTTTATACTTCTTAATTGAGGTGTAAGTTTTGACGTATCAGTTGCCATCTATGTTTCTTGCAACTGTTGAATCTAAATCTGTAACAATGAGGAAGAGCCTAGAGTGAGAATCTTTCGGAGGAAGATTGAGTAGCCATCAATTATCGTGTATTCCATATTTAGCATTAACCACCTCCTTCCATAAGGACGGTGGTCCTTTGTTGAATATCCACCACCATATCAGAAGCAAACTCTTGTTGTCTTTGCTTGTCTCTTATGCCCAGTCCTTCTTTTTCCTTAGGCAATAGAATTTTTCCCACTTTACTAGATGAAATTTATGCTCCTCATTGTTACCTTCCCAAAGAAAGTTTATTCTCAATTTGTCCAATTTTCTCAACACCTCAGCAGGCATAAGTATAAGGGATATAATATACTATGTATTGTCACAGAAACTTCTAGGACTATGTCCAACTATGCTGCTATTTTTTCCGTGTGCTTTAATTCTTCCACTTGGTAATCAAAATCTCCTATTGCCAACAAAAAAAGAACTTTTCATTCGATATGTGTTGACACATGTTGGTATTTCTGGAATAATGAAACTAATGAAGAATAAACAGTAACCACTTCTTTTTCCTTAGTTTGCTCTATGTTACTCAGACTTTTCAGAAAATTCTCTAGGTGTGTCGAATCCTCCAAAAATAATGTATTTGGTGGATCAACACTTTTGGAGAATCTAAGTAACTTATAGAGTTTACTCATGTGTGATAAAAAATTATATCTTAGTTGTTGAACATGCAGTATAGATTAGTTATGTTACCCTATTTTACACAGATTCAAGTGCGAGTAGCCGGCATGTTTACAGAGGCCTTAACCATGAAAGTTTGTATCTTTTTATTATTTATTTCAACTTATATTGTCATACTTACTATATTTCATTTGTTTCCATAAGCTTGTACCTCAACTCTACGCCAAGGAAATGGTTTCTTTCCCCATTGTCTTTATGATTTGATCCCACGTTTGAGAAATGAATTCTACGCCAAGGGAATGGTTTCTTTCCCCATTTTCTTTATGATTTGATCCCACGTTTGAGAAACCAAAAAACTCGTTGTCACCATCCTTAAACCATTGTAGCTGAGATTTCTGTTTCATCATTGAGTATTGCATATTCATCCATCTAATGTATCTCAACTCTACGTCAAGGAAATGATTTCTTCCCTCGATGTCTTATTGTGTGTCCGTGTGTCGGTGGGGTATTAAATAAATAAATTGGGAACCATTGGGGAGTGAATATTTTTGTTGCTCCAACTTTTTAGTTCTAGAATAATATTTCAGCTTTAATAGGAATGTACACAATTTTTTTGTCTAACCAATTTGGCATATCAATCTCCTAATAATAATATTTCTTTTATTTTTCAAGGCAGCATTCCAAAAAAGTCTATAAAAAATTGGTAAGAATCTAGATAAGTGACTTTTGCATTCATTTTCTTCATATTTTTGTTTCCATCTTCTAAATTTTGTCTTCTGTTAGGTTCCTTTTCTTTAATTTTTCATGTAGAATTTACTCTTAATTGTTTAATGTGCATTGATTTAAATATCGTGTATTCATCTTCATCTTTTGATTATGCTCATTGCCGCAAAAAAAAACCAAAGGAAAAATCATCTATTGATGCTCTCCCCCTCTGTGTAATCACCAAAGAAGCTTAGTCACCTGATGCGTTGGCTCCTTCCAAGCATCCTTTTTGCTTTGGACCAAAATCACCATTTCAACATTTTCAAGGATTTTATCTCAAAGATGATTTTGAAATGGGTGTGATTTTACAGTAGCTGGGGATCCTTGTTATGCATGAAAATTGGAAATGAAATTAGTTGGTCCGATATGAGCAACTTTTTGAACAAAGTATTCTACCCCCCCCCCCCCATGTAATGAAGTACTTGGGCTAAGACCCAACCGACAATATTTTTTGTTTCTTTAAAATAGATAATATTTTCTTGAGTTGTGATACTTGCGTCTTATGGAGCTTTGTTTGGTTTGAAGCAGTAATACTAACCTCTCTCCAATAAGTGTATACTTGGATTATGTATAATGCTAACACAGAAAAAAAAAGAGTCCAGAGACTAAGGAACCGTTCCCAGTTTGTCCCTCGACAGATATGCAGTGACTCACTTTCACCATAGGAGCAGCTCGACCAGCTCATCGATAGTCAACGAGTTTAGGAATCAGACTTCGTTCCCATCCATCCAAGTCAATCCTTTTTCCAAAGCTACGAGTTCATTTTGCCAACTTCCCTTGCCTACATTTTTTCATCGACCAGAGGTTGTTCCCCTTGGAGACTTGATGTGGTTATGAGTCTGACAAGGCGTGGAAGACATTTGGTCTTCTAGATTTTCAAGGGTTTCCGAGAGTGAACCAGATACCACATGACATGCGGTGCTCTTCCAGCCATATATAGACCCCCATCTAGGGCTAGGGGACTACTTTATCATCGTGCTAGGGCTATAACACAAACCCATGATAGGGAGAGGACTTCCAAGCATGCAATAGAGCCTCAAACAACTCATATTCCTCTTAAGCCAATGGGTCTTGAGTCTATAGCATTCTTAGGGAACTTGGTGTACAATGATGGCATTATGATGGATTTGGTGAAGATTGAAGCTAGTCGTGACTAGTCTAGGCCCACCTCTATTATTGAGATTTGGAGCTTCGTCAAATTCATGGGCTAAAACAATGGCTTGTGGAGGGATTCTCTACTTTTGCATTACCTTTGACCCGAATAAATCTCCTTGATTATCCGTTTGAGTGATCTGAGGAGTGTGAGAAGAGATTTCAAAAGCTCAAGGAGTTTCTTACCACCACTATTGTATTAAATCTTCCAGTTGAGGGTGAGGCTTCATGGTGTATAATGACTTATTCAGTGTTAGTTTGGGTTATGTATTGATACAAGGGTCAAATTAAAGATTACGTGTAAAGATAGCTTAAGTTGCATAAGTGCAACTACCCCACTCAGGATTTTGAGTCGGCAACGGTAGGTTTTGTACTAAAGATCTGGAGGCACTACTTCTATGGAGTTCGATAGGATATCTACACTGACCACATGATTCTTAAGTATATTATGAGCTATTTGGACCTTAATTCAAAGTAGAGTTGTTATATTAACCTCCTGAAGGGCTACAACCTCTCTATCTTATACCATCGGGACAAGGCAAATGTAGTAGCAGACGCCTTGAGTCGGAAGGTGACGAGTATGGTAGTCTAGACTTTCTTTCCACTATAGGGTGGCCTTCAGCTTTAGACATCCACTACTTAGCCAAAAAGATGATTTTGATAGCTCATATTCAAGGCGAGTGTTGGCCTATGTGGGAGTTTAGTATTATTTTTTGGAGCAAATTTGTGGTCACTAGTTTGAGGATGAAGCCTTGTTTTACCTTTGAGATCTGGTTTTGGGAGGTGATGTCGAGCAATCTACTTTATATTCAGATAGGGTATTGAGATTTGTTGTTTGTATCTGTGTTCTAAGAGTTGGATAATTGATTCAGTTAATCCTTTGTGATGTCCATGATTCCAGATATTCTATCCATCTAGGCAATGTGAAGATGTATCATGATTCGAGGTAGGTCTACTTGTGGAGTGGTATAAGGAGACATATTGTAGACTATGTGTCATGTGGCTTGTGCTTCCACTAGGTGAAGGCAGAGCTTTTGAGGTTTGGTGGTTAGTTTAAGAGATTGCCCATTCCAGAGCGAAAGTGGGAGCTTATCACCATGGACTTTGTTGTGGGTTTGCCTCAGGCTTCTTGTTATATTTATGCCCCTGGGTTTACTCTTGCTAGATGGGCGGTTTACGCCCCTAGGAGTTTACTGTTTGGATGGGAAGTCCCGTTTATGAGATTGCTTGTAGTTAAAGGTTCGGATGGTCCTGCTACTCACCATGCATTCATATGCATCGCCTATCACTAGCATACTTGTTTGTTGATTGTACCCTCAAGTTTATGAGGGTCTATTGGGTTATGTTTGTTGTTTGTACCTTCTGGGCTTATGCGGTCCGGTTAGGTTATTGTTTGACTATATTTTGTTCTCTGTTATTATTTTCTTGTTAGCTGATAGGCTTTGAATTCAGAATTGTGGTTGTGGGTGCCCCTAACCCTGTGCAGTTTAGTTGGCATCTTAGTTGCTTGCGAATAGGTTGTTGGCTTGCGTTCCAGGTACATTCTTGACTCGGCTTCTTACCCTTTGTATCGTATTTCTATTTTGTGTTGCCTATCTACATTAGTATCTCATTTTTAGTTACTTGTGCTATGATTTCCTTACTACTTGTTGTTTATGCTTGTGTTATCTTTTGAGCTCAGTCGGCCGATGCATACTCAAAGCTGTCTTTGGTCCTCTTTCGCCTAGAAAAACTCCTAATCTATTAAAACCATACTCTTCATAAGAGGCTTCAAGATGGAAAATAAGTCCAATATTTTTGTGTCCTTGTATATTTACCAATCAATGGAGTTTAGTCTCCACCCAACATATGTCAAAATTAGCAATACAAAATTTCTTATTTCCACATCATCACAATTGATTTTTGTAACTAAAATTGTTTAGAGTTTAGTCTCCTCTCAGACTTCCTTTCTCTGTGAAAGAAAAATTCAGAACCAACATGTTGTATGCCAAATTTACATTAGGGGATCTCTCTAAGTAAATAAGTTGTAAAGTTCATGTATCTACCTTAAGTAAGATATAGGTGTCACGATTTCTGCCTTGTTAAAACCTCATGTATAAAATGGTCATAGTGAGATGTTGAATGGGAAGGGTATAAGTCGTATTGCTCTAGTTGAAGTTTTTAAGACTATGTAAATGAAGATAACTTGAACCTTCCAACTAGTTCAGTATATGAGAAAGTTACTAATACTATTACTTGTTAAAACTAGTAGTTGAATTTACTACTAAAAGAACGTTTAAAATCAACCTCCAAAGAGATCGAAAAAAACCAATAGGTTTATTTTTTAGTGTAAAAAATTAAGAAAATGCAAACCGGCCTCCAAATGAAAACCTAGCCACTGCAACAGCGTTTATTCTCCCTAGTGAGTTGTGAGTTGTGACCCTTATATATATATATATATATATATATATATATATATATATATATATGTGTGTGTGTGTGTGTGTGTGTGTTTTCATTTTTCTTTTCCTACCAAGTATAATAAAAAAAATATAAGTATTATCTATAACACATGGCTATTTTTGTGGTTTTTAAATTTTCTGAAGTAAGATATACTAAAAATAAAATCAAGATTGAAAAATCACCTTTAGGCTGAAAGGAAAATACCTAACAATAAAAAGGTGTAAAAATTAAGGAGGGTCAAAACGTCATGTGCCAACAAATGTCGGGTTTTATAAAAAAAGAATAAAAAAATACAAAATCGACATCAAAAAATGTTTTTAAAAATGACCTTGGTGGTTCAAAATTTTTTCATGAAAATATAAGTTTAAGGAGTATAAATAAAAAATACGTAATATTTTACTAATAAGAATTCAATTCTACCCCAAATAAGATAGGGGTTCAAACCCTGAATGATGCATTTTATTATTTAGTAATTTTAAAAATTGACCTCTCAAGATCGGAATTTTCAAACAAAAAAAGTGAAAGACAAGAAAGAAAATTGACGTCATAAAATCGGAATGGATAAGACACAAGTGTCCCTGAGTACAATATGAAGATGTGGAGTGGAAGAGAGCTGCAGGGCTTAGCAGGCAAGATAGAGAGAGAAGACAATGGGTAATAGAGAAGATTGATGCATTCACCTTTTATATTGGTTAACTAGTGTCTAAATTTATATAGCAAGACATAAGTTTAGACTAGATAATATACTTAGGGACTATAATCCTTTGGCTCATAGGATATTCGACCATGCCTCTTTTCTCTCACCACACAACCTACGTGCCAAAAGCTCTAGCTCGTCGTAACGAGAGTATTACTAGTATGTTCTCTCATATCACATCTACCATATAATCTAATATATGTCTTACCAAAAACATCATATGAGTAGAAAGGAAACGAGTCTCTAGAAGCAATCTCCTTGTCTCGAACTACGTGCCCCATAAGATTGTGTTTGATGACCTAGCTAGTGTATCCACCATAGAAATAATGAATGAAACAGAGTTCTACCTTGGAAAGAAAATTTCCCTTTTTGGTGTGAGGGTCATGTCGGATTCCATGTTATAGCTCACATGGTCTTATTATCGGTTAACGGTAAACATCCCACAAATGAACTATGTTTTCTTCATAGGTTTTATGAAAGTTTTCTTTATGATTTTTAAGATGCATTGGACTTGTATACACTTAAAAATTTGTCTTACAAACTTCACTATGTCTTTACTTGATCTTGCATATTCAGTTTCTAAATCATTATGATATCATGCTTATGTTGATACATATTTCTCCATACTTGGTAAATTCATAGTACTAATGCATATTTGTGTTTATATTATTTCCTAATATAGGGTTCGACACTTCTCTTCCCGAACGTGGTTAGATCGGGATTGCTCAGCTTGATCTCTTGGATTAGTGAGTCCTCATGGTTTGAGGGCAAAGCCTAGCTACTTTTATTATTTTATGGTCATTTAGTTTCAGACTAATATGTGGTGTATGGGTCACGTCCCAACCAATCTTTTGATGATTAAAAAGGCTATGTCAGACTTAGTATTTTTCTGTGTATTCTTGTATGTAGTATGTTGGTATCCTTTATATCATCTTATGATTTGAAACTTGTATCTCTTGAATTGTATTTCATTACATCATGCCTATGTCAAATTGCTTTTTAGGATCTTTTGGGGTCTTATTCGCCATGTCACGTCTAGGGTGTACTTTGGGTCGTGACACTATAAGGATGTGTATTAACTACATGTAGTTGAACAAGGTAATGGTGAAGAACAAGTATCCTCTCCCGGGTATTGATGACTTTTTGATCAGCTTCATTGAGCATTGTTATTCTCTAAGATAGATGGTTCGGTTATCATCAGTTAAAGATTAGGGCATTAGATATACCTAAGATAGGTTTTTGGACTCAATATGACCATTATGAGTTTCTAGTGTTGTCTTTTTGATTGACTAATACCCCTGCAATGTTCATTGAGTTGATGAACAAGTTTTTCCAACCTTACTTGGATTTGTTTGTGATTTTATTCATTGACGATCTATTGGTGTACTCTAGGATTGAGGAGTACTAGAGTACGTTCTGGCTTAATTATGTAGCATTCTTAGGACTCATAGTATCCAAGGAGGGTATTAGAGTGGATCAATCCAAGATTGATGCAGTTAGAGGTTGGACGCAACCTACTCCTCTTACTGAGATTCAGAGTTTTGTGGGGTTGGTAGGCTATTATAGATGGTTTGTGAAGGGTTTCTCTATTATCGATGCCTCATTAACTAGGTTAACTCGATATTTGTGGGTTTTCAGTGGTCCGATGAGTGAGAGGAGAGCTTTCAAAAGCTCAAGACTTTGTTGACATTGGCTCATATGTTGACTTAATCCAGGAGGCTGTATACTTTTTTATTTATTGTGATGTTTCTAGATTTGGTTTGGGTGGTGTTTTGATGTAGAAGGGGTATGTGATTGCTTATGTTTCTAGGTGTTTGAAAACTTATGAGAATGACTACCCTACGCATGATTTGGAGTTAGCAGTTATGGACTTTTTCCTTAAGGTATGGGCATCACTATTTGTATAGGGTGAATTATGAGGTCTTTACCAATCATCGGAGTCCTTATTACATATTTAGTTAGCGAGATCTAAACTTAAGGTGGCGCAGATGGCTTAAGTTGTTGAAGGACTACGACATGACTATTTTATATCATCTGAGGAAGGTCAATATAGTGGTTGATGCTTTGTAGGAAGACCCCAAGCATTGAGAGTCTTATCACGCTCAGTATTAAGGGGAGATTATCAGCTAGAGATGTACAGAGATTAGCCAAAAGTCTTGTCCGATTTCAAATCTCAGAGGAGAGTGGGGGTATGATTGTTTTCATTGAGGTTTGGTATTCCATGGTTGAGAATATCTGTAAGGGAAGTTCAATGATGAGAAGTTATGTCTTATTCGAGACAAGGTGTTGAGGGGTGAGTTCGAGGAGGTCGTACTTGATGCCTACATAGTATTGAGTATATGAGGTAGCATTTGTGTGCCCAAGATGGGTTAGTTTGTTAGACTAATCTTGGAGAAGGCTTATTGCTATAGATACTCTATTCATCCGGGGTGGCCAAGATGTACCACAATTTGAGTCAGCATTATTGGTGGTGTGGCATCAAAAATGACATTTCTTAGTATGTGTCTACATTTTTTACTTGCCTACAGTTGAAGTGTGAGCATCAGTGGCCATGAGGTATGTCTTAGAGAATGCCCATTCCTACTTAGAAATGAAAATATTTTACCATGGACTTTATTATGGGTTTGCCTACTACTATGGGTGGTCATAGTTCTATTTGGGTTGTTGATGATAGGTTGATCAAGTCCTCCCTTTTCATTTCAGTTCAGGTGAAGTATACAATAGAGATGTTAGCTCAAATCTATATCAGCCAGATAGTCCAACTTCATAAGGTGCTTATTTCTATTGTCTGCGATGGAGGTTCACTATTCACTTCTCACTTATGGAAAGCCTTACAACATTGTTTGAGTACTCGGTTAGAAATGAGTACAACTTTTCACCCTGAGACGCATGGAAAATCTGAGTAGTCCATCCAAGTGTTGGAGGACATGCTTAGAGTGTGTGTGATTGACTTAGGTGCTTGTTGGGATTAACAATTTCCCTTAGGAGTTTGCCTACAATAATTGTTATCACTCTAGTATTCAAATGGATCCAATTGAGGAATTGTATGGTAGGCAGTGTAGATATGTGATCGGATATTTGATTCACTTCAGATGGATTCGTTAACTACAAATTTTCTTAGAGATGCCATGGAGCAGGTTCATATGATTCATGGTAGGATGTTGACGGCTTGGAGTTAACATAAGAGTTATGCAAATCAGAGGGTTCGAGCTTTGGAGTTCATGGAGGGTGATCATGTTGGGCTCAGAGTATTACCTATGAAGGTTGTTATGAGATTTGGGAAGAAAGGAAAGCTTATCCCTCGATTCATTGTTCCTTTTTTAGATTTAAGGTGAGATTCGAGAGGTGGCCTATAAGTTGGTTTTTCCACCTAGCGTGTTAGGTGTGCATCCTATTTTCTATGCATTCAGGCTTCAAAAGTATGTGCCGAATGAGTCTCATGTGCTTTCACTCAATTTAGTGGTGTTGGGTCCAAACATGTTAGTTGAGGAGGAGCCTATAACTATTTTAGATAGAAAGATTCGAAAGTTTAGAACCAAGGAAACTGCATCAGTGAATATTACTGCTTTACCCCTTCTAATAGTTGCCCTGAGTCATGTTTTATCAGTTTGTGAAGTTGGTATTGAAATTTGATTGATAAGTTTTGATTTTTGGAAGTTTTGAGAGTTGGAAAGTTTAAAGTGGTTAAAAGTTGAATTTGGTACAATCAAAGTTTTAAAGCTCAAAATGAACTTCCGTCAGCTCCAACAGTACTAAAATGTTGAATTTGGTCTAAGAGAATGCAACTACACTCCATAAGCATGTGTATGGAGTGTAGGCAGGACTTAATGAATCAGAGATAAGTCATGGCACTATTCAGCACACTCTGGACACAATGACCAAAGTTGGGAGATTCTAGATAAAAAAAAGCTTACACAACCATACAACCTTTGTTCTTTAAGGTATCCAAGACAAAGGTTTATTTTGTGGTTGGCTTTGAAACAAAGAGTAGCTATTGTGGAGAGACTTCAAAAAATTGGCATCCATTTGTGCTAAGGAAATGGAAACCTTTGACCGCCTATTCTTTAGATATGAATACAACAATCAATTGTGGTCTAGACTACTTACATGGCTTGGACAAAAAAGATTTTTTGGGACAGGACAGTAGGAGATTGACAGAATCTGCAAACAAGTAAGGAGGAAGCATGGAACGGCTAAGATAACTTGTTGCACTTTTTATATGGATATGGGATTTGGAAAGACAGGAATCACTTGACATTTCAACATGGAAGAATTGAAATCAAGCATACTTGTAATGTCATTGCACTACAACTTCACATTAAAGGCATAAACATAGCACACTGGCAGAGTACATTGAGGAGCCTAAATTTCTATCGCATGCCTCTTTGATGTTCTATAGCTTATAATAGTGTAGTGGAGTTTACTTTGTTTTTTGGTTTCCTTGTTGGAGGTAGATGGTCAACTTCTACCTGGATTTGTAATGGTTCAGTTTGATCAATAAACAACAATCCGTTAAATAAAAAAAATCAATTGTGGTTTTTAACATTAAATCACTTATACTCCATAACGATGAATATGAATTATTAAAAATTATATAATTTCTTTTAAATTTGTATTTGAGTTACAACAAAAATATGAAAAGTAAAATGAAAATGTTTATAGTGTATAGTTAACTCATAAGAAGAAACTCTTTTGCATTTAGTCCTCCCCTTATTATAATTTCGATATATAAATTTTATATTTATTTTAAAAGACAAAATAAAGTAGCAAAAGCAACAATAGAGGCACACTAACTTATGATTAACTTCCTTAAAATGTCTTTCTTTTCTCATAGAATAAAGTAAAAATGTTGAAATTAAATTAATAGTTACATATTTCAAGAAGATAAAATGTTTTAACATTAATTAGTAGAAGGTGAAATTCTCCTTCTCATTACTAATGCAATTATGTAATTCAAATTTATAACTAAGGAAACTTAATTAGAGGGAAATAACTAAAGAATTAAAGTGCAACAGTTGGTATTTTAATTTTGTCATTATATAATTAAAATATTAATATTTAATTAAATAAATAAGTTTTTAATTTAGTGGAGAGCCAAAATGACAATATTAATATTTTTACAATTAAATGTTTGTTAAAATATATTTTACATTTTTTGTTAATAATATAATAGGAGTAATATTTGGCTGGAGGTTAAAAGATCTTCTAACTTCTTAAGCATTTTGGTGTAACATTTATTTTTTTACTTTGGGATTTGGATCTCATGATATTTTTTGATAAAAATTGTCTAAAATAATAGCACATATAAGAATAATTCTTTACAAATATTTAAAATTGAAGGTGGAAAAAATGTATTATTAATAATTTGAAATTAGAATATCCTGTAGGAGTTAATTGTTTGTTTTTACATGCCTTATAGACTATTATAATGATTCTAATTGTTTTATTTTCTATAGGAAAAATACACCCTTTACTCATATACATTCTTAAAATGAAATTACAAATACAAAGAAAAAAAAAATATCACAGGAGCAAGCTTAACATAAGGTTACCAACGAAAATAGAAAAATTCTAAGACAATCTCTTTTTATTGATAATGCAAATTGAAACAAAGCTATAGTAATAAACATTCAACGTTTGACCATAAAAAAAGAGTTAAAAATCATGGAAGACATGTTAACGGAAATGACATTCAACTACATAAATGGAGAGGTCTTATCATAGTTCTAATCTTGGAAAATAAGTAAAAAACAAATACATCAAGCTCCGATATTCTAGTAATTGAAGTGTTATTCATCCCTATAATCACATTATGCCTTATAATTTTGACACAAAACCTCTTGTCTTGAAATTTTCTTCACTTGATTAAAGCTTCTCTAGTCTTCCACATTCAACAATTGTATCACATATAAATCTTTCTACGAAAATACTATTGAAAGATTTGTATTTATAGGAAAAGATAAAGCTTTAGAATATGAAGATTCACTTACAAAGTTGAAAGGTCAAGAGTTACAACAAATTAAAGACAAATATTAATTAAGAAAATACATTAATTTGGAAGATGAAACACGAAAATGTATCTATTTAATTTACATACTTCAAATACAACTCTTTGACTTTTCTGAGGAATGACATACTAATTACTTAAGTGAACTTGATTTGGATTCCAAAATATACACGTTTTCATGAGGTCAAATACGACTATATTAAGTTATTTAAATTAACTAAGAGTGATTTTCTTTCCTAATAAATGTAATACTTTCTTATGATTATTTTTATTTTTTAAGTTTTGACTTAATATCTCCTCACTTTTCAAATTTATAATTATAATAATAATAATAATATAATATAATATAAATAACCAATAAAAGGAGATAAGCTGAAAAGTGAAAAGGCTACCATTAGTAAATAGAATAAGATATAATTTATAAAGAAGATAAAAAGAAAACATATATAAGAAGATTGAAATTTTTTTCAATTAAGTAGTAAGCTAACATTAAAACATACAAATTATTATATTTAATAGGATGAATTTACTTTATAATAAATGATTTTTTTATTTAATTAAGTATATATTTTATTATATTTTAATTTGGTGTAGGGGTCAAATGATATTTCAACTTTTAACTTTGTGGCTTCCCACTTTTGGTATAATATATATATATATATATGATTTATATGATTTTTAGATTTACCCCTCATTTTCATAATCGAGTTTTTGGTTTTTAAAATGCTTAATATGAGTGTTCTTAGTTTTGAAATCTTATTGTGATTACTTATTTAAAAAGATTGCATTGATTTGGAAGTCCAACGAAAAGTGAAGGCTCAAGTCTCGGAGTGATTGTTTGATTGATTGAGGTAAGTGGGCTTTTCGATCCTTGTTAAGTGTATGCAATCTCGTATTTCCTTGTTGTATATGTTGGTAATGAGACTTGATGACGTGTTGACTTGTTGAAATTGAATGATTCTAGTGAAGAAAAGGGGTAAAAAGGGCAATTTGATTATATATTGATATGCGATGTGTGATGTGTGATGTGTTGAGAATGATTTAAAAGGTTTAATAATTTATTGTTGATGTTGTATGCTGAGATGCAAGCTTTTTCTTTCAATAGCCAGCCAAATGACTACAGGATCGCCGAAAAAGGTCTCCGCCAACCCAACGACTTTCCGATGTGATTGACAAGCAGCGAGGCATGGAACGGAGTTTAATTCATCACGACAGGAGTTCACCAAGTCTCCCTTTCTTTCCTCGGACCGATGACTCGGTTGTTCAGTACTGTAAACTATTATAGGAGGATGCCGCCCCCTCAGGACTACCAACCGACAAGAAGAGTTCTTAGTGAGGAGACAGCACCAGAAGGAGTAAATTCTCGCGAATAAGGAAGCACGTCGACTCCGAAAGGAATCTCTCGAGAGTTTGTGAATTGTGCATTGATACAGAAATGGTCATCTCCTCAATATTTGTGTGAATATGCCTATTTTCATTAGTTCAGAGACACAATTGTGATAAGTGTGATATGAATTGAGTAAAAATGACAAACTATTCCATGGGACATGGCATGCATCACGATAGATATATTGATTCGAGGGTCGTGTCATACACCATGAAGAATTCATTGATTGATAAGTCCCCCATAGGTCCCGGGCTGAGAGAAAACATGTGTGTGTGTAATTAGGACAGGCATACACCATCTTACTTGATATTTATTTCATTGCATTGCATATCGTTACCACTTGTGAAGTTGTGAGTGTCGTTTGTTGAACTTGTGATTAGTGAAGTTGATGTTGATGATGTGTAATGGTTGAAGTTTCTTGTTGAGCTATGTGCTATGTGAATTGTGACCTGTTAGGTTGTGATGATTTTGTGCAGGTTGTAGTTATGGAGGTTCGGTTGGTGTGTCAGGAGTACCCATATTATATATTCCTTTACTTCGTGTTTAGGGTTTTCTTGTTGAGTACCGTGTTATTGGTATTCAGTACTTGTTTCTACATTTGTGTAAGTTATAAGCCTAGAATTCTGTGATTATCCCTATTCTATACTTCTTTCGAGGCCTCATTGTGTAGACTCGAGAACTAGTTGTTTGTCATCTCCCTGGGCCTTCTTAAAATTAATCAGAAATTACAAAATTGATCTATTTGATTTTTTTATTTTTTTAACACTTCATTTCATACATGGCAACAAAATGACATAGAATTCCACGTGTAATTGAGTCTATTACACTCATACTGACCGCAGGAGAAAAGGATTTAAAATGTGATGTTCTGATGGGTATAAGAGTTTAGTTGGTAAAGTTATGAGTAGGAGGGTTCAACTAAAAAACGAAGTCAAGTGCAAAGGTCTTCCAAATAATTTCACCTAAAATAAATGACGAGAGTTAGGCTGTAGGATCCTTCTGCAGATTTTATTTTTAAAAGCTGAAGAGTGTAACTGAAAGTAAAAAAAAATTCAATTTGTTCATGTCTATATTGAAGGTAACACTGTGGTTGATTCTTTAGTGTCAATTAAGGCATATTGTAATTAGCATGTTTTCATAGTAGTACAAATAAATTAAGGCCAATTAATAGTTCGTTATTTAGGTTTGTATTGTACATGCTAATTATATATTCGAACATGGTGTGAATCATGTATGAAGTTCGATAGTAAAAAAGATGAATATATATGTACACTTGTACAACACTTTTTCTTCTCTAATCCCTACAATCGATGAACTATGTACTTACATTGTTTATTTATTCACAGTAAACCATATTATGATAAGGTTCATACCAACATCTTCACTCCATTGATAACTTGTAGAAGGTCTAATATTTCAAGTCTAGAAAAAGTTTTTCCTTTTCCATATGGATTTATGCATTGCTAGTTAATAAAGTTTGGTGAGAACTAAAATATACCTTTGACGTTGCAATGTTAGAGCACCGCTATTTGTTATGTCTGAATTCAATGTAATGATGTCACTATCTTCAAAAAGTATTTCCTTCAAAAACATTTTCATCAGAAAATAAGTTCACCCTTGTTAAAAAATGTGGACAACATTTGCCATTCCCTTAAAAGGGTTCTATTCATTATTAAATGGACCTTGTGATTGGACTAGAGCATCCTACCCCAACAGAAAAGAACTACGTTAGTAATGAAACTACATAAATGTTCGTTTTATCAATACTTTCTTAATTTCTCGATTTGGCAAGGGGTCATATCGAACTAGGCTAGGTCACAATAATTTACTAAACTCACCTTGATGATGCATGCTAGAGTAGCGCTATGTGTTGTGTCTGACACAACATAATTTTTTATGTTAGACACACTGCTATTTGTTGTGTCTGACATCAGCGGAATGATGTCACAGTTTCAACAAGTATATCCTAATAAAGTTTTTTCATATGAAAATTGGTACACACTCATTAAAAAATGCAGACAATTTTTTAAAATATATAATAATATTCTCAACTTACGTCCTTTGTCAACCCCGACACATCAGTGATCCATATGACAAGAATATCTAGAATAACATCCCTATAATTCCAGAAAACATAGGAGGACAAGCACATCTTTGAAATTAATATTACTTCTATTTCATCTTTGATTTGATATAAATAAAATCTCGCCCAAGTGTCAAATTTTTTAATATTTTAAAGAAAAATCTTTGTACTTGATTTAATCAACAAATACAAATGATTCTTCACAATAAACATATCTGGAAATGGTAACGTCTGAAATTATGATTCACATGATTCTACCGCCATGGATGAGTTCTTGGTCACATTCTTAGAAGCAATTAACAAAAGAGGAGTGACGGCCGCGAAAAATGATTTCTACCTTTATATCAATTTTTTGATTCATGATTTCAATTATATGTTACGAGATAATGTAAGAGATGTGAAAGATTTGATCTCACTTACCTTTTATGCCATGATGTAATATAGAAATACCTGACCAAAGGATTAACTTGGCCACCTCAAATAATCTCAAATTTGGATGACTGGTCCTTTCAGTGTCGTCCTCTTTTTGTCATTCCATTATCTATCTTCTTCGTTATTGAAACCCCAACATTTTTATTGATAAAGAGAGAATAGACGAGGAAATAGTGGATGTAAGAAGTATATGTAAAAGTGGAGTGGAAAAAGAGTAGAATGATTCAACATACTTGATAGAGAACGAAAATAAGGGAAATAGAAGAGATTATTGCATTCATCTCTTCTAGTGGTTAACGTAGCATCTCAATTTATTCATTGATTCATAGGCTTAAACTTCATAGTGTAATTCGGGCCTATGTTACTTCCGTCCATAGGATACACTACAAGAAAAATGACCTTTAGCGAAAGGAAATCCCGTCGCTATAAGTCCAAATCCGGTCGTTAAAGGTCTATAACGACCGGTCAAAAGTTGGTCGTCACCGGTAGTTAAAAGCTCCGTCATTAAAGGTTAATGACCGGATTGCATGTCCGGTCGCTACACTTGCTTACAACAACCAAAATCCTGTTCGTTGATGGTCATTTGGTCGTTAGAACCTTCAAGTGAAACAACAAATTAGGGGCGTTATAACTAATTTTAGCGGCCATAATTCCTGTCGGTGAATACATTACTTTTTAACAATCAAAATTCCTGTCACAAATTTTGATTTAATTATTACATTTAATTTATAGTTTTTATTTTTTCCATCATTTCTAAAAAGAACTAATATTAGTTCATATAAATTCTTTTCACATCCAATTGAAAATTTGATATAAAATTATATTTTAATAATAACGAACACATTGATTTAGTTACTAAAATCTTATATGTTCGACACAATATCTAAAAAAAACATACACGTTCAACATAATAAAACATATGTGTTCGACATCTATCAAATCCTAGAAATTAAGAAAATGACATTATAGAATAACTACAAAAAACGTCTTTGCACCAACAATAAAAATATAATATTCTTTTCTGCACGCTCCACATTATCTTTCACATCTCGTTCTTTAATCTTCAAAATCTTCATCTGTCAAAACAACAATTTGAAGTAAATTAATTAATAACGGAAAAAAGTTGAACTTAAGGATTAATTCTCTTGAATAGTACAATACTTAGATCAAGATGGAGCATGAAGCCGACAATTAATTTGTTTCTTTTTCATTCCTGATGTATTTTCTGATGTATACAATTAGAAACGGATTTAAAGTTCTAGTTCATGAATTCTAGATAATTTATCTACCCAGCCTTTTACATTGAGGATCTCCACTGGTAGCCAACAAGAGTTGTATTACTTTCACATTAACATCTCATACAGAGGGTGGTTGGCGCTTCCTCATTTAAATATTTATTCAAGTGTATGCTTGTGGATGAAACAACATAGTAAAAGTGCTTCAACTTGGTTTGGTGTTAATGTATTTTTCAATTCCTTTATATTCTACTCCTCTTTGGCACTATCACGGGATTATAATAATGTAAAGCAAACTAAAGTAGGTATGAAAAGAGAAAATGACAGCGTATAAAATATAGCAATTACTACAGAAGCATTAACAACAACAAAAAATTAGTGTAATAATCGAAATATCATTAAAAACATATGGTGGCGAAAGCAAGACACTATAAGAATGCAAGAGAATACTCCACTACCTACTAATATTGAACTATTCTAGGATGTAGCAATTTTAACACATTCATATTATCTCATACCCCCACCTCTTTCACAACACCTGGGCCTCTTTCCAATGTAATGGGAGGAAAGAGAGTGATTAAAGTGGATAGACGTGAATACAACACACATTAAAGTGCTTCAACAAAGAGAATGTGAATATACTAACATCAAATAAAGAAGACCAGAAATCCTAGTCTTAGTACTAGTACTGAAAGTTGAAGGAAAGAAAACATAGATAAGTTGGTGAAATGGAGAATGCAAGTGGATCAGATGAAATAAGCTTGCAGCTGGATGACTAGCAGGAAGTTAGAAAAACTTAAACAACTAATTACCACAGTGAAGAATGACACGGACATGATCAAATATATTTAAAGTTGCAGGGCAACAGAGAAAGGGTAGTGTGGAAGTGTGTGATGTTTGAGATTAACTACTAAAACTATAATAATAATAAAGGGCAAATTATATTGACAGTGATATTATAGAGGACAAGGTCATACAAGGACCTAATCAGAGGAGAGATCTTGATTTTCTACCAACAACTATATACATAACAATAACCATATTGATACCTACTTTTACATTTGAAGATGTTATAACAATCTCATTGGTATATATAGAAATGAACATAAAATCAATCTTTTAGCTTTGTGGATATTATAACTAAAGTGACATTGATTTTAGTTATATACAGAAATGACAGAGTGAGAATGCCAGAATATACAGAATATTTAAGATAACATAATGCACTAAAGGAAAACAGATAACTTATCGCACAACTGCAATAACAAAGCCCTTATCAACGGGGAGCATTTGGAAACAACATCACTTCATTCACAAATACATATCATGTAATAATAACTAATAGAATGTTTACAAACCTGATGGAATTGATGGAACTGATGAAGACTGACGGATCACTATATTTTCAAGGTGTTCATATTTACTCTCTAGAATATCCATGCGTTTTTGTAGTGATTCCTTTTCTTTTCGAGTTGTTTTCAGCTCTTCCCACAATGCATCCTTTGAGGTGGTACCGCCTTTTAACTCCTTAGTTGTTATTCCACCACCAAATCCAACTACGTGACTTTTGCATTGAGGTCCAAAGCACCTTTCCACTACCTCAATATTTAGTAAGAGAAGGTTCAGATTGTACAAGCTCGTGAATTTCAGCCTATAAAACATAAGAATATTTAAGATAACGCAATGCACTAAGTAAGAGTAAGGATGTTGAATGAAATTAAAATTGATATAAACATACATATTTTTCAGCGGTTTCAGGTTCGATAAGCTCATTTCCCTTCTTACGTGTCTCAAAGAAAATAGTTGCCATGTTTGGTGGATTACCATCTTTGAATCCCTTCATGATTAAAAAATAAGTTATAAGATATTTTATAGAAATAGGAGAGGTTTCCTTGTAGGGTTGAACGATTTATTTACCATTTCGTAAACAATCTCTCTAATAGGCTTGCTACCCGTACGATGAGGCATACACAACTTAGACCTATTGACTGAGTTTCTTGTACTTGCTTCCTGCATTAACAACACAACACTAAAATTATCACAATCTTGTTTAATGATTCTATATTTAATGTGTACTTTTAAGCTCAGTGGGAAGAGGGTAAAAGAGAACATATGTAAAAAAAAAACACCATAGCAATTTTCTTTGGTAGATCTTGTGGATAGAAGACATCAAAAATACCGAAATCAAAACTCAATTTGAACGTGGTATAAATTATTCGAAAAAACTAATCATATGTGACAAGAAATAAAATGATATTTGTTAATAACTATATGAAGTCTTACCTTAAATTTATCAGATAAAAAATGTTCCTTGACCAACCATTCCCAATCACTCTTGTCTACTTCCATCGGCACATCTTTAAAAACCTCGTGCAATGATTTAGATTTCACTTTCTTGTGCAATGATCCTCTCCAGTTGTTCCAAAGCTTTCTCATATGTTGCAAAGCATTATCTCTTTGATCATTCATGCCATCACTGTCAAACTTCTCCTAAAATAGAAAAAATACCAACAAAATCTCTTGAATAAGGGAAATAAGGCATCAAAGTATAGATCACCTAATAGGGCAGTAACCTAGAAATTTTAGGAACAGAAATCAAAATTTCAAATAAATAACAGCCACAAGTTGTCTGTTTAAAACCTATAGTTTACTCACATCACTATGTATAATGTTTGAAATAGCGTTAGGAGTAAAATAGCGACACAAGCGAGTGGACATGAAGCATGACGTGAAGGAACAAAAACTACTATAATAAAATCCTAGCAATCCTATCTTGCTGGGAGAAGAAAATGAACTTAGCATAAATTTTAGAAGATCACTAAGCTTAGCTAGTTCAATTCTATTATAGAGAAGTAAAGCCACATGGATTTGACCAGGTAATGACTGTACACGTTTATTTTTTCCTGTATAATCAAACAAAGCTATAACACAAATTCAAGGTTGGGCAAGGACAAATACTTCATGATCAGGAGAGATAATAGATGAAGTTTTTGTTAGTTATTTCTAGTGTATGTTAGATGATTCAATAGTAACAGAATCTTTCTTCTGCTTGAAAAGAAAGTAAGCCACAACAGTAGCATAATTAAAAAGGTAGTGCCTAATGGGTGAAAGAGTGAAAAAACCTGAGGACTTTGTAAGTGACAAGCTTTAACAATGGCTCAACAGTCTGATGGTTTTGGTTGTTTATTCTTTAAGATGTTCATGTATTGTAGTGGATGGAGATACTTTTCATATTGTACATGACATTTACAGAATAGGGATGTTGTTGAAACAAGTAAATGCTACCATAATTTTAACTATCCCTAAGGTCTCAACATTGGCCAATGTTAGTCAATATAGACCTACTTCATGTTGTAATATGATCTACACGTGTATATCCAAGTTAATGTGTATTCAACTAGCAAACAAAGATTTATACTATGGGTATCTAATCAGAAGAAGTTGTTGACAATAAGCATATTATTGTCTATGGAGATACAGTGAGAAAGAATAAGATTTGTGTTAGGTGATCAACCTTATTTAAAAGACCCCACTCATCTATTTATTTCATGTCAATGGAAAAAAGAGTTGTGGAGGAAATTTACAGGTGCCTGGGTATTAGTAGCTCAGGCAAAGTCAATGAAAGTCTACAATGGATCAACTAATGACACTGGACCAAGATCAAGAAGTAGATTGTGGCAGGGCAGTTATGGAATTGTGATTTACTCCATATTACATAACAAAAATTAAAGATTCATTAAAGACAGAAGTACAACATATACAATTCATTACCAAAGAAAGATTATCAATAGTGAAAACCGCCAAGAAGGCCAAGGAATGTATATACTTAGTAGAGGCTTTCGATGAATAGGTGTATCCTCTATCAAACAGTTAGGTCCTCAAGTAATAGTTAGTGTGAGCTCAATACTTAACGAAGTACATATCAATACACTGCTATGACTGAGAAATATCCAAATTTTGCTAACATGAAGGTTACACATTGAAATTATAACATAAAATTGAAAAACAATAATTGATAGTTTTTACCAACTGCATAATCATACTAACTATAGCCACATTAAACTAATAACAACATCCAGAGGAATTACAGTGGAAGAATAAAGTTAAATTTTCAAAATCCTCTTATTAGCAGGTAGTGGCAAGAGATTTAACTATCAAATAGGCTAACGAGAAAATACAAAATGTGAGAATTTTTATCTATCCATTGAAATTGAGTAACTATATTTGTTATTAAAGGAGAGGGAATGTGAAATCAATAGTCTCATGTTTCAAACTGAAATATCCAATACTTTTTGAAAAGGGATTCTTGATAGTTATCAGTAAAAAGAAGAGATAGATATGTTGTAATCCTTACAGTAACAACTTCCCACATGTGCACAAGCTTATGCTCTTCGATGTACATCCATGAGTGTACCGGCAGTGGACACATATTACGATCATGAACTAGCAAACCCAAGTGTCTTGTAAATGAGGTGTGATTTTGCCCGACGACTCGATTTTGATAGAAAGTGACTTTTAATTTTTCTTCAGGTCTCAGTCCCAAAACATTCTTACAAATATTTGTTCCCCTCACATTCTTTGCCCTTTCTGTTTCACATGGACCTGCAAAATCTACAGTAAGGAAAACCAAACAAGAAGTTCAATCCCACTGTAGCACAAAGTGAAGAAGGAGACAACTGAAACATACTTCTAAGAAAGAATCTAAATGACTGGGATAAGGAGAGTTCTATTGAATTTGTTGGTCTCCTAACCTCATTTAAAGATCTTATTAACAGTGAGGATAGCTTGATATGGAAGGGGAAACAATTTGGTCTTTTCACAGTGAATTCTTATTACTGTTAGATTCTCAGAGCCTATGGAAGCGAGGCAAGATAATGTTTTAGCTGCTTTACAGGTAACAATGCAGAAACTATTAAAAATTACATAGAAGAAAATACATACTAGTTTGAATTCCCTCAGTATCTTGTACCACTTCAACCATTTTTTTTGCTTTTCTAGATTCTAACAAACCTGCAAATCTAACTGTAAGTCAAAATGCCTAGGAAATCAAGTCAGCTTACTAAAAAAAGTTACACAAATAAAATAAAATAGTAGTATCACTTCTTTGATCTTGCCGAGACACTTTAGTCACTTTTTTAGCCTTGTCAAATTCAAACAAACTTGTGAATTTTGATGCAAGTCAATCGAAATAAGAAGTTCATTCCCATTACTAACAAGAAGGATACACAGGAAATTAAATAAAGCAAATGAAAGTAGTGGTGTAGGTGAAATAGCCCATGACAATAGTGACACAATCTCAAAGGAAAAATGCACAACCTAGAATCACAAGGAAGTAGTTAGTAGTCAATGAAAAGAAGAATACATTGAATAACACTCAGGATAATAATACTGAAAATAGTCGCAACAAAAAACTAGTATAATTCAAACAAGCGTCTAACTTAGCAGAGATGTTCCTACTACAGAGAAGTCAGGCAAACTGGATCAGGCTTGGAGATGCAAACACAAGGTATTTTTACCCAATTATTAAATAGAGACAATTGAAGCAAGCTATTGAAAAACAACTGGAAATATTGAAACTTCTTAATGCAAAGGATGTTAGGAAAGCTGTGTGTAGTATTGATATGAAAAGCAGTCCTAGTCTTGATGGCTATGGTAGTGATTTCTACAAAGAAGCTTGGTATATCATGGGAAAGATGTTTCTAAAGAACTGTTGGATTTCTCCTGGAATGGTCAGTTACTAAGACATATAAATGCTAATAATATTACCCTTATCTCGAATGTCCTTGTTCCTGAAAATGCTAGTCGGTGCAGACCTATCTCGTGTTGTATTGTGATCTATAAAGTCATCTCGAAACTGATTTGTCAGAAACTAAAATATGTTGTAAGTTACTTGGTAGCAGAGAATCAGTCAACTTTTGTTCAAGGGAGATCTATGGTCCACAATGTCTTAATATATCATGACTTATGAAGGCATTACAATAGGAAAACCAGTCTCAGGTGTTTGATGAAGATTGATCTCCGTAAAGCATATGACATGTTGAGTTGGGAATTTTAGAGGAAGCTTTACTTGGTTATGGGTTTCCAGATGGCTTAGTGAAGCTGATTATGATCACGTAACACCTCCCATGTACGTTGTTATGGTGAATGGGGTAGAAAATGGTTATTTTGAGGAAAAGCGAGGAATATGATAAGGGGACCCCATGTTTCCCCTGCTATTTATATTGGTTATGGAGTCCTTAACTACGGTCTTAAAGATTATGAAGGGCTTACCAGACTTCAAAATTCATTCAATATGTAAAAAACTTAAGCTTACAATATTTTTATTGCAGGAACACTACTTAAGAAATTCCTATTAATTTAAATACGGAAAAGGGTCAACAATACCCCTATACTATTCGAAAAGGTTTTAAAATACCCCTCATCCACCTATTGGGCTAAAAATACCCCTCAATCAATCTTTTTGGTTCACTATTACCCTTTAAACTAACAACCTTTTATTTTCTAATTATTACGTGGCGTCTTTCTATTGGATAAAGTTTAATTCCAACCCATCAAACTTTCTCCTACCCCACCCGACCCATATTGACATCCCTTGACCCAAACCCAATTACAAGATCCATTAGAAATAAAAAAGATTGAACTATCTCTTCTTCCCTAAACCTAATATCCTATTTTTCTTCTTCTCCTTTTCTTATTAAGCTATTTCAAGATCAATTTCACCCTTAATAACCATAAGTTGTTGTAATTATAAGGCACGTAAGAGCTATGGTCCCTTTATAATCATAATTTGTTTTCTTGAAAGGCTAATTACACCTATAACACCTCCTGCATTTTGGGAAAACACTTATGTATAGTGACATTGTTTTATATTCGTTTGACCATTAGTGCATAATTAACATAGATGAAATTGTCAAATAAAAGCTTCAGATATTTTGTCCAGAATATGCATTCAAATATTCAATTACTCAAGAGGGATTTGCAGGATTATGTTGGGGTAGATGAGTTGCTGATGGATGCATTTAGATTTTTTGAGTAACTAGTTATGTACAATTGATGTTGGATGATATTTTTTGCTAGAAACTCGTTGTTTACAATGCCATTATTAAATTCAAGGTTCATCATAATGAAGATAAAATAGATTATGTGTTTAAGGATAAAATAAATTGGGTGAAATTGATCTTGAAATCGCTTAATAAGAAAAGAGGAAGAAGGAATATAGGATATTAGGTTTAGGGGAGAAGAGATGATTCAATCTTTTTTATTTTTAATGGATCTTGTAATTGGGTTTGGGTCAAGGGATGTCAATATGGGTCGGGAGGGGTAGGAGAAAGTTTGGTGGGTTGGAATTAAACTTTATCCACTAGAAAGACGCCACGTAATAATTAATAATAATAATAATTAAAAAATATAAGGTTGTTAGTTTAAAGGGTAACAGTGGACCAGAAAGGTTGACTGAGATGTATTTTTAGTCCAATAGGTGGATGGGGGGGTATTTTTAAACCTTTTTGAATAGTACAGGGGTATTTTTGGCCCTTTTCCGATTTAAATATTATGACTTTCACAGTGGGTAGTGGGTACTTTTCCTGTAAGATATTTGGGCATACCACTTTCCTCTAAGAAATGATGCAAATTGGAGCCATCAATTAACTGGAAAATTCACTCAAAGGATCAAGAATGACTATGGAAAGATGCTATCATATGCTAATATATCTATTGCAGATGGAAGCAAGGCAAGATAATTTTTTTACTGCTTTACATAAAAGAAAATACATACTAGTTTCAGTTTCCTTAGCACCTTGAGCCACTTCAAACACTTTTTTTGCTTTTCTAGATTCAAATGAACTTGCAAATTTAAGTGTCAGTTATAAAAACTAACACTTCAATTCAATGCACAAAAAAAAAAAATACTAGTATCACTTTTTTGAGCAGATCGAGGAACTCCAATCACTTTTTTTTACTTATCAAATTCAAATGCACCTGAAAATTTTGATGGGCGAATTCCAATATGTAAATCATGATTGGCGTGTGGGTGAATGTACCCAATACTATGGAAACTTACATACCTCGATTTGGCGAAACAAATCCTCGATTCGCAAAAACCTTGTTTGTTCTTCCTTTTCTCCTCTTTTCCTCTTCTTGAACTCTCTTCTAAAACCTAAGCGTAATTTAGGATTTGTAAAACTGACTTAAATCAGATTTGACCCCAAAATATTATTAAAAACGTTTTAATCTGATTGGGCAAGGAAAAGACTAAATACCCCTCACATTTTCGGGTAACTTTCCCTAATTGGACATTCTAACTTCAAACGGGCATATATCCCTCATACGAGCTCGGAATTTAGCAAACTCTATGGCGTTGGAAAGATGATTCCAAGACCTTTCATTTGATGTCTTATTGGCCACCTAACTCATCCTGTGCTGAAAGTTATGGTCGTTTTCAGTTGACCCAAAATTCACAACTTAAGCATAACTTGTAAAATTTCAGATTTGTCTCTTTCCAAATTAGTTCTTTTTAATTTAGCTCTTTCAAATACCGAGGTGTTACACATACGACTATATATTGTCTTGGGTATATATCTCAAGTCTCTTATTTATCTAATGATGTAGTCACAATTTACTGTTTTCATCAGAGTGTCACATACTCCTCACTTGTATCCTCACACTTTTTGCCAGTTAACATTTTTATTTGTCGTATACTTTATGTCAAGCTTATTAGATCGAATCTCAAAACTAATATTATTACCCTTTAAATGTCATTAATATTTTGTTCACAATGTTTATCTAAACTTCATGTTTATTATCTAGCATTGAACATGAATAGAAACACAATTTCTCCTATACTATACTAACTTACAATTTCAATGTAAAATGGTTAAAACTTTCTACTCCAGAATCAAATTAATTAGCAGTTGAAGGTGTTGGAAAGAAGATTGACAAACCCTTAATTTGGTAGGTAGTCGGACGCATAACTGTACATTAGAATATATGCTCGTTTGAAATTAACCCAAGTAAATTAAATAAATAAATAAATAAATATTTCATCTGTTTACTTTACTTGTTCATTTTGAAATTTACAGGTATTTTTTTTTAAAAAAATACTAATGATTAATATGAGTATTTTATATAATAGTTATATTAATTAATGTCTAGTTTTAGATCTTAAAAAATAATAATTTGGCGAATAACTAATTAATATTGAAGGTAAAACACAAAAAAAAAATTACTTTTTTTTAATAAATTAAAAATGATAAGAAAATATAAAAATATACTACCTCTGTCCACTTTTAATTGTCATAGTTTATTTTTTTAGAGTCAAATGATATTACTTTGACTAACATTTTAGGATATATATTTTTTATCATATTGATATGCAAAAAATTGGAATTTATAGTACTTTTCGTATGTTTTTGAATATCTAAATTTTTGTTTAAAATATTGAATTAATATAATTTAGTTTAACTTTGAAAATTAGTAAAACTAACTTTCGAAAAGTTTAACATAACAATCAAAAGTGGACAAAGGGAGTAACTTTGAAATTAAAAAATAAATAGAGGAAGTTAAAAAAAAATTGGAAAGTGTGAGTACAAATGTAGCACTGACCTTCACCCAATAAATAACTTTGGTTTAGGGTTGCAAATGAGCGATGTTTCATAAGAAAAACCACAAAATTAAAGGGTAATCATCTACATCCCAAATTGACTAAAAATCATTCAACATCCTTTCATACATGTATAAATCTATCTAGGTCAAATTGGGTCTTCTTTTGTAAAGCTTTAGCTATACACAAGGAACAGTTATTTGGGGTTCAAAGAACACACAAGTGGACAGCTACAAATGTTGCTGCTGATGGGCATGATGTCTTGTTCCTTCTTTGTATCTTCTTTTGTGAATCAAAACTCATAAAAATAAGTGTTATTTTGATTTGACCACTCAATTTTTTTTATTATTTTCCAAGTTAGATGTATATCTAAACACAATTTCATAAAGTCAATATTTTAAGTTTTACTTCAAAATCTATGATCAAAAGGGTGAAGCATATTTAGATTGTTATAATGCTTAAATAATTTATGTCTCAAAATAATATCTAACAGAGTAGGACCTAGAAGTTTTGTTGATCTCAGAAGGTGATTTTTGAGTCAGTTGGACAACTCATTCGGGTCTAGAGACATTCCGATAAGTTTGAGGACATTGATTGAAAGTTTGAATATTAAGAAGTTAAGTGTTGACCTTGGTCATCATTCGATCAAGTTTCATTAGGTCGGGAATGTCATTTTCAATATAATTAATAGCATGATTAGTTTGTCTTGACGGGGTTCTGAACGAATGTCAAGGGCCCCTTCGTGACTTTTAGACTTGGGGTATTTTGTTGGTTTTCCATCTAATCTAGCGCAGATATTCTATCTTTCACATTCACAATGGTCTGGTCGCAATCTCGTAGACAATGGTATTATGCATCACGATCACAGTAGGTCAATTAGTCACGATCGCAAAGAGTACATTAAGCGGATATGAGTCGTGACGATTTTTGGCCTTCGCATTTGCGATGGGTTGAATTTGGGTCGACTCACGATCACAAAAAAGGTTTTACCTTGAAAAACTTAAAATATCATATTGGAAATGATATGAAATTGAATTTGAAAACTCAATGGTCAAAATAAACCAAACCAGCTTATTAATTAAAACCATAAACACATTCAAATGAAGCTAAAAATTGAATTTACTAATAGAAGCAAAAGATTGGCTTCTTTAGAAAGATCTGACAAAATCATTTAAAGAAATTAGCCCTTGAGTCCTGAACCAACCAGCCAATTTAAAAGAAAAAATAAAATCCAATATAATAACTACGTACACAATTTTTATATCAAAGAAAAAGGAACTAAGATTAGAAGATGAAAATAAAGATGATATCATCACATATAAAGAAAAAAAACATTGTGGAATCAAGGATTTACAATTCATAACCTTAAGTTATGCAATATAAACAACATAGAAAAAACACAAAATGTAATTAATTAGCAAATAAAGAATGATAAGAGGAAGTGTACGTCTATACATAGATAGCATGAAAGAGTGATTAGGTGAGAAAGATTTTCAGGGAAACGATAAATCGAGCACAACAAAGAACTTGAAATCACTTGCAAATGCACAAATGACGAGGGAGGCATATGGGGACGCAAAGAGAAAAATAGATATATAAACAAGGGTTTCACCATGGATAATTAGCGGATAATTTTACCCCTACGTGTGGATTCACTAGATTAATGAATTGCGAAAACTTCCAAAAGTGAGCAGTTCACTAGATAATTTTACCCCTACGTGTCGTTGCTAATCTTTTATCTAAAATGAATTTTCTCGCTCTCTCATCGAGATTCCTAATATTCTTAATTAGGCCTCTTACTAGTCATATGACTTTGAAAATTTTTACTATGTGTGAGGTACAACTTGTACTAGTTGTATGAGGATATTATTTTATTGATATTATACTCTGACTTGTGGGACCCATGTTTTACTTTTCTTCTTGGCCTTTGGAAAATTTTTACTATGTGTACGAGTTGAATGAGGATATTATTTTATTGATATTATACTTTGATTTGTGGGACCCATGTTTTATTTTCCTTCTTGGCCTTTGTAAAATTTTTACTATGTGTGACAGTGTGAGGTACAACGATAACTAGTACTAGTTGTGTGAAGGATTATTATTGATATTATATTCTATTGAGAAATACATAAAAAAAAAAAAAACCTTGAACTTGGTCGGATAAATTACTTTAGTGCTTAAACTACACGGGCGTTTAAATACCCCCCCCCCCCCCTTAACATCTTTGAAGTAAATTAAAAATCACCCTGAGATTATTATACCACTCTCACTTGCCACATCATAACCATGTCGGCACCACATCATTAATTAATTTTTTTATTAATTATTTTCACAAATTTTTCTTTAACACTTCTTAAAATTAATTTACACCAAGTAATTAATTACAAATGCATTTTCTAAAATTAAAATTGAATGTGGATCCATTTTTATTCCCCATAACCTGCCCCACCCACCCCCTTTTAATTTCCCCCCATACCCAACCCCCATCCACCCCCTTCACTTCTTTCTTCTTCCTTCTTCTTCAGCATTTCTAGCTTTTTACTGTTCATTTTTTCCTCTTCATATTTTTTAATGAGCTCCACCATACCTCCTATTTCTCTTTCTTTCTTCGTCTTATTTGATGAATCAATAAGTTTTTTTTAGCTCTGATGAAAATCGACAAAATTTATAGGTGTGAAATTGACGTCAATAATAAGATGTTGGTGTTGGGTTTTGTGGATTACTAAAGAGATGGTGAAATTGAAGTAGTTGATAGAGTTGAAGATGAAGATGGAGGAAAAAATGATGCTTCAATGGAGAAGAAGCTTATTGTGGAAGACAATAAAATGAAGAGAAAAAAGTAAAAGTTTTATAGGTCAATAGGAAAATTCATATAGTTTAATAAAACTTAATATATTAAGAAAATAATATTTCAAATATAATTATATATTGACCTATAAAAGAATGACATGTGTATGTTTTTATAATATATTTTTTCATGTTTAAACTCCTTCACACGCTATTAGGTGAGTGAACTCACTCTCTTTGTCATGCCATCCCTTAGGGTTACATTTAATTCACTTCAAAGATGTTAAAGGGGATATTTAAACGCCCATGTAGTTTAAGTGCTAAAGTAAGTTATCCGACCAAGTTCTGAGTGATTTTTATGTGTTTTCTCTATTCTATTCAATGGGAGCCACACTTTATTTTTCTTCTTGGCCTTTTGTTTCTCTTTCTTACTATTATTCTATTTCCTTAGTTTTCTCGTTTTTTTGTTTTTTTTTTAATTCTAGTTGGAATCAATTTAATTACTCCCTTAGTTTGTATGGATGAAAGTACTTAATATTTTTTACTTATTTATTTAACAAAATATATTTTCCAAATTGTAATTTTCATTATTTATATAATTAAAGGATATGGAATTAAAAAAATTCAAGTTATTTCTTTGAATGGTTACTTATGTCATGAAAATTGATCATTAAAATTATTTTTATTTATTTTCCTCCCATTTTTCATTTATTATACTTTAAAATTTTCCGTCTTCATATTTGTGTCTTTTTAACTTCTACTTTTAGGGTCCATTTAAACATAAAAATTGATTTATAAAATAAGTTTTCACTATATTTTAAAATTTATTTTTAACTATGAAAATTTGAAACACAACATTTTATTTTCGAATGTATATTTTAAATTTGGAAAACATGTTGATATAATGCGTTTTTCAACTTACTTTTCACTTTTGAATATGTATTTAAGTATAATATGAACATTATTTTGAATATGTTCTTGCAAAAATAAAACATAACTCTATTTTCAACTCTAACTCCATAAATTTCAAATACAGTAAAAAGATATATGAATTCTATAGTCAATCGCCTAATAATAATAATAATCATAATCATGTTTTCTATGTTCATAACATCTCTCTCTCTCTCTCTCTCTCTATATATATATATATATATATATATATATATCATATCATATCATATATCATATCATATCATATATCATATATCATATAAAAGAGAACCTTAGGTCCGCCTACGTGGCGCCACCACAAATCAGAATTCCCTTTTAATTTATTTATTTCCAAAACTACTCTTCCCCTTTCATGAATAGTTGTGACATTAATAAAATGTTGTGACTTTTATGAAAAGTTGCGACTTTAATGAAGAGTTGCGACTTTTATGTAAAGTTGTGCCTTTTATGAAAAGTTGTGACTTTAAAGAAGAGTTGCAACTTTTATGAAAAGCTGTGACTTTTCTGAAAGGTTGTGACCTTTCCGAAGGGTCGCAACTTTTCCAAATAGTTGTAACTTTTCCGATAAGGCACAATAAATATTTGTTCACACTATCATTTGTTCTCTATAAATAGAGGGGTTTCCTCTCATTTTAAAACAACGATAATTTTGAACCTCTTCTTCTTGTTGTTGTTCTTCTTCACAATTAAATATTTGTGTACTTTGCTCCTGTTGAGTGACTCATTGACACAATTGCTTATGTTACAGATCCTGGTATGTATTTTTACAGTCATTAGTTTATGCTTATGTTATTAAAAATAATTGATAAGATGTAATAATTTTCATTTTTCCTTTACATTATTAATGTTTTTTTACTACGTAATCTTGTATGTAAGATAATATAGTATTTTAGTTTTAATGACCGATAGGTTTTAATTATTATTTTATAAATTTTGTGATATTAAATTACCGCGCGAAGCGCGGATAATTTTACTAGTATATATATATAAAGAGAACCCTAGGCCAGCCTACGTGGCATCATCACAAACCATGATTCCCTTTTAATTTATTTATTTTCAAAATTAGCCTTCCCTTTCATGAAAAGTTGTGATTTTTATGAAAAGTTGTGACTTTTACGAAGAGTTGCAGCTTTTATGAAGAGTTGTGACTTTTATGAAAAGTTGCGACTTTTATGAAAAGTTGTGATTTTTATGAAAGGTTGTGACTTTTCAAAGTGTTGTGACCTTTTCGATAAAACACAATAAGCATTTATTCACACTACCCTTTGTTGTCTATAAATAGAGGGATTTCCTCTCATTTTAAAACAATGAAAATTCTGAACTTCTTCTTCTTCTTTTTTTGTACAATTAAATATTCGTGTACTTTTCTCCTATTGAGTGGCTCACTGACACCATTGTTTTTATATCAATACACTGGTGAATAGAATCGTTCTATCCTGAGAGGATCTATTCCTTTAAACCTCGAGTACTAGAGGGGAATAATTTGCTTATGGGAACAATGTGTATTCAGTGGCTCGATTTTTTCTTTCTGTTTCATTCTATTGTTACAGATCCTGGTATGTTTTTTACAGTCATTAATTTATGCTTATGTTATTAATTGTTGTTTTGAGTATATGTTTTATACTTTGTTGTTTATGTTTATGCTTTTGATCATTATGTTGAAGTAAATATATGTTAAACAAGAGTTTGATGTAATCATTAGACTATTGGTGTCATGTAGATTAGAATTCTTAAACTTATAAAATAAATGACTTTGATCTTTATAGAATTTTCAGTGGCTAAAAGATCCATGGGATGTCCAAGAAGGGACTTTTTAGTGTTCAGAAGTTATGGTGGTTCCACGCTACTTTGGAATTTTAGTTATTCAACTTTCTATCTTATCGAGGTATTCAATCGATTAGTGACATCCAAAAAATAAAGGAATGTAGTGGGATGGTAAGTACTGTACTCAACCTTAATCAAAAGTTTGGGGTTCAAATGATGGATTGGAGCCAATAAATTACCTCTCAAAGTAGGATGAATCCATATTAATAAAATATTAAAGAAATAATTATCTCCTTATAAACATTATAATAAAAGTCGCAAAATTATTTTTTTTAACCATATTGATCGAAACATAAACAACAAAATATGCCTTTTGGCTATCAAAGTAGTGTCATCGACTATGAATAATTTTGAATAAGGGACTTGCCAAGACATCATTTAATCCAAATTATTTGAGCGACATACATTATTTCATTGAACTCTACGAGGTGTGTTTTTAAATTTTAATTAACTTATCAAGTACAAAACTAATTATATAAGATGTATAATATTTAGATTCTATATGTAGAGGCCTTGAATAGGAGAAACACTCTCGCAATTGATGAATAAAATGTTTGTATCACTTTTTAAAAAAAAACAAATATGAACAATGAAACAATTACATATCTTTTCTAGAGACTTTGGTGATGAATAACTATAGTAAAATGAAGAATTAATAACGAATTGCATAAACACTTAGAATCAAATCTTTTTTGTTTTAAGATAAAAAAAAAATATTTCATTTCATCTTTGGATAAAATATTCTTGACAATTTATCGTATTGTTGTACCCACTTGAAAACACTTATATTATCAAATGTTCAGAAATAGATTATTGACTTAGTTCACCACTGCGCGAAGCGCGGACAATTTACCTAGTTTAATGTGTAATTTAATAACAAGAGTTGCATTTTATATATATACACATTCAATTGTATTTGTATTAGAGAATAATTTTACTAAACTAGACATATTAATAATATTTTGATTTGAAATTTAAAATTTAATTAATATCTTCTGTAGTTATTTAATGATAAAAATAATAATTTTTAAAAATATTTTCTGTTAAAATAAATAAGTAAAAGAATAAATTATTTTCATTTATATAAATTGAGAGAGTAATTAAATTGATTTCAAATTAGATTTAGGAGAAAACAAAAAATGAGAAAAAGGGGAAAGAGAAACAAAGGCCAAGAAGAAAAATAAAACATGGATCCCACCGGTCAAAATATAATATCAATAAATAATATCTCTCATACAACTAGTACAAGTTGTACCTCGCTCATAGTAAAAGTTTTCATAAATCATTATAGACTTACTAAATTTACTACACAATTATCAATGATGTTGATGTGTACGTATCTGTCATGAGATACATGGCACAAAATTAGAGCCGTAAAGGCAACTACCCTAACCCTCCTTGTAGGTAAGCCAACCATATGCGAAGACAAACAACATAGAATACATGTAAAACTAATTCAAATTAAAACACAATATTCTAAATCTCAGAATGTTTTGTAAATAAAGCAATAGTACATAAACATAAATCACAAGGCTCAATGTTACACAAGAACTTTTTATTACAAAGAAAAATAACAAATCTAGTACATAAGATGTCTAAAAAGCTAGTAAGACAAAAGTGAAAGTAAAGAGGGAATCAACAGGGTCTCCGAATGTAAGGAGCTCACTTAGAATACATATCAACAACAACAACAAGCGAATCAAGAATTATATGAATCTTTGGTGTTAGGATTGGCTACCTAAAATTTCTCCTAACCCCTATTATGCTTTACATAATAAGCTACCACTCAAGCTAAGTTTGAAATAAAGTAATCAACAACCTATCTCAGAGCTTAAATGTTAAGACACAAATCATAAATTTTCCTTTTTCATACGGAAAACATTCACAATCTATCAAAAATACAATCTTTTTAAAAATACGAGTCCATCAGTACTCATATCGCAACATAAAAATTTGTGTCAAAAAGTCAACCTTGAGACCCATCGTTGAAATAAAAAAATTCGTCGAAAACCTTGTACCCGTAATGATGAACTTAAACCAAGTTCATTGAAAACGGAATTGAAATCGAACTTCAAAGCCCCAAGTTGCAATCATATTAGGAAAAAAATCTAAGTTTCATTTTTCATTCATGATAAAGTAAGAAAATAAACAATTAATCAACTAGAAAAAATCATATGGAAGGTTAAAAGCTTACTACTATGAAGAAATCTCGAAAAGCCCTCTAAAATTGCCTCAATCCATGGTCAAAATCTCCAAATGGAATTTAGAACGAAGGGGGTCGATAGGGGAAAAGTCACAAAACTAAAGGTTTTGGGAAGCGCGACATTGGCATGGCAGGACTTTCTCTATGAAGAGGAGCCGTAAGAGCAACCAATTCAATTTGAAGTGTCCTATTAGAATGGTCAAATAACCATTTCGGGGTCTTCTGGACCAAATATTGACTGTGGTCAACTTTAAACATTAGAAACTCAAGAAATCCCTCAGAAGGGTTCAAAATGCTTCTGAATGCCTCAAGAATCATGTCGAACTCCAACTAGGCCATTAATCACTCTCTAGACTTGGTGGAAATATCACAACTCAATTTCGACCTCGTCAACCCTAATGTTAACTTTGGTCAGACCTTTCTAGTTTCCAACTCGCAAAACCAAAATGCTACTCGAAATGCATCTGATCACCTTGAGCATTGTTCCATCGATCCTCGCAAGTCAAAAATAGCTAACCACAACCATTGGGAGGTTTAAAAGGAGCGTAAATCAATGAAGAACAACCTTGATGGTTGTGACAATATCTTTAAAGCACCTTTACGAGGCTGAATTTTTATTTCAATTATCTTTTAAAGTAAAAAACATATGCCTAAATTTTAATTTCATCTAGACTTTGTATTGATTCAAATATAATTATATTTTTCACTAATTTGTTGATGGATTTTGTCAAGTTACCCCAAATCGATTGGCCATATCCAATACATATCTAAAACTCACACCCACCACCATGTTGTGTTAATACGGGTGTAAACCTGAAGTGAAGAATCCGTGAAGCATAGTTTTCATCTAATGAAATGTTAAGAGTATCCAAAAACTTATATGGATAAGGGAGTTTATTTTTATCTATATAGGTTAGGGGAAATTTTGGCTCATTTCAGTTTTCTCATCCTATTCATTTTTCTTTCTATTTTTTTCTTGTCATTTCTCTTTTTTTTTTTTTGAAAGATTTCTTTAAGCTTAATTTAAAAAAAAACTTTCCACTAAACTCAATCATTTCGAAGCTCCTTTTTTAGATAAATATTTTTAAAATTCATCAAAAATGAAATAAATCCTAAACAAAATGGAACACAAAGAAAAATCTTTTAGTGGTGAACTAGTGGTCAATCCCTCAACTGAGAAAGTCATCGACTAAAATCGTGTCAAAGTCGTATTATATTGTCGATTAACAATTTTATTCTTTAGATTGGATGAGATTAACTTTCGTTATAAAAATAGGTTTATTGGAGAATATTTTTGAAATTGTAGCATTTGGGCTAGTTTGCACGCACCTTGACTAATTTCATAGGGTACCCATACTTCCAATATCGTAGGAATCAGGTAATTCTATTCACCAAAGCTTGGACAAATGAGAGAAAATTACAATGTTTTTGTGTGGCGCTTGAACTTGGACTGGAGACCTCATAACTTTCAACTCACTATGTTGATCAATGAATCCTTCATATGCTATTTACAAACCTTAACTTTATTTTAATCACACTCACTCTAACGACGTACCTATGAATGATGTGTCAGCCGTCAGTGAGAAAATGGGAACAAACCACATATAAAAAACTTTTTTATTTGATAAAAAGTTGAAGGATACATATAACTTGATTGACTAGACTTAAATAAAATATCCTTCAAATATTATTTAAATGACAACTTTAACGTAAATAGATGAACAATGAGTGACAATTTATTAACTAGGAAGCGCTATTTAAAGACACTACGACAAAATAGTAATACAAGAATATAGAAGTACAACATGATCAATTGACATCCTAAGGACACCCAACATTCTCTTTTCCAGCATTGTTATCATTAGCACCAGCTTGATTTAAAATATTTTCATCTACATGTTCATTGAGTTTTGTCTTTCTTTCATTAAGTTTAGTCTGCTTCGCATCAAATTGCTTTAACAGACCTTTAGTTTCTCTAGAATCTAGTTCATGGAAGCTTTTTCCCTCAACAAGTTGGTTGAATAGGTTCTCCATTTCCTTCTCCCTAGCTGTTTGCTCTATTTTCCCAATATATTTTTCCCGAGCATCAACTTTTTGTTGAAGGTAGGTTTCTTGTGTAAACAACTTAATTTGTCGTAGGTACTCATCGCAAGTTAAATACTCATTTACTATGACATTAGCCTAGGTTAAACAAGGCCAAGCAAAAGCTCTAGTTTCCTCAGGACTAAAAGCAACCACACCGACTTTTATATCACATAGAATAGAAAATTCTTCTGCTTGCTTACATAGTAATGCTAATCTTTTATCTAAAATGACTTTTCTCGCACTCTCATCGAGAGTCCTAGTATTCCTACACTTTTTTTAGTCAAGTGACTCATATTTGGTACAAACAAAAGGAAGCAAAGTTGAAGATATATATATATATAAGTGAGTACCTATATGTGAATATAGGATAAGAGTGTTTGACTGCCTGATAGGACTGCATAAAGTTGACTGAGCTAATTTGACCAAATTTTGGAATAGTATGATTGACCAAATATGAGTTTTATGGTATTTATTTAATTACTTTCTTAAATAGATATTAAAATCCTAATAATGTATCTTGAAGATTGTAAAATAATTTTATTTCCATAACAGAAAAAGGGTTAAATTGTCCTTGTACTTTTAGCTGAGGGGCAATTTTGTCCTCCGTTAAAAGTTATGTTGTTTGTTGCCTTTGTTGTTTCCAACAGGTGGCATTTCCCCCATTTCAGCCTATGTTGCTTGGATTTGGGTGGGGAAGTGGTGATTTTATAATGTACATGACTATTGCAATTGATATAAGAGGCCATGATAGGTTTATCAAATTTATTACATCAGCACTAACGATGTCGAACTGTATATATCTATCAAGACATAAAATTTGGTCATGATGCGAGCTACCCTAACCCTCCTAGTAGGTCAGCCAACCCTACACAAGCATCATAGTATAAAAGTGAAAGTAATTCAATTAAGAACAAAAAAGTCTTAATCTCAGAATCTTTTATATATATAGTAATAGAACATAAATTTAATCATAAGACTCACATTTATGTTCACAAGAAATTTCTATTACAAGGAAAAATGATAAGTCTAGTACATCAACTTTGAAAAAAGCTAGTATGACAAAATTGAATATAAAGGGGGGATTAGGCAGGGTCTACGGATGGAAGGAGCTTACTACGATCCTATAATGACATGTTCCCTTCGTTATAGAAAAGCCATCGGGGAAAATTTTGGGACGGAAAACTTTTTTGTAATAACTTGAAATTTCCTAGCCTAGTTTAGATTTAGACGAAATCGGAGCCAGTGTGGTCTAGGGAAATCAGGTAACAAATGAGAGATTTAATAATTAATTTGATTACATGAGTGGATAGCTAAAATGTTAAGGAACCCGTACGACTTTACGCAATTGAATTCGGGCGAGTGGAACTCCTGAAACTGATCTTAGTGTGAACGGGTAATTTCTGAGTGTCATGGGTTGAAGGTGTGTTGTGAAATGGGGGTTTGAAACTATAATTCTGAGGTTCTTTCTCCGTGTAAGCCGCAGGGGAGGGATTATTCCAGCCAGGGCAGGGCCATTGTGGCGGGATGGGGCTCGCCATAGCGGGCCAGTCACAAATAAGTCAGAAATAAACCCTGAAAACGTCATTATTCTGCAAATTTCATTCTTAAGAGTTAGGAGATGAACCAGGGCGACTTCTAGGCAGTTTTTCACCATTCTTGAGGCTAAAGGTAAGGTTTTAACTCCCCGAATCCATTTTTTCGATCGGTAGAACTTAGAATGTCGATCATATATTCTTGGGGGAGGGTTTTGAACTATTTTGGATTGTGGAAAAAAGGCCTAAATTCACCTTAGGATCATAATTTGGGTCTTGGGTTATTGGGTTTGTCATAATCCGGGTAAATTAGACCTTAATTATTGATCCTCGTATTGAATTGTTTGTTTGTAGACTTAGAACAAGCGAAAAGAATCCGAAAAGGGAAGATCAAGTTTCTTAGGAGGATTCAAGCTTTGTTTGAGGTAGGTGATGGTTGTGATTTCATGTTGGTGTGATGCATGTTAGTAATTACTCCATTTTAATTCATGTATGTCTGCCAGTGTTACATGATTGATCACTCTAATCATAAATGAGTACGAATGAATGATTGTATGCCATGAATCAACACTTGATTGTATGATTATGAGAATGTACATTGTGATTGTGATTGTGGCTTGTTGAATAAATCGGGTGTTACGTTCCAACACACTAACTTGGATCGGGTGCCACGTTTCGGTGCATATATGGGGTCGGGTGTCACGTACATCACACTAACTTGGATCGGGTACAACGTACTGGTATACTAACAGATTGGGTGTGGGTTCCATGAGAGGTCACTGACTTGTCATATTGATGTATATTGAGAATGTGGAATTAGCATTGATCCTGAAATGATGACTAATATTGTATATGTTCGGTATATGCCTTTTTTATTATGTTGTGGTTACTTGTATGTGTTTCACCTTTTGGAATAGCCGCATGATCCTACCAGTACAATGTGGTTGTGTACTGATACTGCACTTGCTCTTTCTTTGGTGAGTACATGGCATCTTCAGGCGGCTACTAACATACCTCGTTTAAAAGATCAGTGATCGACTCAATTCAAGGGTGAGCCAGTTCTTCCAGGTTGTCATAAGTTCTCTATGTTTTAGTCCACTTTTTTCAGACTCAAACTTTCTAGTTAGTTATTCATATGTTTAATTGGGTTGTACCATTTCCTTTAGACTTATGTTTCCTGTTAGAGTTTTGGTACATTGACTTTCAGATTTTAGGGGTGTTTTTCGCAATGTTTTAGTTTGAAGATTAGACTTTTGGAGTTTATGGGAACTCTATTTGATTCTTGCATTTAAACCTGCTTCTATAACTTTAAATGTCTTAGCATTTGATCAAGTTGATTAGTTCTTGGGTTAGCTAATTAGTATTAGTGGTTCTCCCACCAGAGGGTTAGTGTGGGTGCCACTCACGATAGTCTGGGTCATGAAAAAATTGGTATCAGAGCCCTAGGTTTGTTGATCTCGATGTACCAAAATGAGTATAGTAGAGTCTTGCGGAATGGTACAGAGTATGTACTTTTCTTCGAGAGGCTATAAAACTTTAGGAAATCTCTCTATTTTCTATTATTTCCTTTCGTGCTATAACGTGATTCCAATTGGTATTTGGCAATTCAAATTGGTATCTAATCTCCTTCACTCTTCTGTTCGCAGATGGTTAACACTCGCTTCAATGATGTCAGGCCCATGGCTCCCGTCAATGAGCCCAATGAGGAGTCCACAGCAAGAGGTCGTGATCGAGGCACGGGTAGAGGAAGAGCTAGGGGCAAAGGTCGAGGAAGGGTAGCACCTACTAGGGGTGGAGCTCTGGTTGAGAATGCTCCAAGAAATGAGATCCCTCATGCGCATCATGGAGAGATAAATAATGTGGAGGTTGAGAATAAGGAGGATGTTGGACAAGAAGAAGAGGTGCGGGCTGAGATTACAAGTATTCCTCCCTTAGATGTAGTGTTAGCTCAATAGATTATGTCGTTCATGAAAGGATTGGTTGGTCGTGGAGTGCTTCCCTCAGTTCAAGCGACTCAAGCTCCCGCCAATCCCCCTATTGCTATCACTGTCCCCAAGGTGGGTGGAATTGTGGGTACTGATGCTTTTTTCCATCCTTTGTTGGGTCCGGTTATGACTGGTAATGAACAAGATATATTGACTAAGTTCTTGAAGTTGAAACTGCATCTGTTCCATGGTTCCGAGAGTGAGGACGCATATGAGTTCATTCTAGATTGTTATGAGAGGCTTCATAAGTTGGGAATTGTCCATCAACATGGAGTAGAGTTTGTGACCTTTCAACTTCAAGGTGACGCTAAGCAGTGGTGGAGAGCTTATGTGGAGTGCATATCTTCAGCTTTACCCCCACTCACTTGGACCTAATTTCTTGCTCTATTTTTGGAGAAGTATGTGCCCCGGACTTTGAGAGATCGTAAGAAGGATGAGTTCATGGATTTGGAGCAGGGTGGTATGTATGTGGCTGATTATGAGGCTAAGTTCCATGCTTTTTCTAGATATGCTACGCAATTGATGACTACTGAGGAAGAAAGGATCCGCCTATTTGTTAAGGGGTTGATTCTGAGTTGCAAGTATTTTCTGTTCATATGACTTCTGCGGGGAAAAGTTTTAATGAGGTGACGGATTTTGTGAAGAAAGTAGAGGGGGTGAGGCGAGACGGTCAGGCTAAGACATTGGCTAAGAAGGCTAAGAGCACAGGTAACTTTCAGGGTTTCTACTCCAGAGGTTCAGAGAGGCCGACACTTGTAGCCCGACCAATCTAGTCCACTATGCCCGCTTCTACTGGTAATTAACTCAGGAACTCCACCTCATAATTTGATTCAGGATAGCAGAGAGCCGCACCTTCGGCGGGCAGCAGACCATTTTTTTATCGTACTTGCTATAATTGTGGAGAACCCGCGCATATGAGGAGAGATTTTCCCCACCTGTGCATATTGGATTCCGTGCAGCACTTGACTAGAGCAGTGGTACATACGGGCAATGGTAATAATGGTCGAGGACATCCACAAGGTGGGAGAGGAGGGAATCAGTGAGGTCATGGAGGTTGGGGAAATGGTAACGCATGCAGAGGTACGGTACAACCAAGCAGGGAAGTCACATGTCATGAGAACAGGGCTCAATGTTATGCCTTTTCGGGCAAGACCGAGGTGGAGGCGTCTGATGCAGTGATCACATGTGCTATTCTTGTATGTGACCGAATGGCTAATGTGTTATTTGATCTGGGTTCTACGTATTCTTATGTGTCCGTTCAGTTTGCGTTGGATTTAATATGATTTGTGATGTACTTGATGCCCCTATCCATGTTTCTACCCCATCTAGAGAGTCTGCCATAGTCACCCATGTCTATCGTGCTTGTCCTATCTTGGTTATGGGTTTTCAGACTTGGGTTGATTTGGTGATTTTGGATATAACTGACTTTGATATAATCTTAGGCATGACTTTGTTGTTCCCATATTATGTTGTGTTAAATTTTAATACTAAGTTTGTGACTCTAGAGTTCCCCGGTAGGGAAAAATTAGAGTGGGAAGGGGCGTAAGAGCCTAAGCTAGCTAAGATCATATCCTCCATTCAGGCTAGGAAACTGGTAGGGCAGGGTTGTTTGGCTTATTTGGCTCATATTCGGGAGGTTGAGGTTGAGTCTCCCTCTATTGAGTTTATTCTTGTGATGTCAGAATTTAGAGAAGTGTTTCCTACTTATTTACCTGGTATGCCTCTGGATAGAGATATAGATTTCTGCATTGATTTGGAACCTAGTACCCACCCCATTTCTATCCCTCCATATCACATGGCTCCAGTAGAATTGAGAGAGTTTAAGGCTCATTTCCAAGAACTTCTTGATAAATGTTTTATCCGTCCTAGTGCTTCCCCGTGGGGTGATTCTGTATTGTTTGTTAAGAAAAAAGATGGTAGTATGAGGATGTGTATAGATTATCGGCAATTGAATAGGGTCACCATTCGAAACAGGTACCCATTGCCTCGAATATATGATCTTTTTGACTAGTTGCAAGGTGCATTAGTTTTCTCTAAGATAGATCTAAGGTTTGGTTACCATCAGTTAAAGATTAGGCATGAGGTTGTACCCAACATGACATTTAGGACCCATTATGGGCACTATGAGTTCCTAGTGATGTCGTTTGGGTTGACAAATGCACCAGCAGCCTTCATCAGTTTGATGAACGTTGTGTTCAAACCATTTCTTGATTCATTTGTTATAGTATTTATTGATGACAGTTTAGTTTATTTGAAAACTGAGGAAGAGCATGCCGACCATCTTCGTATTGTTCTGGGTGTTCTTGGGAAACAAAAGTTGTATGCGAATTTTTCTAAGTGTGAATTTTGGTTGACTTTGGTTGCTTTTTGGAGCATGTAGTTTCAAGGGAAGGGGTACTGGTAGATCTTCAAAATATTGAAGAGGTTAAGAATTTGGTTCGGCCTAGCTCTATGACTAATGTTAGGATTTTTGTGGGGCTCGCTAGCTACTATCATCGATTTGTGAAGAACTTTGCTTCTATTACCACGCATCTGACAAAGTTGACCAAACAAGAGGTACTTTTCGAATGGACCAAAAAATGTGATGAGAGCTTTGAAAAACTCAAGACCATTTTGACCACAACACCTATTCTAGCACTACCGGTGGAAGGTAAATATTTTATTATTTGTTGTGATGCTTCCCATTCGGGGTTGGGTGTTGTGTTAATGCAGGATAAGAATATTATAGCTTATGTATCGCGGCAGTTGAAGGTGCATGAGAGGAATTACCCAACACATAATTTGGAGTGGGCAGCGGTAGTGTTTGCTCTTAAGATCTGGCGACATTACTTCTATGGTGTCAAGTGTGAGGTGTTTACCAGTCATCGTAGTCTGCAACATCTGTCCACTCAAAAGGATCTTAATTTGAGGCAGCGAAGGTGGATAGTGTTACTCAAGGATTATGATGTGACCATCCAATACCATTCGGGTAAGGCTAATATAGTGGTAGACGCGCTAAGTCGGAAGGCGATGAGTATGGGTAGCCTAGCTTGCTTGAGTGTATCCAAGCGACCCTTGGCTAAGGAAATTCAGACTTTGGAGTCTAAGTTCATGTAGTTGGGCATCTTAGAGAAAGGTGGGGTGTTAGCTAGCATTGAAGTAGGGTCATGTTCTTTGAGGAAATCAAGGCCAAACAGCTTGAGGATGAGCATTTGAAAGAGCTTGGAAATAAAATAGTGTCTGCCAAGGCACAAGAGACCACTCTTGATGCGGGAGGTGTGCTCAGTTTTAAAGGAAGGATTTGTGTTTCTTGAATAGTTGACTTGGTTCAGAAGTTATTGACAAAGTCCCATGGTTCGCGGTATTCCATTCATTCGGGTGTGACCAAGATGTACCGAGATTTGAAGCGACTTTATTAGTGGCCTGACATGAAGAAAGATATAGTGGAGTTTGTGGCTAAGTGTCGAAATTGCCAACAAGTGAAATATGAACATCAAATGACTGCAGGTTTGCTTCAGAGAATGCCAATTCCAGAATGGAAGTGGGAAAAGATAGATATGGACTTCGTGGTTGGTCTTCCCAAGACTTTGGGAAAATGTGATTCTATTTGGGTAGTGACTGACAGATTGACTAAATCAGCCCATTTTATTCCGGTTAGAATAGATTATATGCTTAACAGTTGGCTAAAGTTTATATAAAGGAGATAGTAAAGCTGCACGGGGTGCCCCTTTCTATCATCTCAGACCATGGTACACAATTATCATCTAAGTTTTGGAGGAAACTACATGATGAATTGAGGACACAACTCACTTTTAGTATAGCTTTCCATCCATAGACGGATGGACATTCAGAGAGGACTATTCAAGGGTTAGAATACATGTTGAGGGCATGTGTGATTGACTTTGGATGGCATTGGCAAAAGTTCCTACCATTGTGTGAGTTCTCCTATAATAATAGTTATTACTCCAGCATAGATATGGCACCGTTTGAGGCACTCTATGGGAGGGGATGTAGATCACCCAAAGGATGGCTTGAGGCTAGAGATGTGAAACCTTTGAGGGTAGATTTAGTGAAAGATGCTCAAGATAAAGTGAGGAGTATTCAAGATAAGCTTTTAGCAGGCCAGAGTAGACAGAAAAAGTATGCGGACCATAAGGTAAGAGACATGGCATTTCAGACTGGTGAGAATGTGCTTCTTAAAGTGTCACCCATGAAAGGGGTGATGAGATTTGGTAAGAAGGCAAGCTTAGTCCTAGATACATTGGACCATTTGAGATTGTTGACAGTGTAGGGCCATTGGCTTATAGATTGGCCTTACCACATAATCTATCAGGAGTTCATTCGGTATTTCATGTATCCATGTTAAAGAGATATCACGGTGACAGGGATTACATCATAAAGTGAGACTCAATGTTGTTAGACAAAGACCTCAAATATGTTGAGGAACCGATTGCAATTCTTGATCAAGATGTTCGGAAGCTGACGACCAAAGAGATCAAGTCTGTGAAAGTTCAATGGAAGCATCGTCTAGTTGAGGAAGCCACTTGAGAAATCGAGAAGGACATGCGAGACAAATATCCCCAATTGTTCATCGATTCAAGTACTACCCCATTCTTACTTTAGCCTATTTTTCCTAAGTTTGTCACTCGGGGACGAGTGATGGGTAAATTGGTATCTAATGTAACGACCTCTTCCCATCATTATAGAAAAGCTATCAGGAAAAATATTAGGCCGGAAAACTTTTTCATAGTAACTTAAAATTTCCTAGCCTAGTCCAGATTTGGATGAAATCTGAGTCAGTGAGGTCTAGGGAAATCTGGTAACAAATGAGAGATCTAATAATGAATTTGATTGCATGAGTGGATAGCTAAGACATTAAGGAACCTGTACGACTTTACAGAATCAAATTTGGGCGAGTGGAACTTCCAAAACTGATCTTAGCATGAACGGGTAGTTTATGAGTGTCATGGGTTGAAGGTATGTTGTGAAATGGGGGTTTGAAACTCTAATTCTGAGGTTTTGTCTCCGTGTAAGCCGCCAGGGCTGGGCCTCTATGGCTGGATGGGGTCCGCCATAGCGGGCCAATCGTGAATTAAGTCAGAAATAAACCCCAAAAATGTCATTATTCTACAAATTTCATTCGTAAGAGTTAGGAGACAAACTAGGGCGACTTCTTGGAAGTTTTTCACCATTATTGAGGCTAAAGGTAAGGTTTTACTCCCAGAATCCGTTTTTCGATCCGTAGAAATTAGAATCTCGATCATATATTGTTGGGGAGGGTTTTGAACTGTTTTGGATGGTGGGAAAAAGCCCCAGGTGCACCTTAGGATCATAATTTGGGTCTTGGGTTATTGGGTTTGTCATAATCTGGGTAAATTAGACCTTAATTATTGATCCCCGTATTGAATTGTTTGTTTGTAGACTTAGAGAAAGCGGAAATAATCTTGAAAGAGAAGAATCAAGTTTCTTAAGAGGATTCAAGCTTTGTTCGAGGTGGGTGATGGTTGTAAAAGGTCATTTTCTTTGATTTTTATGGTCTTCTTATGTTCTTAGAAGGGTCTTGACCTTTTATCCTCGATCAACTTTCCTAAGTCCATCTTACAACCTAATAACATCATTATCTGTATACCAATTCTCAAAATCCTCAATTCTCATTCTTCTAAAGATCAAGAACTCCAAGAAAGGAATTCTCCGACTTCTCAAGATCTAAAGACTTTAAGTTCAAGATTCTCTTCAAAAATCCTATAATTTTCAATCCAAGATTATTCTCCACTCTTCTTCTCCAAGAAAACTTCAAGGAAGACAAAAGTTAAGGTTTCAAGTGTTTCAATCAAGTTCTTCTTCAAAGTCCTTTAAGAACTTTGTTCTTCCAAGTATGTTAGTATAATCATAGTGATAGACTCAGTTCGTCCTTAGGCTCTATATCTAAATTAAGTCAGTAAAAGTTTAATATAGGATTATACCTTTAGATTTGAGAATTCCTTAGATTAGTTATATTGTTGATTCTGAGTTCTAAATTCTTGACTATGAGTTGCTATATATTAGCATTGAGATCTTTGTGTTGTTGTGCAAGTTTATATTCCACATGAACCCCATTTACTATGTTTTCGTTGAGAACCTTTTAATCAAACATTTTCTCCTAAATTGATTTTGAGAAATTATAAATGAGTTCAAGAGTGAAGTTTAAAGTATAATTTGTTAATAGAGTTTAAGGGAACTAAATGATTCCCAGATGTAGCATTTTTACATTGTGAAAGAGCACTAATTTCAGAAAAGTATATGAGTTTTTAAGACAGTTACACAACAGTTACTTCTTAAAGAGGCCCTTTTGCGAATTTATCTCAACCCATAGAGAGAATTATTACTTAAGCATTAAGTTATATATTTTGGGAGTAGTATTGGGCACCGATATGAGGAAGAGTTCAGACAACTCACATTCCCCATAAACCACTTGGCCAGCGTGGGTAAGGATTGTACCAACTTTTGGTTGACTCCTCACTGCCTTTGAGTAGACCTTTTAGATGGATCCATGAATTGAATTTGTTTTATACCCCGGCAAGGTTTATGACAATTCTGGCAATGTGGATGAGACGTTGTATCATCATGAGGCTCATAGTGATGATTGTCGGTTAAAGAAACTCTCCAATGTTGCAAAGTAAAGTATATTTTATATATATTTTAGTTTAGTATTTGTTATTATTTCATCCTTACAGTAAGAGCTTTAATGATTTTTCATCATGATATATATTGTATTTTAGTTGAGTTACCTTCAGACTTTCAGCTTAGTTATTTGTTATTTAGCTATATTACATAGTCATACATTCAATATACTGATGTCATCCGATTTGCATATTTTGTTGATGCAGATTTAGGTACTTGGGATCCTTAACATCAGTTCTGTTGAGATCACTTCATTGTTTTGTCAGCTTTTGAGTGAGTCCTCCTTGTTTCCGGAGGACTCCAGTTTTTATGTGTTGTTAGTAATAGCACTTTGAGGTGTCGTGGGTCTTGTCTCAACACTTGTGTTTATAGAGTAGAGGCTTCATATATAGATAGTTTGGAGAGTCTTTCAGTTTCAGATGTTTTATTTAAAACTTATGTTTCATACACAAAATATACAGAGAGTTTTTGTAACACCTCAGACTTTGAAAAGGACTAAAGAAGGGTAACAGGCAAGTCCATAATGGACCCTTCACGACACCCTAAACGGCCTATTTAGGGGTCCACGGCTCGTTCAGGGCATGGTGGACAACTGTCCAAGGCTGCCTAGGTTGGGGTCACCTGGACGGGACCCTAGACGACCCGTGGTGACTTGTACGGTCTGTTTAGGGGTCCGTACAAGTCACCCATTAGTTTTTAAGTTTTTAGTCAACTTTCTCTCAACACATAATGAATTAGGTGACCCATAGCCTATAAAATTAAAGCTTTTTGAGTTCTCTTTCCAATTCCACCAAGTTTGCCTCATTTCGAGTTCGGAGTAAAAAGTTATGCCCATTTTAGTGAAACCCTGTTGGGCATGTGAAGTTTCATGACCAACTATACAGCCCGTGAAGCCTCAAACGGTCCATGAAGCCTTCTTTTTAAGGAACCTCGATAGTTTTTTAAAGCAGATGTCATTTTGGTCTTTCCCTTGTGCATTGGGTACTTAAACTACGTCATTTTAACCCCTATTCTGAGCGTAAGCACGACGTTTTACACCTAATTAAGGGCTTAGAAAGTGTTAATCAATTGTTTTACATCCATTAACACTTCAAGTCATTAGACCAAGGTTCCAAGAGGAGAAAAGCTAGGGTTCAAGCATTCTTCGAGTTTCGTTGATTTCTCCAAAGAACTTCATTCTTCGAGGTGTGTAAGGCTATCATACTGTTGGACTCGTTCGTCCTCACGCTGTACATCTACTTTCAAATCAATAAAACAGTAATCTAGTATTCTATCCTTAGATTTGAGTATCCTTGAGAGGAGTTGATATTGAGTTTTGAGTTCTTGAGTTGCTGATTATTGAATTCTTATTTCTAATTATTGAATTGTTGTAAATTGTGTATTGTGATTATTGAGTTGATTGTTCCTGTCTATTTTTCAGCATGAACCATATTCTTGAGTATTCATTGAAATCTTATTGAGAATCTTTTGAAAAAACAATATTGTTTAAACTATGTTTTAAGGAAGCAAATAGGAGTTTGTGAAAGAGTATAGGGGAACTAAGTATTTCCTAAATGTTTCATTTTGACATGAAGAAAAAGAATAGACCTTTTTTTTTAAAAAGCTAAAAGATCATAAAGATTAAGTAGTTACCTCTTTTAAGAGAATAGTTTGAGAAATTATCTCAAACCAGAGAAAGAGTATTGTTTTTATACATTTGAACAAGAGTGTATATATTATTAGGAGTAGTCTTGGGCACTGATATGAGGGAGAGTTCAATAACTCAAAGCTCTCATAAACACTGTCTTACCAACATGGGTACATGATCATACTTTTTATATGAATCTTTATTGCTTAGTGGATCCACTTAGTTAAAAGGTTCTATATTCTGGCAAGATATAAGATAATTCTCACAACGTGGACAAGATGTTGTATCATCACGTAGCTCATAGTGATGGTTGTCAGTTAGAGAATCTCCCAATAGAGTTCAAGTGTATTTTAAAAATGTCACTTATTATGTTGAAGTTCAGAGATAAGAAAGTATTTTGTAAAGTTAAATGATTTCATTGCTTTAATTGTTTACATTCATTTGAGTTTATGTTACATCTATTGCATTCCTCTCATTCAAATATTTCATCTCGGCTATATTACATACTCGTGCATTCAATGTATTGGTGTCATTCGACTTGCATCTTTTATGATGCAGACACAAGTCTTCAGGATCATCAACAGGCGTCTCGTTGAGATCACTTTGTGCTTCAGACATCTTTGGTGAGCCTCCTTGCTTTCCAGAGGATTTCACATTTACATTCTTGTTATTGTTGAGTTATCGTGGGTCTTGTCTCGACATCAATCCTAGTATTAGAGGCTTTATAGATAGTTAGAGTTGAGTTTCTTAGTACTTTATTTCTTTTAAAGATTGTTTTTCAAATTATTATTATTATTATTATTATTACTACTACTATTATTATTTCTATTATTATTATTATTATTATTATTATTATTATTAGTATTATTATTATTATTACTATTACTATTCCTATTATTATTATTATTATGATTATGATTATAATTATTATGATTGTGATTATCATTATGATTATTATGATTGTGATTATGATTATTATGATTGTGATTATGATTATGATTATGATTATGATTATTATTATTATTATTATTATGATTATTATGATTATGATTATGATTATGATTATGATTATGATTATTATTATTATTATTATTATTATTATTATTATTACTACTACTACTACTACTACTATTAATACTTTTATTATTATTATTATTATTATTATTATTATTATTATTATTATTATTACTATTACTATTATTATTACTATTATTATTATTATTATTATTATTGTTGTTGTTGTTGTTGTTGTTGTTGTTATTATTATTATTATTATTATGATTATTATTATTATTATTATGATGATGATGATTATTATTATTATTATTATTATTATTATTATTATTATTATTATGATTATTATTATGATTATTATGATTATTATTACTATTATTATTATGAGTATTATTACTATTATTATTATGATTATGATTATGATTATGATTATGATTATGATTATGTCACGACCCAGACCGTTGTGATTGGCCCCCACACTAACTCCCGGTGGGAGAACCATTACTACAACCCAACTATGCAATTTAAAAGAAACTAAACCATTTAGACATACGGAAGTATAATGACTATATAAATACGGAGTTTATGGTCCAACAAACAACTATTAAGGAAATTCAACCCCTAGCACTGAAAGTCATTGTATCAAAATTATGTTTAACCAACAAGTCTAACAAAAGGGGGTGCAACCTCGAAAAAACATAATAAATGTCTATAACACCTAGTCTGAGTCAGAAGAGAATTGACTAAACAAAACAAGGATCCATGGCAGCCTGAAAGAACTAGCTCACCCTCAAATTTGGTCCCGGTCAATAATCTCCTAACTGAGGTATGTCACTAGCCGCCTGAAGATGCCATGAACTCAACAAAGAAAGAGCAAGTGCAGTATCAGTACACGAAACCATGGTGTACTGGTAGGATCACACGACTACTCCTGTAAGCACAATATACACAAACAATTACAACACAGTAAGCACACATATACAGAATGCATAGTTCAATTATAATTTTAGGATCAATTTATAATTTCCCAACATCACTCACAGTTAAACATGAACGTAATAATCACAAGTGGTCCTCTCATGGAACCCACACCCAAACTGTTAGTGTGTTGGAACGTGACACCCGATTGAATATACATGTGTCAGAACGTGACACCCGGTCCAAAATCTGTGTCAGAACGTGACACCCGATCCAATATATGTGTCGAAATGTGACACCTGATCCAATATATGTGTCGGAACATAACACCCGATCTAGTCAGCACAACTACTAAAAATCATACCCATAATGAACAGTACTCATAGTCATACAAGTTCATGTTATGTATTGTTCACACATAATCATTTCATTAGATTTTATTTACATTTCCCTATTCACATACATGCACGCATACAATGAAGTAATTAACCGGCATATATCACACAATAAGAAATCAAATCATCACCTACCTCAAAACCAAGCTTGAATACTCTAAGACACTTGAGCCTTCCCTTTCTGAAGTCTTTCAGCTTGTTCTTGGTCTATAAACAAGTAATTAATGCAAGGATCAATAAATAAGGCCTAATTTACCCAAATTATATGAAAATATCAACCTAAGGACAAACCCATGATCCTAATGTTTAACTAGGACTTTTCCACTATTAACTTCTGGCCAAAACCCTCCCCCAATGTTAATTACACAAGATTCTAAGTTCTAGGAATCGAAATATGGATTAGGAGAGTAATCTCCTTACCTTTAGAACTAGAACTCATGGAAATCTATGGCCGTCCCTTAGTTCTTAAGAACAAAGTTTTGCAGAAAAAAACGAAATTGGGGTTTTCCCCGACTTAAGTCGCGACTGGCCCGCCATGGTGGACCCCATCCCTCCAAACGGGCCTTCCCTGGCGGGATTAATCCCATCCCGGCTACTTGCACAGAGACAGAAGCTCAGAATTTGAGTTCCAAGCTCCCATTTCACAATAAACCTTCAAATTGGGACGTCTAAAACTCCTTTTTCATGCCAAAATCAGTTTCGGGAGTTCTACTCGCCTGAATTCGATTCCGTAAAGCCGTACAGGGTCCTTAACGTCTTGGACATACACTCATGTGATCAAATTCATAATTAGACCCCCCATCCATTACCAAATTTCCATAGACCTCACATGACTCAAATTTCGTCCAAGTCTGGCCTAGGCTAGAAATTTCAAGTTACTACTCAGAAGTTTCCTAGCCCAAATTCCATCCCCATAGGCTTTTCCATAACGACGGGAACATGTCATTACAATACATACCAATATACCCATCACTCGTCTCCGAGTGATAAACTAGGAGAAATGGGCTAAGGCAGGAGTAGAGTAGTACCTGAATCATCGAATAACTGGGATACTTGTCTCGCATGTCCTTCTCGGTTTCCCAAGTAGCTTCCTCAACCGAACGATACTTCTATTGAACTTTCACGGACATTATCTCTTTGGTCCTCAACTTCCAGAAATTGCGATCTAGAATTATGACTGATTTCTCCTCATTCTGAAGGTTTTTGTCTAACAAAACTGAGTCCCACTTTATGATGTAGTCTCCATCCCCATGATACTTCTTCAACATGGACACATGGAATACTCGATGGACTTCAGATAGGCTAGGCGCTAAAGCCAACCTATAAGCCACTGGCCCTACACAGTCAATAATCTCAAATGGCCCTCTGTACCGAGGATTAAGCTTGCCCTTCTTGCCGAATCTCATTACCCTCTTTTTGGGTGACACATTTGGAAGCACTTGCTCCCCAGCCTAAAATGTCATGTCCCATACCTTACTATCAGCATACTTTTTCTGTCGACTCCGCGCCGCTAAAAGCTTAGGTTGGATGCTTCTCATCTTATCCTAAGCATCTTTCACCAAATCAATCCCCAAAGGTTTCAAATCTCCAACCTTAAACCACCCTATCAGTGATCTACAACCCCTCCCACAAAGTTCCTCGAATGGTGCCATGTCAATGATGGAGTGGTAACTGTTATTATAGGAGAACTCACACAAAGGTAGGAACTTATCCCGATGCCCTCCAAAGTCAATCACACATGTCTTCAACATGTCCTCTAACACTTGAATAGTTCTCTCTGACTGCCCGTCCATCTGTGGATGGAAAGCTGTGCTAAAAGTGAGTTGAGTGCCCAACTCCTCATGTATTTTTCCCCAGAACTTGGATGTGAACTTCGTACCACGGTTTGAGATGATAGAAAAGGGGTACCCCATGCAGCCTCACTATTATTTTCACATAAACCTTAGCCAAGTGTTGAGCATTATGTCCACTTTGACTGGAGTGAAGTGGGCTGACTTAGTCAGTCTGTCAACCACCACCCAAATGGAGTCGAACTTTCCCAAGGTCTTGGGATGACCAACCACGAAATCCATAGCTATCTTTTCCCACTTCCATTCTGAAATTGGCATTCGCTAAAGCAAACATGCAGGCCTTTGGTGCTCATACTTTACTTGCTGAAAGTTTTGGAATTTAACCATAAACTCAACTATGTCTTTCTTCATGCTAGGCCACCAATAAAGCCATTTCAAATCTCGGTACATCTTGGTCACACCCGAATGAATGGAATACCGCGAACCATGGCATTTTGACTACATCTTTTGAATCAAGTCATCTACTCAGGGAACACAAATTCTTCCCTTAAAACTGAGCACACCTCCCGCATCAAGAACCACATCTTGTGCCTTACCAGACTCTGGCTTTCAAACTCTAATCCTCAAACTGCTTGGCCTTAATCTCCTCAATGAATATGGGCCTAATATCAATGCTAGCTAACACCCCACCTTTCTCTGAGATGCCCAACTGCATGAAATTAGACTTCAAGGTCTGAATCTCCTTGGCCAAAGGTCACTTGGACACACCCAAGCAAGCTAAACTACCCATACTTACCGACTTCCGGCTTAGTACGTCTGCCACCACATTAGCCTTACCCGGATGATACTAGATGGTAACATCATAATCCTTGAGTAACTCCATCCACCTTCTCTGCCTCAAATTCATTTCCTTCTGAGTGAATACATGTTGTAGGCTACGATGATCAGTAAACATGTCACACTTGACACCATAAAGGTAATACCACCAGATCTTAACAGCAAATACTACCTCTGCCAACTCCAAATCATGTGTCAAGTAATTTCTCTCATGCACCTTCAACTGTCGTGATGCATATGCTATGACAAATTTTTCCTACATTAACCAACACTCAAGCCCGAATGTGAATCTTCACAATAAATAATAAAATCTTTACCTTCCACCAGCACTGTCAGAATAGGCATTGTGGTCAGAAAAGTCTTGAGTTTCTGAAAGATCTCTTCACATTTGTCAGTCCACTCGAAAGGAACCTCCTTTTTAGTTAGCCTTGTCAAATGTGTGGCGATAGAAGCAAAATTCTTCAAAAACTGGCGATAGTAGCAGGCGAGCCCAACGAAACTCCTAACTTTAGTAACAAAGCTAAGTTGGACCTAGTTCTTGACATCTTCGTTCTTTTGGGGGATCTACCATTACCCCTTCATTTGAAACAACATGCCTAAAAAAGTTAACTGAAGCCAACCAGAACTCACACTTGGAAATTTTGGCATAATACTCCTCCTTTCGAAGAACACCCAAAACAATACAGAGAAGGTCGTCATGCTCTTTCTTTCTCTTCGAATAAACCAAAATATCATCAATAAAGACAATAACAAAAGAATCCAGGAAGGGTTTGAATACACCATTCATCAAACTCATGAAGGTGCAGGTGCATTGGTCAACCCAAACAACATCACAAAAACCTCATAGTGCCCATAGTGGATTTTTAATGCCGTTTTGGGTACATCCTCATGCCTAATCTTTAACTGATGGTAACTAGACCTTAAATCAATCTTAGAGAAAACTGATGCACCCTATAACTGGTCAAAAAGAGCATCTATCCGAGGCAACGGATACTTGTTTCGAATGGTGACCCTATTCAACTACCAGTAGTCTATGCACATCCTCATACTATCATTCTTCTTCTTAACAAATAAGACAGGAGCCCCCCATCGGGAAACACTGGGATGGTTGAAACCTTTATCAAGAAACTCCTGGATTTGAGCCTTAAGCTCTCTCAATTTTGTCGGAGTCATGCGATAAGGAGGAATGGAGATGGGGCGAGTTCCCGGCTCCAAGTCAATGCAGAGATATATATCCCTATCTAGAGGCATACCAGGCAAATCGGTAGGAAACACTTCCTTGAATTCATACACTACAGGAATAGACTCAATAGAGGGAGACTCAGCATCAACATCCCGAATATGAGCCAAATATGTCAAACACCCATGCCCCACCAGTTTTCTAGCCTGAGCGAAAGATATGACCTTAGCTGGCTTAGGCTTGTACACCCTTTCCCACTCTAACCTTTCCCTACCCGCGATCTCTAGAGTCACAGACTTAGCATTACAATTAAGCATAACATAATAGGGGGACAACCAAGTAATGCCTAAGATGATATCAAAGTCAGTCATATCCAGAATAGGCAAATCAGCCCAAGTCTGAAAACCCACAAACAAGACAGAACAAACACGATAGACATGAGTCACTATGACAGACTCTCCAACTGGGGTAGAAACATGGATGGGGGCATTAGGTACATCACAAACCACATTAAATCCAAAGGCTAACTAAACTGACACATATGAATAAGTAGAACTCGGATCAAACAAAAAAGTAGCCATCCGGTCACAGACAAGAATAGTACCTCTGATCACTACATCAGACACCTCAACCTAGGTCTTGCCCGGAAAAGCATAAAATTGAGCCCTATCATCTGGTGGGCAACCTCTTTGCCTGGCTGCATTGGTCGTCTACCTGAATTACCATTTCCCCGTCTATCATGGCCTCGCTGATTTTCTGCTCGCCCACCTTGTGGACGTCCTCTGCCATTACTACCGCTAACCACTGGTACCACTGCTCTAGTCTACTGCTGCACGGGGTCAGACATTCGTGGATGGGGACAATCTCTCCTCATGTGCCCAGGTTCTCCACAATTGTAATAAATGTGGTCAAAAGACGGTTTGCTTCCATTATGGATAAGATTCTACTGTGGAGTTCCCAAGTAATCAACGGTAGAAGCGGGCATGGCTGACTGAATTGGTCGGGCTGCAAGTGTCGGCCTACCTGAACCTCTGGAGTAGGAACTATGAAAGTTACCTATGCTCTTGGGCTTCTTAACCAAAGGCTTGGCCTGCCCATCACGTCGAACTCCTTCCACTTTCTTCACAAAGTCGTCACTTTATTAAAAATTTTACCTGTAGAGGTCATATGAACTGTAACTCGGGGATTAATCCTCTAACGAATACACAAATCCTCTTCTCCTCTTAAGTTACCAATTGTGTAGTGTATCTGGACAAAGCATGGAACTTAGCCTCATAAGCAGCTACCGTCATACCACACTGCTCTAAGGCTATGAACCGGTCCTTCTTGCGAACCCTCAAAGTCCAAGACACATACTTTTCCAGAAACAAAGCATGGAACTGCGTCCATATGAGTGGGGGCAAGACTGGCGATCTGCATTCCACATTGGCCCTCCACCACTGCTTAGCCTCACCTTGAAGTTGGAAGGTCACGAACCCTACTCTATGTTGGTGTACAATCCCTAACTTGTGAAGCCTCTCATAGTAATTCAAAATGAACTCATAGTCATCATCACTCTCAGGGAACATAGGTGGCTTCAGTTTTAGAAACTTAATCAACATCTCATGCTCAGTACCAGTCATCACAGGACCCAATAGGGGACGAAAGAAGGCAAGATGCACCAGCCACCTTAGGAACAGTAGCAGCAATGGGGCGGTTGGCCGGTGTTTGAGCCGCTTGCACTGGGGAAGGACTCCAGGGCCGAACAACCCCTTCAGAAAAGTCATGATCTGTTGAGCTAACACTGGGTCTAAGGGAGGAATGTCGGAATTCTCAACCTGACATTCCTCCTCTGGTCCAACATCATCCTCTTCTTTGAACTCCGCATTCTCTTCTACCTCTTCTTGAGGTGTAGAATGGGCCTCTTCCCTAGGAATATTCTCAGCTAGGGCTTCACCCCTGGCTGGTGCCACTCTTACTCGGCCTCTGCCCCTTCCTTTTCCCCTACCCCTGCCTCAATCACGGCCTCTGGCTGCGGACTCCTCTGCTAGCTCATTGGTGAGAGCTACGGGCCTGACATCGTTGTATGGTGTGTTAACCATCTGTGGGAAGGAGATTAGATACCAATTTAGATTACCAGATACCAATCGGAATCCAGTCATAACACGAAAGGAGAAGAAGACAAAGAGATTTCCTAAAGTCTTGTAGCCTCTCGAAGAAATATACAGACGTCTCTGTACCGTTCCGCAAGACTCATTTTTGAACAATGAGATCAACAAACCTAGGGCTCTAATACCAACTTTGTTAAGACCCAGACCGTCATGATTGACCCCCACACTAACCCTCGGGTGGGAGAACCATTACTACAATCCAAGTAAGCAATTCAAAAGAAACTAAACCATTTAGAGATACGGAAGCAGGTTTAAATGACTCAATAAATACAGAGTTCCCATAAACTTCGAAGGTCTAACAAACAACTATTGCGGAAATTCAACCCTTAGGACTGAAAATCATTGTACCAAAACTCTGTTTAACCAACAAGTTTAACAAAAGGGGATGCAACCCCGAAACAACATAATAAGTGTCTAAAACACATAGTCTGAGTCCGAGGAGAATGGATTAAACAAAAGAAGGATCCATGGAAGCCTGAAAGAACTAGCTCACCTTCGAATCCGGTCACAGTCAATAATCTCCTAACTGAGGTCTGTTAGTAGCTGCCTGAAGATGCCCTGTACTAAACAAAGAAAGTGCAAGTGCAGTATCAGTACATGAAACCACGGTGTACTTGTAGGATTATGCGGCTACTCCCGTAAGCACAATATACACAAACACACATCTACAAAATACATAGTTCAGTTATCATTTTAGGAGCAACATACAATTTCCCAACAACACTCATAGGTAAACATGAACATAATAATCGCAAGTGGTCCTCTCATGGAACGCACGCCCAAACTGTTAGTGTGTTTGAACGTGACACCCGATCCAATATACATGTGTCGAAACGTGACACCCGGTCCAATATATGTGTCGTAACTTGACACTCGATCCAATATATGTGTCGGAACGTGACACCCAATCCAGTCAACACAACCACGTCATAATCATACCAAAAATGAATAGTACTCATAGTCATACAATCAAGTAACACGTTCATGGCATGTATTGTTCAGACATAATCATTTCATTAGTTTTGATTCACATTTCCCTAGTCACATACATGGACACATACAATGAAGCAATTAACCAGCATATATCACACAAAAGGAAATCAAACCAATACCTACCTCGAAACCAAGTCTGAATACTCCTAAGACACTTGAGCCTTCCCTTTTCGAAGTCTCTCAGCTTGTTCTTGGTCTATAAACAAGTAATTAACACAAGGATCAATAAACAAGGCCTAATTTACCCGGATTATATCAAAATATCAACCCAAGGACAAACTCATGATCCTAATGTTCAACTAGGGCTTTTCCCACCATTAACTTCAGGCCAAAACCCTCCCCCAATGATAATTACCTAAGATTCTAAGTTCTAAGAATTGAAATACAGATTAGGGGAGTAATTTCCTTACCTTTAGCACTAGAAGTCATGGAAATTAGTCAAGAAATCTCCTTGGGTCATCTGTTAGCTCTTAGAACGAAGTTTTGCAAAAAAATAACGAAATGTGGATTTTTCCCCGACTTAAGTCACGACTTACTTGCCACGGCGGACCCCATCACGTCACAGCGGCCCCGCCCTGGCGGGATTTATCCTGCCATGGCAGCTTGCATGGAGACCAAAGCATGGAATTTGAGTTCCAAGCTCCCATTTCACAACACACCTTCAACCCAGGATATTCTTAAATTATCCTTTCACACCAAGATCAGTTTTAGGAGTTCTACTCACCCGAATTCGATTCCGTAAAGCCGTACATGCTCCTTAACGCCTTGACTATCCACTCATGTGATCAAATTCATAATTAGGTCCCCTATCCATTACTAGATTTCCCTTGACCTCACCTGATTCAGATTTCGTTCAAGTCTGGCCTAGGCTAGAAATTTCCAAGTTACTACTCAGAAGTTTTCTGGCTCAAATTCCTTCCACATTGGCTTTTCCATAACAACGGGAACATGTCGTTACAAATTATTATTATTATTATTATTTATGATTATTTTTATTATTATCATTATTATTACTATTATTATGAATATTATTATTATTATCATTATTAATATTATTATTATCATTATTATTATTATTATTATTATCATGATTATTATTATTATTATTATTAGTATGATTATTATTCTTATTATTATTATGATTATTATTATATTTATTATTATTATTATGATTATGATTATGATTATTATGATTATTATTATTATTATTATTGTTACGATTATTATTAATTATTATGATAATTATTAGTATTATGATTATTATTATTATTATGATTATTATTATTATTATGATTATGACTATTATTATGATTATCATTATTATTATTAATAATAATAATATTAATATTATTATTACTACTATTAGTATTATTATGATTATTATTACTATTATCATGATTATTATTATTATTACTATTATTATTATTATTATTATTATCATTATTATTGAATTTATGAGTTTAAATCAAGATTTTCGATTGATAAATTTGGATTTCTTCATGAACTTGAGTTTTAAAGAAAAAGTGAGTTATGAACTGATTTTCAAGTCCATTTTCAAAAAGTTTTTCCCTAATGAGTTCTGAAAGCCTTGAGTAGTGTTTTCAAGTATTAAATTTCAGATTCAAACCTTAATTTTTGGAATTGAATTTTGAGTTGATTGACCCACCTTTCAAGGGAATGGTTATGGGTGTTGTTATTTTCATAAAGTGATTCTTGATTGTGTAGCTTCAAAAGTGGTTCGGAATGGGAAGACTCGACTATTAGAGTGATTGTTGATTGATTTAAGGCAAGTGGCTTCCTAAACCTTGTATTCTAGTTTGAATTTGTATGTTTCCTTTGTTGATTTCGTGTTGGGAGTAATGGAAATGAGGTGAAAGGTTTGAATTGTCCACTTGATATATCTAAATGAATAAAAATGGGTTGAAATGAAAAAGGTTATGCGTTGAACATGATGATGTGAATTTCATTAATAGAACTCTTATTGATTGATTGATGAAATGTTTCAAAGCATGAATGTGGATTTGAATTGTGCAAATTGTTGTCTCTTCTCTATGGTGTGATATTGCTTGTGTGCATTTATCGTTGAACACCATAATGAGACATGTGATGATTTTTATGCCAAAATCTTTGCCGATGAGTTTTATTATGCCAAGGTCTTTGCCGGCGAGTGTTATAATGCCGAGGTCTTTGCCTGTGAGTGTTATTATGTCGAGGTCTTTGCAGCGAGTGTTATTATGCCAAGGTCTTTACCGAGGAGTGTTATTATGTAACACCCAGAAAATTTCTAAGTTAAGACTCGAACCATTCTTCATTTACTTGTAGGGTCATATCAGGTGATTCTTAAATTGCCCATATGTGTAAAAGTAAATTCTCTAGTGTAGGAATGATTTTGGATATTAATTATGATACTAGAATCTCCTAGCACAAAGTTAAGTTGAAAGTTTCTTTATCGATTATGTTATTCTTCTTGGGTCAACTTCAAACGACCATATATCTTAGAATATAAAGATTTACGTGGTACATAACCTATCAAATTAAAGGTATTCAAATCGTCTTTCCAACGCCACCAATTTCGCAATAATCTGAGGTTTGAGTAAAAGGTTTCACCATTTTAGTAACCTAATACAGTGCTATGATAAATTAGCCGACAGAAAAAAATTAAAACGGAACGTTTCTAGCTTTTTACCTCTAAGAAAACCCTAATTTAATTTCTTGACTAATTAAAGACCCAAAACAATTAGATTTTCATCTCTTAATTCATCGTTCTCTTCTCTCTCAAACCCTAAGGCAAAACTCTAAGGAAAAATCAAAGTAGAAGACTTCATTCAAGATTCTTTCGATATTTTTTAAGATTCTTCTTCAAGGTAAGATTTTCTCCAAGAATTTCATTCTTTCGAACTCAAATTCCTCCATACAATTATGAATTACTAATGAAAATCATAATTCTTGGCCATAGGGATTTTCAAGAAACTAATTTAAGAATCTCAAAAGAGGTTTTCATGATTTTTCTTCTTCAAGCTAGGGTTTCAAGGCTTCTAATCAAGTTCCTCTTCGAGATTATTCAGGAAACTTGTTCTTCCTGGTATGTAAGGCTATCATAGTATTGGACTAGTTCGTCGTCACACCCTACATCTACTCTCAAATCAGTAAAAGAATAATCTAGGATTCTATACCTAGATTTGAGTATTCTTGAGATGAGTTGATTTTGCATTCTTGAGTTCATGTTTCTTTTTGAAATTCTATTCCTAATTATTGAATGGCTATATGTTATGCATTAAAATTATTGAGTTGATTCGTTCATGTTTATATTTCAGCATGAACCCTATGAATTGAGATTATTTTTTTTGAGTAATATTGTTGAGTTATGAGTTTCAAGTTCTTGAGTCCTTGAGTTCTAAGTACTGAGTTTCTTTATTTCCATTAAGATCCTTGAGTTGAGTCGTTCATGTCCATAATTGCACATTAACCCTATGATTTGAGTTATAAATTTTGAAAAGCTTTTTAAAGCCAACATTTGAGTTCTTAAACTGAGTTTTGAGAAAGTAAGGATGAGTTTTGAGAAAAGAGTTTCAAAAACATGATTAGTATGACAATTGAGTATGGCATCAATGTATGAGCAGTATGGTATCTGGATATACCATCAATGTTTATGCAGTATGACTTCCCGAGTAATCAATGATCATATTAAAATATGATTTTGATATGTTTTTTAGAAAGAGTTTTCAACTATGATTGAGTAAGAGTATAAGGTGACTAAGTATTCCCAGATGTATCAATTTTTACATTGATAAAAGAGAAACCGAGATTTCTAAATGAGTTATGAGTTCAAAGATATTTCAAGAGTAGTTACCTCTTTTAAGAGGGTAGTTTGAGCAATTATCTCAAACCAGAGGTGTACCAACATGTTCCCGTCGTTATAGAAAGCTAACGGGGAAAGAATTTGGGCCAGAAAACTTTTTGGTAGTAACTTGAAAATTCCTAGCCTAGTCCAGATTTGGACGAAATTTGAGTCATGCGAGGTCTAGGTAAATCTGGTAATGAATGAGAGATTCATTCACGAATTTGGTTACATGAGTAGATATTTAAGACATAAAGGAAACCCTACGACTTTACAGAATCGAATTCGGGCGAGTAGAACTCCTGAAACTGATCTTAGTGTGAACATGTAGTTTTTGAATGTCATGAGTTAAAGGTGTGTTGTGAAATAGGAGTTTGAAACTCCAATTCCGACTCTCTGTCTTCGTGCAAGGCGCTGGGGTGGGATTATTCCCTCTAGGGCGGGGTCGCTGTGGCGGGTTGGGTCATGCTACGATGGGCCAGTCGCGACTTAAGTTAGAATTAAACCCCAAAAATGTTATTTTCTGCAAGTTTTGTTCTTAAGAGCTAAGAGACGATCCATGGATATTTCTTGAAGGTTTTCTACCTCTTATAGCACTAAAGGTATGGATTTTACGCCCCTAATCCATTTTTCGATCTGTAGAACTTAGATTCTAGGTTAACTATTATTGGGGGAGGGTTTTGGACTAAATTTGATGGTGGGAAAAAGCCCTAGCTGCACCATAGGATCATGGGTTTGGTCTTGGGTTATTGGGTTTGCTATAATCTGGGTTATTAGACCTTAATTAATTGATTCTTGCATTAAATTGTTGTTTGTAGACCTAGAGCAGGTGGAAAGAATTTGAAAAGGGAAGATTCAAGTGCCTGAGGGGAATTCAAGCTTGGTTTCTACGTAGGTGATGGTTTGATTTCTTGTTTGCGTGATATATGTAGGCGATTACTTCATTGTAATGCATGTATGTATGTGAATGAAGCCTTGTTGATCAAACCTAATGAAATGAGTACCAATGAATAAATGTATGTCATGATTCAACACTTGATTGTATGATTATGAGAATATACATATGAGTGTGATTGTAATTGTGGTTGTGTTGAATGTATTGGGTGTAATGTTCTGACACACTAACTGGGATCAGGTATCACGTTTCGACACTTATATTAGAGCAGGTGTCACGTTCCGACACACTAATTAGAATCGGGTGCCACGTTCCGGTACACTAACAGCTTGGGTATGGGTTCCATGAGAGGACCATTGAATTGCCATATTTACTTGTTATTAAGAATGTGGAATTATTGTGACTGCTTATATATGTTTTGCTTACTGGAATAGTCGTGTGATCCTACCAGTACAATGTGGTTCTGTAATGATACTGCACTTGCTCGTTCTTTGTTGAGTAGAGGGCATCTTCAGGCTGCAATTGATAGACCTCAGCTATGAGATCATTGATCAGGTTCGAATTCAAGGGTGAGCCAGTTCTTCCAGGCTGCCATGAGTTCTCTTTCTATTTTAGTCCATTCTCTTGAACTTAGACTAGTTCTTTAGATATTTGTTATGTTTTAGCTTTCGGGGTTATACCCCTATTCCTTAGACTTGTGGATTGTTAGAGTTTTGGTATATTGACTTTCAGGTTCTAGGGGTTGTTTCTGCAATGTTTTGGTAACAATTTTTATTCACTTTCAGAGTTTATGGGAACTCCAGTTTATTTCTGCATTTAAACCTACTGTCATATCATTAAATGCATAGTTTGGTTAAGTTGTTTAGTTTGGATTATAGTAATGGTTCTCCCACCGAGAGTTAGTGTGGGCTCCAATCACAACGGTATGGATTGTGACAAGAGGAAGAGTTATGTTTTTAAACATATAAGCATGAGTATATATTATTGGGAGTAGTATTGAGCACCGATATGGGGATGAATTCAAACAACTCAAAATCCTCATAAACCATGTCTACCAACATAGTAAAGGGTCATACTTTTTAGATGATTCCTCATTACTTTTTAAGCATAGCTTAGTGGATCCACTTGGTTGAGGTTTTCAATACCCCGACAAGGTATAGGATAGTTCTGGCAGCGTGAGCGAGATGCTGTATCATCACGTAGCTCATAGTGATGGTTGTCGGTTAGAGAATCTCCCAATAGAGTTAAAGTGTATTTTTATATATCACTTATTATGTTGAGTTAAGAGATGAGAAAATATTTTGTAAAGTTTTAAATAATTTAACTCTTTTATTTCTTTACATTCAGCTTGAGTACATTGTTATCTATTGCAGTCTTTTCTTTCAATTATTTGTTATTCAGCTATATTACATACTCGTACATTGAATGTACTGATGCCATTCAACCTGCATATTTTAATGATTTAGATACAGGTTCTTAGGATCCTCAACATGAGTCTGTTAAGATCACTTTGTCTGCTCGCCAGCTTTTGAGTAAGACCTCCTTGCTTCCGGATGACTCCATTTTTATGAGTTGTTTGTATTAGTAACAATTTAATTAGTCATGGGTCTTGTCCCAACACTCTTCTATATATAGTAGATGCTCCATAGATAGACAATTTTGGAGAGTTTTTCAGTTTCAAAGGTTTTCTTTAATTTATGTTTCATACTCAGTCAATTTGACCCTTGCTTCTACACTTGTGTAGGTTCAGAGCCCGGACCCGTGTGATCTCTTTCTCCTTCTATTGATCTTGAGGATCATCAAGGACCTGAAGAGGTAGCTGCTTGTCATTTAGTTGACCCTCTTTTTCCTTTCCTTACACTGTTTCTATTTGAGAAACAAAACTCGAGACTTATATTTATTTCTTAACTCCACACTTATGTATTTAATGACTTATATATGTGACAATCAGATTTTGAGGGTTTTCATAGAAGAATAAGTTTTCATCTTGTTCTTGTTGTTCCTGTTTCTACTTTTCTTTCATTTTCGTTGGGTTGAGGCTGACTTGTCTTGGTGGAAAGAGACAAGTGCTATCACATCCATTTTTGGGTCATGAAAAGAGATGAGGACTCGCCAAACGCTCACTACAACACAATGCATTTATAGCTACAAAATTTAAGCTATGATTTCAAAAATCGTAGCTAGTAGATAGTAATAGCCACTAAAATTCAAATTTCATAGTCATTTATAAATTCGTAAAATTTCGTAGCTACAAAAAATAAATTGACAAAGCTAATTATTTATATTTGCTAAAAGTGCTCACAATCATGACAATAATTACCTAAATAGCTACAACTTTATTGCTACACTGAAATTCTATAGCTAATCATAATTTCTTGCTACGTGGTAAAAGTTATTGTAGTAATACTAGCCTTTTAGCCACAAATAAATTTTCCAAAACAAAATATTGTAGCTAAATAAATATTCTTCTTCAGGTTATAAAAATTCATAGCAATTAGTTAAAGTATATAGCTACGAAATTTTAGGTATAGTAAAATTTCGCAGCTAATTATTAATTTAAGCTACTAGTGAAAATCATTGTAGCAATAGAAACCTTTGAGCCACGATAAATTATATGAAATAAAATTTTGTAGCTAAATAAAAAAAAATTTCTTCAAATTATAAAAAATTGTAACAATAGTTAAATGATGTAGCCATATATTTTTATATTATAGTAAATTTGATAGCTAATTGCTAATTTTTGCCACGAGTTGAAATTTAGCGTAACAATAGTGACCTTTTAGCCACAACAATTTATTTCCAACAAAATATTATAGCTTAATAAATATTTTTGCTCCAGCCTCCATGTTAAAAAAAGTTTGTTGTAGTCATTCGCTTAATAGCTATAATTATTTGTCATGATAAAATGATATGGTTATAGATTATTTATAATAATAAAATTTGTAGCAAGTTTTTTTTTTTATCATGAGTTGCAGTTTGTTGTAGCAATAGTAATTATTTTGCCAATTTTTTCTGTACAACTGAAATTGTTATAATATGTTACTGCTATGATCACAATAAATTAGTTGTAACAAATTTTTTGCAATTGGATAAATATTAGTAGAAATTTTGAGAGATTTTTATAGTTGGATAAATATTAGTAGCAATAGTGTAAATATTAGTCGAAATTTTTGAGAGATTTTTACATTATAATTGAAAAAATTTCTAGCACAAAGAAGTTGTTACATGTGTGTGCAGCAAATTTTAAAGTGACAGAAAATAAATTGCAGTCATAATAAAATAAGAAGAAGCATAACGCTATTCATAAAGATTGTGGGTTGTCACGACCCGAGCCTACACCCTGGACGTGGCCGACACTAGAGAAGCATTGTTGGTCCCAAAACGAACCCTCATCCTGGCTGACTACAAGCGGAAGACTAACCTAAGCATGCAAAAGCTTAAAAACTGAATAAAAATTCATGAAACTTAAATACAAATCTTTAACTCAAAAGAAAACTCTGAATAATATAATATATTCAACTTGCCCAAAATGGGAAACTTAAGTCTTTAAAACATTTAACAAAATAAATGAACAGACTTCTGAAACTCTGCTGTCTATCTATGAAGCCTCTAACTGACAAAGATGGAAGTTGGGACAAGACCCACGACATCCTAACAATTGATACAACTGAAAAGTAAATGAAATCCTTCGGAAGCAAGGAGGCTCACCATAGCTAATCTGAACTCCATGTGGTATCAACGAACCACTTGTTGATGATCCCAAATACCTGAATCTGCATCATGAAAGGATGTAGGCCAAATGGCTCAGTACATGGAATGTATGAGCATATAAGGGGAATTCTAAATCATAACATAAGCTTGAACTTGATAAAAATGGAAAGATACTTACCTCTTCTCAAACTTACTCAACTCTAGGAATACTCAAGGATACTCAAAAGTACTCAAACTTACTCAACTCAAAAGTACTCAAGGATAAGATACTCAACTCAGTAATAAGGTTCTCAACTCAGTGAAATTCAACAATAAGGTACTCGACACAATGAAGCACAGATCAACTCAAAATACTCAAGGATAAAGCAATAGTAAAAGATGCAATACATCTGGAAAGCTGTAAAACTGTAGATAGCAACTCAATGTATTAAAAATACAATAATACTCAGTGTGTATATAAAAATACAACATAACTTTGTGGGAGTTTCTCTAACCGACAACCACCACTATGAGCCTAAGTGATGATACAACGTCTTGCCCACGCTGCCAGAACTGTCCTATACTTTGTTGTCATATAGAACGCCTTAACTAAGTGGATCCACTAGTCTATGCTAAAAATCACTAAGGAGTCATCTAAAAAATATGATCCTTTCTACCCATGATGGCTACATGGTTTATGGAGACTTGAGTTATTATGAACTCGCATCCCATATCGGTAAAAAATTAAATGTAAAATAGAAAATTAAATGGTAAAAAAATTTGTTAATCGATTGAAGTTAGGATATAGTGTTTTCGAAACTCAATATTGTGTGTTAAGGATTTTAATTTATTACCAACACTTCAAAGCTAAAAATTCATATAAAAAATAAATCCAAAATAAAAATCTAAGTAAAAAATCATGTACCTTTTTATAGATATAGAAAAAACTGTCCAATCAATAAAGGAATTGAACTTACACCCAATTTTTTGTTTTAAAATGGAAGTATCTTGTGCATTCTAATCTTGTGTTCCTAATTAACTGCCGTTCAAAAATATTATTGATATTTAAGAATAATAGAACGGAAATTTTTATTGATTGTATTTAGAGCTAACTATTATATATAATTGAGTCTGTGCTAGCACAGACCCAGTAACTATTTAAAAAATAAGTTCTTTTTTGGATAAATTTTTTGCAATTAATATTTAATATTTGATTCTATGACGATAAAATTTGCATAAATAGCTTTCGGCCATAGTTTTGCACAATAAATTATGATAATTTATCATAATTTTATGTTCAAATTCTAGTGATCTGTTAAAATTTGTGATTAAATATTTAAAGAGTTGTTAAAAATTTCCATAAAATTTTATGATTCTTTAGGATTTATGAGAAGCCAAGTTTCTCACATAAAATTTAAATTTGTTGATATGTATTTTATTTTTCAAAACTGCATATTATAAAATATTAAAAAGTTGCAGTTATCATCATTTGTGAAAAATAATACATTTATAAATTATGAGGGAATTTTTATGTCATACATGTGTTAGTTATGAAAGATTCAATTATTAATTTTAGTTATTCCATCCTTTACAATGCATAAAATAATATATATAGTTTTTTTCCAATTTATTTGGTAAAAAAACAAGTTGAACAAAAAATGTCGCTTAATATTTTCCTCTCTTTTCTCTCATGAAAAAACCCTAACCAGTATTGCTTGATATCACCGAAATGGCCAATACGGCCGCCAACCAACCTTCTTCTAGTGCTAGTCCGACGTTACCACTGTCACCTGATTGCTCTTTCCCTATACCTAATGATCCTACAGGTTTGCCTACCATTGGTAAGGAGAGTTACCAATGTTAGGTCAATATGATTATATTCTTAAAGCAAATAATGGAACATGCACTAATAGCTCAACAAAGAACCCAATTCCGATTAAGAAGCTCTGTTACAATAAAGGAATACCAAGGGTGGTTTGGGCTGAGGCAGAAGTGGATAGAATGAATATTATTGAGTAACCGATTGGGGTGCTTCATAATGTCTTTGTGAAAGTTGAGGCATTCTTCTTTTCAGCGAACTTTATGATACTAGACTGTGAGGTTGACTTTGAGGTTCCCATCATCTTAGGGAGACCATTCCTTGATAGTGGGTGTGCTTTGGTTGACATGGAAAGAGGAAAAATGAAGTTCCAATTGAACAATTAGGAGGTGACTTTCAATATATGCTAGTCGATGAAGCATCAAAGTGATTTTAAGTCGGTTTATGTTGTGAACTATATGGTTGAGGAAGAGCCAGAGGTGTCTATTGAGGAGAGATTTGGTGTGGAAGCGCTAACGGCTGTGACCATGAACTTTGAGGGAGAGGGTATTGATGAATATGATGAGTTAGTTGTTGCACTTGATGGGATTAATTTTTCTCTTCGCCAACCAAGAAAGCTTGATCTGGATTTAAAACAATCGAGACACTCCACCTACAAAACCATTTGTTGACGAGCCACCAAAATTGGAGTTAAAGGCTTTCCCATCTCATTTGTGGTATGTGCTCTTGGGCCAAAATAGTACTTTTCCAATTATTATTGTTGCAAACTTAAATGAAGGGCAAATAAAGGCGTTGATATCGGCGCTGCAAAGATACAAAAGGCTGATAGGATGGACTATTGCTCACATTATTAATATTCCACAAGGTTTATGTTCTCATAACATTCAACTCATGCCAAATAGCAAACCAACTATTGAGCACCAAAGTAGGTTGAATCCACCAATGCAAGAAGTTGTGAAGAAGGAAATTAAGTGGTTAGATGTTGGGGTAGTATATCTGATTCCTGATAGTAGTTGGGTTGGTCCGGTACAATGTGTGCCAAAGAAGGAAGGAATCATTGTGGTTCCTAATGCGAAGAATGAGCTCGTTCCAATGAGGTTGGTTACTGGTTGGAGGGTTTGTATGTATTATTGCAAGTTAAATGCGTTGATTGAAAAAGATAACTTCCCAATGTCGTTCATGGACCAAAATGTGAGATCGTCTTGGTTGAAAGTGTTGGTATTGTTATCTATATGGGTATTCGAGAAAAAATCAGATCTCCATAGCTCTGAAAGACCAAGAGAATACTACTTTCACTTGTTCTTACGGGACATTCGCTTTCAAGAGAATTCCATTTTATGTAATTCACCGACAACTTTTCAACATTGCATGATGTCTATATTTTCTGATATGGTGGAAGACACTATCGGGGTATTTATGGATGATTTTTCTCTGGTTGGTGACTCATTTGATGATTGCTTGGTTCATTTACGTGAAGTGTTTAAACACTATGAGGAGTGCAATCTTGTGCTCAACTGGGTAAAATGCCACTTTATGGTAAAAGAGGGTATAGTTCTAAGACATAAAATTTTGCAAAAAAGTATTGAATTTGATAGGGCTAAAGTCGAGGTAATTGAAAAGTTCCCACCACCCATCTTTGTAAAAGATGTTAGAAGTTTTCTAGGGCATGTATAATTTTATAGGAGGTTCATTAAGGATTTCTCAAAAATTTCACACCCTTTGTGCAAGCTCATCTAAAAGGAGATGAAATTTGAGTTTGATGATGCTTGTCCGAGAGCATTTTAGGGGCTGAAAAAGAAGTTGACTTCTGTACCAATCATTATTTCACTGGATTGTTGACAACCGTTTGAAGTTATGTGTGATGCAAGTGGGGTGGCACTTGGCGTAGTATTGGGGCAGAAGCGAGAGATGTTAAAATCCTATTTTCTTGTCATAATGTCATTGTGCATACTGATCATTTTGAATTGAGGTATCTTATGGCGATAAGGATGAAAAACCAAGACTGATTAGATGGGTATTTTTTTTTCAAGTGTTCAATTTTGAAGTGAAAGATAGAAAGGGAACAGAAAACCAAGTGGTTGATCACTTGTTCAGATTAGAAGAAGAGGCAATGATGAAGTTAGCTGATGGAGTTAGGATAAATGATATGTTCCCCGACTAATAGGTATTGGCTGCTTCCTTTGATCTTATCCCTACTTCACAAATTTTGCTAACTATTTGGTGAGTGATGTTGTGCCATCGAATTTTTCATCCCACCAAAGGAGAAAATTCATGTCCGATGTGAAGAAGATTTTCTGGGAAGAGCCTTATTTGTTTCGCGTTTGTGCTGATGGGATTATTCATTGTTGTGTGCTCGAGGTAGAGATGATGAGTATATTGTAAGATGATGTCCTATATTTCTTTTGTACATTGATGGCATTGCACCATATTTTTGTTATGGTGGGGTGTATCGATTGTGATTGTTAGGGTGAAGTCTGAATTACCCAACTTACAATCCTTCCATGGGGTTATCTTGCCTGTGTTCTTTTTCCCCAAGGAACTATTTAATTTCTGTTGAAAACTGACATGTTTAAAATACTATAAATGTAGAAATAGACTAAAATGAAAGCATGATGGAAAAAGAGCATGAAAATTGATTCCCCTCAAAGTTTTGATATGTGCTATATATGTGTGCTTGTTAAGTTGAATGTGTAGGATCTTTGTATGGCATGATAGGAATCAATTTGACAGCATGACTTAAGCTATAACTTGAACCAGATGATTTGACGATTAAATAGTGAAACAAGGTGACATGTGTGTGAGGTTGTTTATGTATTCATGTAGTACGTGCCAATCTAGAACTTTCCCCGTTGGTCTTGCTAAGATGATTTAGAATTGAAATTGGGAAATGATCGTAGGCCATTTTTGATAATGAGTCCACTTAAGCCTAAAAATAACCAACCAAAAGAAATAAATTACTTACTTTAATCCAAAATTTGTACCCTAACGAATACCATTTCTTTTAATACACCCAACTGACCTTCCCTAGAAAAATTGTGAAACTCTGTGTTGGCCCTGGTCCCCGGTCCCTCCTTTGACATTGTGCACCTCAACTCAGGCTAAAAGCATAAGTTGAGGGTGGCTAATTCTAAAGTGTCACGACCCAGGGGTGCCCCCTAGATGTAACAAGGCGTATAAAACCCCGAGAGGCCTCATACAAGCCACTTAGCATATCATAACATAAAGTAATAGAAATGAGCGAGAATTTAAAACTTTTCAATACAATCAAGGTCTTTTATAAAACGAGCGGAAGTCTAACATCATTGTCTCAAACCATCTAAAGAACATGAATAAAGGCTTGGGTCACAACCCATACAATAGTCCAAGACATAAAAGAGAAAGAACATAAAGGAAAGTGGTGATCACATCCTCGAATACAATGAGGACTCACCAAAAACTTCACTTCCTTGATCAACAACGAAGCTAGCCACGAGTGTGAGAATCAATATCACCGGAACCTACATTTGATAAGAATGTAGGCAAGAGTATGCGTTAGTACAATCAAGTACTAAATATGATGGCTAACATAAACAACATAAACATAAGCATTAGTCAACATAAGACATAAGGCATAAGAAAAATCAAGACATAATAAGCATCACAATGAAAGAGGAATACTTCCTTAAGCAACCTCACTCATCCTTAGCCAAGCTATAGGTCATACGCCTCTAGTCAAGCTTACATCATGGAAGGCATATCTAGCAACACTCCAAGCAAATCAACTTCATAACATAATCAAATTAATCATACTTACTTTTAAATACATGGGGATTCGCCTCAATTCCTAGCTTATAAAGGCTAATGGGTATTCGCCTCTTGCCTTACTTACTTTTAGATTGCGGGTACTCGCCTCCACAATATCATCATATGACACATGTACTCGCCTCCGCATCATTTCATAAGGAGCGTGTGTACTCACCACCATGTCCATTTATCATAGTAGGAACGTGGGGACTCACTTCTTGTTCAATTCTAAGGAGTATGGTAATCACCTCATATCCTTGCATATGGAGGTCAAGGGTAATCTCCTCTAGCCTCATCATTCATTAAGCATTTTAGTCTAGATTCATTTTTGTTGAGAAATCCTTTCAACCTAGAATCATTCATGTGATTAAACCTTTCACATTCATTCAATCATTCTTATCAATTCATTACAGAAAGTATCACTTCCATACTATAACATCAACAATCAACAATTCATAGTCTAGGCTTTACTCTCAAAATACTACATCTCGTGATCATCATCGATATATGCTTTACTGTCAAGCAATTAACATCATATTCATCATATATGCTTCAATATCAAGCAATTCTAATCATAATTAATCAATCTTATAGGGATATATCTAACCCATAAAGTTTCCTTCTCATGGCATCAAACCCAACTTTATCAATTCAACCCTAAAATCATAGGATAGGCATGGGTACATGTAATTTCATCCTAAATACATCCAATTCTATCAATTCAATCATAAACAATCACAATCCACTCAATTGGATCAACATTCATCATAACCCACAACATTGGAAGAAAACCTAAGTAGAATTTGGGGAAATTCTTCTTCAAATTGTGGAATTCTAGGGGACTCCATGGGAGGAAGGATCCCATGGATGAAAAGCCACCATACCTTAGTCACAATGCCAACAAAAGCTTGAAGATTGGGAGACTTGATCTTGACCTAGTGATGAGTCCACAAATTGGACTCGTTTAGGGCTTTATTTTAATAGAAATAGTGTCCTCAAATACTTATTTAGTCTAAATATAGGATGAAAACACTTAAGTTTTAGGTATTTGAAGTTTTAGTGGAAGCATGGACACTTAGGCGCAAAAAAGAACAAAAAGGCTGAAAAGAATGAGAAAATGAAGGCATGAGGATCGCCGAGTCCACTTGGCGAATCGCCGAAGGGTCTCACTTCGCCTTTTGTTCCAGTGTGCTGAGCCTGAAGGAAAGGATAAAGTCGGCGAAAAAAGGGAGCAGTTAGCGCATCGTCGAGAAGTTTCGCGAAGCAGTACTATGTCGCCTAAAGACCCAGAGCACGTCAATGCCAAAGGATGGTGCAAGACGGCGATGAACTACACCGAAGGGTGAATCGTCGAGTTGATCATCGATTCCGCCTAATGACGCCGAATGATCCGCTGCAGCACAGATTTTTGAAAACTATAAATACTCGTTGAGAGATATAGATTTTTAGTATCAGATTTTTATTAATATATTTTTAGTGTGAAACAATTAATATAATTTTAGAACTTTTTATTTTTGCTCTGAGTTTGAGAGGGTTTTGAAAACTTGAAGAAAAAGAGGGTTTCATCTCCAAGGATTTGGACTTAGGTCTCTTGGATTCTTCATTCTTGGCCTGTAACAAGACTTAAATCTTCATACCCATTTGAATGCAAGCTCATTTAGGTATAAATTTCTATCTCTTGATGTGTGGCTAAAAACCCCAATTCTTGGGGTGTGATTTAGCGAATATGGGTTAAGATTGTTTTTGGGTCTTGCTTGCTGATAGGTTAGATGTATTTTAATGGTGATTTCACCTAGTGGTTGTGGTTTAATGTAATGGGTTTGTAGTTGCAAATACAAAACCACCCATGTGTTTTCGTCTTGCTCGAGAGAGAGGTCACAAAACCAAGACCGCTAGATTGATGGCCTAAGGAGTGGGTTGACATGAGGTTCAACCCGAGAGGGTGAGCCCTAGTCCCATATCCTAACACTCAACTCAAGAGAGTGAGTGAGGTAAGACGTAGGCTGGTCTTCATGCGGCAAGTGGGTGTTCGAGAGTAACCCATTTGAAACGGAGTAAGTTGCTCGAGAGAAAATTTATTCCCACATATAGCTTAGCCTAGTCACTATTACTCTACAAATTTTCTATTGAAGGCATGTACCCAATAATTTAGATTAACCCGTATTTCGGTCGCATCCCAATAATCCCCTTTCATTCATAGGTTTCTTTGTTATTTCTATTGTTTTTGCTATACTTGTGCCAAAACTCCCAAATAGATATTTGACACTTTTGTGTCCCCCTTTTACTTACAATGTTTTTAATCGTTAATGTCTTTAGCTATGACTAGTTAGAACTGAATTTTATTTTTCTATTAATTCACGAAACCACTCCCTTGGGACTCGACCCCAACCCTTGGTTGGGTTATTATACTATTGCACGATCGTAGACACTTGCATCGGAAGTTGTGTTGTTGATTACGCAAACATCACCTAGCTTTAATCTCCTTCTTCTTCTTCCACCTTCTAGAGAGAGAATATTTGGGTTTTCTTTGGGAATTGAGAGAATGACTTAATTGAGTGAGTTTAGGGGTCTAAAATCATTATATAAGTGGTCAAGGTTTAGACAAAACGACACCACATTGATTTAATTAAAACCGGAAAAGACCCATGTTCCCCTAAAATAACTGCCAGTTCTCGATCCATGGGACCCCGGCAGACGGATCGTCGGCTGACCTATGGTTCATCCTGGTCAGTCGTGGTCCATGGTCAGAGAGTTCTGGCAAAACGATGGTTTACTGTATCACTGGGTGTCGATGGACATATGGTCTGTGGGTCCCATCGTCGCCCTGACATGGGAGTTTTCCTGAGGTGCCCAACCACGGACCCACCTACGGTCCATGGTCCCAACAACGGTCTATGGTCCCAACCACGATCCGTGGTTGGCCACCATTGGTCAGCACCTACAGTTTTCCCAAAAGCTCCTATTTGCCTCATTTTGAGTCGGGGAGTGTTACATTATCTTCCCCCTGGGATCATTCCTCCTCGAATGAGATTCTAAGTACGTTTATAGCCAAAAAGAGTCAAGACTAGTAGCCCATCATGCATGCAACTCATCCAAATGCACACAAACAAGGAGGAAACCTCAACTCCTATCTCAACCTACTCAATGCACCATAATGGAGTAGGAACTACATCTAACAACCCAATATGCATTAAATCTTAACATTTCTCATGTTCAAGGAAGAACTATCATCTCCAACTCAAAAGCAATGCTCTACATAATCTCATGGAGCTCATATGCAATTCACTCTCAAAAAGCAAAAATTCAAGGAGGGGATCCCCACTCCAAGTCAAGGCATGCTCAATAACTCATCTCATGAAGTCTATAAGCAATTCATACTCAATACTCAACAACATGAGGAAAATACATCATAAAAGCCAATTCTTTCAAAACTTAAGCTTTTTCATGAACATGCAATTTAAGGAAATCATGGAAACGCATAAAACACACATGACTTTAAACATAAGCAAACCAAAAGGAACTCATTACCTCAAGCTAGAATAGGAGGAAAAAGATGAGGATATCGGGACATCATATTGGCCTCGGCCTCCCAAGTAGCACCCTCAACTAGGTGGTTTCTCCATATCACCTTAACAGAAGCAACATCTTTGCTCCTCAACCTCTTAACTTGCCGGTCTAAGATCCCAACCGAAACTTCTTCATAAGAAAGGTCCTCTTTCACTTTCAACCCTTATAGGGGAATTATGGATGTCGGATCTCCAACACACTTTATCAACACAGAGACATGGAAAACCGAATGCGCCGATGTCAACTCATTTGGCAAATCAAGCTCATATGCAACCTTACCAACACGTCTCAAAATTTGATATGGGCCTAAAAAATAGGGACTAAGTTTCCCTTTCTTACCAAACTTCATCACACCCTTCATGGGTGAGATTTTCAAGTAAACACAATCATGCACATCAAATTCAAGGGCTCTCATTCTAACATCCTTATAAGACTTGTGTCGACTTTGGGCCATTCTCAACCTCTCTCTAATGAGTCGAACCTTCTCAATAGCCTCATGAACTAACTCGGATCCTATCAAAGCAACCTCACCTACCTCAAACCATCCTATAGATCTACACCTCCTACCATAAATAGCCTCAAACGGAGCCATACCAATACTTGAATGGTAGCTATTATTATAGGCAAATTCAATCAAGGGAAAATGGTCATCCTAATTTCCCTTGAAATTTATAACACAAGCCCTCAACATATCTTCAAATATTTGGATTTTTCTTTCCACTTGCCCATCGGTTTGGGGGTTAAAAGTTGTGCTAATGTTAACTTTCGTGCCAAGACCCTTTTGGAAAGACTTCCAAAACGGTGAAGTAAATTGAGTACCTCTATCGGAGATAATGGACAAGGGCACTTCATGCAACCTTACCATCTCTCTCAAATACAACTTAGCATAATCTTTTTCTGTATAGGAAACCTTGATGGGAATGAAATGGGCCGACGTCATTCGGTCTACTATAACCCAAATCGAATCACATTGATGTCGAGTCCGTGGCAACCCTACTATGAACTCCATATTCAAATCTTCCCACTTCCAAGTAGGAATATTTGATGATTATCGTAACCAACGACACTAACCTACGGTATAAGTGTCTACATCGTCGATCATCTAGTAACCCAACCAAGGGTTGGGGTCGTGTTCCAAGGGAGAGGTTTTGAGAATTAATAACCAATTCGAATTTCATTCAAGTTAGTCGTAGTTAAAGACATTTGCTATAAAAGACATTGTAAATTAAAGGGGGTGACATAAAAGTGTCAAATATCAAAAGGGGGTTTTGTAACAAGTATTAAAACAGCAAAATAAACAAGAAAATTAAGTATGGAGAAAGGTTCTTGGGATGTGACCGCAATACAAGTTGAGATAAATTGTTGGGTACATGCTTTCAATAGGAAATTTGCAAAATAATAGTGACTAGGCTAAGCTTTAAATGGAAATAAGTTCCCTCTGGGGCAACTTACCCCGTTTCAAATGTGTTCCTCTCGGACACCCATTTACCGCATGAAGACCATCCTACGCCTTACCCCACTCACTCTCTCGAGCTGAGTGTTAGGATATGGGACTAGGGCTCACCCTCTCGGGCTGAACCTCATGTCGACCCACTCCTTAGGCCATCAGTCTAATGGTTTTGGTTTCGCGACTTCCCTCTCGGGCAAGCCGAAAACACATGGGTGGCTTTGTATATGCAACTACAAGCCCTTTAGATTTAACCACAACCACTAGGTGAAATCATCATTAAAATACATCTAACCTATCAGCAAGCAAGACCCAACAAGAATATCAACCCATATTTGCTAAATCACACCCCAAGAATGGGGGTTTTTAGCCACACATCAAGAAATAAGAAATTATACCTAACATGATAATGAAATCAACTGTGTATAAGAAATTAAACCTTGAATTAAGCAAAGGAAGATGAATACAGAAGACCCACTTCTCACTTGGGGAAGAAGAACTCCTTCCTTCAAGACTCCACAAAACCTTCTCCAAACTTGAAAGAAAAATATCAGCTAAAGTATGTTCTAAAGTGAAAATAATAATAATAATTGTTCCACACACGAATCTCCTTAAGACTACAATTCTAAATAGTATTTATAGTTTTCACAGATTGTACTGTGGAGGATTGTTCGGCGACATTAGTCGAGATCGCTGATGAACTGGGCGATCCGCCCTTTGGTCAGCTCATCACCTTCAGTGTCTTTCCTTTACCATCCTCGCATTCTGGATCATTGGGCAATACAGCACTGCTTCACGAAACTTATCGGCGACTCGCCGACTACTCCTTTCCTCGCCTTTTGATCCACTTCCTTCAAGGCTTCGCGTACTGGAACGAAGCGAGGTTCATGTCGTTTTGGCGACTCGCCAAGTTAAACTCGGCGATCCGCAGGATTCCATTTCTTGTTCTTTTCAGCCCTATTTGCTCCGTTTTGCGCCTAAGTGTCCATGCTTCCACTAAAACTTCAATACTTGAAACTTCAGCATTTTAATCAGGTATTGAGATAAAACCAAGTATTTAAGAACACTATTTCCATTAAAATATAGCCCTAAATGAGTCCAATTTGTGGACTCATCAACACCCCCAACTTAAACTTTTTTCTTGTCCTCAAGCAAACTCAAGTTTAGTCGTTCAAAAGGGTGCCTCAAACAGTGTTACACAAGACTAATCATGAATTCACAAATAAGACTCAATTTACTTATGCAAGGATCAATTGCGTACTCATAGATTCAAATTGTGACGCACCATCACCAAAGATTCTCATGCTCGCAATACTTGCTACTTATGCAAGTTCAAGCTTAACAGAAGTATCTAAATGTCCTCACGTAAAGAATGATTCCAAATTCACACACAGATATGAGTCAATTTAAGATCAGGAATCAGATACAACGCTCACACTCAAAAAAAAGAACACAATTCATGTTTTCACCCATAAGTTTGCCCTTATTTTCCAATTGACTTTCGATCCAGCTTACTCAAGATCAAAAAGGTCTTTCTAAGGCTTGTAATGGGGCTGAGTGCAAAGGTATGGTCATTTGGGCTCAGTGACTTTCATCCTCGTGCGATGTGATGTTCTCAAAATATCCTCTTCCTTTCCTTTCCTTTCTCAATTCTTCTTCTAGTGCTCATAAGTCATCCTATTATTTGTTCTCCATGTATTGCTTGGAAACCCAGTTTCTTTTGCACTTTTATTCCACAACTTTCTTCTTCTTTCTTTTCTTTTCTCTTTCTTTTTCTCTTTTTTTATATGGAGGGTTTCCATTTTGTTTTGCAATACAATAGGTTCAGGAGACTTTCTTGCACTTCTTGACTTTTCCTTTTCCTTTTCACCACACCCCCAACTTAGACTTTTGGCCTAAGTTGGCTATTCACTAAACCACAATTCAAGAGGATTATAGGTAGCAGATCAAATAAGGTCTAGGGTTTATCAAGGTTCTTCCAAAGAAAGGTAAGGCTCAAAGGCTGTTCAAGAGAGTTTCACACGCTCACATGTAGGCCACAAAAAGAGGTATATGTCAAATTGGCTCACACTCTTTAAAATTGCCTAAGATCATCTCAAGAGTAAACCTTTCTAAATCAATCAGCCTAACAGGGTAAATTCTAGGTTTATTCATGCAAGGTTCAAAGTAAGCTAATCACATAAGGCATCGATACTTCAGTCAAACAAGACTAGACACGTTTGCTAGCGTGCAACGGTCCTCACAAGAAAATCAATTCGATAAATGGCTAGTAACAACGAGATGCAAAGAGTGCACATATTTTCTATGTAACTTCATTTGGTCTCGTCGTAGCCATGCATTCATGATTGTTCAATTGAGAGCACTATTCAACTCATCGGTATTGATCGAAACCTAGACTTAATTTTTTGCAAAAGAACAACCACTTTCAACACAAGAGGTGGCAAAAAAATTTTCAAAGGATCAAAATTGTTTTTGCAATTAAAACAATAGGAGCTATAAGCTCAAACAACCACAAAAAAGCAGTATTTAAAACACAAATTAAAATAGACAGCCCACATATCCAAATAACACGCAAAGGTGGGCCTCACCCCACCACAAATAAAAGCATGTGTCCTCAAATGCATGTAAGAGTATCCAAAAGTTTAGACAAGTAAATATAGAGAGAGGTGAAGGGGAATCCTGTCTACACGCTTGCTTCATCTATGGGAGCATTGTTGCCTGCTGGATTAGCCTGAAACTCGACAATGGCCCCTGGGTTGTCATTCTGGGTATCATTGTGTTCCTTTGTTCTTGCTTCTGCAGCGATGTTAGCTTCAACCATTCTATCCACGTCATGGGCCGCCAAGAAGGAATTTATGGCTGTGTATAAGTTGCGCCTCCATGAAGGAATGGCGGGATCAATGGGAATTCTCCTATTGGCACTTACTTTGTTACTCTCCCTTCTTTCTTTGGTCAGTTCTGCTATCTTTTCATCTCTTTTGAAATCCCATGCTCTTACATGTCGGTGTGGCATGTCTCTTCCTGCAACTTTTGGTCTTTCCATTTCTGCAAAGGCTTTGGGGAAAAGTTAGAAAGTATTTAAACAGAGCAGGAGAATGGTGCACGTATGATCACCTTGCCACACTAGTTGGTGACGTGCTCACTCACTTAGGTTAATTATTGAAATTTGTGCATAAAGGAACTAAGGGTGCAGGCAAGAAGGGCGAATTAAATGGCCTCTCGGCAAGTCGCCAAAAATATTCGACGATAGCAGGTTTCTCGCTGATTTTTTTTTTACAGATTTAATAACCCAAATTTGCTTTTAATGAAAGGTGACAAGGGCAGTTAGGTGAATAGCCAAGTGATTTGGCGAGCAAAGCCCGGCTCACCAATTGACTCAACACACCTATGTTCTACGCGATTTCTAGGCTCAACTCCGCAACCATGGTCAAAGAAACTCAAGCCTCTATACCACAAACTCAAAATAAAACCCATAATAGTATCACACCTCCATAGTAAATTAATTCAAATTAGAGCATAGTTGATTTGGATTCTACCAATTACACAAAGATGTTAATCAATGATGTATGAAATGCCCTCAATGCGGAGATTCAGCCAAGACTTGCTAATATCAACACTATGCAAATGAGTACAATTTTACTAAATTAAAAACGGGGTTTGCATCACCAACCTTTAGTGCCGAATCAAATGCTAATGAAGTGCTAGATAGCAATGAGATCCAAATCCATGCACAATTTGACACTTACAATAATTTAGACTTGCAAGAAATATAAAACTAAAGTTCAGGTGTGAGTTTCGTAGGCTGAAGAGATGAGAGAAAATGAATGAACCAGAATATTTAAACCTATGGCTTGCAGAAACCATCCAGCTTCTGCCCATTCGGCGATGTACATTGAGTACACTCATTCACTCGGTGAAGCACCAAGTGTCTAGTCTCTTCGCCAAATGTAACAGGACTCGCAGCTCATGTGAGGATCTCAACGACGGTCTATATTGCAATTGCCGACATGGTTGGCGATTCGCCATTAATTTTCTACTGAATGCCAAGTTTTACAGAATCCCAACTGACATTGCCTTGAGTCACCCAGCGGAAAGAGTCGTGCTCGCCGATATCATCGGCGATCCACCAACTGGACTTTTTGTTTGCCTCCATTTATTATTTCACTCTCCTCCCTTGATTCAACCTGTACAAACTACATACCATTATTTTCTCAAAGTAAAACAAAGCAATAAAGGGTTTTGGGTTGCCTCCCAAACAATGCCTTAGTTAACGTCGTGGCACGACGTTAGTCCACCTTCAACTCTAACCCTTGGGGTTAGCCATAGTGTCACTAGGCAAGCCCCCTTGCTGTCTCAGATTTAGGTAAGACGAGATGTGACCCATTTGGGTCTCCAACTGCTTGATTGAAACAGAATGGGAGGTAACGGTCTAGCTAAGGGTGGAAACATCCTCTTTCATGCCATTTAGCAGTTTTTCTGACCCCTTCAACTCTGTTGAGGATATGCAAAAACCTACTACCCTCCGAGTCCTTTTGCTTTTGGCGTTCATGGGGAGGCACATATTTGTCTTTCTCTCCATCTTTCCAATTAGGATTTTGGTCTCTCCATTCTCGATCCTTCCATCCTTCATCAATATCCCAACCTTGATTTCCACCCTGCCTTGGGTAATTTGATCGATAACCACCACCTTGGTTGGCTAGGAAGTTTACCTCTTTATTATACTAGGCGTCGAAGCTTGCCTCCTCAGGATTTGCACACCCGATCCCCACAACATTAACACCACGGGTACCAGCCCCCATGACATTTTTGGATAGAATATCAATCTGCGTCATGATCTTGGCCATATTTTGATCTCTCTCATTGTCTTTTTCAACCTGCTCCTTAGATAGCTGAAATGTGACTGGTGAGACTTGATATTCGTGGGTGTACCATGCCCTATTGATGGTTGCCATACCATCAAGGAGTTGAGCTGCCACTACGTATGGTTGCTGCATTAATCCTCCGGGTGAGAGTTGGTTAGCTACGCCCTTGTTTATCGAGTCTAGACTCCGGTAGAAGTATTGAAGGAGCACATTGTCAGGAAGACCATGTGTTGAGCATTGTTGCACCAGTTTTTTAAATCTAAGCCATGTTTTGTGCAGAGGTTCGTCATTCAGACGCTTGAAGCTTTGGATGCTATCCCGGATAGTCATCATCTTCGAAGGAGGGAAAAATCGCACATTGAATGCATTCACCAACTCCTCCCACGAAGTGATTGAGTTATGTGGCAACTCGGCTAACCACTTGCACGCTTCACCCATCAATGAGAAAGGAAATAACCTCAATCGAACTGATTCCTGAGAAATATTTTTGAATGAGAATGGTCCACATACATCTACGAAGTTTTGAAAATGCTCGTGTGGGTCTTCATGAGCTAATCTGCTGAAAAGCCCTTTTAGTTGCAGAAGTTGCAACATGGTGCTTGTTATGTGTAATACTGTGTTTCCTTCTGCTGGGGTTAGACGAATAGCTCCAACACCTCCTATGAGATACAGATCATTGAGATTGGGTTCTTGGACGTCATGGAGATTTCTGATGTCATCCTGATGGCCCACCTGGCTCCCGTTACTACCGTTGACACTCATGCTTTCTGCAATATTTCTACAATTAATAAAACACAACTAGAAGTTAAGTTAGTAAACTACAACTAACAAGAGAAACAATTCTATTTGACTACAAATTCGCAAATAACACCACTCCCCGGTAGCAGCGCCATTTTGATGCTTATCGTGACCAATGACACTGACATGCGATATGAGTGTCTACGATCGTCAATAATATAGTAACCCAACCAAGAGTTGGGGTCGTGTTCCAAGGGAGTGGTTTTGAGAATTAATAACAAATTAGAATTTCATTCAAGTTAGTCGTAGTTAAAGACATTTGCGATAAAAGACATTGTAAATTAAAGGGGGTGACATAAAAGTGTCAAATATCAAAAGGGGGTTTTGTAACAAGTATTAAAACAGCAAAATAAACAAGAAACTTAAGTATGGGGAAAGGTTCTTGGGATGTGACCGCAATACAAGTTGAGATAAATTGTTGGGTACATGCTTTCGATAGGAAATTTGCAAAATAATAGTGACTAGGCTAAGCTTTAAATGGAAATAAGTTCCCTCTGGGGCAACTTAGCTTTAAATGGCTAGGCTTTAAATGTATCGTTTCATGATGCAGATACATGTATTCAGGATCAGCAATAGACATTTTGTTGAGGTCATGTGATATTCTAGTCAACTTTGGTGAGCCATATTATATTCTGGAGAACTTCACCTTTATCTTACGGTTAGTAGTTTTGAGATGTCGTGGTTCTTGTCCCGATATCCTTCTATAATAGTAGAGGCTTCATAGATAGACAGAATTGAGGAGTTTTTGTAATTACTTTTATTTTGAGTATTGTACAGACTTTTAAAAAGGTTGAGTATTTGAGTTCAATGAAATATAATTTAGTTTTTAAGATTTTGTATGTTTGAGTTAGTCTTCCGCTTGTAGTCAACCAGGATAAGGGTTCGCTTGGGGACAAACAATGGTTCTGGAGTGCCGGCCACGTCCAGGGTTTAGACTCGGGTCATGACAAATATGGTATCAGAGCACAGAGTTCAGTGTCCTAGGGTATCTATGAAGCCGTGTCAGTAGGGTCTTGTTTATGGTTGTGAGAGCCCCACTTCTATAAACAAGGGACTACAGATATTTAAGAAAAAATTTCCTTCTTTCATACTCTTAATCGTGCAATACAGTTATGTCATAGAGTCTTGTTCTAAATCATGTGTTCTTATATCCATTTGACTACCCCTCATACTAGAGGTGGTTGAAAAGCAAAGTTAGTTCTTTATCGATGAGTTGCTCTTAGCAAAGTCTTAAGGAAGTCATGACACTCCAGAGGGGTTTGAGAGAATCTTGGGAGTGAGTAGAGTGTTGAGTTTGAGAAAATACACTCATATTAATATGAATCATGCATTTGCGCTAAAAATGAGTTGTACTCTCTTCTCTAAATCCCTGTTTCAGTTGAGATCCTTATGAGGAAGTATGTTTAGAGATTGGGTAGTATTCTCATCCATAAAGGTAGCATGAGTTACGAAATTATGAGCAGTAGTAGTGAAAGTGCCCAGAGTTAGAGGAAAGTAAGCAGAGGTTCAGTAATCAAAGGATAGGAGATAATGATGGAGCAGATTATGTTATTGCAATCATGCACACAGTCAGTTGTAAGTGATGAGTTCCTTTATGAGTGGAATAAGGAAAAATAATGTTGTGAGAGTTGTCCATAGAAGGCAGAGTAATTATTACTAGTCATGATGAGATAAAGTATATTTTAACCAAAATAGAGTTGATGTCGATGTGTCATCGTGGCAGAGGAGACTAAATTCATGTGTTGAATAAGAGAATAAAGTATTCATGAAGTGATAGATCTAAGCTAGGCTTATGATTTGTTTGAGAGGGTCATGATGTTCAAAAGGTTATAGAACTGATTAAGTAATGAGGTATAATAAGTGGGCAAATAGTACTTAAGTTGTGAAAAGGGGATGTAGACCAGTTTAGAGATGATGGAATAGGTCCATAGATTTCAAGTGTCAGTTTTAGACCTAAGGGGAGATGATAAGATGAGAAATCAATTCAAGTGTTGAGAATTAGATAGTAATGAGCTCAAAAGAGTATGGGAGATATTCTTCTAGAGGTCATTTTAGTAGTGGAGTGATGATAGGAGGAGGAGATTAATGTTCTCATCGTGATAATGATGGTGTGATAATTCCATATAAGGTTATAAATGAGTAGGAAGAGGAGGATGAGGTTTTACTATGAGAAATAGTTAAATGAGAGCCCTTAGTTGCTTTCGAGTAGCAATGCGGGAAATTCTAGTAGGTATGACAGAGATGATAAGGGAATGAGAAATTCATAAGGAGCTGGTTAGTAGGAGTACATGGAGTTGTTAGAATGCTAAGCTTGAATGTGGTGTTGATAAACATTAGGTGGTTCTTGATATGAGCCCAATGTTGATTAAATCTGGTGGTAAAGAGTAAAATTCTTGGGATGAGATTCCCTATCGATGTGTAGAACCCGAACCTTAGGATTTGGGTTAAACTTGAATACAACAAGAGCTAGCCATTAGACTCAGACCTTGGTAAGAGAAGCCACGTACCCTTGTGAGAGCTATGAGTTGCATCCAATGAGACATGGTATTCCTATTCTTACTTCATGCCTAGACTTCTGTTGTTCCAGATAAGGTAACTTCAAAGAGAGCGTGACTATGTTCACAACAACATCATTCTTGGTTTAGGTGCTATAGAAAGTCCCAACTCTTGGTATGAATCAGTCTAGCCTGTATTTAGTAGTCAAGTTCATGAGTTAGGGGAGATGGTAAGAGTAACCCCGTTCCATACCAGTCCAGCCGTCATTCGAGGACGAATGATCCCAAGGGGGAGATAATGTAACATCCCAAAAAAATTTGAGCTCAGACTCGAACCATTCTTCGTTGTGAGTAAGATTTTACAGAGGAATTTAAGATTTTCTTAAGTTTTAGGGTCGCTAGACGTAGCACCTTGAGTTCCAAAAAGAACTAAATAGAATTTCTTCAAGTCATTCCTAGGTTATTTTAAGTTATGGATCAAGTTCAAATGACCATAACTTTTAGCACAGGATGGGTTAGGAGACCCATAAGATATCAAATAAAAGGTCTTGGAATCCTCTTTCCAACGCCTCCTAGTTTGCTAATTTTCGAGCTCGTATGAGAGAGATATGCCTGTTTGAAGTTGGGCTGCCAAATAAGGAAAGTTACACGAAAATATGAGGGGTATTTTGGTCTTTTTCTTACCCGATCAGTTTAAAACGAATTCTAGTAATATTTTGGGGACAGATCTGATTTGGGTCGGTTTTCAAAAATCTAAATACGCTTAGGGTTATAGAAGAGAGTTCATTCAAGTCATTTCTAGGTTCTTCTATGTTTTGGGTCACCTTCAAACGACCATAACTTTAACACAAGATGAGTTAGGAGACCCATAAAATATCAAATGAAAGGACTTGGAAACCTCTTTCCAACGCCACTGAGTTTGGTAATTTTTGAGCTCGTATGAGGAAGATATTCCCATTTGAAGTCAAGCTATCCAATTAAGGAAATTTACCCAAAAATATGAGGGGTATTTTGGTCCTTTCCTTACCCAATCAGATTTAAACGTTTTTCGTAAGGTTTTAGGAGTCTAAACTGATTTGAATCATTTTTAGTTATTCCTAAAATATGCTTAGGGTTTTTAGTGGAGTTCAAGAACAGAAAATGAGAGAAAAGAGGAGAAAAAAGGGAAGGTTCAAGGCGTTCGTCAAGATTCTTGCGATGCTTCGAGGGATTTCACCAAGAATTTTATCCGAAGAGGTATGTAAGCTTCCTTAGTGTTGGGTTTGTTCACCCAAACACCAATCATGAGTTTCTTTTGCGAATTTTATCCATGAAATTGAGTATATTGATAATCTTGTTGAGTTCTTGAGGTTTTGTGCTTCGTTTTTGATAATGAAGTTCTTGTTGAGTTCTTGAGGTGAGAGTTGCGAATGAGTGTTGTTCTTGGTGGTTTTTTGGTGTAGAATTCTCTATAATTAGGTTGGGTTTAAGGATCCAAAAAAGTTTGGAGGAGATCATTCGAGTTTAGGCAAGGTAGGGCTGGAAAAAAATTGAAGAAAAGTTTGTCGGATTCGTCTAGAAAGTGGCTTGGGTGGCGTGCCCATGTTGTGCCTGAGGGACTGGTTCCCTACGCCTAGAGTGCGCCCCAGACCAGCCTCAGTTGACTGAGGGCTGGCACGGTGCGCAACTGCTGCGCCAGGGACGTCAAGTCCTTTCCACCTTCGTTCTTCGTTCTGTATTCAATCTTTCAAAACATGTCCTCGCTCTCTTAGTGATTTTTAATATCCAACCTACATCCAATCATCAAGAAATCCTATATATCAAGTCACGATCCTTGAATTCATAATTCATAATTCAAATTCAAGGAAGATTTAAGAGTAGAGTTCAAGAAAGTCTTTGAGTAAAATAGTGAATCCTTCGAGATCAACTATCGATTTGAGTTTTTTAAAAGGGTTCCTTCAATCCCTATTGATTCTTAACACTCTACACTACTTTTAAACATCAAGAAATCATTCACAACATGAATCATAACCTTGAATTCATAATTCAAATTCAAGTTCAAGGTAGAGTTAAGATTTAAGTATTGAGAGTTCTTTCAAGTTATTTTGAGAAAGTCCTTTTGAGTCTTTTTGAGGAGTCTTCTACAATTACTTATAAATTGTTTCAAGATTCGAGTAACTGAGTATGAGAAGGAGGGGAATGTATGTATTACTCTACATTATCATTGAGATCCTTGAGTCAAGTCGTCTATGCCCATAATTCCGCGTGAACTTCATAACTTGATTTTCTTTTAGATGAGTAGTATATTCAAGTTTTAAGTCTTGAGTATTGAGTTCCTAATCATTTTGGGATTATATTCCTAATCATGGGACTACTACATGTTACCCATGTAGGTCCTTGAGTTGAGTAGTTCATGCCCATAATTCTGCATGAACCCTATGAGTCGAGTAGTTTTGAGATGAGAAGTATCATTGAGCCCTTGAGTTGAGTAGTCCATGCCATAATTCCGTATGAACCCTCCGAGTCAAACATTCTTGATATGAGTAGTATCATTGACTCCTTGAGTTCTAGAGTTGTTGAGTTCCAATTATTGAGTTCTATGCTTGGTTATTGAAAATCTTAAATTGAGTCGTTCACGTCCATAATTCGGCATGAACCATATTTTAAGAAGTCATTTTACAAATTGTTTTAAAGACTTGAGCATGGAGTTGAGGAAGAGTAGAGCTGAATACATTTTCTTTAAAATGATATATGGGAATTAAGTATTCCTAGGAGTAAATGTTTTTACATTTAAGATGAGAGAAAACTGAGATTTTCAAAAGAGTTTTGAGCAGTTTGAGTACCATTTCTTTTAAGAGAAAGATTTTTGAGTAATAGTATCAAACACACAGAAAGAGTTATACTTTAAACATAGGAGCTAGTTATATTTTAGGAGTAGTATTGAGCACTGATATGGAGGAGAGTTCAGAGAACTCACAGCCCCCAGAAACCATGTAGCCAACGTGGGTAGAAAGGGTCATACTCTTTAGATGGTTCCTTATTGCTTTTTAGCATAGACTAGTGGATCCACTTAGTAGTATGTTCTATACCCCTGGCAAAGTATAGGACAGTTTTGGCAGTGTGGGCTAGACGTTGTATCATCACATAGCTCATAGTGATGGTTGTCGGTTAGAGAATCTCCCACAGAGTTACTTTGTTACTTTATATACAAACAGAGTTATTTAATGTATTTTTGCATTCAACTGAGTTATTATCTATTGTTTTAAAAGCTTTCCAGACATTGCATCTTTTATCGTTAATGTGTATCTTGAGTTTGAGTTGAGTATCTTGAGTCAGAATTGAGTACCTTATTGTTGAGTTGAGCCCTATTACACTGAGTTAATTTGAACTATGTTTCACTGAGTTGGGTATCTTATTGCTGAGTTGAGTATCTTATTTCTGAGTTAAGCCATATTTCTCTGAGTTGAGGGGAACTATGTTTCATTGAGTTGAGTGAGTTAAGAAGAGATAAGTATGTTTCTTTTCCATTAGTTCAAGCTAATGTTTATGCTTTGGAATTCCCCTTACGTGCTCGTACATTCCATGTACTAAGCCATTTGGCCTCCATCATTTCATGATGCAGATAGAGGTATTCAGGATCATCAACAGACATTTCGTTGAGGTCATGTGATATTCCAGTCAGCTTTGGTGAGCCATCTTATATTCCGGAGGACTTCACCATTATCTTACATTTAGTAGTTTTGAGATGTTGTGAGTCTTGTCCAGATATCTTTCTGTAATAGTAGAGGTTTCATAGATAGATAGAGTTGAGGAGTTTCTGTAATTACTTTTATTTTGAGTATTGTAGAGACTTTTAAAAAGGTTGAGTATTTGAGTTCAATGAAATTTAATTCAGTTTTTAAGCTTTTGTATGCTTGAGTTAGTCTTCTTTTTGTAGTCAGCCAGGATGAGGGTTTGCTTGGGGACAAACAATGGTTCTCGTGTGCCGGCCACATCCAAGGTGTAGACTCGGGACATGACACACAAGCACTAGCAATATTCAATTTAAAGACCACCTTTTTTTTATCTCTACAGCATCAGGCATATCATTAATACAAGCATTATCTTCCTGGAAGATCTGAGGTTGTATCCACTGTAACAAGGGCATCTCCTCATCAGTAACACCACTTGTAAACTATTTTTCAAAAAATCAAACCCCTTCTTTTGTGATATCACATTCCGATTTTGTCCATGACCCATATACTTCTAATATTCTTCTCAATGCAAGCCTTCTTCTTCTACCCCTAACTAGGGAATGAAAGAATTTTGTGTTCTTGTCTCCTTCTTCAAATCATTGAATACTAGCCTTCTGCCTCCAAAAATCTTCTTCATAGTGAAGATAAAGCTTTAACTCTGCATTAGTGAAGATAAAGTTTTAACTCTGTATGTGCTTGCTGCAAGATAGACCTATTATCAGGAGAAGGATCTTTCTGAAATACGACTTCTTTAATCTTCACAATCTCTTCTCTAATAGCTATTTGCTTAAAAATATCCCCAAACTTATCTCTACTCCATTTGGACAAAGCTTTTCTGGTCCTTCTGTGTTTCTGTTTCTGTTTCAGCTAGATGAAGATGTCATCAGAATTTTCAGCCACCCAATTTTGCTGCACAATTGCTTTGAAATCTTCCCTTTCACTCCAAAATTTCAAAAATTTGATAGGCTTAGCTATATGAGGATTGCCCACCCTACCAGAAAGGAATAATGGAGCATGATCAGAGCATGTTCTATCAAGATGTTGAACTCCAATATCGCCATACAAGTCAAGAAATGATTGATTAACAACAATCCTATCTAATCTCCTGAAAACACATTCTTCATCCACCCTACCATTCCACTAGGTAAAAGGATTTCCTGAAAAATTAATATCAGAGATATCACATGAATGAATACAGATGGAAAAGTCCTCATATTCATGTTGATAAATAGTTAATCCACCAATCTTTTCTTCATCCCGTAGAATCACATTGAAATCACCTCCAACCTTCAAATGCATGGAATAATTATTACTTACTGTTAAAAGATATTTCCAAAGACCTAATATCTGAAGGCTTGAACATTTAGCATAGACCATAGTAGCTAGAATCTGAGTACCATCTTCCAGAGTGAGATGTAATGTCAACTTCTCCTTTGAGTGTGAAACAACCCCTACTTGAATATGCTGATTAAAAAATATCGGTATCTTTCCATTTACATTATAATTGAATATTGCATCCCTAATCTTCTTTTGTACCTTTGTATCTGTCTAACATTTTGAAATGGATCCACCAAAACAATCATCATAAACTTGTGATGTCTATGAAGAATTTGTACCTTATGAAAGGCATGTTGTGTTCTAACAGACCTAATGTTCCAGAATAGTGATTTGTAACACATTCAGAACTAGATTTCACCACCCTCATAGTTTGAATTCTTGTAGGCAAAGTAGTAGTTGTATCTCTTTTCCCCTTGATTTTTGTCACTTTTGATGTCACTCTAGGTGATAGACCAAGTACTTTACTGAGTTGTTGCATGTTTGAGTAATTTTTCTTTTCTTCTCTATCCTCTACCTCTGGCCCTTACTCTGTTATTGTAACTTTTGTGGATGACATTGCAGGCTCCTCATGCAGATAGTGGTGTGAGACCAACTCATGCAACTTTTCCATTGCATCAGACTTACTAGTAAGAACAATATGGCCTAAGGTTTATTCAGATTTAGTGTTCTCTAGCTCCAACATCTTTTGGGAATTATGATTATTCTCTTATGCTACTATCTCATCATATGTTTCTGCTATTTGTAGAAGTTTCGGATATATAACATTTCTTAATTCCTTCATCAATACCATCTCCTCTCTATTCCCTTGTTTATCTGCAGGTACTATAACCATTGTCTTGTTATTATCATTCTCCTCTTCATTATGTGCATCAATATCACTAGCATGAATGTGATTCTTTCTTTCTTTTATAAACAACATTGTCAGTACCCCCCTCTCAACTGATCCTGTTGATGCTCAGCATTTCACCTTGATGGTCTTCATTATCATATGTTGCTACTTCAGGTATTGTCCCTGGTATCTCCTCATTATTACAAATACTAGTCTAATCCCCTTTCTCCATGTCTTGTTGAATTTATGTAGATACATAGGTATCTAATTGAGTTTTTCTATATTTGTAGGAACACCACATATCTCCCCTTCTTTGGCATTGTCTTCATCATCATCATGATCAGTCCTTATTATCTTTTGTTCACCCTTTTCTATCCCAGTGCAGTGGAATGTTGTTTGATCAACTTTTGCAAAAGCTTTAGTGATCCAATCCTATGTGGATATGTGTTTCTGAGTATTGTCTTCTTTATGTTGTGTCTTCTCTTTGTGAAGATTGTAATTCTTATTATTTGTTTTCTTTTCTCCTTTCTCTTTATTAGTAATGATTGTACTACTTGTACTAATCTCCTCATGTTGTTGGTTCTCCATGTGTATGCTACTGTCATTAAGAGCTGCAAAAGAATTGTTTGTTTTGATATCTTATACTCTTTTCCTTTGTTCCTTATTTTTGTGTTTGGAGACTATTTTACTAATAAGTAGCCACTTCTTGAATTGTCTATCTACCCTTATTACAGTTTCATCTTATTGCACATATTCATATTTCCTCTTCTGTTCTTCCTGATGTTCTTCCTGCACTGGCTTTCTAAGTTCAGGGTTAAGTACCCTACATTCAATTTCAATATGTCCAACATTTTGGAACCATGTCATATTGAATATGAATTTTCTCCACCCTAGACGTTTTATTTTCTGCATTCACCACTTCAAGTTCTACATACTTAGGAAAATCTGCAAGCAAATCCACCTGCACCTTGAACCTAGCACAGCTTGGTCGAGTCTTATTTATAGTAGCCATGTCCAAGTGTAGTGGTTTCCCTATTGTTCAAGCTAATGAAAATATGGATTCCTTAACAAAAGAGGTTGGTTTTAAATCCGAAAAAGAAATCCATCCCATCGCTTCTGTTATTTCCTCCTCTAAATTAAATTTAGCATCATAAATCAAAGGTCTCATCACATAGGAGTAGCCATCCTTAAAGAGAATTTAGTAATTACGTTTAGACATCATGTTGATAAACTCATCTTGCCTACTAAACCTCATTAATATGTATCTATTCCTTAGTAAACCAATCTTCCAATCTCCTTTTACATTACATTGTTTGGGAATTTGGATACGAAGTTCCTAGATTTCAGGCCATCTATATGAAAATTTACCAACAACCGCGTATTGTAGGTTCTCAATAATAATCATTCTATCCACTTCTTCCTCAGTCCATACCACCCTTGGTAATCCTTTATTGTAACAGAGCTTCTTAATCGGAATTGGGTTCTTTGTTGAGCTATTAGTGCCTGTTCCATTATTTGCTTTAAGAATATCAACATATTGACCTAACATTGGTAAACTCTCCTTACTGATGGTAGGCAAACCTATAGGGTCATTAGGTTTAGGATTAATCAAATTTGAGCGGATGAGAGCTTGTAGTATATGGAAAGAGCAATCAGGTGAAAGTGGTAACGTCGGACCAGCACTAGCAGAAGGCTGGCCAGCTGCCGTATTGGTCATTCCGGTGATATCAATCAATACTGGTTAGGGTTATTTTTCATGAGAGAAAAGAGAGGAAAAATATTAAGCGACATTATTGGTTCAACTTGTTTTTTTACCAAATAAAATGGAAAAAAAACTATATATTATTTTATGCATTATAAAGGATGGAATAACTAAAATCAATAATTGAATCTTTCATAACTAACACATGTATGACATACAAATTCCCTCATAATTTATCCATGTATTATTTTTCACAAATGATGATAATTGCAACTTTTTAATATTTTATAATATACAGTTTTGTAAAATAAAATAAATATCAACAAATTTAAATTTGTGTGAGAAACTTGGCTTCTCATAAATCCTAAAGAATCATTAGGATTTATGGAAAAAATTTAACAAATCTTTAAATATTTAATCACAAATTTTAACAGATCACCAGAATTTGAACATAAACTTATGATAAATTGTCATTATTTATTGTGCAAAACTATGGCTAAAAGCTATTTTTGCAAATTTTATTGTCATAGAATCAAATATTAAATATTAATTGCAAAAATATTATCTACAAAAGAAACTTATTTTTTAAATAGTTACTGGGTCTGTGCTAGCACGGACTCAATTATAGCTACCTCTAAATACAATCAATAAAATTTTCCGTCCTATTATTCTTAAATATCAATAATATGTTTGAACTGCAGTTAATTAGGAACACAAGATTAGAAGGCACAAGATACTTTCTTTTTTTCAAAAAAATATGGGTGTAAGTTCAATTCTTTTATTGTTTGGACAGTTTCTATATCTATAAAAAGGTACATGATATTTACTTAGATTTTTATTTTGAATTTATTTTTAATATGCATTTTTAGTTTTGAAGTATTGGTAATAAATTAAAATTCTTAACACGCAATATTGAGTTTCGAAAACACTATATCCTAACTTCAATCGATTAACAAAAGTTTTTTACCTTTTAATTTTCTATTTTACATTTCAAACAATTAGTCTCTTTTTTTCCTCCTTAAGAATTTCATCTTTTTAGTCCCTTGGTAGGTCAAACTCACAATCGTAAGAGTTAAAGTGAAGGGTGTTTACCATCCAAGCATCTCTCTCTTGTCAAATAAATAGTCTTGAAATGTAGACACAGTTAAAAATTTATATTCAAAACTCATACTCCATCCGTTTTAAAAAAGAATGATCTTCTTTACAAAAAAATGACCTATTTTCTTTTTTGACAACATTTTAATTTCAGTTTTCTACGTAACATGTTTAAGACCACAAGATTAAAGGGAATTTTGGTACATTTTCCATAACTTTAATTTAGGACCACAAAATTGAAAAATCATTTATTTTCTTAAACTTTTTGGCAAATCAAACTATATCATTCTCTTTGAAACGGAGAGAGTAACAGTTATTATAAGATACACTCACACGTGTCCATAAACTAGTAATAAAGATAATAATCTTGGCAGGATTTTTATATCAATTTCATCATCTGATAGGTCAAGACTCAAGTTTTATAAAATAAATATTTTACGCGAATGTAATCTTATTTCCGCCAGAATGAAGTGTCAAATACTATATAAAAATTAACTTAAAACACTAATTAATCTATTATATTTGTTAATAATCAAAATCATAACTCACAATAACTCCAACAAAATCATAATGTTTACCTACTCAGCATTAGCATTTGACCACCACAAGTCTCCACCATCAGCCTTGTCACAACTCATAAAATTGTTGGAGAAAGTAAGAGCAAAAAGCTAAGTGGAAAGAAAGAAAAATAAAGAAATGAAGTTTGTCACATCCCTTTTTGCACACGGCGGAAGGGTTTTTCCAATTTAAGTGACGTTATTGAATAGGAATTATTTTATTTTGTTTTTCAGAGTCACCACTTGGAATTGAGTTATGGTGTTCCAAGTCACCTTTTCTTTTTAATCCCTAATCAAAAGGAAATGACTCTTTATTTTGGTCTGCGAACCAGAAATTCAGGTAAGGAATTTTGTTGACTGAGGGGAAGGTATTAGGCATCCCTCGAGTCCCGTGGTTCTAGCACGGTCACTTTTATTGACTCATACTTACGTTAAATTATTATTATTATTATTATTTTGGATACATTATTATAGGCCATGGTTTGCTTATTGTTTTTATTGTTGAATTTTTATTAGTCTGAACCTAGATGCGTAACCGCATTCTTGGTCTTGACATTTAGAGGCAAAACTGTCTTTTTCTCTCAAGTACCTCACACCTAATAATTTTAATTTACACATCTTGATTTAAATTATTAAAAATTAATTATTAAACACTTTGGTCAAGGTGCGCCACCGTATCCTTGAATTTCTTTTAAGTGTTTCAAAGAAAATGTGTAACCACATTCTTAATTGAAACCATTTTTAGTGTATCTAAATTTGCCTACAAAAATTAGTCTGCCAATTTTTAAGCGTGAATCAAGGGGTGCCGAACTACCACCGACCACAATAATAATAATAATATTGGTAATAATAATAATAGTAATAATAATATTATAATTTAATCGTAAACATGTGCACAATAGTTATTACTCACTGTTGAAATTTTCTTATTAGTTTTTATTTTATATATTTATTTATTAAAGAACAACTAAGTTAGCACTCAAAAGATAAAAGCAACACCCATATTATTGCACAAAAATAACTTATCACTTATTTGAACACAACTCAACAAATAATTCATCAAAATTAATAAGGCACAAGCACCAAAACAAATAATCACAAGTTATATAATTTCATTTCTAAATTTAATGATATAAAAGCTTCAAAGAAATTTCAATATTATAATGCTAAAATTAAACACACATAAATTTGAGCAACTTCATGATATTAGAATCACATCTTGTATAATAATGAAATCAAATTATACAATGAAGATTAAATGGTACCTCTTGCGAAAATTCAATTCACTAAAAGGAAACAATCCTAATAAGGAGCCATGAACTCGAAACCATGAAAGCAAATCTCGAACTCAACCTCTAAGTGTGGGGTTGGAAGGAATTAAAAAACGTTTTGATAATTTGATTTTTTTTCCTATACGTACGAGGGTCTTTAGGTATGAATGCATAGTGTATTCTTTCGTCTCTTTTTTTTTTGTACGTTGTTTGTGTGTGTTGTCTGTGTTGTCTGTGTCTTTTTTTTGTTGTGTGCAGAGGTCTTTATGTAGGTATGTGTATTAATATAGGGGTGTGTGTTGTAGAGTAGTACGTGTGTATGGATGTGTAGTGGTGTAGTATATGTGTAGTGAGTGGAGTAGGGAATTATGGTGAAGTGGGGGTGAGGGTTGTGGGAAATGGGAAGAGTAGTGGGGGTTAATGTGTAGACATATATAAATATAAAATATAATAATTAAAAATATTAACTAATTATTCTAAATTAATATACATATAAGAAAAGTTAAATAGCTAATTAAAAAATATAATTAAGAAACACTAGTTTATTTATTAAAGCTAAAATTAAAAGAAAACATATATTTTTGAAAGTTTTTATTTCTTTTAGAATAAACTAAAAATAAAACTTACCAAAAAATGTGATTCTATTTTTGTTGTTTTCAAATTTTTTAAAATAAACTTAATAAAATAAGATAAAAGCCTAAATATTTAATTTAAATTTTTATAAAAATATTTAATTTAAATTTTTATAAAAATATTTAAGCTCTAAAAATGGTGTAAAACTTAAGTTCGGTCAAAAATTATGTGTCTACAGTTTGCCCCTCTTTGACTGGAAACATGAAGAGTTTTCAGACAAAGAAGTAGACAACACGACAAATATTGACCGGACTCTTATTCAAAAAAAAATAATTGTGTGACCAAGTCCTGGTTTTGGACATCCTACATATCTCGAGTTATAAGGGAATCAGGTCACGTGTAGTTCAAGGAGATGAGGTGATGAATTGAAAGTTAAGTGAGGTTCCATCGAGGCTCCAGGTCGCGGCTCTTATCCTTACATAAAAAAAATGAAAGCTAATAGTCAAAAAGGAAAATAAAAGTACAAGCTCCTATCTATGCAGCTTCTCTTGAATCTTGACTTTGAGATATCACCTTGATTTTGGTGAGTATCTTGATCTTGAATGAATCCAATGCTTGACTTGCCACTTAGAGTGTGTTTTTGACACTCTTCAAAAATGACAATTAGAAAATGTTCTTGAATGACTGCAGTTTTCTAATCAGTAACTGAATAGAAGCAGGTGTCAGGTGCTCAGGTTGCTACATGCATTGAAGAAGCTGATTCTAGCTATCATAGGGATTGATTATTCTGAAAAGAGTTGAAACTTTGTTCTTGAATTTCAAATCCATGTTTCGCTTGAACAAACCTGAAAACCATCACAAACAAAAGAAATAAACAAAAAATTTGCCCCAGTTTTCACTGGAAAAATTTTGTGAGTTATTAGCAGATGTAAATTTTCAAAAATAAACCCAGACTAGGAAGTGTTTATCCTAGGAGAAAATAAAATATAAATGTCTCAGACTAGGAAGTGTTTATCCTAGGAGAAAATAAAAGAAATGTCTCAGACTAGGAGGTGTTTATCCTAGGAGAAAATAAATAAATAAAAATAACGGTCTCAAACTAGGAAGTGTTTATCCCAGGAAAAAATGAAAAATAACAATCTCAGACTAGGAAGTGTTTATCCTAGGAGAAAATAAAAAAAATGTCTCAGACTAGGAAGTGTTTATCCTATGAGAAAATAAAAAATAACGATCTCAGACTAGGAAATGTTTATCCTAGGAGAAAATGAAAAATAAAGGACTCATGCTAGGAAGTGTTTATCCTAGGAGAAAATGAAAAATAACGATTTCAGACTAGGAAGCGTTTATCCCAGGAGAAAATGAAAAGCAACAGTCTCAGACTAGGAAGTGTTTATCCTAGGAGAAAATAAAAAATAACGTCTCAGACTAGGAAGTGTTTATCCTAGGAGAGAATACAAAAAAAATAACGTCTCAGACGAGGAAGTGTTTATCCTAGGAGAAAATAAAAAATAACGTCTCTGACTAGAAAGTGTTTATCCTAGGAGAAAATTAAAAAAAAACAATCTCAGACTAGGAAGTATTTATCCTAGTAGGAAATAAAAAATAACGGTCTCAGACTAAGAAGTGTTTATCCTAGGAGAAGATAAAAATAACTATTTGTGCAAGTATAAAAATAAAAATGGTGATAAGTTTTTATCGTAACTCTGTTATCCAATTTGAACCTGTGAAACAATGTTCATTTCAGCAAGAAAGCTTCTTATTTCAAAAAAAAATTGTGAGTTTTAAATTGGTGGTTGATTTGTGGCCTTGGCTTGGAAGATGATTGCTCCTTTTACTGCAATGTTGAACCATATCAGTTTGGACAGACTGTTTATGTTTGCTAGTCAAGCCACCTCGAAAATCTTGAAAACATCTTTAGATTTGTTATATTGTTTCCACCCTCCAACAATAATTGAATCTTGTATTCATATAAATTCTCAAAAATTGTCAATTGTTGACAAGTTACTATTCATATCATTATTTCTTAGATCTTATCACGATTGATGTCCTGACCAAACTTTGTTTTGTGCGATTGAAGAGATGGTAGCAATTTTGAAACCATTTTCCACTTGCTTAATGAAGACTAACTCAAGATCGAATTGAGCGACACAAAATAAGAAGAAATAATATTTGACCCTTTTGAGAAAAATAATTAAATAAAAATAAATGGACTCCATTGATAGAGGTGGTCAATTCTAATGATCATGACATGCATTTCGAATTAAATGGCCTGGTCTGTCCAATCAATCTAAACTTCATCTTCATCAAACTTTCAACTTTGAAGTCAGACTTCTATAATCCAATTTTTGCACCAGATTTATGACTAACACTTGACTTGTGATGCCTCGAAAGGTTTTCACTAACAAGTCTCTCTCTTTTTTATTATCTCTCACTCACTATCGTCTTACGATGCCTTGAGAGTTTTCACCAATAAGACTCTATCACTTTTCACTTTCTCTCAACTCAAATGATCTCTTATAGTGCTTTCGATGATTTTCATCTATAAGATTCCCTCCTTTTTCACTCCTTATGCGAGTGGCATGACATTTTTCCTAGTATGATAATCAACATTGAAAGCTTACTTGACTTGTCATTGTTAAAAATTGATCAGAAGCTCTTTATTTGGACTGTAACGTGACTTTTGGACAGGGTTACAAAGAAATGATCGGCATGAAAGCTCAAAGATACTGTGGTAACAGGGTTAAGACTTACAACTTTTGGAATCGACTTTTTTTTTCTTTTTCTTTTTTTCCAAAACTAAAACAATAATAATAATAATTTTTGCCCAGTTTTTGTGATGAGGACATTCTAGACTTTTTTCTTAGTTGGACCGAACCTCAAAATAAGGCTACCTACGTATCTTGTCAAAGCGAGAATCAGGTCGAACGTAGTTCATATGAATCAAAAATTATTTTTTCTTTTTCTTGATTTTTCCTACAAAAGATATCTTTTGAGAAACAAATCCGTTCATGGTTGACAATGTTTTGACTTTAGTTGGTACCAACAATTAATATGATGCATATGAGTCACCTTCAACTACTTTCAGACAAATTCGAGGTCAACTTTGTGTAATACCTATAGTTTCAAATGGCATCTCGAACATACTTAAGTATTTACAAGATAAGTTCATCTTGCCTAAATTAAGGGATAGAATTACTCATATCCTCATGTTTCAAGTGTCCTCGCAACAAATGAAGTCCTACTTAAAAAAAGAGAAGTGTTCTGATCTAAGGACGTTTTAGAGGTCACTGACACTCAGAAAAATGTTCAGTGCATGAGATTGAGATACCATATGCTTGACCCTTATGTAAGTATCCACTAATGTGAGAACACCAAAAATGAGATTAAATAGGACTTGTCATTGGCTTGTAATGTAGGCTTAGGAAAAGGTAGGATATTCATTTGGGATGAAGTGACTATTTCCTCCTTAAATTTTGCACAATGCTCTCAATATTTGTTCATTTTGGCATTTGAACTTTGTTTTCTTGAAAGTTTCTCCTCATTTATTTATTTTCTTTTTTTCTCATTTTCTTTCCTTTTTGTTGGAGGATTTTTTTTCATTTTTTCATTCTAGCTTTTCTTTGTCATTTTCTAAACTTTTGCATATTTGGCTTTTTCACTTTGTTACCCAACATAGGTCTTTGACGCTGTGAGATAATTGATAGTGCACTCAGAGAGGTGGTACCAAGGTATAGTGCATTTATGCACTCAAAATGATATATGTTAAGATGTGGTTATTCAAATAAAAATGTTTTATGCTCGAAATGAGAGTTCTATAGATAACGTATCATTTGGTAGGCTTGAAAGGCACAATCGGATCAAAGAAAGCCTATAATCCTTTCCCAAGTTAAATGTTGCTCAAAATTTCGCTGCTACCAACATTCGGGCCAAGTTCTAGATCAACTAAGTCATGCAATTGAACTTTATATCTAAAGCTCACCACACAATGCACCTTAAACAATGAGGTCAAATTTCCTTAACTTTAAGCAAGATGATTTCTCAAATATTACATAGAGATATCAAAAGAAGTCAATAGGTCACAATAAAGTTGGCATGTCTTGCCAAATAATTTTAAAAAAATTTTCTTATGCACACTCCTAAATATGTTGGTACCAATCAAGTCAAATTTTTTTCTAAATTAAAAAAAATCCTTTTTTTTGCCCCAGTTTTTGTAACGAGGACTTTTTAGATTTTTTCTTAGTTGAATCGAACCTCAACATAAGGCTGCCTACGTATCTTGTCAAATCAAGAATCAGGTCAAACGTAGTTCAGGATATATGAAGTAAAAATCTTTTGTTTTGTTTTATCTTTTGAGAAGAACAAATCCTATATTTTTTTTAGAAGGGATAAATAAATTATTTCATTCTTTTTTAATTTTTAAATTTGAATCATCGAACTCGAGGAGGGTTGCCTACGTATTTCATTGAAGTGAGAATCAGGTGTGCGTAGTTCGTCCAGCCCAGTTAAACACTTTAAGATATTAAAACTTCTTTTTTTGACAAATGCATTATTATTTAAGACTTTCTAAACAAATACATTTTTCATGTAGCTCATAAAAAAATCTAAGTGGTCAAGTAAGAAATGAATATTTGTCTTAGATAGACTCAGTTCTTATATCAAGTCACTAAGTCAAATACAAATTATGCAAATGAGTGGAGCCTACTAGTGGTAACCATGACCTAAAGGAGATATGTATCTAGACTGGCTTACTCAAGTGGACAACTCGAGCCAGGGAGGGGGAACTTATCGGTAGCAGCGCTATTTCGTGATCCAACCCCGCCTAAGATATGTGACTAAATATCCTTCACTGGGTATCAAAATCTCAGCTTTATCTCAAGAGAAAATAGGATGCATAACTGCATTCTTGTGAACGTGTGTTAAGTGTATTCAAAGACTCATAAGGTGTGGGTGAGAGAAGAATTCAGTATAGTTCAACAATATAAATATAAAAAGCAATAAATGAGCAGCAAGTAGCACATTAGGCTATCAAACACAATCTATCCAATAAAATAAAATAATAAAATCAAGTAAGAGTCAATATAACAAAGCTCGAATTCTGGCCAGTCCCCAGCGGAGTCACCAGAGATGTCACACCTTTTTTTGCGCACAACGGAAGGATTTTTCCAATTTAAGTGACGTTATTGAATAGGTATTATTTTATTTTGTTTTTCAGAGTCACCACTTGGAATTGAGTTATGGTGTTCCAAGTCACCTTTTCTTTTTAATCCCTAATCAAAAGGAAATGACTCTTTATTTTGGTCTGCGAACGAGAAATTCAGGTAAGGAATTATGTTGACCGAGGGGAAGGTATTAGGCATCCCTCGAGTCCCGTGGTTCTAGCACGATCACTTTTATTGACTTATACTTACATTAAATTATTATTATTATTATTTTGGATACATTATTATAGGCCATGATTTGCTTATTTTTTTTATTGTTGAATTTTTATTAGTCTGAACCTAGATGCATAACTGTATTTTTCTCTCGAGTACCTCACACCTAATAATCTCAATTTACACCTCTTGATTTAAATTACTAAAATTAATTATTAAACAATTTGGTCAAGGTGCGCACCGCATCCTTGAATTTCTTTTAAGTGTTTCAAAGAAAATGTGTAACCACATTCTTAATTGAAACCATTTTTAGTGTATTTAAATTTGCCTACAAAAATTAATCTGCCAATTTTTAAGCGTGAATCAAGTGGTGCCGAACTACCACTGACCACAAGAATAATAATAATATTAGTAATAATAATATTATTATTTCATCATAAACATGTGCACAATAGTTATTACTCACTGTTGAAATTTTCTTATTAGTTTTTATTTTATATATTTATTTATTAAAGAAAAACTAAGTTAGCACTCAAAAGATAAAAGCAACACCCATATTACTGCACAAAAATAACCACTACTAAAAAAACAGTGAATATCGACCTAAAAATACCGACCTCCGGAGGTCGGTTTTCCTTGAAATACCGACCTAAAATCGACATCCCAGCTTAGGTCGGAAAAAGCTTGGTCGCTATTCAATACCGACCTCTGGAGGTCGGTATTTACTGACCTCTCGAGGTCGGTTTTTATTTTATGTCGGAATATTCATTTTTTTAAATTCCGACCTCTGGAGGTCGGTATTTTTATTTTTGTAATGTTGAAATTTCGACCTCCGGAGGTCGGTATTTTTATTTTTGAAATTCCGACCTCCGGAGGTCGGTATTTTTATTTTTGTAATGTTGAAATTCCGACCTCCGGAGGTCAATATTTTTATTTTTGTAATGTTGAAATTCCGACCTCCGGAGGTCGGTATTTTTATTTTTGTAATGTTGAAATTCCGACCTCCGGAGGTCGGTATTTTTATTTTTGTAATGTTGAAATTCCGACCTCCGGAGGTCAATATTTTTATTTTTGTAATGTTGAAATTCCGACCTCCGGAGGTCGGTATTTTTATTTTTGTAATGTTGAAATTCCGACCTCCGGAGGTCGGTATTTTTATTTTTGTTATGTTGAAATTCCGACCTCCGGAGGTCGGTATTTTTATTTTTGTTATGTTGAAATTCCGACCTCCGGAGGTCGGTATTTTTATTTTTGTAATGTTGAAATTCCGACCTCCGGAGGTCGGTATTTTTATTTTTGTAATGTTGAAATTCCGACCTCCGGAGGTCGGTTTTTTGCTGCAAAACAGGCAGTAAATTGCTACAATTTTTAGTTGCCCACCTGCATATTTATACCAAAACAACCCAAAGCCACATAAACTTCATCCAACCAAAACAAACCAAAGCCAAATAAAATTCATCCAACCAAAACAACCCAAAGCCAAATAAACTTCATCAAACCAAAACAACACAATATTTTCAACATATACAAACTATTTCAAAATAAACTTCATCCAACTTCAAAATAAACTAAAATACGATCAAATTAAACAATTCTAAAAATATAGAAGTCTAAAATGTCAAATAGATACAACTACTCTTCATCACCCTCACTCTCCTTATCATTCTCATCACCCTCATGATCAGATCCATCACTGCTAGCCGGACATGGAGGAAGAATATTTCCTGCTTCAAAAAGGAAAGGAAAGTTAGTTGGGCCTGAAGCGCTGCATACCTCTTGTTCTCTACCTCCTTTGCTGCCGCAATCTCCTCCTCTCTCTTCTTCTCTCTTTCGGCTACAGCAGGAAGCTCGACATTGAGATAAGCTATCTTACTCTCCATTGCAGATATTGTCTCTCTATCCCCACCATCAAAGCTTGAGGATGATGAACCACAATACCAAGACTTCTTCTTCTGATAAGCCTTTTCTGGATAGCCGTAGACTGAACCTCTAATCGGTTCACCAGCACTTTGTTAAACATAACAACTTTTGAACTTTAACTACATTAGTTTTGACTTAATTCCAACAACTAAATTCACTAACTAAACCGACATTATTCATTTTAACTTATTTAAACAACATAACAACTTTTGAACTTTAACTACATTAGTTTTGACTTAATTCCAACAACTAAATTCACTAACTAAATCGACATTATTCATTTTAACTTATTTAAACAACATAACAACATTTGAACTTTAACTACATTAGTTTTGACTTAATTCCAACAACTAAATTCACTAACTAAACCGACATTATTTATTTTAACTTATTTAAACAACATAACAACTTTTGAACTTTAACTACATTAGTTTTGATTTAATTCCAACAACTAAATTCACTAACTAAACCGACATTATTTATTTTAACTTATTTAAACAACATAACAACTTTTGAACTTTAACAACATTAGTTTTGACTTAATTCCAACAACTAAATTCACTAACTAAACCGACATTATTTATTTTAACTTATTTAAACAACATAACAACTTTTGAACTTTAACTACATTAGTTTTGACTTAATTCCAACAACTAAATTCACTAACTAAACCGACATTATTAATTTTAACTTATTTAAACAAACTTAACTTTTGAACTTTAATTACATTAGTTTTGACTTAATTCCAATAACTAAATTCACTAACTAAACCGACATTATTCATTTTAACTTATTTAAAGAACATAACAACTTTTGAACTTTAACTACATTAGTTTTGACTTAATCCCAACAACTAAATTCACTAACTAAACCGACATTATTTATTTTAACTTATTTAAACAAACTTAACTTTTGAACTTTAACTACATTAGTTTTGACTTAATTCCAACAACTAAATTCACTAACTAAACTGACATTATTCATTTTAACTTATTTAAACAACATAACAACTTTTGAACTTTAACAACATTAATTTTGACTTAATTCCAACAACTAAATTCACTAACTAAACCGACATTATTTATTTTAACTTATTTAAACAACATAACAACTTTTGAACTTTAACTACATTAGTTTTGACTTAATTCCAACAACTAAATTCACTAACTAAACCGACATTATTAATTTTAACTTATTTAAACAAACTTAACTTTTGAACTTTAATTACATTAGTTTTGACTTAATTCCAACAACTAAATTCACTAACTAAACCGACATTATTCATTTTAACTTATTTAAACAACATAACAACTTTTGAACTTTAACTACATTAGTTTTGACTTAATTCCAACAACTAAATTCACTAACTAAACCGACATTATTTATTTTAACTTATTTAAACAAACTTAACTTTTTAACTTTAACTACATTAGTTTTGACTTAATTCCAACAACTAAATTCACTAACTAAACCGACATTATTCATTTTAACTTATTTAAACAACATAACAACTTTTGAACTTTAACTACATTAGTTTTGACTTAATTCCAACAACTAAATTCACTAACTAAACCGACATTATTTATTTTAACTTATTTAAACAAACTTAACTTTTTAACTTTAACTACATTAGTTTTGACTTAATTCCAACAACTAAATTCACTAACTAAACCGACATTATTTATTTTAACTTATTTAAACAACATAACAACTTTTGAACTTTAACTACATTAGTTTTGATTTAATTCCAACAACTAAATTCACTAACTAAACCGACATTATTTATTTTAACTTATTTAAACAACATAACAACTTTTGAACTTTAACAACATTAGTTTTGACTTAATTCCAACAACTAAATTCACTAACTAAACCGACATTATTTATTTTAACTTATTTAAACAACATAACAACTTTTGAACTTTAACTACATTAGTTTTGACTTAATTCCAACAACTAAATTCACTAACTAAACCGACATTATTAATTTTAACTTATTTAAACAAACTTAACTTTTGAACTTTAATTACATTAGTTTTGACTTAATTCCAATAACTAAATTCACTAACTAAACCGACATTATTCATTTTAACTTATTTAAACAACATAACAACTTTTGAACTTTAACTACATTAGTTTTGACTTAATCCCAACAACTAAATTCACTAACTAAACCGACATTATTTATTTTAACTTATTTAAACAAACTTAACTTTTTAACTTTAACTACATTAGTTTTGACTTAATTCCAACAACTAAATTCACTAACTAAACCGACATTATTCATTTTAACTTATTTAAACAACATAACAACTTTTGAACTTTAACTACATTAATTTTGACTTAATTCCAACAACTAAATTCACTAACTAAACCGACATTATTTATTTTAACTTATTTAAACAACATAACAACTTTTGAACTTTAACTACATTAGTTTTGACTTAATTCCAACAACTAAATTCACTAACTAAACCGACATTATTAATTTTAACTTATTTAAACAAACTTAACTTTTGAACTTTAATTACATTAGTTTTGACTTAATTCCAACAACTAAATTCACTAACTAAACCGACATTATTCATTTTAACTTATTTAAACAACATAACAACTTTTGAACTTTAACTACATTAGTTTTGACTTAATTCCAACAACTAAATTCACTAACTAAACCGACATTATTTATTTTAACTTATTTAAACAAACTTAACTTTTTAACTTTAACTACATTAGTTTTGACTTAATTCCAACAACTAAATTCACTAACTAAACCGACATTATTCATTTTAACTTATTTAAACAACATAACAACTTTTGAACTTTAACTACATTAGTTTTGACTTAATTCCAACAACTAAATTCACTAACTAAACCGACATTATTTATGTTAACTTATTTAAACAAACTTAACTTTTTAACTTTAACTACATTAGTTTTGACTAAATTCACTAACTAAACCGACATTATTTATTTTAACTCAATTAAACAACATAACAACTTTTGAACTTTAACTACATTAGTTTTGACTTAATTCCAACAACTAAATTCACTAACTAAACCGACATTATTTATTTTAACTTATATAAACAACATAACAACTTTAACTAGTTTAGTTTTGACTTAATACAACAACTAAATCCACCAACTAAATCACATTATTTATTTTAATTTATCTAAACAACTCAACAACTTTTTAACTTTAACTACATTAGTTTTGACTTAATTCCATCAACTAAATCCATCAACAAAACCACATTATTTAATTTAACTTATTTAAACAACTTAACAACTTTATAACTGTAATGACCCTCTTGGTCATTTCTGTGTCTTGCCTTCTGTGTGTCGTTTAGAGCGTTCCTATAGCGACCCCAAGTCATTTATGACTTGCTGGGACTGATAGTTCGGTCACCTGGTCGTTCGTTTGGTCCTGGTGTGAGTTTCTGTGTTTTGGAGCTTATGAACCTTGAACGATCATTTTCGATCAAAAGTTCGAGAAGATGACATCGGAATCCAATTCTGACGATTTCATCAGCTCCGGAAGGGTCATTTTGGGCTAGTAGCATGGTCGACATGACTCCCGAGGTTTTCAGTGTGAGTCGGTGCGATTAGGCGTTTTAGCCTTTGAAATTTGGCATAAGGTTGACTTTGGTCAACATTTTGAGTAAACGCGCTCGGATGAGAATTCCGCCAGCGTGGTTAGTTCCAGAATGTCGAGTTTGGTCTAGATTGACCCTTCTTTTGTGTCTGGAGGTTTTAGATATCTTTCCGAGCCCTTTTGTGGGTTTTGACTTAAAAGGGCTTTTGGAAGTGGGACCCACTTTTTATCGAAATGACCTCTGATGGAAATTTCGACTGCGCCGATGAGTCTGGAATATCGAATTTGGTATGGTTGCATATCTCGTTTGCGTGCACGGGGTTCCGAACGAGTTCGGAGCACCCCGTCGGAGTTTTAATTTTTGGGAAATTGCAGAAATTTCTGCAATAAATTGCAGAAAAATCAGCCAAATCCCAAAACCTCAAACTCTCATCTCTCTCTCATCTCTCAACCGATTTGGGTGATCCAAAAGGCAAAGTTGTGAGATTTTTCGAGGACAACGTGTTGGTGAGCTCGGATAGTGATTTGGAGTCCCCGTTTGAGGTAATTTTTGAAAAGTACCTGCTGCCAGATCCCTTTTTGTGAACTTGATTTTGGAAATTTTTGAAACTTGTTTTCTTAGCCATTTTAGATCCGATTTTGGTGATTTTTGAGGCTATCTTGAGTGGTTTTTCGAGGAGAACATTGTGGTGTTGTTAGATTTTACTGTAGATCGCCCGTTTTTGGTAAAATCGCTGAATTAGCTGCTGTCCCATTTCTATTCTTTTGAGAAAATTTGGGTTTTAGTTGCTTGTTGATATTGTGTTGTTCCCGAGCCCCGAATTGTGTCCCATTATGGGAAATGAGCTGGGGGAACTGGTTAGGACCCACTTTTGGGGTTAATTTCGGAATTTCCTGCGCGGGTCCCACGTTTCCCGTTTTGACTCCAAAATGGACCCGTCTCCGTTTGTTGTGATTTTGGTGTCTAAACGATTGTAATAACGTTGTGACTCTATTTTTGATAGCGGGGCAGCGTTTCGAGAACGTTCGGAAAGGAAAAGCTCCGGAGAAGTGATTTTGGAGCGCGTGTGATCGGCTTTAAGGTAGGCTACGGTTTCCCCTCTCTTAGATTGAGCTCGAGAATGTGAATGCATGTTGATTAGTTGGGATTTGGGTTGGGTAGTTATTGAATCCTGCATAGGTGTTAAGAAATCATATTTTCGGCTTATTTCGGGAATTATCGGGTAACTGTGAGCATGCTTTGTGTTATTAACGGACCCTCCTCGCTATGTGGAGTGTTTGCATGCTTAATTACTGTTTATTTGAAGCATGTTGGGCCTTAGTTTAGGTTTGACTAGGGCTTGCCTTAGAAATACATTATTCGGATCCGATAGGCCTTAGTTTTGCCCCGACGTCGCTCGGCCGGCTTAGATCCCTGTAGACTGGTGTAGCAGACTTGAGTCTGATAGTTTGGGCCTTAGTTAGGCGATACTCTTTCTCCGACTATAGTTATCCTTATTTTCCCCGATGTTACGGCTTCACGAGTTACGTCGGCGACACTAGTTCTACTCCGCGATTTTTTTTATTTGATTTTCGATTTGGTTCCAAGGACTTACATTGATTGGCTATGTGTGGACGGCGTTCCACGGATATTTATGCGTATGGATCAATTGGGACTCTTTCAGCAGCTACATTGGCACATTTATAGAGCATTCGGTTTGAGGTCCGGCCTCTATTGCCTATACACTTATATAGAGCATCCGGTTTAAGGTCCGGCCTCTATTGCCCAGATACTTATATAGAGCATCCGGTTTAAGGTCCGGCCTCTATTGCTCAGACACCTATATAGAGCATCCGGTTAGAGTTCCGGCCTCTTATACTTGTGATTGGTTACTTGGGTACTTCTACTGAGCATCCGGTTCGAGGTCCGGCCTCAGTGCTGTCAGATTCTACTAATTAGGGTTGAGGTTCTGGTTCGATGTTCTTTGTTCTTGGGTTCTTTTATGCAATTCTCTTTAGTTATAGTTATTCTGTGTACTCGTCGGGCTTATGGGGGTCCGTTCGAGTTTTTATTTAACTTGCGCACGAGTGTACCTTCTGGGCTTATGGGGGTCCAGTTAGGTGTAGTTAGCTTATAGATTACTTTAGTTAGTTCTTTGTACACTCGTGTGCATTCCATTATTACTTAGATTTCTGCTCTTGACCTTCGGTTTGTGTTATTCCTTCTTTTCATATTGCCTTTACTTTTCAAGTTCAGTCGGCATATGATGCCTACTGGGTACCTGTTGTTTTGGTACTCATGCTACGCTCTGCATCTATTTCGTGATGCAGGTCCGGGCACTAGTAGCCAGTGTTGATCGAGCTTGGAGCAGACTGATTCGGAGACGGGAGTGAGCACACGACGCTTTGTACTATTTCAGTCTCCATCTGTATATATAGACTTGTCTTTTATCTTTCGAGACAGTCCAGTCTCTGTTGTCCACTTTTGGGACTTGTACTCATTTTGTTAGTAGCTCTGTACTAGTGACTTCCAGGTTCTGGGAGGGATCTTTATTTGTATATATGTTTTTGGTTTGCTTCCGCCTGTTTATATTGTTATTTGCCTACTCTTGTTTAGTTTCCACCCTCAGACCCATTACTTGTTGTTCCGGGTTACGGGTTGGCTTACCTACTGGTGGGTTATAGTAGGTGCCATCATGACTTGAGAAATCGGGTCGTGACAATAACTTTAACAACTTAACAACTTTTTAAAGCTTAATAGCAACACTAGATGGACACAAATCGATCTTGCAAGAAAATCAATTTTGTCATCAATAGGATCAACTAGTGTTGATACTTATGCTTAACAAACACATTATTCTTAAATTAAAGCTTAATAGCAACACTAGATGGACACCAATCGATCTTGCAAGAAAATCAATTTTGTCATCAATAGGATCAACTAGTGTTGATATTTATGCTTAACAAATTTATTATTTCTAAATTTAAAGCTAAGTGTCAACACTAGATGGACACAAATCGATCTTCCAAGAAAATCAATTTTGTCATCTATAGGATCAACTAGTGTTGATACTTATGCTTAACAAACACATTATTCCTAAATTAAAGCTTAATAGCAACACTAGATGGACACAAATCGATCTTGCAAGAAAATCAATTCTGTCATCAATAGGATCAACTAGTGTTGATATTTATGCTTAACAAATTTATTATTTCTAAATTTAAAGCTAAGTGTCAACACTAGATGGACACAAATCGATCTTCCAAGAAAATCAATTTTGTCATCTATAGGATCAACTAGTGTTGATACTTATGCTTAACAAACACATTATTCCTAAATTAAAGCTTAATAGCAACACTAGATGGACACAAATCGATCTTGCAAGAAAATCAATTTTGTCTTCAATAGGATCAACTAGTGTTGATATTTATGCTTAACAAATTTATTATTTCTAAATTTAAAGCTAAGTGTCAACACTAGATGGACACAAATCGATCTTCCAAGAAAATCAATTTTGTCATCTATAGGATCAACTATTGTTGATACTTATGCTTAACAAACACATTATTCCTAAATTAAAGCTTAATAGCAACACTAGATGGACATAAATCGATCTTGCAAGAAAATCAATTTTGTCATCAATAGGATCAACTAGTGTTGATATTTATGCTTAACAAATTTATTATTTCTAAATTTAAAGCTAAGTGTCAACACTAGATGGACACAAATCGATCTTCCAAGAAAATCAATTTTGTCATCTATAGGATCAACTAGTGTTGATACTTATGCTTAACAAACACATTATTCCTAAATTAAACCTTAATAGCAACACTAGATGGACACAAATCGATCTTGCAAGAAAATCAATTTTGTCATCAATAGGATCAACTAGTGTTGATATTTATGCTTAACAAATTTATTATTTCTAAATTTAAAGCTAAGTGTCAACACTAGATGGACACAAATCGATCTTGCAAGAAAATCAATTTTGTCATCAATAGGATCAACTAGTGTTGATACTTATTCTTACCAAATATATTATTTTTAAATTTAAAGCTAAGTATCAATACTACATGGACACAAACACATTATTGAAAACAATTGTACTTGAACTTTAGAAATTTAGAAGCACCAACCTTATCTCCTACTTTGATGAAAGAAGCAATATAGTCTTATATCAACTTTTTTAGATGTTGAGCTTCCTCAGTTGCCTAGCACGAAAAGTTTTAAAATTAGTTATATATAAACTTCAAATCCAAGAATATTAGTTATATATATATATATATATATATATATTCAAGTTTTAAAAAGTTCAAGTTTTCAATTCAAGTTCATATCTAATTTTTAAAATTAATTAGTTATATATTCAAGCTAATTAGTTCCAAGTTCAAGTTCTAATTTCAAGTTCAAGTCTAAGTTCAACTTCAAATTTTAAGTTCATGTTCTAAGTTCAAGTTCAAGTTCAAGTTCTAATTTCAAGTTCAAGTTCTAAGTTCAAGTTCAAATTCTAATTTCAAGTTCAAGTTCAAGTTCTAATTTCAAGTTCAAGTTCTAATTTCAAGTTCAAATTCTAAGTTCAAGTTCAAGTTCAAGTTCAAGTTCTAAATTCATGTTCAAGTTCTAATTTCAAGTTCAAGTTCTAATTTCAAGTTCAAGTTTTAAGTTCTAGTTCAAGTTCAAGTTCAAGATCAAGTTCTAAGTTCAAGTTCAAGTTCAAGTTCTAAATTCATGTTCAAGTTCTAAGTTCAAGTTCAAGTTCTAAATTCATGTTCAAGTTCTAAGTTCAAGTTCAAGTTCTAAGTTCTAAGTTCAAGTTCAAGTTCAAGTTCTAAATTCATGTTCAAGTTCTAATTTCAAGTTCAAGTTCTAAGTTCAAGTTCAAGTTCTAAGTTCTAAGTTCAAGTTCAAGTTCTAAGTTCAAGTTCAAGTTCTAAGTTCAAATTCTAAGTTTAACTTCAAATTCTAAGTTCAAGTTCAAGTTCAAGTTCAAGTTCTAAGTTCAAATTCTAAGTTTAACTTCAAATTCTAAGTTCAAGTTCAAATTCTAAGTTCAAGTTCAAGTTCTAAGTTCAAATTCTAAGTTTAACTTCAAATTCTAAGTTCAAGTTCAAGTTCAAGTTCAAGTTCAAGTTCTAAGTTCAAGTTCAAGTTCTAAGTTCAAATTCTAAGTTTAACTTCAAATTCTAAGTTCAAGTTCAAGTTCTAAGTTCTAAGTTCTAAGTTCAAGTTCAAGTTCAAGTTCAAGTTCAAGTTCTAAATTCATGTTCAAGTTCTAAGTTCAAGTTCAAGTTCAAGTTCAAGTTCAAGTTCAAGTTCAAGTTCAAGTTCTAAGTTCAAGTTCAAGTTCTAAGTTCAAATTCTAAGTTTAACTTCAAATTCTAAGTTCAAGTTCAAGTTCAAGTTCAAGTTCTAAGTTCAAGTTCAAGTTCAAGTTCTAAGTTCTAAGTTCAAGTTCAAGTTCAAGTTCAAGTTCAAGTTCAAGTTCTAAATTCATGTTCAAGTTCTAAGTTCAAGTTCAAGTTCAAGTTCAAGTTCAAGTTCAAGTTCAAGTTCTAAGTTCATGTTCAAGTTCTAAGTTCAAGTTCAAGTTCTAAGTTCTAAGTTCAAGTTCAAGTTCAAGTTCAAGTTCTAAATTCAAGATCAACTTCTAAGTTCAAGTTCAAATTCTAAGTTCAACTTCAAATTCTAATTAAGTTCATGACATTCAAACATTCATCTTCTACTCATAACACTTCAATTACTAATTTCTAACTTCAAATTAACACTTTACTAACTAGTCCTAAAATCAAATCCAAAAAAATCTCAATTTAACCTCAAATTACATATTCTCAAGTTTAAACTAGTTCTAAAATATAAAAATGCTAATTCTTCACTAACTAACAATGCCCAATTTAAAAATGCCTAATTTCTTTTTAAAAAAACCTTAAAATAAAAATCTTCAATTATCTATACCTAACTAACAATAATCAAATCAAATTAACAATTGAATAACACAACCAACAAACAAAAACAATAATATACTAACAAACAATCAATTATAATTACTAGCATTAAAGCCAAGTATTAATACTAGATGGACACAAACACATTATTCAAAACAATTGTACTTGAACTTGAGAAATTTAGAAGCACCAACCTTATCTCCAACTTTGATGAAAGAAGCAAAATAGTCATGTATCAACTTTTTTACATGTTGAGCTTCCTCAGTTGCCTAGCACGAAAAGTTCTTAAATTAGTTAAATATAAACTTCATATCCAAGAATATTAGTTTATATATATATATATATATATATATATATTCTCAAGTTTTAATAAGTTCAAGTTTCAATTCAAGTTCATATATAATTTCTAAACTTAATTAGTTATATATTCAAGCTAATTAGTTCCAAGTTCAAGTTATAATTTCAAGTTCATATTCCTAATTAAGTTCAATTTATAGTAAATTCAAGTTATAATTAATTATAAGTTCTAATTAAGTTGTAATTCAAATCCCTAAAATTCTAAATTCAAACTAGCTAGCTAGTGCCCCAACTTTAAACTATTAAATTAGTCCTAAAATATCAAATATAATTCAAACTATTAGTCCTAAATTCCAAATTCAAATTAGTCTTAAAATCACAAATTGAAAGTACTCCTAGAATTCAAAAATCAAACTATAGTGCTAAAATCCCAAATTCAAACTATTAGTATTCCTAAAATCTCAATAATAATTCAAACTAGTCCTAAATTCAAAATTCAAACTAATCTTAAAATCACAAATTCAAACTAGCCCTAAAATCCCAAAATCCAACTAGTACTTAAAATCCTAAATTCAAATTAGCTAGCTATTCCTAATCCCAAATTCAAACTATTAGTCCTAAAATCTCAATAATAATTCAAACTAACTCAAATAATACCCAAGTTCAAACAACTCCTTAAATACCCTAATTCAATCTAATCTTACAATTCCAAAATCAAACTAATTAACTTAAGAAATACCGAATTTCAAACAAATCCTAAGATACCCTAATTCAAACTAACCCTAACATTAAAATTTTCAATTCACAATCAACAAACACAAACTAACAATCAAATAATCCCTAATTCAAACTAACAATCAAATAATACCTAATTCAAACTAACAATCAAAAACCCTAAATCATTCACTTACTAACTAACAATCAATCAAACTAACAATCAATAAAACTAAGTATATTAGTACTCTAATTTTGAGATACTTCAACTAAATAGAAACAAAAGTAATTTATTATGGAGGTTCTAAAAATTCACCTTCACTAAGAAGGTCGAGGATGGAGGTGCTGGTCGAGATGGAGGCGACACCGGTCGGAATGGAGGCGGCGCCGGTCGGGAGGGAGGCGCGCGACCTCCTGCTGCTGGGCGTCACTTCCTCTGCAGCTGCCGCGACGTCCTCTGCTGCTGCGAAGGAGGGTGGCTGCGGTGGGGGATGGCGGCGTGGCGCCGGTCGGGGATGGTGGCGTGGCGCCGGTCGGGGATGGGTGGGGATCGGCGCCGATGGGGTGGGTCGGGGGTGGATCTGCAGTTGGGAGTGAAAGTGGACTAGGTTTTGAGAGTTAGTGTTTAATTAGGAGGAAGACTTATATTGTCATTCTTTTTTTAAGAGAATTCTTTAATTTACCGACCTCGGGATGTCGATATTTTTTAAAATAATACATCTATATATATATATATATATATATATATATATATATATATACAGATCTATATATATATGTAAATTTATTATATATGTATATGTATACATCTATATATATATATACATATATACATCTATATATATATGTAAATTTATTAAATTAAACTTCTGTTGATGTGTAGTTAAATTATATATATATATATATATATATATATATATATATATATAGACACACACACACACATATAGATACATAATTATTTTAATATAAACTCACCTCTTGAGATTGATTTTTTTAATTAAACATATATATATATACACACGCACACACACATATATATACATAATTATTTTAATATAAACTCAACTCTTGAGGTTGATTTTATTAATTAAACATATATATATATATATATATATATATATATGTGTGTGTGTGTGTGTGTGTGTGTGTGTATGTAAATTTATTAAATTAAACTTCTGTTGATGTGTCGTTAAATTATATATATATAATTTAACTACACATCAACAGAAGTTTAATTTATTAAATTACATATGTATATATATATATATATATATATATATATATATATATATATATATATGTAAATTTATTATATCTGTATATATATGTATATGTATACATCTATATATATACATATATATATATAGATGTATACATATACATATATATACATATATAATATATACATCTATATATATATGTAAATTTATTATATATGTATATGTATACATACATCTATATATATACATATATATATATATAGATGTATACATATACATATATATACATATATAATATATACATCTATATATATATACATATATACATCTATATATATATGTAAATTTATTATATATGTATATATATGTATATGTATACATCTATATATATACATATATATACACACACACACACACACATATATATATATATATATGTAAATTTATTATATCTGTATATATATGTATATGTATACATCTATATATATATATATGTATATGTATACATACATCTATATATATACATATATATATATAGATGTATACATATACATATATATACATATATAATATATACATCTATATATATATATACATATATACATCTATATATATATGTAAATTTATTATATATATATACATATATACATCTATATATATATGTAAATTTATTATATATGTATATATATGTATATGTATACATCTATATATATACATATACACACACACACACACACACATATATATACATAATTATTTTAATATAAACTCACCTCTTGAGGTTGATTTTATTAATTAAACATATATATATATATATATATATATATATATATATATCACATTAAATTTTAAGAACACAAAATGGTCCTCCGGAAAACGATTTAAATAAAATTAAATCAAAATAGAAAATAATACCGACATCAAGAGGTCGGGTTTTATTGTAATTCATTATCTGGAAAAATTCCGACTTCTTGAGGTCGGAATTTGGTTTACCCGCAAACCGCAAACCGACCTCCGGATGTCACTTTTAAAAGTAATTAGATGAAATAAAAATACCGACCTCCGGATGTCGCTTTAATTAATAGTCGAAATTAAAATACCGACCTCATGTATAGATGTATGTATACATATACATATATATACATATATAATATATACATCTATATATATATACATATATACATCTATATATATATATGTAAATTTATTATATATGTATATATATGTATATGTATACATCTATATATATACATATACACACACACACACACATATATATATACATAATTATTTTAATATAAACTCACCTCTTGAGGTTGATTTTATTAATTAAACATATATATATATATATATATATATCACATTAAATTTTAAGAACACAAAATGGTTCTCCGGAAAACGATTTAAATAAAATTAAATCAAAATAGAAAATAATACCGACATCAAGAGGTCGGGTTTTATTGTAATTCATTATCTGGAAAAATTCCGACTTCTTGAGGTCGGAATTTGGTTTACCCGCAAACCGCAAACCGACCTCCGGATGTCACTTTTAAAAGTAATTAGATGAAATAAAAATACCGACCTCCGGATGTCGCTTTAATTAATAGTCGAAATAAAAATACCGACCTCATGAGGTCGGTATTTTAATTACATACTATTTAATTTTTACCGACATTCGGAAGTCGGTTTTATGAAATATTTAATTGAGAAAAAATTCCGACCTCAGGAGGTCGGAATTTTTAATGAATTACAATAAAAACCGACCTCTTGATGTCGGTATTATTTTCTCAATTAAATATAAAAAATACCGACCTCATGAGGTCGGTATTTTATATTAATTTATTTTTAATATTTAATTTTACCGACATACGGAAGTCGGTATTATAATTTTTTATTTTTTATTTTACACAAAACCTATTGAGAAAAAATAAAATATTGTTATTTATATATATAATTATTTTAATATAAACTCACCTCTTGAGGTCGATTTTATTAATTAAACATATATAATTTAAATACACATCAACATATAATATATGTATATGTATACATACATATATATACATCTATATATATATATATATGTAATTTATTAAATTTACATATATATATAGATGTATATATGTATATATGTATATATATGTATCTATATAAATAGATGTATACATATACATATATATACATCTGTACATATATACATCTCTTTCTACATATATATACATATATATATATATATATATATGTAAATTTATTAAATTAAAATTTTGTTGATGTGTAGTTAAATTATATATATATATATATATATATATATATATATATATATATATATATATATATATATATATATATATATATATATATATATATATACACACACACACACACATATATATACATAATTAATTTAATATAAACTCACCTCTTGAGGTTGATTTTATTAATTAAACATATATATATATATATATATATATATATATATATATATATATATATATATATGTATCACATTAAATTTTAAGAACACAAAATGGTCCTCCGGAAAATGATTTAAATAAAATTAAATCAAAATAGAAAATAATACCGACATCAAGAGATCGGTTTTTATTGTAATTCATTTTCTGGAAAAATTCCGACTTCTTGAGGTCGGAATTTGGTTTACCCACAAACCGCAAAACGACCTCCGGATGTCACTTTTAAAAGTAATTAGATGAAATAAAAATACCGACCTCCGGATGTCGCTTTAATTAATAGTCGAAATAAAAATACCGACCTCATGAGGTCGGTATTTTAATTACATACTATTTAATTTTTACCGACATTCGGAAGTCGGTATTATGAAATATTTAATTGAGAAAAAATTCCGACCTCCCGAGGTCGGAATTTTTAATGAATTACAATAAAAACCGACCTCTTGATGTCGGTATTATTTTCTCAATTAAATATAAAAAATACCGACCTCATGAGGTCGGTATTTTATATTAATTTATTTTTAATATTTAATTTTACCGACATACGGAAGTCGGTATTATAATTTTTTATTTTTTTATTTTACACAAAACCTATTGAGAAAAAATAAAATATTGTTATTTATATATATAATTATTTTAATATAAACTCACCTCTTGAGGTCGATTTTATTAATTAAACATATATAATTTAACTACACATCAACATATAATATATGTATATGTATACATACATATATTTACATCTATATATATATATATATATATATATATCTGTAATTTATTAAATTTACATATATATATAGATGTATATATGTATATATATGTATCTATATATATAGATGTATACATATACGTATATATACATCTGTACATATATACATCTCTTTCTATATATATATACATATATATACATATATATATATATATATATATGTATATATGTATATATATGTATCTATATATATAGATGTATACATATACATATATATACATCTGTACATATATACATCTCTTTTTATATATATATATACATATATATACATATATATATATATGTAAATTTATTAAATTAAAATTTTGTTGATGTGTAGTTAAATTATATATATATATATATATACACACACACACACACATATATACATAATTATTTTAATATAAACTCACCTCTTGAGGTTGATTTTATTAATTAAACATATATATATATATATATATATGTATCACATTAAATTTTAAGAACACAAAATGGTCCTCCGGAAAATGATTTAAATAAAATTAAATCAAAATAGAAAATAATACCGACATCAAGAGGTCGGTTTTTATTGTAATTCATTTTCTGGAAAAATTCCGACTTCTTGAGGTCGGAATTTGGTTTACCCACAAACCGCAAAACGACCTCCGGATGTCACTTTTAAAAGTAATTAGATGAAATAAAAATACCGACCTCCGGATGTCGCTTTAATTAATAGTCGAAATAAAAATACCGACCTCATGAGGTCGGTATTTTAATTACATACTATTTAATTTTTACCGACATTCGGAAGTCGGTATTATGAAATATTTAATTGAGAAAAAATTCCGACCTCCCGAGGTCGGAATTTTTAATGAATTACAATAAAAACCGACCTCTTGATGTCGTTATTATTTTCTCAATTAAATATAAAAAATACCGACCTCATGAGGTCGGTATTTTATATTAATTTATTTTTACTATTTAATTTTACCGACATACGGAAGTCGGTATTATAATTTTTTATTTTTTTCTTTTACACAAAACCTATTGAGAAAAAATAAAATATTGTTATATATATATATATATAATTATTTTAATATAAACTCACCTCTTGAGGTTGATTTTATTAATTAAACATATATAATTTAGCTACACATCAACATATAATATATGTATATATATATATATATATATATATATATAATTTATTAAATTTACATATATATATAGATGTATATATATGTATATATATATATAGATGTATACATATACATATATATACATCTGTACATATATACATCTCTCTCTCTCTATATATATATATATATATATATATATATATGTAAATTTATTAAATTAAAATGTTGTTGATGTGTAGTTAAATTATATATATATATATATCACATTAAATTTTAAGAACATAAAACCGTCCTCCGAAAAACGATTTAATTAAAATTAAATCAAAATAGAAAATAATACCGACATCAAGAGGTCGGTTTTTATTGTAATTTATTTTTTGGTAAAAATTCCGACTTCTTGAGGTCGGAATTTGGTTTACCCGCAAACCGCAAACCGACCTCCGGATGTCGCTTTTAAAAGTAATTAGATGAAATAAAAATACCGACCTCCAGATGTCGCTTTAATTAATAGTCGAAATAAAAATACCGACCTCATGAGGTCGGTATTTTAATTACATACTATTTAATTTTTACCGACATTCGGAAGTCGGTATTATGAAATATTTAATTGAGAAAAAATTCCGACCTCCCGAGGTCGGAATTTTTAATGAATTACAATAAAAACCGACCTCTTGATGTCGGTATTATTTTCTCAATTAAATATAAAAAATACCGACCTCATGAGGTCGGTATTTTATATTAATTTATTTTTACTATTTAATTTTACCGACATACGGAAGTCGGTATTATAATATTTTTTGTTTTTTATTTTACACAAAACCTATTGAGAAAAAATAAAAATATTGTTTTTTTTTTTTTAATACCGACATCAAGAGGTCGGTTTTTATTGTAATTCATTTTTTTCGAGAAAATTTCCGACCTCCAGAGGTCGGAATTTGGTTTTCCCACTTTCCGCAAACCGACCTCCGGATGTCGCTTTTAAAAGTAATTAGATGAAATAAAAATACCGACCTCCGAATGTCGCTTTAATTAATAGAAATTAGATGAAATAAAAATACCGACCTCCGGATGTCGCTTTAATTAATAGTAATTAGATGAAATAAAAATACCGACCTCATGAGGTCGGTATTTTAATTACATACTACCGACATTCGGAAGTCGGAATTATAAAATATTTAATTGAGAAAAAATTTCGACCTCAGGAGGTCGGAATTTTTAATGAATTATAATAAAAACCGACCTCTTGATGTCGGTATTATTTTCTCAATTAAATATAAAAAATACCGACCTCATGAGGTCGGTATTTTTATTGTAATTTATTTTTTCCGGGAAAATTCCGACCTCCGGAGGTCGGAATTTGGTTTTCCCTCTTTATTTTGCATAAAAACCGACTAGTTGTAAATACCGACCTCTGGAGGTCGGAAATTACCGACCTCCATTTGAGGTCGGAAATTTTTAGGTCGGTATTCACTGTTTTTTTAGTAGTGAACTTATCACTTATTTAAACACAACTCAACAGATAATTCATCAAAATTAATAAGGCACAAGCACCAAAACAAATAATCACAAATTATACAATTTTATTTCTAAATTTAATGATATAAAAGGTTCAAACAAATTTCAATATTATAATGCTAAAATTAAATACACATAAATTTGAGCAACTTCATGATATTAGAATCACATCTTGTATAATAATGAAATCAAATTATACAATGAAGATTAAATGGTACCTCTTGCGAAAATTCAATACATGAAAAGAAAACAATCCTGATAATAAGCCACGAACTCGAAACCACGAAAGCAAACCTCAAACTCAACCTCTAAGTGTGGGGTTGGAAGGAATTAAAAAACGTTTTGATGTTTTGATATTTTTTTTTCTATACGTACGAATGTCTTTTGGTATGAATGTATAGTGTATTCTTTTTCTCTCTTTTTTTGTACGTTTTTTGTGTGTGTTGTCTGTGTCTTTTTTTCGTTGTGTGCAGAGGTCTTTATGTAGGTATGTGTATTAATATAGGGGTGTTTGTTGTAGAGTAGTACGTGTGTATGGATGTGTAGTGGTGCAGTATATGTGTCACGATCCAAAATGAGTCGTGAGCGGCACCCACACTTAACCTCCTAAGTGGGCGAACCAAGGAATCCAAACCTCAACATAAACCAATAATTCAACTACGAATAACAACAATAATGCGGAAGCTCAAAACTTATTGAAGTAACCAATCAAATAAACCTCTAAAGTCTAACACTTATTAGCCCCAAAATCTGAAAGTCATCACATCAAGGACATCTAATCTTCAAATACTAAGTTTAAGAGTATTAAAGACACCAAAATAAATTAATAAAATAGTTTATGCCCGAAACTAAGGACATCATGTCATGACCAAGAAAATCCAACACGAACTGCAATAAATAGCTCACCCTAGAACCTGATGTGCTGGAGACTAGCTAGAGCTGACGGCGAGTCGAAGTCACTGATACACTCGCTGCACTCCACAAAAGAAAACAAAGAAAAAGACAAGTAAGGGTCAGTACGGGGTAACATGTATTGTGTAGATATCATCGGCTAACCCAAAATAGAAACTACTATGTAATGAATAATAGTATAAAATCAACTATGACACGTAGCATGTGGCAAGCAACAAACACATGAACCAATGTCAACCACACTAAAGTAAGTATGTAATCAGTCAACAATATCAAGATCACACATGAGGACTCTTGCCTCCAAACCAAACAAATTTGGGAATTGAGTTCTTTGAGATTGAGTACATTAAATTAATTCAATATCTTTTTCATTTAATGTTATCGTGTCGGAACGTGACACTCCGATCCAATTATACCGTGTCGAAACGTGACACTCCGATCCAATTATACCGTGTCGGAACATGACACTCCGATCCAATAATACCATGTCGAAACGTGACACTCCGATCCAATTATACCGTATCGGAACGTGACACTCCGATCCAATTATACCGTGTCGGAACGTGACACTCCGATCCAATTATACCGTGTCGGAACGTGACACTCCGATCCAATGATATCATTAATTTATTTCATCAAGCCTTCTTTATTCAAGGCATCACTTCGATAGAGAGGGTTTCAGATTATAAATTTACGGTCTCAGGATTTTAGACCAATCACAAACCACACAACCAAAACACACAACTAGACAATCAAGTACACAAAGAACTTCACAATATCACTCAATACATATCAGTCACTATTAAGAGTCTAACTATCGAAATAGAATAAACCATAACCTACCTCCACCGAAGAACCGAAGTCAAGCAACTACTTCTTCAATACTTTTCCTTTCCTCAATCCCTCCGAACCTTTCCAATCTAAGGATATATGCATAATTTGTAAGCTAACGAGTCGAAAAACACTCATATTATTCTTTGTCTAGCCTACACCCAAAACTCACCTAATTCTATAATCAATTTCCTAAAGTTCAAACCTAAGGGTAAGTCTTAATTCCTCCAATTAGCATAACTTTTAATGGAATTTAAATAATTCGATAAACCTAATATTTAAATATCTATATCGATTTATCAAAACTTAGATTATAATGTGATAACCGTAGAAATACCCATAACCGAAACCACAAATTTATCCAATACTTTAACTACGACAAAACATTAACCTGCTAATAATTTGTTCCTTATACAATTTCCAGTGACCGACTACTCCAAGCCAATTATTAGCATCACTAGAGGCAATTAATTATCACCTTTCCCCACTCAAACTTGTAGCTTTAAGTACTCATTCTAACATAAAACTAATTTAATTGTTGATTATTTTCCTCCCAAACCGACACTACACATAACCCTTTTACGAATCATGCAACCCATTCATTAAACCCAATAAACAATATTAGAAATCAAATTTGATTAATAATCAAAGCCAACACTTTATTTACTGATTATTAATGGTTGGTCACAACATCCATTCACAATGCACTTTAAATTATTCAATACCACCGTATAATATTACTTTTACTATTCATTCAGCCATAAAATGGCACTAAGTCATATCAGGTAATTATACAAAACCTTTCGCCCAATAATTAATATGCAAAGAACAATATTGATGGTTGTTGTAGATTTACTTGAGGGTACCGCCATCTCGTGAGTTGCAGGTAAGCATTTGCTCTATTGTCTCGTCTTTTAATTATTTAGGGTTAATAATTATCCACTAATTAATAATTAAATAACTACTAAACCCTATAATATCTTTCTACAGAATATTTACTCCTTAATTATTATATAAGACCAACTATAAAAGTGTGAAAGTGACCCGCTATAAATTTTAATGTTATTTTCTTTAACCACCAACTAAATAAATTATTAAAAGTACCCCCATTAATTCTATAATTGTAGTTATGAATAGTCCAAAATATCCATTTAGAATCTATCGAAAAGTATTTTATGAAATAAAAAGCTCTAGTACTCAAAACGACCAAATGGGTTGTTACAGTAGATACCAATTTACCCATCGTTCGTCCTCGAACGATCAAAAGAAGGTGAGGGTAAGAAAGGGTACTTCATGTCTCAACGATTCTTTCAAAATATTAGTACCCAATGTCTCATCTCAAAAGTATCAAACCAACCAACTGGAGATCTACACCTCCTCCCATACAATGCCTCAAATGGGGCCATCTCAATACTCTAATGATAACTATTGTTGTATGCAAGCTCAACTAACAACAAAACTATTCTCAAGTGGACTCTTCAACTGGACGATTCTTCCACTAGACCTTGACACACCCATCAGGACAAGTATTTTCTAACATAACCATGCTAAAAGCCTAAATCAATATTGGTTGCAATCAGGAGTGAACCTGAACCAACCACCACACACTCATAATCCACAAACCATCATAGATCTTTTCAAGATTACATCCTCACAACAAAATATTTCCTCGAGCTTAAGTTATAAAAATATGATCTTTAGACAACAAGTAATCATTTAGGAGAATCGAACTCATCTGATCCAAAGATGGAAATGATCAAGTAACCACCATCGAGTGATACACCCAAGCATACAAAACCTCTAACAACACTGTTGAAATGCTAGATTAGTGGCTATTATAGACAAACCTTAAGAATCACAAAACTAGACCCCATGGTCCCCACATTCAATCACACATAGCCAAAACATGATACTGGTGATGAGATAAATCTTAAGTCTATCAAAAAACTTTAAATTTTCATGGTAGCTCTCGTATAAATTCTCACAAACTAGCATACTTCAACTATCCCAAGCAACACCAAATCTTCCATAACTGGAATGAACAAGTCTAACCAAGGATGTCACCCTACCAGGAGGATAGTCACAGAATCGGTACACACGATCCACTGCTAGGGACTCACCCATAGAAGCGAAAACACACACGGACGTAGAAAGTGAATCATACTCTAAACCACACCCAGAATGAAGTAGCTGGTTGCACAAAAATGTACATAACCAAGGTCGAATAACTCTAGATACTCCTTCCATAGTGCCCATATCAAACATTTTCATTCATCTGATTCTATCTCTTTGATTTTCTAGCTACCAACAATCACCAATTTAGTCCCTATTATAATTGCACACATATACTTGGTTTATCGAACCCCACATCCACTGAAGTCAACCCTCTTAATACTAACAAAACATCATAACCACATCGATCATCTACCTTACTCCCAAACCATCATTAGTATCAAAGTATTCTTATCAAATACATGTTCAAACTATGTCCATCTCTCTTTCTATTTAAAAATCCCATGATAGATACGGGTCTCACCCAAGGCTGATAGAACTACTTCTAAATCTAATAGTACTCTCCCATCGAGATGGAGCTATTGAATCACACACAATGTCGACTCTACACAATCTTTCATATACCTAGTTTTAACTACCATTCAAACCATTATATACCTCATACCAACTCTTAAGAAATTCTTGGTCGCCACAATAAGTTTATATACTATGAGCACGTAACCTCTATTTACTATCAAGTGTCTACGTAACGCATCATAACATTCTATGTAGTCCCATCAATAGAGTAGTATTAATCCAACTCTAAATTCTTAATAACCATGTAGAATTATATATCACCTTGTGCATCATTATTAAGTCATCTATCATAATTTGAGCAATCTAACACCACGTAAAACTCTAAATTTTCCATACCTCACTGTTTGTCACCCAAATCAAAACTCAATCTTTATAAAAGTCGATGATAAACTCCTAGTAAGTCTGTACTGAACCAGTTCACATCTCACAATCATATTTAAACTCATAGGCAAAAATCAATACAACCTTCAACTACACCCCATGGGTTTATACAAGAGGTCTTATTCCTTCACTTTTCTCAAATTCTTCCCATGGTGCAAAATTCTAAATATCTCGGCCCTTATCTATCTACATTTCCTTATACTTTGAAGACTTTTATGAATTCCTGTATCTTAGCTTATCATTGATCGCCTATCCATCGACTTACCATATCCTTCACTAAAAATCCAACCATACTCATTACTAAATTCAACACTACCACAGAACTTATCATCACACTCGAGCTGAATGACTGTACACTATTCCTTTCTTAAGTTTTATCCATTAGCTTTTAACCAATCTAATGAACCAGTGACACAATACCATAAAAGAGCAAAACGGATGAAATTACACATCTCTGAACCCAATTCTCTATCCCATTTAAGATACCTTTTAAGTCCTTGCAACCGGAGAAAATATTCTTACTCTCACCTCTTTCCGAAGGCTATACTCATCCCACAAATTTTATTTCATTTTCATTATGACTCTAGCTCTTTTAAATTCTATTCGAGCGGTGCCAATATCTCTCAAAATTTTCCATACAACCTCGTTACTCACTAGAATAGTAGAAAATGCAACCTTAGGTACTCACAAGTCATTATTACCATACAAAATTTATTTAACCAACAATATGTATTCTATATTTGCATCTCAATCACTATCTATCACTAACTCGTATTACCATCATGCTCAGTAAGCCCTTGTCATAACTACGATGTCAATCTTTTCATTGATATGACACATTAACCTAGTTTTATCAATCAAATCCTAAGGACTAACCCAAATTTTATGCACACTTTCTAACTAAAATTTTCAATTGCATTCACCCAATTATATTCACTGACTTTCTTTATTCGTAAGTTTGTCATTTCGGTATCAATCTACTCCTTCAGAGCTTAAGATAAAATCCTTAGTCCTAGAACCCTCAAGATAGACTTCACTACCTAATGCATTAATACCGTACCAAGGATCCACCACTAAAAACTTCCTTAAAACAATGCTTAACCCAAGCATCCGTAGTAACAAACTAGTTGGTTTCTCAAATGTGAATGCAACACTGAATCTCATTATCTGAACATGTCATACAACTGATAACTCCTTTAGTAGTTAATATTTCCAATTGACAATCAACATATTCATTTCCATATAACACTAGAACCACATCGTGAAAGTCTGTTAGATCCATCACACATCATACCTATCGAGAAGATCTTACCCGAATAGCTCACATAATTCTACCCATACATATTATGAAAAATTTACTAACTGTATTTTCCAAAGTAATGACGTTCATTATCTAGTCGTCCTTTACGAAACTTCTTGAATGTTGTCACATATTTAGATAAAGTACAAAATTTGACCTCATAGGCTGCAACACATATCTCTGTTTCTCTATATTCAGGAAACCATCTCTCCTCCTATCGCTCAAAGTTTGGGGCATATAATTGGATGAAGAAGCTAGAAAATGTTGCCTTAAGTCATAGGTAGTGCCTTTACTAATCGACACTCAACATGAGACTACCACCACATTTTGCGTCTCCCCGAAACTAGTATGTTATAAACTCAACACTAAGCCTCTCCACTATATTCATTTTATGAAGCAGGTCAAACACAATCAACAATGAAAACATAAGCATCTTCATAATCAATGCCCATGAAGAATGAGGGTTTCAACATTATAAACTTAATAAATATAAAATCATGTTGATCACTAATCATTACAGGCCCTATAGTCAATCGAGAAAATATACCTATTTCCAAGGACACATTTTTTTCTCTGGTGTTGCTATTTCAACTTCTAATACTCCAGTACTAACCATATGTGAAATAGAGTGAATAAGTTCAGATACTAATTTGTATCACCCAGATACCAATTGGAATCAAGTAGTAGCACGAAAGAAAGAAGGAATGAAGTTTTCCTAAAGTCCTATAGCTTCTCGAAGAAAAGTAAAGGTGTCCCCATACCGTTCCGCAAGACTCTACTAGACTTGTCCTTGTGTGATGAGATCATCGAAGCTAAAGCTCTGATACCAAGTTTGTCACGACCCAAAATGAGTCGTGAGTGGCACCCACACTTAACCTCCTAAGTGGGCGAACCAAGGAATCCAAACCTCAACATAAACCAATAATTCAACTACGAATAACAACAATAATGTGGAAGTTCAAAACTTATTGAAGTAACCAATCAAATAAACCTCTAAAGTCTAACACTTATTATCCCCAAAATCTGAAAGTCATCACATCAATGACATCTAATCTTCAAATACTAAGTTTAAGAGTATGAAAGACACCAAAATAAATTAATAAAATAGTTTATGCCCGAAACTAAGGACATCATGTCATGACCAAGAGAATCCAACACGAGCTGGAATAAATAGCTCACCCTGGAACCTGATGTGCTGGAGACTAGCTAGAGCTAAGGGCGATTCGAAGTCACTGATACACTCGCTGCACTCCACGAAAGAAAACAAAGAAAAATACAAGTAGGGGTCAGTACAGGGCAACATGTACTGAGTAGATATCATCGGCCAACCCAAAATAGAAACTAATATATAATGAATAATAGTGTAAAATCAACCATGACACTTAGCAGGTGGCAAGCAACAAACACATGAACCAGTGTCAACCACACTAAAGTAAGTATGTAATCAGTCAACAAAATCAAGATCACACATGAGGACTCTTGCCTCCAAACCAAACTAATTTGGGAATTGAGTTCTTTGAGATTGAGTACATTAAGTTAATTCAATATCTTTTTCCTTTAATGTTACTGTGTCGGAACGTGACACTCCGATCCAATTATACCGTGTCAGAATGTGACACTCCGATCCAATTATACCGTGTCGAAACGTGACACTCCGATCCAATAATACCGTGTCGAAACGTGACACTCCGATCCAATTATACCGTGTCGGAACGTGACACTCCGATCTAATTATACCGTGTCGGAACGTGACACTCCGATCCAATGATATCATTAATTTATTTCATCAAACCTTCTTTATTCAAGGCATCACTTCGATAGAGAGGGTTTCAAATTATAAATTTCACGGTCTCAGGATTTTAGACCAATCACAAACCACACAACCAAAACACACAACCACACAATCAAGTACACAGAGAACTTCACAATATCACTCAATACATATCAGTCACTATTAAGAGTCTAACGATCGAAATAGAATAAACCATAATCTACCTCCACCGAAGAACCGAAGTCAAGCAACTACTTCTCCAATACTTTTCCTTTCCTCAATGCCTCCGAACCTTTCCAATCTATCCAGTATATATGCATAATTTGTAAGTTAACGAGTCTATAAACACTCATATTATTCTTTGTCTAGCCTAGACCCAAAACTCACCTAATTCTATAATCAATTTCCTAAAGTTCAAACCTAAGAGTAGGTCTTAATTCCTCCAATTAGCATAACTTTTAATGGAATTTAAATAATTCAATAAACCTTATATTGAATTATCTATATTGATTTATCAAAACTTAGATTATAATGTGATAACCGTAGAAATAACCATAACCGAAACCACAAATTTATCCAGTACTTTAACTACGACAAAACATACAAAACATTAACCTGCTAATAATTTGTTCCTTATACAATTTCCAGTGACCTACTACTCCAAGCCAATTATTAGCATCACTAGAGGCAATTAATTATCACCTTTCCCCACTCAAACTTGTAGCTTTAAGTACTCATTCTAACATAAAACTAATTTAATTGTTGATTTTTTTCCTCCCAAACCGACATTACACATAACCCTTTTACTAAGCATGCAGCCCATTCATTAAACCCAATAAACAATATTAGAAATCAAATTTGATTAATAATCAAAGCCAACACTTTATTTACTGATTATTAATGGTTGGTCACACCATTCCATTCAAAATGCTCTTTAAATTATTCAATACCACCGTATAATATTACTTTTACTATTCATTCAGCCATAAAATGGCACTAAGTCATATTAGGTAATTATACAAAACCTTCCGCCCAATAATTAATATGCAAAGAACAATATTGATGGTTGTTGTAGATTTACCTGAGGGTACCGCCGTCTCGTGAGTTGCAGGTAAGCATTCGCTCTATTTTCTCGTCTTTTAATTATTTAGGGTTAATAATTATCAACTAATTATAATTAAATAACTACTAAACCCTATAATTTCTTTCTACAGAATGTTTACTCCTTAATTATTATATAAGACCAACTATAAAAGTGTGAAAGTGACCCACTATAAATTTTAATGTTATTTTCTTTGACCACCAACTAAATAAATTATTAAAAGTACCCCCATTAATTCTATAATTGTAGTTATGAATAGTCCAAAATATCCATTTAGAATCTATCGGAAAGTATTTTATGAAATAAAAAGCTCTAGTACTCATAACGACCAAATGGGTCGTTACAATATGTGTAGTGAGTGGAGTGGGGAATTATGGTGAAGTGGGGGTGAGGGTTGTGGGAAATGGGAAGAGTAGTGGGGGTTAATGTGTAGGTATATATAAATATAAAATATAATAATTAAAAATATTAACTAATTATTTTAAATTAATATACATATAAGAAAAGTTAAATAGCTAATATTTAATCTAAAATTAAAAGAAAACATATATTTTTGAAAGTTTTTATTTCTTTTTTGAATAAATTAAAAATAAAACTTACCAAAAAATGTGATTCTATTTTTGTTGTTTTCAAATCTTTTAAAATAAATTTAATAAAATAAGATAAAAGTCAAAATATTTAATTTAGATTTTTATAAAAATATTTAAGTTCTAAAAATGATGTAAAACTTAAGTTCGATAAAAAATTACGTGTCTAGTCATATGAATGTGACAACAAAAAAAAAGGCACAAATGGCCCAACCTTTATTTTCCATGTGTATTGGAACGAGCTTAACCACTAAAAGTTTCTAGCTAATAGAAAAAATTAGATCAAGAATGAAAAAACTTAATTGGCAATTACTCACTCAATTTTAATTTAGAGTGTTTTTTAAGTTTGTCTCATAAAAAGTATTAAGTACTTTTTCAAGTTGAAAATAATTTAATTTCAAAATCATTATTTTAATTATAATAAAAACAATTTTATAACCACAGAAATCAGTATTTTCATCAGACCACAAACTTTAAAAAACTTTATTTATTTCTTAAAATTTTGTTTCAACTTAAACATCAGATAAAAAGATAATCAAACAACTAATCTAGAGAATGCGGTTTAAATAATTTAATATGGAAAGAAATGGGCACATTATCACTTTTTTAATCACTAATCAAGCTTTAATCTGTGTTCCAAAACTAATTAACTTTAAAAACTTTGTAACGTGAAAACATTATTTGAATAATCATTGTATCACCCTATAGCTTCTAATACAATGTTTAACTTGTAAATAGCAACAAATTAGTGTGATATCGGGATAATAAAGTTGCAAATTGGTCACTATACCTAGGAACCCCCTCATTAAGTCATTTAAATTGTTAAGACTTAAGTTTGAGGCCAAAATGAGACAAATGATATTTCAAGTTGAAGTGTATATTATGGCGGAGTTATTCAAGTAATCATGAGTATGGTCAAATTTTGAACAAGCATATCTTTCGGAGAGTTAGAGATTTTGGCACCTATAATAATAAAGGCCTATGAGTTCAGTTTCCATCAAAATAAACCGGTTGTCCATAAAGAGTCTATTTTTTTTTATTTGTTTGAGATTGGAAAAAGGTTGTATATTGTGAAGAAGAGATAGAGGGTGTAACCTTGAACTCATGGAAAATCCATAAGCTCATTTGTGAAACGGTAAAAAGAGAGGGGGTATGGTGATATCATACACTATATACTTATTGCTATTATTATATTGTTGCCATCATCATGCTTCTTGGTTAACTATTTATATTAGCACATATGATATTATGTAATAGATAAGAAGTGTTATTGAAGGACATCGATGGAATGACGTAAGAGATAAGTAACAAAGAAAGTAAAATGAGATTAACTATTTATCCACTCGCAGTTGACAAGAATATTATACCACCAATTCAATTTTAGATTTACTTCTTCATCCTAATTACATTATTGTATTTTCATATTTAAAGATTAATAATTTTTTAGTTTCTCTTTTTCTTTCTCTTTTTTAAAACACATTTTACAGATTTAAGATTTTTTTTTTTTGAAATAACGCTCAAATATTTTTTTTTATACTATCAACTTCAATTTGAGTATTACTTAAATAAATTGGTTTGAGTATCTTGAATAAATTGGAATACATATGAAGGTATATGGATCAAAGTTTGTTTTCAATTAATTTTAAAAAGAAGAGAAAGCACAGTCTGAAGCAATGGAAACACCTATCCAAAAACTTTTTCATGTTAGAAAGTAGACTTGATAAGTTATGAATAATTTTTTTCTGAAATTAATTAGTCTAGATTTATTTATTTTTAAAAAAAAAAGGAGTAAAAAGTTACCATTGATGATTGTCTCAAATTGCTTCAATGGTGTTGATGGAGAACATGGTGAAATTAATGAGGACACGAAAACCATGAAAAAATCTTCTTATCTTTGGCAACAAATGAAGAATCATAAACAAATTTCTATAATTAATTTAGAGTCCAAATTATCGTATCATACTCTTTTTTTTTTTATTATTTAAATATTAATAAGAAGTGAATATATTTAAAAAAATAAGTATTTCTAAAAATGAACTGATGATTTAATTTTTTTTAGGGAAAAGGGACGGATTTACCCCCGAACTTTAATAAATGGTATGTATATGCCCTTCATTATACTTTGCGTCCACATAAGCCCTTGCCGTCCAATTATAGGTACACATATACCCCTCTCACTAACGGACCCCTATTTTTTACACGTGTCTTAATCCTAGTGAACTACCCGTTTGACCACTTTTTTTAACCCATAACCCAACTATCCGCCCCATAACCCAATATCCACCCAATTTCCTCTAAAATGAATCATAATTTAAATACCCAAATTAATACTATTGGTCCCCACCCGATTTTTGAATTGTGTAACTTAAATGAAAAACGTGTCATATAATGTATTAACGTGTTTTTAAAATTTTGTGATAAGTTGAAATTAAAGAATTATTTATTCATATTAATGCTTAAAAAAATATGGGGGAAAATTATACGAAACAACAAAAATGAAGTGAAAGAATAGAGTAATTTCTCATCGCCAAAATGGAAATTTACAGAACAATTATATTCATTTTCATTGATATTTCACAATTGTGAATATTCGAGTAAAAGAGAAAATATAATTTCTCACTATTTTCCATTTCTGTAAAATATTGAATATCCTCGAAAAAAAGACAATTTTACTCCAGCAGAAAGTCGAGATTTACAGTAATGCCCTTAGAAATCATCTTCTCCGCAGTTACGCCGGACACTGTAATTACTCTTCCAAATCCGGCGATACTGCAGTTTCCGATGCTTTCTCATAACTCTGGAAAACCCCCCATTCTTCACCGCCGACGCAAAATGCCGGCCAGATTTATGAGCGAAGGGCTCCACTTTCTCCGGCGCAAAAAACCCTTTTCCCATCTGGCTCAGAGTGTCCTCATACATGTTGAATCCAGTGAGAAGAATCCCATCTAACCCATGAACAACAAATCTCGACCCGACAAAAAGATTCGGATCGGAAACCCGAACTCCATCAATAGTGACGAAATCGCTGTCGCCCCTGTTCGTTTCCACCAAAATACTGTAATGGGGAAGAAGGGTGCAAAGGTATGGGGAACAGGGGAAGTAAGGTTGCGGAGTTCACTGATTGTAAGTCGGCGAGAAGGGATGACGTGGGGACCTGTTAATTTGGGATGCGCGGGGACCAATAGGATTAATTTGGGTATTTTAATTATGATTCATTTTAGAGGAAATTGGGTGGGTATTGAGTTATGGGGCAGATAGATAAGTTATGGGTTAAAAAAAGGGGTCAAACGGGTAGTTCAATAGGATTAAGACACGTGTAAAAAAATAGGAATCCGTTAGTTAGAGGGGTATATGTGTACTTATAATTGGACGGCAGGGGTTTATGTGGACGCAAAGTATAACGAAGGGCATATACGTACCATTTATTAAAGTTCGGGGGTAAATCCGTCCCTTTTCCCTTTTTTTTATCCACTACCCGTGGATATAAGTTAATCTCTTTTAAAAAATGACCTGTAGTCACATGTTCCTCCTATAAAGGTCGTCACAACGTATGTGGTATATTTAAAAAATGACCTGTAGTCACATTTTCTTTGATTCTAAAAGTTTTAAGCTAATAAATCTATAGTACTTTTCTCAAGTTAAAAAAGTTGTGTATCACATCACTGTATGTGTCTTCAGTTAAAGCTCTTAGAAGTTACGTAGTATTTTTGTTACGTAATTAAAGAAATAATTTTTCCACAATAAGGCTACATGTATACAAATCATACAAATATATACATAGTAAACTAAAAGTGATTAATTTATTAATATATTAAATTTCTCATAAAGTTGTGACAATTGGCAACAAATGCCATACATGTGTCACTGATCTCCTTCTAGTAGGTTATTTGTGATTTCTTAATAGTCTATCTATATATAATAGTAGAAGAAAAAATGTCACATGTCAACGCTACAAAAATTTAGAAATTTAAATTATAAATAATTAAATATTATAAATTCAAAATTTGAAATAAAAATAGACACATGTCATCAAATTACACAAATAATGACAAAGTCAGCATTTTTAAAAACAGATTTAATATTTTTAAAAGATCCAATTTATAAATTTGTAAAAATTGATTTTTTTTAAAAAAAACATTTATTCTATGACAGGTTTAATATTTCAAAAAAATCAAATTTATAAAAAAAAATTTAAATAAGATAAAAGGGCACTTCCATATACCATATGTCCACAATAACCGTCATAATAAATTAATTTAATATTTAAATTTTTAATTGCTTGACCCATTTTGTCTCATGTATTAGTATAATATATCTCAACTGCCTAACTGTTTAACATTATCAAAAACTATTACTTCCAATATATATAAACAGGTTCTAAGAGAATATTAAAAAAAAAACCATTCATCAATCTTCATCACTTACTTTTACGTTTTTACATCTTTGAAATTTCACTTAAGAAAATAAGCATACAATTTCTACAGTTTTTTTACACAACCAAAAAGCAGTAGGAACATGAAAATGCAAATCAGTGGATGAGAGGATAGAAAGTTTGTACAATATATTGTTTGTTCATTACAGTAATTTTTACTACTTTTTTATCATTATTGTCAATCTTATATTTTACTATTCTCATTTATTGATGATATCATTTTTGCAAAAATGACTATTTCTATCTACAATATGGTTGGATGTCACGACCCAGACCGTCGTGATTGACACCCACACTGATCCTACGATGGGAGAACCATTACTACAATCCAAACTAACAAATTTTATGAAAACTAAGGCATTTTAGAACCTGAAAGTCATTGTACCAAAACTCTACTAACGACAAGTCTAAGAACAAGGGGTACAACCCTGAAACTAAACAACACCTTAACAAATAGTCTGAGTCCGAAAAGAGTGGACTTAAACAAAGAAGATCCATGGCAGCCTGAAAGAACTGGCTCACCCTTGAATCTGGTCACGCTCAATAGTCACCTAGCTGAGGTCTATCAATAGCCACCTGAAGATGCCCTGTACTCAACAAAGAAAGAGCAAGTGCAGTATCAGTACACAACCACAGTGTACTGGTAGGATCACGCGGCTATCCCAATAAGTGAAACACATGCAAGTAACCACAACATTATAAAAACAGGCATATACCAAGCATATACAATATTAGTCATATCTTCATGATCAATGTAGCATCCCACATTCTCAATAATATACATTGGTTATCAATTTAGAGCAACATACAATCTTCCAATATCAATCATCATTAGATATGAATGTAATCATCACAAATAGATACACAACACAATTCAATGGTCCTCTCACGAAACCCAATTCAATAGTCCTTTCATTGAACCCACACCCAAACTGTTAGCATACCAGAACGTGGTATCCGATCCAATGTTTACGCCGGAACGTGGCAACCGATCCAATATTTATGCCGAAACGTGGCAACCGATCCATATATTTATGCCGGAACGTGGCAACCGATCCCGGTTAGTGTGTCGGATCGTGACACCCGCCCATTCAACAAACCACAATCACAATGTATATTCTCACAATCATACAACAAAAGGTGATTCATGGCATACCATTATTCAATTATCCTCATTTACGATTAGGGTGATCAATAATGCAACATTCGCATACATATATGCATTATAATGAAGCAATTACAAACACATATCACACCAACATAAAATCACAATTATAACCTACCTCGAATCCAAGCTTGAATCCCCTAAGACACTTGAATCTTCTTTTTCCAGATAATTTCCGCTTGTTCTAGGTTTATAAACAACAATTTATATGCAAGGATCAACAATCAAAAGTCTAACTATCAAGATTATAACAAACCCAATAATCCTAGAACAAACCCTTGATCCTCCCACCTAGATTAGGGTTTTTTCCACCATAATTTCCAGATCAAAACCCTCCCACATCGATAATTACTCATGAACTTACATTCTACGGATCGAAACATGGATTCGGGGAGTAAAATCCTTAACTTTAGCCTCAAGAATGGTGAAAACGGTCAAGAACTCACCTGGGGTCGTCTCCTAGCTCTTAAAGTCGAAAAGTGCAGAATAAAACATTTTTGGAGTTTTATTTTCAACTTAAGTCGTGTCCGTCCCGCTATGGAGGCCCCAACCCGCCACATCGGCCCTGCTCTGGCGGCACTAATCCCGCTCTAGCAGCCTACACATAGACATAATGTTGGAATTTGAGTTCCAAGCCCCCATTTCGCAACACACTTTAAAATTAGGACATTCTAACATTACCCTTTCACGCCTAGATTAGTTTCGAGAGTTCTACTCGCCCGAATTCGATTTCGTAAAGTCGTATTAGTTCCTTAACGTCTTAGCTATCCACTCATGTCATCAAATTCATTATTAAATAACTCAATCAATACCAGATTTCTCTAGACCTCACTGACTCATATTTCTTCCAAATCTGGACTAGGCTAGGAAATCCCAAGTTACTACAAAAAGTTTTTTCGGCCCCATTTCTTTCCCCATTGGCTTTTTTATAACGACGGGATCAGGTAATAGATACCAATTCACCCTTCACTCGTCCACGAGTGACAAACTAGGAGAAAAGGGCTAAGGTAAGAGTAAAGTAGTACCCGAGTCGTCGAATCTCTGTCGCCTCTGGACTGCTAGAAGCTTAGCATGGATGCTTCCCACTTTATCTTGAGCATCATTCACCAAATCAACCCCCTAAGGATTTCACATCTCCATCATCAAACTAACCAATCAAATGCCTACACATCCTCCCATACAATGCCTCAATGAAGTCATTACCATATTCGAGTGATAATTATTGTTGAATGTACACTTAACTAACAACAAAATCATTCCATATAACCACCAAGGTTGATCGTACACATGTCTACCACATGTTATCAAGGACTTCGACACAAACATCAGGAGGAATCCTTTAGCACTTAAGCATGATAAAATTCCAAATCAATACTCGCTACAATTAGAAGTGAAGCTGAACCAACCAACACGCACTCATAATACCCAGCTATCATAGTTCTTATCAACATCTCCGTCTCACAACATAAATTTCCATAAGCTTAAGTTTACAAATATCTGGTCTTTAGACATCCGATACTAATCGAGGGATATGTCCAAGCATACAAACCCTCCGACAACACCATCAACATGCTAGGTTTAGTAACTGTGGCTTACCTCTTAAGAACAATATAATTGGACCCAATGGTCCCCACATTCAACCACACATAATTGATACATAACTTCGACGACTAGATGAATATTAAGATTGTCGGACAATCATAGATCTGCATGGTAGCTCTTCTATAAACTCTCATAAGCAAGGGGGTACATGTCGAACCACTAAAATACTTTAACAACTCCAAAACAACACCAATTATGTCATTCGAAATAACCAAATCTTCTCAAATCATCCCACTCAACCAAGAGAACATCGCGGGATCGGTACACCTGATCCACCACTAATGATCCACCCTCAAAAGTGAAAACACACGTGAGCATGGCTAGTGAAACATACTCACTACCGTGTACAAAATGAAATAGATGGTCACGTAAGCATTTTACTGAAAATTACAAAACGTTTTCCTCTGAAGAGTCAATACCAGTCGTTTCCGTTGAATTGACTTCACATACTCTTCATATCCTTCCACTGAAGCCCACACCCTCAATACTAACAACCATCATAACCACTCCGACCACTTACCTTACTCTAAACCAACACTTTTTTAAATGAAAACCTTTCTTAGGTACTTAACAATCAATAATAATAAACTTTACGACTCATCCCAGGTGTAAGTCCTTTCAAATGTTCAATACCGGATACAATCGATCATTTCTCACCTTTCCAATTCATACCTTGACAAAATATACCACCAAGAATGTAGATTTACAATGAAATATTTGAATTGTAAATTCAACTGTATAACACAATCCCCTTATCTATCAATATTAGCTTATACCTTGAAGATTTTTATGAATTCATGGATCTTCATTTATCATTGATCTCCTCTCCATCGATCTTACAATACCTTTCGCTAAAAATTCAATCGTACTCATTACTAAACTCAAAACAAAGACAAAGAACTTATCATCACACTCAAGCTAATGTCGGTCCACTCCTTCCTCAAGTCCTTTCCAATAACTTTTAACCAATCTGAAGGACTTGTGACACTATTACCATAGCCATAACAAAACAAATGAAATCACGTGTCTCTGAACCCTATTATCTGCCCCTCTAAAAATATTTCTTTAGCCTTTGCAATCAATTAAAATATTTTTCTTCATTATGACTCTATCTCTTTAATTTCTATTCGAATGGTGTCCCACCATCTCTTAAAACTTTCCATACAACCATGTTACTCACCAAATATTAGAAAACCTGAACCTTAGATACTTGTAAGTCGTAATTACTATACAAAAATTCGCTTAACCAACAATTTTATTATATAGTTGCATCCCGTCACAATCCATCACGAACTCTTATTACCATTACACTCAGTCAGCCTTGACTATCACTACGAAGCCAGCATTTCATCGACACGACACCTCAAACTCAGGTAAACTCATCAAATTCAAAGGACTAACCAATCTTGGTACGCACTTTTGTACTAAAATCTTCAATTTCCTTCAGCCAAGTATACTCAATGGAACTTTCTTTATCCATAAGCTTGTCATTTAGGTATCAATTCACTCCCTTATGGATTAAGATAAAGTCATCAGTCCTCATTCTACCCTCCTTCTTCTTAACAAACAAGACAAAAGCACCCCACTTGGAAACACTAGGACAGATGAACCATTTGTCAAGAAGCTCTTGGATTTGAGCCTTAAGCTCTCTTAATTCTACTGGAGCCATATGATACGGAGGAATGGAAATAGGGCGAGTGTCAGTTTCCAAGTCAATGCAGAAATCTATATCTCTATATGGAGGCATACCAGGCAAATCAGTAGGAAACACTTATTTAAATTCTGACACCACAGGAATAGACTCAGTAGAGAGGGATTTGACCTTAACGTCCCGAATATGGGCCAATTACGCCAAACAATCCTGCCCTACCAGTTCCCTAGCCCGAATGGAGGATATGATCTTAGCTAGCTTAGGCTTGTACACCCCTTCCCACTCTAATCTTTCCCTACCGGGGATCTCTAGAGTTACCTACTTAGTATTACAATTAAGCCCGGTATATTAGGGGGATAACCAAGTCCTGCCTAAGATTATATCAAGTCAGTCATATCCAACATAACCAAATCAACCCAAGTGTGAAATCCATAAACACAATAGGACAAACATGATATACAAAGGTGACTACGACTGACTCTTCAACTGAGGTAGAAACATGGATGGGGGCATCAAGTATATACAAACCACATCAAATCACAAGGCAATTGAACTGACACGTACGAATAAGTAGAGCCCATATCACACAAAACAATAGTCATCCGGGCACAGACAAGAGTAGCACTAGTGACCACTACATCACACCTCAAACTTGGTTTTTTCCCTAAAAAGCATATAACTAAGCCTTGTCATCTTGATGGGCAACCTCCTCGCCTGGCTACACTACTCTTCTGCCTAAATTACCATTTCCCCGGCCTCCAAAGTCTCGCTAATTTCTTCCTTATATTCCCAGGTTCTCCACAATTTTAACACACTTTATAACTTATATTCAATTGTTGAACACTGAATTAAATCGCAGGGGTTAGTTCGGGTACGATTTGAGTTCTGAAATTGTGACTAGGAAAAATAGGGGAGACATGGCTGAGATTTTGTCTCGCCCTGTCCCGCTCTGGTGGAAAAAATCCCGCCCTAGCAGCCTCGCCTTAGGGGGGAAAATCCCTCCCCAACGGCCTTAACAGAAACATAACCCCTGTCAACAATTTCTGGGGTTCCTTTCTTTTCTATATTTCCCCTAGATCTCCCGACTATAACTAGGCATTTAAGAAAATCCCTCAGCTAGAACAATCATTGTCTACCTCCCGGTCAACCCAACGAAGTACGTACTTTAGAATTCTTTTACATCGTTTCCACACTACCACACACATATCCCCAGGATACACCTAGACTCTCACAAGGTTATCAGTTGGTCGCAACGTACGTCCAGATTTCTGGCTTACGAACGACATCATAATTTATCTAGACCCTTGCAACTAATCTCGTGATGATTTTCTTTTCACAACAAGTTTCACGACACTCAAGGAGTTACAACTTGCAGATAAGTCCAAATTCTTTAATTAGTTCATTCCATAGACTACCGTTACTGATCATCTATGCCTTATACGGCCCCTAAGGTCAGATACCAATTGGAACCTTCTCAGTTCCAATTAACTTGCTTGTATCCCTTCAACCGGGACTATGACGTCTAGTTCACTTCGTTGAGATACCAGTTGGACCCAACTCATACCACAAGCAACAATAGTAGCAAGCGAGCCCCACAAAACTGCTAATTTCAATCACAGAACTTCGTCGAACCCAACTCTTAACTGCCTCATTCTTTAACTGATGGTAACCAGACCTTAAATCAATCTTAGAGAAAATCGATGCACCTTACAATTGGTCAAAAAGGTCATATATCCGAGGCAATGGATACTTGTTCTGAATGGTGACCCTATTCAACTGTCGGTAGTCTATACACATCCTCTCTTGCTAGCGATGGTGTTACCACTTTTGTTGCTCTAGTTCAAACCATAGAGTGAAGAAGGAAATATACCAATTTGTATCACCCAGATACCAATTGGATTCAAGTTATAGCACGAAGGAGTAGAAAGAAGTGAGTTTTTCCTAAAGTCCTATAGCCTCTCAAAGAAAAGTACAGATGTCGTCGTACCGTTCCGCAAGACTCTACTAGACTCGTTTTGGTACAATGAGATCAACAAACCTAGGGCTCTGATACCAACTTTGTCACGACCCAGACCGTCGTGATCGACACCCACACTGACCCTCCGGTGGGAGAACCATTACTTCAATCCAAACTAACAAATTTTATGAAAACTAAGGCATTTAAAGATACGGAAGCATGTTTAAATGCCAATAAAAAATGGAGTCCCCATAAACTCCAAGGTTTTAAAAAACAACTAACCAAACTAATGCGGAATAACAACCCCTAGAACCTGAAAGTCATTGTACCAAAACTCTACTAACGACAAGTCTAAGAACAAGGAGTACAACCCGAAACTAAACAACACCTTAACAAATAGTCTGAGTCCGAAAAGAGTGGACTTAAACAAGGAAGATCCATGGCAGCCTAGAAGAACTGGCTCACCCTTGAATCCGGTCGCGCTCAATAGTCACCTAGCTGAGGTCTATCAATAGCCACCTGAAGATGCCCTGTACTCAACAAAGAAAGATCAAGTGAAGTATCAGTACACAACCACAGTGTACTGGTAGGATCACGCGGTTATCCCAATAATGGAAACACATGAAAGTAACCACAACATTATAAAACAAGGATATACCGAACATATACAATATTAGTCATCTTTTCCGGATCAATGTAGCATCCCACATTCTCAATAATACATATTGGTTATCAATTTAGAGCAACATACAGTCTTCTAATATCAAATATCATTAGATATGAACGTAATCATCACAAGTAGATACACAACATATTTCAATGGTACTCTCACGGAACCCAATTCAATGGTCCTCTCATGGAACCCTCAGCCAAACTGTTAGCATACTGGAACGTGGTACCCGATCCGATATTTATGTCGAAACGTGGCAACTGATCCTATGTTTATGCCGGAACGTGGAAACCGATCCATATATTTATGCCAGAACGTGGCAACCAATCCTAGTTAGTGTGTCGGATCATGATACCCACCAATTCAACAAACCACAATCACAATCACAATGTATATTCTCACAATCATACAACAAGAGATGATTCATGGCATACCATTATTCAATTATCCTCATTTACAATTAGGGTGATCAATAATGCAACATTCACATACATACATGCATGATAATGAAGCAAAACCAAACATATATCACTGATGTTTGTGTAATCAAGGCACAACTTCCGATGCAAGTGTCTACGATCATACAATAGTTTAGTAACCTAACCAAGGGTTGGGATCGTTCCCAAGGGAGTGGTTTTGAGAATTAATAGAAAAATAAAATTTAGTTCTAACTAGTCGTAGCTAAAGACATTAACGATTAAAAACATTGTAAATTAAAGGGGGACACAAGAGTGTCAATTAACAATGGGGGGTTTTGTCACAAGTAAGTAAAAACCACAAAATACACAAGGATTTCTAAGAAATGAGAGAGGATCATTGGGATGTGACGGGAATACAGGTTAAGCTAGATTATTGGGTACATGTTTTCAATAGAAGATTCATAAAATAATTGTGACAAAGCTAAACTTTAAGGGGGATAAGCTCTCTCTCGAACAACTTACCCTGTTTCAAATGCGTTCCTCTCGGACACCCACTTGCCGCATGAAGACCAGCCTACGCCTTAACCCACTCTCTCTCTCGAGCTGAGTGTGTGGGAATGTGACTAGAATTCACTCTCTCGAGCTGAACCTCATGTCGACTCACTCCCACCGGCCATCAATTTAGTAGTTTTAGTTTTACGACCTCTCTCTCTCGAGCAAGCCGAAAACACATAAATAAACTTGTATTTACAACTACAAATTCATTAAATTCATCCACAATTACTAAACGAAATCACAATTAAACTACGATTAAACTATCAGCAAGAAAGACCCAACAATTATCTTAACCCATATTCGCTAAATCACACCACAAGAATTGGGGGTTTTAGCCACACATGTATAAGAGATAGAAATTTATACCAAATTGAGCTCGCATTCAATTGGGTATGAATATTTAAGTCTTGATACAGGCCAAAATGGAAGAATCCAAGAGACCCAAATCCAAATCTTAAAGATGAAACCCTTTGGATCTTCAAGTCTTCAAAACCCTCTCAAACTTAGAGCAAAAATATCAAAAAATACTATTCTATATGAAAAATAATAATTGTTCAACTCTTAAAACTACACTTCTAACTAGTATTTATAGTTTTCACATATTTGTGCTACAACGGATCATTCGGCGTCGTTAGTCGGAATCGCCGATTAACTCGGTGATTCAACCTTTGGTGTAGTTCATCGCCGTCTTGTACCAGCCTTCAGCATCGTCGTGCTCTGGGTCATTGGGTGACATGGTACTGCTTCGCGGAACTTCTCAGCGATGTGCCGACTGCTCCCTTTTTCCGCCGACTTGATCCTTTCCTTCAAGGCTCAACACACCGGAACAAAAGGCGAAGTAAGACCCTTTGACGAATCGCCAAGTGGACTCGGCGATCCTCATGCCTTCATTTCTTCATTCTTTTTAGCCTTTTTGTTCCTTTTCTTTTTGTTCCTTTTTGCGACGTAGTGTCCATGCTTTCCTTCAAACTTAAAATACCTGAAACTTAAGGGTTTTCATCAGATATTGAGATACAATAATCATTTGAGGACACATTTTCTATTAAAATATAGCCCTAAATGAGTCCAATTTGTGGACTCATCAACACCCCCAACTTAAACTTTTATTTGTCCTCAAGTAAAACTCAAGTTCAGCAGTTCAACAAGGATGTCTCAAACAGTGATACATAAGACTCAATTATGAATGTACACAACAAGACTCAATTTACTTAAGCAAGGATCAATTGTGTACTTAAAAGATTCAAGTTGTGACACACCATTCCCAAAGATTCTCAAGCTCTTAATACTTGCTTCAAATGCATGTTCAAGCTCAACGAAAGCCTTCAAATGCCCTCACACAAATGATGATTCCATTTTCACATGCAAAACTATAATCAATTTAAAGTTCAGGAATCAGATACAATGCTCACACTCACAAAGATGAACACAATGCATGCTTTGACCCATAGGTTTGCTCATATTTTCCAATCAACATTTATTTTGACTTTCTCAAGATCACAAAGGTCTTAACAAGGCTTGTAACGGGGCTGAGTACAAAGGTATGGTCCTTTAGGCTCAGTGACTTTTATCCTCATGAAATGTGGTGCTCTCAACACTTCCTTTCTTTTTCTTTCATCATTTTCATTAGTGCATCATAGGTCATCCTATTATTCGCTTCCCATGGATTGTTCGGAACCCTATTTTTGTGGTACTTTATTCCACAACTTTATTTTTTATGTATATTTTATATATATATATATGGAAGGGTTCCATTTTTCTCAACACCATGGGTTAAATGATACTTTCCTTGCACTTCTTGACTTTCCCTTTTCTTTTTCACCACACCCCCAACTTAGGCTTTTGGCCTAAGTTGGCTATTCAATTAACCACAATTCAAGAGGATTATAGGTAATTGATTAAGAAAGGTCTAGTTTTCATCAAGTTTCTTTGAATGAAAGGTAAGGCTCAAAGGGTGTTCAAGAGAGAATCACACGCTCACAAGGTAGGTCACAAAAGAGGTATGTGTCAAATTGGTTCACACTCTTCGAAGTTGCCTAAGATACTATCAAGAGAAAGTCTTACTTAGTCAACCGGACCAACAAGGCAAATTCTAGGTGTTGTCATGCATGGTTCTAGGTAAGCTTATCTCACAAGGCATCGACACTTAAGTCAAACAAGACTCCACACTTTCTCTAGTGTGCAGCAGTCATCACAAGAGAATCGATTTGATAAATGACTAATCACAACGAGATGCAAAGAGTTCACATACTGTCTATACAACTTCATTTGACCTCATTGTAGCCGTACATTCATGTTTGTTCAATTGTAAGCACTATTCAAGTCATCAATATTGATCGATATTGAGACTCAAATTTGCTAAGGAACAACCGCATTCAACACACGAGCATATAAAGGGTGGCAAAAATGTGTAAAAAATTCAAAAAAATTCAGAAGGGTCAAAATCATTTTGCAATTTAAAATAAAAGGAGTCACAAGCTCAAACATCCATAGAAAAGCAGTATTAACACAATTTTAAACAGAACAGCCCAAATATATACATAAAACACAAACAAAAGTAACACACAAAAGGTGTGGGCCTCACCCCACCACAAATAAAAACATTTGTCTTCATGTACGAATAAAGTATCTAGCAAGTCAATTAAAGAAAGACAGGGAGGGAGGTAAGTAAAAGTCCTGTCTATGTAGTCTCTCCATCTGTCGGGGTCTCAGTGCCTGATGTAGCAATTTGAATATGGGCATCAGTGCCCGGAGTAGCCTCAAGAGGAATAGCAGTGCTAGGTCTGCTAAGAGTTGTTGTGGATGTCTCAGTCAGCGGTATCTGGATCGTCGGCTGCACAACTATCCGCACAAGATCTGGAAAATCTCTGAATATGCTCTCTTCTCGGCTCTCTACCATCTCCTCCTCAGGTGCTGCTAGTAGCTCCTCATCTGTCCATGCATCTGAATCATCATTTGTTGTGCCACTCCTCTGCACATCTCCGGTGGTAGCCAAAGGGATCCCCAAGGTCTCAAGAGCGTCCAGATCGTCTGCCCTCTCTATTAATGAACCGAAGTCGGTAGACTTAGGATAGTCTACATCCTTCCTCAGATCTGCTACTTTGGCTTTTAAAGCTGAAACCTTAGAAGACTTCCCTTGTCTACTTTCACAATCTATGACTCTCACCGTCAAAGCATCAACAGAAGTCTGAAGCGGGGTGAGTGCAGCAAGTATGGCGCTCTCGATCATCCCTGGAATGGACCTCTCGAGTCGGGCCACTCATATATCAGCTGATTGGGCTAAATGCCCCCATCTTCAGGATCATGGCTTGAGTAATCCTGGCAGGCTGGGAGGATGATGAAACATTTGGGACCTGCAAAGAAGAGGAAGGGGTGGATGTACCTAAAGTCTCAGAAGCTGGAGTAGGTGAAGATGATTTTACTGGTAATGAGTCAACATTGACCTCTAGAGAAGTGTATACTGGAGCAGTTCTCCTCCTGTCAATCTCCTCTCGTGTGAACTCGGCCTCAATACACCAGATATAGATGGCGGAAGACGGGGTGACCTCAACATCCCTCGTAGTGTCACGAGGTACTCCAGCTCGCTGGCATAGCTCAGTGACTAGAACTAGAAAAGGAAGAGAGTCAGCTTCTATTTGGCTCTCATGTCCTGTGAAATCAGCAACCCCAGGTCAATGCGTCTCCTGGATATGATAGAATCAAGGCAAGCTACCTTAGGATGACACAATATGGACTCGTTCTGGGATGGCATGATAGTGCTGCTGATGAAGCCAAACCAGAACCTGGCAGCAATGTTCAAGTCCCTCTTCTCAATAGGACCCCTGGCATCCATCCACCTCGGGGTGGTGTTAGAAATCTTCAAAGCTAACCAACCCTTCAAATCATCTAGGGACTAAACAATAGGTAACCCCTGATAAGGAAGTACCGAGTCTAGTGGTCTACCCAACACACTGTTAATATGCTCGATGTGGCACTCATCCGTCTTGCCTCTGACCATGACCGACTTCACCGGTCTAAACTCACTTGCCATTTTCTTGTTCTTGGGCACCAACTCACCATAGGTTGTGTAAAATTCCCTAACCCAGGAAGGAATGTAAGGGCCTCAGGGTCTTGTGAACTTCTTGAACTCATGGTAGTGTAAGGTGTCCATAACATCGGGATATTTACCTTTTATGCCCTCCATAGATATACCCCTTCACCTTTTAACCTGTTCAGCAGTCTAGTTGGAGGAACGATAGGGAGTGCAGGAGTCACTGGGGTGCCTGAGTTGGCACTGCATCTGATTCAAGAGGAGTTGCAGCTGATGAAACTCTGGTGGGTGTGGGTTGAAGTCTATCTCGGAGCCTATTCTATCGATGAATCAAGGGTTGATCATCTTCAGGCTCAGACCACTCAACTTGGGTCTCAATAGCTACTCATTTCTTTGCTATATGTTTCTTCCTTTTGCCTTTGTCTCTCGATAGGAGTTCTTCTTTTCCTCTCTTTGTTGGATTTGAACCCCCTTCGTTTATATTAATGCCCTTTGCTGCTTTCTTGGGTGGCATATTTTGATTTGTATCTACCATATCTTCAAAAGATTTGGAAGAGTTAGGGGAAAAATCAAATACAAGCATAGGCAATTTACTGCAGGAAGACTCGCCAAGTGGATTGGCGAGTCGCCGAACCTCTTCGGCGAGCTAACTCGGGCTTGCCGAAAGGATTGGCTTCAAATTATAGCAAGTCAGCGATGGGAAGGTCCTTTCGGTGAATCGCCGACTACTTTCGGCGAGCATGGGTTTGTCCGCCGAAAGTTACAGTGCATTAGGGGGTCAAAATAACATACAAAAGGAGATCAAGAGTACTTTCGGTGAGTCGCCGAGTTCTTTCAGTGACCCATGGCTTTTCTCTGAAAGTTACAGACTCAAACATCTAATTTGACACGATATTAAGGGCGAGATGGAGACATTGGGCAAACCGTCGAACGATTCGGCGAGCTCGACCCAGCTCGCTAAATGGCCCAATGTGCCCATTTTCAATCCACTTTCTCAAATTCTATCCCGCAAACCCCAAAAACAAAATCAAAGCATGCACTAATGAAATTCAAACAAGACCCGCACTACCTACTACCCCGGGATACTCAGATTTCTCCCAAATTTGCCCAATTTAGCCATTTCACGATATTTGCTCTTAAGAGTGGTGTCACCCACTCTATTTTTGAGCAAATTTTTTACATTTAGCGCAAACGTGGGATACTCAGACTTCACCCAGTCAATCTAATGAAACGCAATCACAACCCAATTCATTAAAAAGCACAAAAATTATGGGTATTTAACAATCAAACAATACGGGCAAGAATTTCAATTTAAAGTAGGCATTTAAGCATTCTAATCTTATCGGAGAGGCCCAACACACATTAATACGATACGATCATAGAAAATGAGTGTAAAATGTAAGCTTGGGATTTGGAAACCAACCTTTTGTGCCGATTAAAACGTGAATGAAATGCTAGGCGGCAAAGAAATCCTAGTTCCGAGCACCAATCAATAACTAAAATACTAATTGAAAGCAAGGAGATTGAGAGTACTACCTTGGTGTGAGTTTTGAAGTTTAAAAAGCAGGGAAAGTGAAAAAGTTTGAATTTTAAGACTTTTGGCCATTATAAACCGTCCAGTTCGTGTCCATTCGGTGACGTTAGTATTGCTCGCCGATTCGCCAAATGGTCTCGTATCTCGCTGAGTTTTACAGGGCTTCCAGTTTACATGGAGGTCCAAGCGGTGGACACTAGCCGGATCGCCAACCAGTTCCGTGATTCGCCAATTGGATCCTTATTTTGCCAATCGGCACTTTTCAACACATTCTTCGTTTCAACCTACAAAATCAACACACCATTATTTATAAAAGCAAACTAAAGCATTTCAAACCCTGGGTTGCCTCCCAAGAAGCGCTTTATTTAACGTTGTGGCTCGACGTGAGTCTTTACTCACTCTCCATTATTGGGGTTAGCCCTAGTGTCCCTAGGTAACCCCAATAGATCATTTAGGTGGAGATGAGGTACTGCAAAACTCATGAGTGTTCTGATCATCTGGATCGATCTAGAGTGAGATCCAATCATCTGATTCAACACTTCAATATTCTCCTTCATATCTTCTAACACTCGTTCTTGGTCGGTGATCTTCTGGAGAATGATTTATAGTGTGTCCTCAACACGATTTCTCTCTCTATCTCTAGATGTTTTTCGCTCATGGGGGGTATGTACCTTTCCTGACTCTTGCACTGGTTTTTCCACCTTTGAGAGTTTGGTGGCCAATTCGTTCAGCTGAGTTACCAGTGCAGCTAACTTGAAGTCACCCTCGACTTCTTGGTTTGCCTCAACTAACTTGCCACCATTTCCCTCAGCCATGCTCAGGGATAACTGAACAACATGATTTTTTAGATTTAGATTGTGTAACAGATATAAATAAAACAATCCAATTATGGAAGAGATATATATCAAAACAATTAATAGATAACAAAATAGGAATGACAGAAACACCAGGATATATAGAAAGAACACTTATAGGAACTGTAAAATTATGGCTACAAAATTTATCAGATGAAAGTTTAAAAACTTTAAGAAGTAATAAAAAATTTGATGGCGAATTAGCTACTACAACTATGGAAATATTATATAAATACGAAGTATCTATAAGAAATGAATTTAGTAGTATGACAACAGAAGTAGAAGAACAAAAAAAAAGAAAAAATCATAAACCGGAATCTAATGACAAAATTAGCAATATGTAATATGTGTTATATAGATGAATATACATGTGAATTTAGAGAATATTATTATAAAGGAACATATAGCATACAAAAAGTAAAGAAATAAGAAAATTATATTTTACAAAATTACCAAAACCTTTTAATTCAAAAATAATAAAAAGTTGGAATGAAACAGGATTAACAGATACCTTAGGAGCTAGAATAAAATTTTTACAACGATGGTTTATAGAACTATGTGAAAGACATAAAGAAGAAATAAAAATGGAAAAAATACTAGTCAAAAACTTAGCCTGTTGCAAAAATAAAACGGCACCCCAATTTGGTTGTACGGACAAATACTATAAAAAGAGATATAACAAAAAATATAGATCAAAATATAAATATAAAAAACCGAGAAGAAGATACTATGTAAAAAATTACAACCAAAGGACCATATAGACCAAAAAGAAAACTAACGGAATGTACTTGTTATAATTGTGGAAAATTAGGACATATAGCTAGAGATTGTAAATTACCTAAAAATCCAAAGAAAAAACAAATATCAGAAATAATAATAGACAATGAAAAATATACACAAATATAATACGTAGATTATAATTAGAAAGTGAAGATAGCATATATGAATTATCAGAAAACGAAACAGACGAAATAGAAAATAATTCAGTAATAGAATCAGATAATGAACACTATACAAATGACTGAAATAGATATACAAATAATAACTAAAGAAAAATATCAAGATGAAGATTCGGCAGAACAAAAAATAATATTTGATAATAATATATTTGAACACATAAAAGGAAAAGAATTAGACCTAGCGTAGAAAAAATATTCGAAATACCAACAATAAGAAACTGGTTTAAACGACAAAAAGAAGAATATTATGTAGTGAGTCAAAGAGAACATATCATAGATTGCAAATACACCAAAGGAAAGACTAAAATACCAATAATAAACAAACGAATAATAAATAAAGAAATACAAGATATTAAGGCTAAAAATCCAATTAAATATGTACATTTAGGAGGAGCAGAAATACTAATAAAAGCATGTTTTAGAGAAGGAATAGATACACCCATAGAAATATACTTAGCGGATGATAGAATTATACAACCTATAGAAAAAAGTATAATAAGTGCAGTAAAAGGTAACCTCATATACCAAAAATTTAAATTTATAATAAGTGCTAACTACTCAGTAGCAATAAATGACAGAAACACAGATAAATCAATAGTATTATATTGGAAAATGTCAGGGATAGAACTAGCCCCGGGAAGTAAAATATTTACAGTTAGATGTAAAAACTTATATGTTTTAACAACAAAACATAAAATAACAGCAAAAAATAAAATAAATAAAATAAAAATAGAAAATCCTTTTGAAAGGATAGTTACAATCATAGATAATAATGATTATAGTTATAATGAGATTGATATAGAAGAAGACTTAGAAATAGTAAAAGAAAGATTAAGCACATAAAGAAGAATAAACTGTGAAATACCACAAATTTCATCAAAAATGAGTACCTCAAGAAGAATAGATAAAACTCCACAAAAATCAATGGAAGAAGAAATAAAACCACACCATTACTACATAACGGGAGTAATGGAACAACGGAAATATCTAATATTAATAAATACAGGACAAGAAGAAAACTATATTACAAGAGAATTACTGACGGAAGATGAAATAATAGCTACTGAACAATTATGCCCCGAACTACCAAAAGCATTAATGTATACCGAAGAAACTACAGAAAAGGAAATAATCATTGGAGGAGTACCAATAGTAATAAAATTTAAAATATATCAAGGAAATGAAAATATCACTCTAGGAATAAAATGGCTAGAACAAATAAAACCATCAAATCTAGAAGACAAACAGTTGACAATAAATTATGAAAATAAAAGAATAATAATAAAAAGAACTTTAGTATGATAAAAATATGAAAATATATATACTTGCAAAGATAATAATAGAGGGATATTACAACAGATATTATACACCAATGATAGATAGGGGAGCAGAAACTAATATATGTAAATTCAATTGTTTACCAGAAGAAAAGTGGGAAAAATTAAAAACACCGATAGTAGTAACATGATTTAATAATGAAGGAAGCATGATCACATATAAGGCAAAAAATATAAAAATACAAATATGGGATAAGATATTAACTATAGAGGAAATATATAACTTTGAATTGACTACAAAAGATATGCTATTAGGAATGCCATTTTTAGAAAAATTATACCCACTCACAACACCGTGTAAACAAAAAATAGGAGCAAAAAGAGTAAATAACAAAAAACGAAAAACAACAGAATGGATAAAAGGAAGTGAAAAAATTACACAAAAATTAGAAAATATAAAAGAAGAAGACCCTAAGATAGAATTAATTATATTCTCTATAGATAAAGTAAAAAATAATCCAAGATAAGTTAGAATTATTATATAGTGAAGATCCTTTACAAGGATGGGAAAAACATAAAACAAAAGTAAAAATTGAATTAATTGATAATAATAGCATAGTAACCCAAAAACCATTAAAATATAATTTTACTGATTTAACAGAATTTAAGATACATATAAGCGAATTACTAGAAAAATGGTATATACAAGAAAGCAATAGCAAGCATACAAGCCCAGCATTTATAGTAAAAAAACATAGCGAACAAAAAAGAGGAAAAAGTAGAATGGTTATTGATTATATAAATTTAAATGCAAAAACTAAGACATATAATTACCCAATACCAAATAAAATATTAAAAATAAGACAAATACAAGGATATAATTACTTTAGCAAATTTGATTGCAAATCAGGATTTTACCACTTAAAGTTAGAAGAAGAATCTAAAAAACTTACAGCATTTACAGTACCACAAGGATTTTATGAATGGAATGTATTACCATTTGGATATAAAAATGCACCAGGTAGATACCAACCCCTTATGGATAACTATTTATACAGCTAGAAAATTGTGTAGTATATATTGATGATATATTACTATATTCCAAAACACAAGATGAACATATAAGATTATTAGAAAAATTTATACATATTATAGAATATTCAGGCATAAGTCTAAGCAAAAAGAAAGCAGACATAATGAAAAAGCAAATAGAATTTTTAGGAATATAATTAGATAAAAATGGAATAAAAATGCAAACACACATAGTACAAAAAATAATTAACTCAAATGAACAACTAGATACATAAAAGAAATTACTATCATTTCTAGGACTAGTAAATCAAGTAAGAGAATATATACCAAAATTAGCAGGGAATTTAAAACTATTACAACAAAAATTAAAGAAAGATGTAGAATACCAGTTTGATAAAAAAGACCAAACACAAATACAAAAAATAAAACTATTATGTAAGAACCTACCTAAACTATATTTTCCGGATGAAAACAAAAAAATTACTTATATAGTAGAATCAGACGCCAGTGAAAAAAGTTATGGAGGAGTCTTAAAATACAGGTATGATGAAGAAAAAATAGAACATCATTGCAGATATTATTCAGGAACATTTACTAATACGGAAATAAAATGGAAAATAAATAGGAAAGAATTATATGCAGCGTATAAATGTTTACTATCATTTGAACCATATATTGTATATAACAAATTTATTATAAGGATAGCTAACACACAAGTAAAATGGTGGCTAACAAGAAAAATATAAGATTCAGTAATGACAAAAGAAATAAGGAGATTGGTATTAAATATATTAAATTTTACATTTACTATTGAAGTAATAAAAACTGATAAGAATGTTATTGCAGATTACTTATCAAGACAAAGCTACTCAGACTGAGAAAGAAAATACACTTGAAGATATACGCAAAGCCATTACTACACTTTGTAGCAAAGTGGATAGTATGGACAATGAGATACAAAAACTAAAGTCTAAAGCTATAAGTCAGTTGCATGACTATAAACATGCAGAGATATGTCAATCGGAAGACACTAAACATCTAAAGCTAGAAGGAGACGTTGGGATACTCCAAAAAACCCATAATGATTGTTTCAATGCAGCTGCAGGTACAAGCAAAACAGTTAAGAAACAATATACAAGCACTAATCTAAACAAAATGTTTGAAAAACCATTTACACCAAAAATACCAAAAGACCCATTGATTATATCACCGCAAACCTCAACGTATGCAGAGAGCCTAAACAAAGACAAAAAAAAAATTATAACCATATCACACAAACCTATATTAGGAATATACATAAAATCCAAACATATTTGAATCTTAATCCCAGATCTACCACCACTAAAGAACCAACCCAAGATTATTTAACCCAAAAATTACAAGGGTACAATAAGTTGATAGCTCAACCAAAAACTAAAGCAAATTTAGTCAAAACTTGTTACAACTATGGATTATTAAGTACAGTTTATACATACGATGGGGAAGAACTAAGTGTTATACCAGAGATACACAGAGCATTCATAACCTATAAAAGAGTAACAAAAGGCAATCTATTTTATGTAAAGTTTTATGCGGCCCCGACAGAGATACTATATGATGAGATAAAACCAATAATACAAGTTGTAAAAATAGGATTAACTAGAGATATGATAATTCCAGAAGATATTGGACAACAACCAGAGATACAAGAAATTGAGATACCAAGTTTCTATGCTAATAAGAGAATAATTGGTATGTCAACAATTATCCAAGAGCTAGCAAATAATTATCTAAATGGGAATGCAATATGGAGTTATTATTCACCAGACCAACTTATGATATATTCGAACTTAAGGGAGCTAAGGCATGCAGATATGGACGAAGTACAAAAATGGATATTATCTCTACTCAAACTTGAAGAACAACCTATTACCAGAGCATTAAAGAGGGGATTCATCTCAAATGAACTATTAACCAGACATTGTAAGCTAATTGGACACAAATATCCAGATCATATATGTTCAAAATGCAACGGAGAAGATAATGTGATACCAGATGTCCAGCTAGAATAATCGAATAAAGAGAAGAAGAAAAAGACAAAGAGATAAAAAGAAGATAATGCATGGCCAAAAAGACATAATAAAATATGTATTATTTTGTAGTACATTATTAAAGTTAATGGACAAGTGTAAAGTAGTAGGTGCACATTATTAAAGTAAGTAGTGCAAAAAGTCATGAAGTAAGATAGACAAAGAGATGAGAGACAAAGACAAGAAGATAAGAATGGACAAGTGGCAAGATGAGAAGACAAAGGACAAAGAGATAAAAAGAAGACATAAAAACGTGTTTGGCCAACAAAGCCAAAAGTAGATGTAAATTATTATGTAAAAGTCTTAAAGTGTACAGTAGTAGTCACATTATTGTAAATTATTAGGACAAGATAGTAGAGTAAATTAGTCAACATATGCATGTGCATTATTAAAAGTAGTATGGACAAGTGTAACGTATGGTTGGTGGTGTGCATTGTTAATAGGACAAGTGTAAAAGTAGTGTAGATAAGTGTGAGTGCAGTAGAATTTCCTTTCTATATAAAGGAATGTATATGTAATATAATGGGCAAGCTTTGAATAAAACGAAGCAAGTTTCCTAAAAACACTCTCTCAAATATTTAATACTTAATAGATAATGGAACAAACTTCAGATATCATGGATAAGCAAGAGGCAAAGGTATATTGTTCAAAAAATATGCAAAACTAATTTCATATATTCCTGAATATCATATATATGATTGAATAAATTTATGTTAGTTATTATGTATTAAAATTATTTGAATCATGATTTCTAGTTTATTAGCACACTGGAAACAGGGAGAAAACTTCTATACTATGCCATCCTAATGTTGAAACCGGTAGGCAAGGAAAGCCGTTTAGGGGAGTAAACAAAGTTGAGGCACTGATAAGAAGGAAGTATCCGCTAAAGTACGATGCTAGTAGTGACAGGAGAACATGATAAACAGATAATCTAGTTCATAATGATCTAATATGAATTTAATCAATTATGAAGATGATAGGAAGGAATAATTGAAAATAAAAAACCTGCATAACAACGAACATGACTACTTACATGCATGATGAAATAATAAAAAAACTATGAAACTCTAATCTTATATATACTTAAAGATATAGAAATAATTGAATTAAGAAGAATAATATGGGAAAAAATATTTAATGATAGCGAATCAGAAGATATATTAAACCAACAATGGTATGAAATAGACTTACATGATTTAGACCTCGAAAGAATAGAATGGTATGATTTAGAGATAAATTCAGATTAAAATGAACTACGAATATTTACAATATTGGACAGAAGCTATGGAAAATATAAAACTATTAGAACAATTAATGAAAAATAATTTATATATGTACCTAAGAACCCAAGATATGTTATATCTAGACTATATCATAAATAATATTAAAGCGATATCAAGATTAAGACACTTAGCAAAAGAATATTATAATAAAATGTTTAAAATGGATTCCTCACCTACCAAAAATGGTATACCTACCAAAAATGTCATGAATTCAACACCTAACACACTACCAAAAATATCATGAATCCCTCACCTATCAAAACGATGAATTCCGCACCGAAAAACTTTTTAAATAATTACATCACATTAAATATATTTTTTAACAGTTAACATCATTTTTTCGTCTTTATTTAGTTAATTTATTTATGTTTGCTTATTGATTGTTTTGTAAAAATAAAACAAAATAAAAACATAACAATTTCTATCTATAGATAAATTCTTTTGATGATTTAATTTTTCTCCATGTTTGTATGTAAATTTTTAATACTTATATGTTTATTTTTTTTGCAGGATGATTGGTGCGTGAATTCACTATATTTGAATCTTTATTTTTATTTTTCAGATATTGTTAAAAAATATTATTTATATATATTTAAAGTGTATCATTTATTAGATAATAATGATATTTGATAAAGTTATTCTTCTTTGTGTTGTTGATGCTGTTGATATAATTAGGAAATGCTTATTACTAAAAAAAATTTATCCACCAAAAGTTCATATGTTTTTATTCTATTTTATTCGTGTGATATATCTCATAATGTGGTGAAAAGTTTTATGCATATTTTCATCTATTGTATACACTATTATTTTATGCGTATTAAATAATGTTAAAATTATTATTAACAAATTTAAATAATGAAAGAATTTAATTAATAGAATGAAAGAAGCATAAATAAATAAATTTTTAAAACAAAGAAAAATGTTGAAGAGCATCACGTGAAGCAACTAAAAAAACTCCAAAAACAAGCAAAAATTTTACCGACATGAAATCTATTGTCATTAATGGGATCAAACTATGTTATACATATTTATATATAAAAATTGATTTACATGTTGATAGTTGATACTCTAATTTAAATGATTCTTTTCATGTATACAAGTGTATATTATATATTCAAGATAAATATAACGTAATTTTTTTTAAATATTATTCGTGCATTGCGTGGACACGTATACTAGTTAGTATTAAAGAAGGAGGAAATGAAGCTACTCCAAACAAAAGAAAAGGCGTCAGCTAGGAAAAATCAAGTTTCTATTATATATAGAAGAGTCATGATTAGGACGATCAATGGCAATTTGGTAATTTTAAACATTATTTATGGGTAAAATTATAAATTTATAATTGTATAATTAATGGTCAAAATAATTTTCTAGAAGAATCCAATTTTCCTTTTAAAGAGTCACAAAAAGTTTTGTTTCATGTGTGGCCCCACAAAGTCATTTTATTTTATTTTTAAAAATCAATTTGTATTTGTTTGATTATAATGATAATAATATGAAAAATATTTATACCTTTATACTCTTGACAATCCAATCGCTCATCTATGTTTATTACTAGGGAAAATGGTTCAAAATATATCCGAACTTTAATAGAAATTGCTGGAACAATCCCAAATTTCAGGGAGGACCTATTACCCGCTGCACTATTCAATAGTGTATTTTAAATGTATATATGTACCCACGTGGACATGTTACTATTTATAATGATGCAATATTTATGATGTCCACGTGGACACATATATATCTTTAAAATACACTATTAAATAGTGCAGGGGTAAAAGGTCATGTTCAAAGTTTGGGATTATTACAACAACTTCGGTCAAAGTTCAAATATATTTCAGACATTTTTCCCTTTATTACTACTACAACATATTCAGTATAATCCTATAATCTTCCATGTATGTAATTTCCTTTTAAATTATTTATAATGTTTTTTAAACATAAGTATTCATATAGTTTTATTTAACTTATTATCTCCAAAATAATATTTATTTTATCTTAAAAAATTGTGACTTAAATAAGAAAACAAAAATATCACAATTCTAAAGAGATAAAAAAAAAAGATAGAGTTGTTAATGTCAGAATTAAAAAATGAGAAAATAATGACTGCATAATTGTAGTTTAAGAAAACACATAACCAATTAACGAGATAAATTTTGAAATAGTATAGATATGGGATCAAAAATTAATTTGACATAGAGTAATATATCATATACTTAGGAAACTTCCACAATAGATAAACTACGGATTTACCTTCATATTGTAGTGAGTTGCACTTTTTAGTCTTGATTTCTACTTCTTTCAATCTTGAATTATGATAAATTAGTGTTATTCGTGGAGAGTAAGGAGCATATTATATATTAGATTATGAATGCCTTACAATTTAAAAATAAATGTTTTCTCAATTGATATCAATACTTGAATTTCAAAATTAAGTTCCTTTATTATTTATATTAAAATTTTGGTTATTATTGAAAGAATATTGATAAAAAAAATACTATAAAAATAATTGTGAAAAAGCTTTAGTATTTTTCATTTTAAATTTTGTTAAAAGGCAAAATAGTTACAAAACTTTAATTTTATAAATATAAAATTGATCTAAAGTTTGTACTCACTCCATTTCAATTTATGTAATATTTATTTGACTTAACATGAAGATTTTTGTTATTTAAAAAAAACACTTTTAAACTTGTGGTCTAAAACAAACCATAGATGTTCATATGACTATAAATCATCTCACAAAGAATAAAATGAATATTTTAAAGTCAAAATATTATTAAATATATTAATACATCATTCTTTTGAAATTGACTACAAAGAAAAAAATGTCACATAAATTAAAGTAAAAATTGTATAATTTTTCATAGTGGTAAGAGCTAATTACATTATATCCCTACTCTTTTTCAAATTACAAAAATTTGTTAGAATTAAAAAAATTAGGATACATTAGCAGACTTACGGATACATCGGTCGTGATACATTGCTCTTCAGGCAACTTGCAGACACATAGCTCGCAGATGAATCCGAGAGGGAATATGGATGTATCTAAGAGGGGAGATATGTATTCAAGAGAGGATAGAGATGTATTCAAGAGGGGATAAAGATGTATTCGAGAGAGGATAAGGATGTCTCCGAGAGGAGATAGAGGATAGGGATGTATATGAAAGAGGATTTTTGTATTTTTTTTAAATAGTAATTTTTTTTAGAAATTATAATAAAATAAGATGTGAACTCACGTAATTTTTTTAAAACTAGAATTGAAAAAAATATTAATTATATCGGGCCCCTGAACGGGCCTTCAATTATCTAGTATTTCAATAAAGAGAAAAGACATAAAATCACTATTGAAGTTGTTTTGGATTTTCAAAAAGACACCTTAACTTTGCAACCATCTTATTACCCCACTGAACAATTTTGAACATATATTATTATATTATTTTTCGATCATCCCCATATTTTAAGAAGCAAGTGTGTTCACACACCAATCATTACATGACACGTATTAATTTAATTAAAAATGTATATTTTTTTTCATTTTAAGTTTTCTCTTCATTTCTCTCTCCTACTTTTTGACTTATTTTAATTTCGATTTCATCTTAAATTCCACTTCATCTTCCATCCACCACTTTCAAGTGATCCATCCCTCCAATTTCTTTCTTTTTCTTCACCTCCCACCCTCACCCCACTCCACGTCAATTTGAACCCCTCTCCCATTTTTTTTTCTTTTCTTTTTCTTCTTATTCTCCAGTCAAATTCTTTATTTCATTGATTTTTTTATAAAAAAGAATTCATACTATTTTCTAGACTTTATTGAATTATAGATAACAAAACTAATTATTTTTATAAAAAAATTTAAAATTTTGATGGTATTATCAATTATTCATTTTCATATAACTTCAAAATTAGAAATGATAATTTAAAAGAATCAATGAATTCCCCGAAAATTGAAAAAGAACTTAATTGAAATCGCATAAAAAAATTATATGATACATTGATACTTCCTAATCATCTTGAAATCTAATGGGTTTATCATATTGTTTGAAATGTAAGAAAATGTTTAAATAAAGTTTTAAAATTAAAGAGAGTAAAACTAATAGTAGTAAAAAAAGGAAGATGAAGTTGTGGTAAAAATGACTACATTGAAAGTGAGAAGCTCCAATGGAGATGACAATGAATATTTGAAGAAGAAAGAAGAAAGAAAGAGAAAAAATAAAAAGGAAAAAAAGTTAAAATAAAAGAAATAAGAAAATATATTTTATAATAAAATACTTGTAAAAATAAAATTATATTACTTATTGTAGGTTGCTCTCTCTCTCTCTCTTTGAGAGAGTGCACACACTCTCTATATCATGTGGACAAAAAATGATGTAGTAATATATGTTCAAGATTGTTTAGTGGGGTAATAGCACGACCGCATAGTTAAAATGTCTTTTTGAAAATTTACAACAAGTTCAGGTGTCACTTTATGTCTTTTCTCTTTAATAAATGATGTAGATGATGTTATATGAAAACCCTATAAGGTTCGTTGTAGTTTCAATTTCAGATTATGTTTCTAGAATGTATATGCTCAAACTTGCTCATCTTTGATAACTAATATAATTCATTTGAACATTCTTACATATTGTCACGATCCAAAGTATAGCGTAGACGTGACATGACGTATACACAAGCCACTTGACATACATACAACACAATAGAAATATAATAAAAGAGAATTTGAAGTAATAAATGTCTCATATCATAATAGAGTGAATAAACCTTACCCCTAGTGCAAGAACTAGGTTCTTGTATGTTTCCCGAAGAAAGAGCACTAATAAGAAACACAATAATTTCTCATGAAAACCTTCCTCACTCAAGGAAGGAAAAAACACAGTTTTATTATTCTTCAACACTTGATTCACAATTACTACTTAATAATCAATGAACTCACTTTGCTCTCAAGAAGTCAAACTTGCTTCTTGTTACAATTCTCTCAGCTCGACTCTCCAAGAAGTAAAACTCACTTCTTATTACAATTCTCTCCACTCATCTCTCCAAGAAGGCAAACTCGCTTCTTGTTACAATTCACTCAACTCAACTCTACAGAAAGAATCCTAACTCTAGTACTTCTTTCTTCTACGTTTTGACCTCTCTGAATAGTTTTTGTCCTCGCACTTGTTAACTCTTTGTTTTTGAATTGACCAAGACACATTTGTTCGTGTTTCTGCCTTGTTCTTTTATAGGGATTGAATTTAGCTTGACCAATTTATATAAGGAAAGAAATTAGTTTTCCTTGAATACTAATCCTTTTCCTTTTTAAACTTGTGTGCCTCTTTTCCTTATTTGCGTTGGACTCATCCGCGTTATTAATGTCTTCCTCTTTGGACTCGAATTGCTATTTAAAACAAAAATTCTTCGTTATTTATATTTGCTTGAGTCAACTCCTTACCGCTTCTCTCGTTTTGAAATTTTGTCCTTGATCTGTGAACCTGGTTCCCGTTGTCATCATCAAAAGCCATTTTGAAGGCATTGCTAAATCATGAATTTACCCCCTTTTATGATGACAAATATACCTAGGTCAGCAAGACAACAAAACAAACAAACTTCCCCCTTTTGACATATCAAAAAGAAGAGTAAAGCACTAAAACAACACGATAATAACCACTCATAGCCTAAAATGGCAGCACCTAGGCAGAAGAAGTAGATATCAATAAAAATCTGAGGATATTAGCCATCCAGATACAAAAACACAACACAAGGCAAGAATAACTAATCAACCAAAACAAGATGCACTAGGTTTTAAGCTCATGCAGCTCCACAAAAATATCCAATAGTTAGAAAATACAACAAAATAAAAAATTGTCTTAAAGAAGCAACAAAAACTAGAACGATGTTTTAAGAGGAAGATATATGGGGGCTTTGGAGAGGTGATATACCATGAGTTTACGATATTTTTGATGCGTTTCACTTAGAGTTTGTGTGTGTCTTGGGCTATTTTGTTGTTGGAAATAATGGTTTTACGTAATTCTTGCAGGAAATAAGTTCGGATGCGGTTGATTGAGATAAGAGCTAAAAATTGCAGAAGTGGCCAGTGACGGCCTGTAGGTGGTCCATCGTAGGTGAAAGTTTAGGGAAATCTGACAAAGTGTGAAACCACGGAAGCAATGACAGACCGTAGGTCGAGTGACGACCCGTCTTGCACATCCATCGATGAGATCAGAGAATTTGAGGTTCCTCTACATGAATCATGGAGGCAGGCGACAGACCGTAGTCCACTCCACGGATCGTAGGTCCAACCGTCGTCTGAAGGCCTTGAAATATTGTCCAAGTGCTGATCCACGGAAGGAGACCACGGACCGTAGGTTAACCCACAGTCTGTAGGTCGAGGCGTCGACAGAAACCACATCTGAACTGATTTTCCTTAGTTTCCTTTCCTTTCCTAGTTGATTTAGGTTTTGTTTTCTATAAATATTAGTTGTAATTTCCGTTCTTGGGAGTTAGACATTATTGTATACTTTTAGTTTTTGGTCTTTTGGGAAATATTTTGCAAACACTTAGCAATTTAAATTCCGGAAGTTGGTTTATGCAAATTTTGCTTTGAATTTCAATTCAAGATTTCGGTTTTCATCTATTCTCATTGTAAGTTCATGAATTCTTTTAACCTAATTATGAATTGTGAACTCTCAAGCATGAGTAGCTGAATCCACATTATCCTTTGAATATTTCTCATCTTAAAATGTAACTATCTAAGTTCTGCGCGCTGACAATGTGTAATTTATTTACATCATAAGGAAAAATTGACCTATAAAATAGGTAACTTTTCATATTAGACAATCTTCATATGTCAAGTCTGATATGATAATTTGAAAAATAGAACGATAACATATTGCAATTTGTAAAGTTGCACGAATAGCATAAAATTTTACAAATAGGCAACTTTTCATCTTCGTGTCAAGTCTGATATGATAATTTGAAAAATAGACTATCAGTGAAATTACAATATTTGAGCACAAAATGTAAATCCAAAATGTAATACTAACAAGATAGTGAACAAAGTTTTTTTTTCACTCACCAGCAGTGGCGGATCTAAGATTTTAAGGTTGTGGGTGCTCTGAAAGTAATGGAGTCAAAAATATAAAAAAAACATGTTAACAATGAGATTTGAACTCGGGCTTAACAACACTAAAAGAGCATTAACCACCCACCCAAGAGCCAATGGGCCAATCAAATCATTTATTCATTGGGTGCTCTATGTTAATTTTATACAAGTACCTCTTAATTTCTATATAGATATATATATTCCAAGACTAGGTTAATGGGTGCTCGAGCACCCGGCATGAGCCATGTGGGTCCGCCCCTGCTCACCAGTAACAACTTGTTTCTTGCTAGAATTGGTGTTAAAGTTTGTCTATTTGCATTCTTGAAAAGCCATTGAAGGATCTGTTATATATGTGAATGCTCAAGTTAGCTAGATGTGAACATGACGATAAATAGTTTTATGATGAAGACAAAAATATATTAGAAAACTAGCTAACCTGCATGTTAGTGGAAATATATTTTAAATAGACTAGATTCTTTAGACTATACAAGTGAGACAATTTTAACTATATGTATTGTCTGTAATAAGCCAAAATTTCTTGTCTTTGGCCTTTGGAGAAAGATGAAGACACTAATCTTGTTGTGTTTTGTGATATTTGTGGCAATAAGGATTTTATTTATACAAATTAAATATATAGTAAGACTAATTGATCATGTGGTGGGTACTAAGAAAATCTTGAATCAAAGGGAGAAAAAATGACACTAATAATGAAATTAAAATGTAATAAATGGATTTTATCTATGGTGGAAACTCTGTTCACCATACAAAATGTAGGGCCTTTGGTGGTGTTTGGTTTATTGCCATCTAAAGGAGTCTTGGGGTATTTTTCATGTTACAATAAGATTTAATAGAAAGATCAGTCTTGAAGTCCCAACTGCCAAGGCAGAAATTGAGTTGCTTTGAATTACTACTTATCGAGCAGGTGTAAAAATACGATACTATATAGTTGTTGGTTGAAATTAGATAATGGCAAAAATACATGTAATTGAGTGATAGATTGATCTTCTGATGAAACGAACGACAAAACCTTGTGATAGCTATCTTGTAGACCAATACTTGCGATAGCCTTGAGTTTTTTTTGCTTATTAGAATTATTTTCATTTTGAATCTAACACTCTCATGGTCTCATTAGGTGGTACTATTCATCTCAAAGGATTTTTTGGAAGTATTATATGAGGTAGGTCCAAAAAATATAAGTTGTGGGAACCATGAGCAATTAACAATGTATGAATAATAACTAAGTAATTCTTGAATAGTGTTTATGCATGTATTGTTAATCCTTTCGTTAAGAAGTCTTTTTAACCATGTCCAACGCTAAAACTCGCCTCGTTCCTAATTTCCTTACCAATGGGGTAATGAATGAGAAAAAGGATTAAACAATAGAGATTTAGTTCAGGATTTGCTGCTATCTAGTAGTCTGACTTTAATCAATCGAACTGAGGGTGTAAACCCAACAAAATTGACACGATGAGTAATTTGGGTAAAGGTAAGGGTTAGTAAAACACACATTCATAGATTTATCAAGTCGCGAGTGAAAGTTCCTGCTAAGGTTACCAATCGTGTAGGGATACATAACTTATCGGCCTTGCATATCAAACACTAGGATAGGATTACTATTATTAGGATACTTGCGTTAAGAGCTTGTGGGGAACACATATACTCTAGTTTCCATCTTATATTGATAATTCAAATTGTGAATCTTGTTTACTTGTTACTTAATCATTCTAATTAGCAATCTGTTACTTATTTACAATAAACCCCCTATTACTTTTCTCGGAAATAGTTTGACTAAAAAGAGATAATTGTGAGTTAAGTTTAAGTCTAAACCATATTCCTCGTGGGATCGACCCCAACCTACAAGTTGGGTTCTTTACTAGATAACGATCGTTTATGCTTTTTTAAGAGAGGTGTAATTTGAGCGTATCAAATATTGGCGCCGCTACCAGGAAATACGACTTTTAGATTAAGTGTAACTACATTATTGAACTTTAGTCAAGTATTTCCTGATTTTACATTTTTGTTTTGTTTTTGTTTTCTACATGTTTCAACTCTAGTGTATGCCAAGTTCACGGAGTCGAGGCGAACCCTTGAACCACTACGATCCTGAATTAAGAAGAACTCTGAGGAAACTGAATAATCAAGGGGTACACAACAATCCAATCCGAGAGGGTCTAGGAGGTGGAGTTGAATTGCAACCTCCACTACAACAAATTCGAGTATTGGTGACGAAAAGTTTTGTCACTTGAAATTCATATTTCGTCACAAAAAATATTTTGAGACAAAAAATAATTCGTCAATCAATCGTCCCTAAATCATGGGTCACTAAATGTATATAGAGACGACTTAGTGATTCGTCACTAAATAGAGTTCTATTAACTACAAAAATTATTTTCATCCCCAAATGCATAGTATTTATGACAAACTTGTTTGTCATAGAAATTACAAAAAATCATCGGTAATAGTATGTTTTCGTCACTAAATAGGTTATTAAGGTGGACAAAATTGGTGCATCACTAAGTATTTGATGACAATGTCATTTTGTCTCTAATGTAATACGCATTTCGTAGCTAAACAAATATTATTTCGTCATTAAAAAGTAACCTTTACCTACAAATTAATTTTTGTCCATAAATATATAAATTAGTGACAAATTAGTTTTTTAATAATTTTGCTATTGAAAACAATAAATATCATCACTAAAACTATTTTTTTAACGATGAAACAAAATTGTCACTACAAAATGATGTAATTAGCGACAATCACTATTGTCATAAACTACAAAGCTAATTTGTAGGTACTTTGGGACAAAAATTATTCTCGTCACTAAATGTTATACTTTTATGACGAAAAAAGTATGCTGTAGTTGTCTCTAATAGTGAAGCATTTAAGGACAAAATATTTTGCCACTAATACTAACAGAAGCAAGTCAATAATAATTTAAAATTTTATACACCATGTCACATAGTATTAAAAACGACAAAGATTACATACTCATGCTAAACATTAATAAAACTAAAGCAATAAAATCAAAACTGCTTCGTTAATTACACAAACTAGTGTACAATAAAAATTTACCAACCCTCGTTTTCACAAACTAATGAACATTTGCCTCATTTTGGCAATTGAATTTAACAGAACTGAATGTTATTGTGGAAGGTGAAAATCATGTTGCATTGACTTCTATTGCAACAATTGTACTTTGGAAAATGTACATATTGCCATGGATGTGTTGCCGCTTCAGCCACACTCTTATAATAATTTGTCTACATTGCTTTTTGTTGCCTCTTTTTGTCTATGATGTCTAGTTGTTGTAGCATATTCCTTACACTGCAGGGTCAGTCAAATATAAAAATAACCCATGAATTGATATTATAATATAATCAACCAAAAAGAAATAATTATTTAATGAAGGAGATAATTACAGCCCAATTCAAGTATCAATATTCACATATTATACTAGTTTACCATAATCGGAAAAACCGACAAGAATTATTAATGAAATTTGTAAACAAATGGTAATAACCCAATGGCAAGACAAAATCAAGTCTTAACAGCACAATGAATATTGAGTAAGTAGAACAATCGGTTCGGAGATTAAAAGAATTAAAGTAATCAATCACAATTACTAAATTAATCAAGTAAGCGAATTATTAACAGGTCAACATAGAGGGCAGATATTAAGGCATCACACTCAATTAGTGAAGTAAAGAAATTATTCTTGATTTTTCGTAATATAGTATAAACAAACCAAATAAATATATGTTTGCCATATAAAATGACTAACATCATTTGCTCAAATTACTCAAATCAGTATAAGGAAGGTAATTAGTCAAGGAGTTTATTAATAATTACTAAAATAACTATGGAAAAAAACAATTCATGATTTAATGGAAGAAACAAAAATCAGTAAAATTCAACTAGGCATTCTAAAATTTGAGATTCACACACTAATATTATGATCCAAATTTGAAAAGGAAAGAAGTCAATAATGCTGAATGGACGAAAAATAGAGCTGGCCAGAGAATTACAATCCTTTACAACATAGATGACCATCATGGAAAACAATATAAAAAGATCTTCATTATCCCCAAGTAGAATGCACATATACAATAGCCATGCTCATGATAACACAATCACAAAGAATTATTATAATCAAATTTTAAAGCAAGGAGGAGATTAATAGAGAGAGCTAATCTGAAAAAGAATGTGATCCAAATCATGTTGTTTTCATAGAGACATTAGCAGTAAGCACTATACAATACAATACAATTTAGAGGTAGAAAAATCTTAATCATTAAGAGGGATAAACATTCATGAGAATCATAAAATTATGGGCAAAGCATATAACTTTTTTTTTGTCTCAAATATAAAAAATAGATGAAAGATGAAAGATGTAGCAACTGGGTTAGATGAATCTTACCGGGAAAAGGTCTGTTAAATCAAAATCGAACTTCCGAACTCAATTTTTTTTATTCAATTTGGCTATTACCATGGTGGTTCACCATGGTCATTGGATAGAGATTTCATTTCCGTTGAAGCCTGTTGGTGGGAGCAACAATACTCTTGCTATTATTTCCTTCAGCCTCGCTGGATGAGTGAAGAGAGGAGAGCAGAGGTGGTGTCCACTGGGCTCGTGCTGGTCGATTTATCGGTATGCATATGGTGGCTCGCCGGTGGTCTTTGGGTGGTGGTTTCTGGAAGAGAAGAGGCGAGGGAAGAGGAGAAGGACAGAAGAGGGGTTTCGCTGGCATTTATGGTGGTTTGCCGGCGAAGAGGAGAAATGGGCTCGTTTGGTGGTTGTCGTCGGTGGTTACTGGAAAGGGCGAGGAGAGGAGGTTGGAGGAGTCTGGCGTTGGTGGCTGTTTCAACGCAGATGGCGGACAACCACGGGGGAGAGCGGAAGTCTAGGGTTCTGCTTGGTCGGTCTTAACCATTGAGCGGCGCTGGCTTTGAAAGAAGAAGAAGAATGAGTGAAAATGTTAAGGGTTTTGGGGTGTTAAGAGTATTAAAATAGGGGGGAAAAGATTAATAGTTCCTGACCATTGGATCTAAATAAATGAACGATCATGATTTAAAGAGATATTGATCACGTAAGAGGACGGCTAAGATGGGATTTGAGATATGAGACTTGATGGGTTGTAACTGAAGTGAATTGTGAGAAAATGGTTATAATTCGAGCAAACAAGTGGCTATAATGGAAAGGAAATTTAAGTGATAGGCTAAAATTGGTATACGATTGAATAAAAGGCTAGAATTGAAATAAATTGGGTAGAAAATGCTATAATTTAAATAATTTGGAGAAAAACTAAGTGAATTGCGATTTAAATAATAACACACTATACATAATAAAAATTTGCATATGAAATAAACATACTTAAATCTATTAATACACGCTAAATAGATAAGCAAATTAATTATTTCAAATATTTAACAACTAATAATAATAATAATAATAATAAGTATTATTATTATTATTATTTTGAAAATTATGAATGTTAGTGTATATAATTATTTAGATAAAAATAAAATATAAATTTAAACAAAGAGTAAAAGAAATAGGTTTTACAATACATTTTAAATCGAATATCAATTCAAAAAGGGTTGTAGGTCTGTCAAAATTGGGTGTCAACATATAGGTATTACCTTCTAAAATCAATGAATTATCGATGTTCTGTTGTGTATATCACTAAGGGAGACAGGACATTCAAAGTTCTGATGAATCGTTAACATAAATAAAATTTGATTTATTATGACATTTCTATGAGTATCGCCTCACAATTTATACTCAGATGGATCATCGGTTAGCTCTTTGCCACTACATTATTAAACGAGATTTAAGTTCATGATTTGACAATAGACTAATAAATTTTTTAAAATTAGTTTACATATATATATATATATATATATATATATATATATATATATATATATATATATAATTACCTATTAATTAATATCGATGTTATTCCATATTCCAAGTAAAATTTATCATTATATTTTTGTCTACTCCATGGACTCAATTTTTTAATAAAACAAAATGTTCCAACTTCCGGAGGTCAGTTCACATTAAATTTTAATTAAGAAAAATTAATTAGGTTAAATTAAATAATACCGACCTTCGGAGATCGATATTTTATATTGTTTTTGTTTTTTATTTTACATAAATTCGTCTTCCGGTCAATGATTTATTTAAAATTAATTGAAAATTATTAATTTTGAGTTTTTTGTATTTTTATTGACATAAAATTACATTGTATTATTAATTTTATAATCTAGTACCGATCACTAGAGGTCGATTTTGAATAAAAAATAAAACTATTGACCTCCGGTGGTCACTATATGAATATTTAATGAAAATAAAATCAATTACATGAATTTAATATTACCGACTTTTGTAAGTGGATATTGTAATATTTAATTTAATTTTACACATTACCGTCCTCCGAAAGATAATTTGATTTAAGTTTATTAAAAATATTTTTTTTCTTTTTATATCTAACCAAGGTAATAATTAATATTATTCTTTATTTGTTAATCAAATATCGACTATAAGAGATCGTTTTTTATATCTATTTTAAGAGAATTTTTTTGACCTCCAGAGGTCGGTGTGGGTTTCGTTTTTTTGTGTGTGGCCACAACCGACTTCTTGGGTATGATTTTCTTAAGAAAAAAATAATTGTTTTTTACAATACCGACATCTGAAGGTAAGAAATTATTGACTTTCATTGGAGGCCGATATTCACAGTATTTTTAATAGTGGAAAAAGTTTGTAGATGACGAATCTTTTGTAAAAAAAAATTTTTTTAGCCATTTAAAGTGCATAACATATTCATTTAAGACGAAAATTAATTTTGTCACAAAGAGAAAATAATTTGCGACAAACGTTTTAACGTAGCTAAATAATATTGTAGATAAACGGAGACAAAAAGATGATAGTCATTAACTGTTTATATTATTAGTGACAAAAGTGAATGTCACAAATGATATACAATTAATGACTAAAGTTTACACCATTTCATTACAAATATTATTATGTCACTAATTTAAATATATACTTTTAGTGACGAATTATTTTCGTATCTAAACTTAAACTTTTTAAAGACGAATAATGATTTGTCACGAATTGTCAGTAAAATTAGCAACGAAACTGATTGTCACCAATAACCTCAAATTCGTGGCTAATATTGCCTTATAATTGGCGCCAATTAAAAATTTTGGCGGGAAAAGTTTGTAAACAAAACATTTGTTACAAAATTATTTTTGTCACTAAATGTATGTGAGTCATGCATTTGTGGTTCGTCACAAATTGTCAACAAAATTAGTGACAAAACTGATTGTCACTAATATCCGTAACTTTGTGGTTAAATTTACCTAATAATTGGCGCCATTTTAATTTTTTGGTGGGAAAGATTTGTAGACAAAACATTTGCTACAAACTTTATTTTTTGTCACTAAAAATATGTGAATCATGCATTTGAGGACGAAATGTAAGTTTTGTCACAAAAAATGTATAATTGGAGACGAATTTTTTATCGTAGCTAAACTTTTCGTGGCTAAACATCAGATTTATTGTAGTGCTCTTGGGGTTGTTAATGTGCCCGCTCAAGTTCATGGTGGTAATCTAAACGGAAATACAGAAAGGGTGCAGAATCCGCTAGCACAGAGGTTTCGTGAGAACTATAGGGATGACTATGATGCGGTTGGATCAGATGAACCTATTGTTCTCCCTCCTCTACATCCAGGACATACATTTGTGGTGATTAACAACCTTAAACAAATGCTTACGACAAGGGGGTTGTTTGCTGGGTTGGCTTCGGAAGACCCATACACTCACATGGCTAAATTGTCAAGTGTCTATAAGAGTTGTGTAGGATGACCGGAGTTGGATATGGATGTATAGGTTTGAGAGTATTCCCATTGTCGTTGATCGGTGATGCTGTTGTGTGGTTTTTTAAGCTGCCTTATAATTCGATCTATACATGGGATCGATTGTATAAGGTGTTCGTAGAGAGGTATTTTCATGTATCCAAGATGTTAAATCACAAGGATAAACTGAATAATTTCACAGCACTACCTCTAGACTCCATAATCAGTTCATAGGATAGGATCATTAGGTTCATGAGGAGTGTTCCGAATTACCACTTAGATGATGAGTCACTGAATGAGTACTTCTATAAAGGACTGGATGGCAATGGAAGGGCTGTGTTGGATACTATTGCTAGAGGGTCATATGGTGAGTGCACTTTTGAGAAGATCGCTGAAAAACATGAGAGGATTTCCCAAAACAATAAGGCATGGAGCACTAGAAAGGAAAATACTAGAAGGAGCACGTTTGTTGTCCAAACTGCACCAAGTCAATCTAATGATGACATTCGTGAAGAGATGACTCAAATGAGGACAAAACTAGACTTGGTATTGAAACATGTGAGTGGAAATGTAGAAAAGGTGATTGCGGTAAATTATCTAACTAGAACTCCACCACCGCCAGTTGAGGAATGTTACTATGAGGAGGATGCAAATTTGGTAAATGATCAAATGGGAGTACTTCAAGGAAACCAAGGTCGGAACTATGACAACTACAATCGTGAGGGAAATTATGTCCGGGATGGGAACTACAATCGTGATAAAAATTACAACCGGAACAACTATGGTAACAAGAATGAGAGAGTTGGCCCTATGTTCCACCGGGTAATAGAGATGCTGGTAATAGTATGACTCGCATTGAGGATATGATCCAAAAGGTGATGAAGAGGTTTGATGCGATAAATGAAAATGTGAAAAAGATGTGAAATGATTTATCTGGGATTGGTTAGAAGGTGGATGCCCATGCAATGTCAATAAAGCAACTTGAGCAGCAATTTAGTCAATTGTCCACTACTGTAAACCCACGTCCGCCTGACACACTTCCTAGAAACACCATCCAAAATCCGAAAAATGATGGGCATTGTATGATAGTCACTACTCACTGAGGAAAGCCGACCATTGACCCACCCATGCCGTCTGAGATTGAGAGAGTGATTCTAATTTTGGTGTTTGATATGTTGTTCTACTTTTTCTTTGAATTGAGGGATAGTAAAACTGCGAGAATTGTCCACTATAGGCTGATTTTCTCCATCTGGAAAAATCTTAGGAACCAACTCACTTTGTCTACTAGCATTATCAGTCCCATTCTAAATTTGATTTTTGCCTGTTATCGACATGATTGCTAACAAAGGTTTTTTTCCTGTACTTTTACTTTAGTTTCAAGCTGAGATATTGCACCCATGTTTAAGCAAGTAAATCAGTAGTTTTTCACTTCTAAAAGGTATGTTTTGAACTCCCTCTTCATATATAAGATTATAATGGTGTTTTGACACCATTTAGTAAAATGGTCACGAAATTGTGTTCGGAAGAGTTCAAGTTTTTATGTTTGTTCTTTCATGCTATGCATTTCTTTTTCTTTCCATTATTTCCTTTGAATTTAGAATTTTATATCATATAAAATAATATCTCCTTCATATTTTGAAAGTAGTCTATATGAATCACCTATACCATTCAACTTTGTTGAATTTAATTAGCTTCTGAAGACCAAATATCATTCTATGAAAATATGAAGGTCAAAATGTTATTTTTTATAGATCGTATATATTATATCCTAATATGGTTTTCTTATTGTAATTTGATTAGCATGTCATTCAAAAATGCCAGATAATCCAGTTATAGGTATAATGACTTTGCCATCTGGTTATCCTTGGATGATAAAACTCGTCCATTACATGTATGTGAACTCTCTTTCGTTTCGACTTTGTGATGGTTAGGTTCTTTCTTTTCCTTATCAGTCTTGCCTTATATAAATACGTATGGGTGTTCTTTATAGAGATGTTGGAAATGATACAGGGAGTTCTCTATTTTATTATGTGTTAATTATTTGGTTAACACTGCTATGTCTAATTGTAGTACCAAAAGTAATGTATATGGTACTTTATACTTGAGATCATTTGATTGGATGGATATATTTGGGTTTGTTTTGTTACCATGTATATTTGATGTATCTTTCTGAAGCAGACATGTGCATTATGATTATGTTCATAGTCTTTGATTGTTTTACTATCCGGATGTTTATTCCTTCATCTTCTTTGTTTCCACACTTTTTTGCTCTCTTTCAGACTTCTCAATAGTTTCTCGAGCTGTCTTCATCTTCTCAACCGGTGTTACAATATTCAAGTTTCCGCTCTCACCCTTGCCAACTCCTTCTCTCTTTTTCAATCTTTTTTAGGGTTTCGTTTTCCTGTCTGATTTGACCTGATGAGGTTAGAGATCAGTAAGGGATAAGGATGAAAAGGATATAACTCAACTCTACTATTGAAAAAAATGGTGAAATTTTACTATGAGTTTGAAAAATTACTTTACAAATTTCATAGAATTGTCGAGTGTAAATTATAACAAAAAAGACGGTACATAATGTTTTTATTATTATAAATTTTGTTGTGCTTTTGGATCTTTTCTTACTTGGTTCTGTATACACATGTTTTTTTTAAATGTTTGGAGTCAAAATTCTTGATTTTCCCCATAATGGCATCTTTGGGAGGTCATGAGGACATCTGAGAGGGCTGTAGCGGGCCGACATTGTTTAAGAGATTTTTCCTCTTCTCCTAAGTTCTATAACACTATGGATTAATATTTTCAAAGGTTAGTAATAAATTTTTGTTCAGGCAATTAATTTTTTTACCTATTACCTGTTTTCTAGACTAGATTCGAGTAGACAAAAAAAAGTTATTTTAGCTCTTCCTAAAAATCAGGATGTGAAACAGGTTTTTATTAATAATTTAGTGTGGTGAACATGTACTAATAATAAGTAACTATGTTTGGAACTATGGTCAGAAGCATCTATACTTTGGTGATAAGTGAAGCAAGTTATATTTCGTTGTTTCCGGCTAATTGTGATTTCACTGCTAAAACATTTAATAATTTGACTGTTCCAAGCATTTGTAGTATAGAACTATAGGAGACATCATGGACCTATTGAAAGAAATGTCATATTTCTAACAATGTGATACTGAAGCAGTACTCAAGTAGAACAGGGAACTCCTTCTTCCAAACAAGCGAGTCCTGTATAATCAACCATCAGTGTTTTCAACACTCCTCTCAATTTTTTATTAAGAGCTCCACACTTCTACAAGAGTTTGAGACCACTTGTTATGCCATGTGATAGATTGGGTGTATTCAAGTAGAGGGGTATTTTTAAGACTAACAATAGTTTGAGGAAAAAACTAATAATTCACCAAGTTCAGAATGTTAATACTTCTCTCTTCTTTATATTGCATTATGACAATAGCATTTCAAATTTCACCGCAATGACACAAGATAAGGTAAATTAATATCAATGACCTCTTTGTAGGAGTTTAATTCTTATTGATAAGTATTTAACTAAGCAGTAAAGATATCCTCAAAACAATGCTCCACTATTAATTTGTACCTACTCATAACTAGGCTTTTAGTGCGACAAAAAGATGATGTGATATTTGATGTTCTTCTAATATACTTCTTGACACTTCCATTCTATAGTTTGACGGTTATCACATGAATGAGGCATTTTAAGTACAAGCGTCGTCTTTTGGCAGTACCTTTTTTATTCCTTTGGTCTCCTTTTCATTCTTGGAAAATGCTAATATTAGCTAAGAGATTTTTGTAGGCCGACTGTCAGGGTTATTCAATGCATTTACTTTGAAATAGGTTGTTAAAACTTCTCATCTATACATTTTTACCCTAAATAGTTAAAAGAATTTCAATGCACATAATTTTATGGCATTCACAGAATTAGGTTTTTAGTATTAATTTACTAACTCGCAAAAAGCTATTGTTAAGAATATGACGCGTAAATGATATATTGTAACTTTTCCCAGGGAACATCATATGAGCCCTCTTTCCCACTTAATAGATTCATTCCTTCGTTACGGCGGTTGTGGGTATGTGCCGTTCAGAGATGCTATCAGAGTAGGAAAGTTAGCCAAGTTCTCTTGCCTAGTTTAGATAAAGCACCCCTTATCGCCCCACGACATCTGGTTAGGACACAAAGCTTATTCTATTCCAAAAATAGCGGATTCTATAACAGCATTCTGCCTTTTCGAAGACAGAGCACTCGTGGCACACAAGGTCAGACCATACCTAGAAAACATTATCGGTGTTGGTTTAAATGAATCTAAATAAGGAATTCTTATTCAATCATTAGGTAGAAATATTTTTTGCTGAATTCTACCTACTTCACATGTACATGTTACTATGAAATGAACGATGAACAAGACCTACATATTGTGTAGTATAGGATGTTGTTGATATCAGATGATAAAATTAACTGATCTTTTATGAGAAACCCATCGATGATTCAACATTTTTTTTATGTCTTCTAAATGTTTATACATTTGAATTGCATAGGCTCACTTCGATAAGTTCATAGATTTGATTTATGTGGGGTACTATGCAAGTAATTTAACTTGCTGCTTCAATGATCACCATCTCAGTGAAGAGTTGAAGAGGTTCCTTCAAAAATTGGAGAAAGTCCAAGAAGAAGGCCTTTGTGAAGTATTCAAAGAAAAATGAGACTGAATGACTGATGAAGGTAAAAAAAAATATTACAAGCACTGTTTTTATGCTTGTGTCATTCACATGTTGGCTCATGCCAGGTACTAAATCTGAATGTCATCCCTCATAGATTGTTTTTGTGGGAAGGGGGGGGGGGGGGGATGGCTTGTATCCACTTTTGTTGTATATATTGAATGTATTTCAATAAAAAAAATCATGCTTTCTCCAGAATTCTTATTTAGACCAATGTTCATGTTCTCTGATACTGGTAATAATAAGAGATGTCGTAAGAATTAGTTTCTACTAGGGGTGTACAAAACTGAACCGAAAACCGAACCAAATCGCAAATCGAGTCAACCCGAAAAAAAAACCCGACTAGTGGTTTGGTTTGACTTGGTTTGGTTTTAAAAAAAAAAACCCGACTATATTTGGGTTGGTTTGGTTTTAACTAAAAAAAACCAACCCGAGACCAAACCAACCCGAATTTATATATATAATTTTAAAATTTTATTTTATACATAAAAATATTTACTTTGATATAATTTTTAAATATTTCTTATACTTTTCCATAGTTTTTATCTTTTAATATATTATTTCAAGTTTGAAACTTAGAATTATGAATGGGCCAATAAAAATTATAGTCCACAAATGTTGGTAATTATAATAAAGCTTAAATCAAAATCAAATTAATACTAATTCAAGAAGAAAATCAATTCAACACTAAGAATTACAATAATATTGAATATTTGTTCTTTAGTTTTACATTGGTTTAGACAATTAAAATACATAATCTAATTTTAATTTTCTTTAATATTTAACCATGTAACTAATACTTATTAAACTTAATTTTAGCATGATTTAGTACTTTTAAATTATGATCATTTTCATTATGACTTGTTAATTTGCAATATTTGTTTAAGGCAATTTCATTATTATTATTTTTGTTGGATATTTTAGTGTCATTAATCATATCATATTGTGTTATATTTTTAAGAAACATCTTAGATAGTTGTATTTTGGTAGGACTAAAGAAATATTTGAAGCACAAGTAAATTATATGTTTGTATGAATACTTTACCGGAAAAACCCGAAAAAACCTGAGGTTGAAAAACCCGAGTTTTAATAGTTTGGTTTGGTTTATAAATTTAAAAATCCGACACAAATGGTTTGGTTTGATATTTGAAAAACCCGAACCAACCCGGCCATGTACACCCCTAGTTTCTACTTGATATTTGCACCTCTTAGAGTTAAATAAGTTGATACTTGCATGTTATCCTCTTTCTCTAGGAAAAACATCTGCATTATTTCTAATTCACACATACTGGTTATTTATGCAATGAATTTATTGACCTTATAGGGCTTGACGACATGAACAAGACAACAAGAGATCACTTACCATACATTTAGGTTAGGCGCTAAATATTTTGATTGAGAAATAGTGTTGAGTACTATTGGTCAATGTTAGAGTGGAGAAAATGTAATAACACGTTCGATGATACGAGGTTCATATATCGATAATGTTCGATTCATAAACATATTGTACATAGCCTCTATTTAAACATCTGTATGAATTACTGTTTGATTTTATCTATATTGATGTAATATTGGAACATGATCAATATTATCGTAAGGTACATGAACTTCTCACTCTCACATGTACATGAAAATGTCACTTTCCTACCCAAGTTAGTGCAAAGAAATTAGACTAAATGTAGTTAAATTATTTAAGTTGTATTCTTACGGTAAAAAATGATATTGAAACCACACATGTTGGGCCCGTGCTCAGCACGGGTGATGGCCAATCTAGTATATATCATGTATCATATGAGTGTGGTATATATATATATATATATATATATATATATATATATATATATATATATATATATATATATATATATATATATAAAAGAGAACCCTAAACCCGCCTATGTGGCGCCACCACAAATCAGGATTCCCTTTTAATTTATTTATTTTCAAAATTAACCTTACCTTCATGAAAAGTTGTGAATTTTATGAAGAGTTGCTACTTTTATATATGAAAGGTTGTGACTTTTTCGAAGAGTTGTAACTTTTCCACAGAGCTGTGATCTTTCCGACAAAGCACAATAAGTATTTATTCACACTACCCTTTGTTGTCTATAAATAGAGGAATTTTCTCAAATTTTAAAACAACAAAAAATTTGAACTTTTTTTTCTTCTGCACAATTAAATATTTGTGTACTTTGCTCCCGTTGAGTAGCTCAGTGACACCATTTTTTTTTGTATCAATACACTGGTGAATAGAATTTTCTATCCTGAGAGGATCTATTCCTTTACTGTAGGGGAATAATTTCCTTAAGGGGATATTGTGCTTTCGGTGGGCTCAACTTTGTCCTTTATGTTTCATTCTATTGTTACAGATCCTGGTATGTTCTTTTATAGTTATTAATTTATACTTATGTTATTAATTGTTGTTTTTGAGTACATGTTTTAAACTTCGTTGTTTAATATATATATATATATATATACATATATATAAGAGAACCCTCAACCCGGTGACATGGCGTCACCAGAATCAAGGATTCTCTTTTTATTTTTTATTTCCAAAATTGCCCTTCCCATTTGCATTAGGAACCTCGCTTCAGCCTTTAACAGCCGCTTCTCACGTTCATTATTTTACAACTCTTACCGCTCTTCATAAATGTTGCACCTATTTACAACAATCGACCAGCCTATATGGCGCCCTCACAGATCATGATTCTTATTTAACTCTTTTTAAAAGTCGCAGCTTTTCATAAAAGTGATAGCTTTTCATAAAAGTCACAACTCTTTAGAAATGTCAAAACTCTTCATAAAAGTCAAAACATTTAATAAAAGTCACAAATCGAATGAAACCTGGTGAAAAAGAAGTGAACACGTTGTTGAGGAACGAAGTAGCTCACACTTTTCACAGAAGTCACAACTTTCCACAAAAATCACAATTTTCCACGAAAGTCACAACTTTCACAAAAATCACAACTCTTCATTTTTTATTCACACCTTTTAAAACCGAACCCTTAATTTCAAGGCACCAAAAGAAGAAAGAATAAACAAAAAAAAATTGAATTCAATTGCAATGCGACATTACTACTCTTGCACCTTTCAGACCATAACTCATAGTGTTGCTGGAATTGGTTGAATTTATTACATTTGGTTCTTTAGTAAACAAAACTTCTATTTCTACCACTATTATTTGTAGGGTTTTTTTTCGCTATAGGAGAGTCAAATTCAAATACATTAATTAAGCTTCTTATGAAGTTTGTTTCATCCTATTTCATGAAGCTTAATCTTTACTGTAAATCATAATGGTTCCTGTAATTATTGCAATTTCTTTTTGCTATTTTGGTGACTTTTTTTGAACTCTATTAAAAATTTCAGCAAGGATGATTGAAAATTGATCTTCTCTTTTGTCCCTTTCTACAATTTTCTTCATATAAATAAATAAAATTGATTTCAATTGCAATGCGACATTACTAATCTTGTACCTCTCTGACCACAACTCATAACGCTGCTGAAATGGTTGAATTCATTACCTTTGCTTCATTAATAAACAAAACTTCTATTTCTGCCACTATTATTTGTAGGGTTTTTTCTCTATAGGGTGAGTCGAATTCAAATACATTAATTAACATTCTTATGAAGTGAGTTTCATTCCTCAAAGTTTTTTTCGTCCTATTTCATTAAGCTTAATCTTTTACTGTAAGTCATAGTGATTCATGTATCTATTGCAATTTATTTTTTGCTATTTTGGTGACTTTGTTTTTAACTCTGTGAAAAATTCTAGTAAGGATGACTGAAAATTGATCTTCTCTTTTGTCCCTTTCTACATGTTTCTTCATATACTTTTTGGAAAAATTGCTTGTGGGTTGTGCAATATTTGATAGCACACAACAACAAATATGTGATAACTATTATAGAACAATTGATGAAGTTTGTTAAAAGAACCAAACAAATTACTCTGTTGTTTGCCACATTTAGTAAATTATTTTGATTAGATATCTTAGGTACAAACATTTGCGCTCTTCCTAGAATATTAGTACAGAGACAATTAGCCAACTTTTTTTTATCGCAAGTTTACTAATTTGTTATATTCTTCCTCTCTTGTTTTTGGACATAATAAAAGATCAAGTTGTCATGAAACTAACAAATACCCAAAATAGACAATAACAAAAATCATTTTTATCGGCAATAAATATGCACATTAAACGAAGAGAGCTAGAGTCTTTACCGACATTAATCAATTGTCATTAGATTCAATGTCTCTATAGACTCTTTACTGACATTAATCAATTGTCATTAGATTCAACGTCGCTATAGCTCTACGGACATTTATAGAAAGTACTAATCGCCTCCGAAAATACATATTTAGAGACAATTAAACTATTAATTACCGTTAAAGATCATTTTTTTTGTAATTGTAACTCTTTCTTTTGATAAAGTTTTTTTGTTTTTTTTTTAATAAAGAAGTGATAACTCTTTCTTTTGGCTTCTTTTAATTAAACTTGTGAACTGTAAACTTGGATACAACCCTACATACTATCTTTTTGAAAAATATGTTAAGCAACATGCCTTTTTTTTCGTGATTGTTAGGAAACTAAGGTCGTTTTTATTATTATTTATGGATATTTGTGAGTTCAAGTGCTCAAAAAATTATGCTGTGAGATTTTAATATGTTATGTTTCAAAAATTTTGGTTTAGAATAACCAGTTGTGAACAGTTCCATTCAGATGCCACCTACTGCTAGGTTTATAATTGCATTACTTCTTTGTAACTGCATACTACAACCATAACAATTAATATGGTTCAATTCCAAATAAGTTGGGGCCGGTGATATGAAACCTAAGCAATAGTAATGAATATTCCGAGACAATGAGGAAAAATCTTTATAATACTAACAATTTTAGGGTCATTTTTAACATATACATGATACGACATACTATAATAAAAAAGAGATTGATGGAGCTTCGTAAGAAAGGAGCCGAAGGTCCTCCGTTAAAATGTAGTTAATTATGTTCTTATATGGACATAATGTTCCACTTTACTTGGGAATGTTGTTGTCTGAGGTTTTTTGGTCTCTTCTTTAACATCTAATATTGTTCTTTATAACTTCTTGTAATTTAAAAAAATTCGTTACTTCTATCACGACCCGAGCATGGACGTTGTCGACACTTGAGAACCATTGCTGGTCTCCAAGCGAACCCTCATCTTGGCTGACTACAAACGAAAAACTAACTCAAGCAATAAAAGGCTTAAAACTGAATTAAATATGTTAACTCAAATACTCAACTCGTAAAGTCTAAACCATACTCAATAGAAATACATATAGTTTGTAAAATAACTCAAAAGAAGGTAAATACTTAAAGACTCCTCAACTCTATCTATCTATGAGGCCTCTACTATTATAGAAAGTTATCGGGACAAGACCTACGACATCTCAAAACTACTAACTATAAGGTAATTGTGAAGTTCTCCAAAATATACGAAGGCTCACTAAAGCTAGCTGGAATATCAAATGATCTAAACGAAGCACCTGTTGATGATCATAAACACCTATATCTGCATCCTTATAAGATATAGGTCGAATGACGTCAGTACATTGAATATACAAGTATTATAGGGGGAACTGAAACATAGCTAGCTGAACTGATAACATAGGAAGACAATACTCACCTCAACTCAACTCCAATATGAAAGCAATAACAAAAGATAAAATGTTTAAATCTTCATAATAAATAGATACTAACTCAAGGATGTGTATAAATATACAATAAACTCCAAACAATAGATATTAACTCAAAATGTATAAAAATGCAATAACATACTCTTTACTCTTATTTGAGAGATTCTCTAAGCGACAACCATCACTATGAGCTATGTGATGATACAACATCTCGCCCACACTGCCAGAACTATCCTGTACCTTGTCGGGGTATAGAACTCCTCAACTAAGTTGATCCACTAAGCTGTTCCTGAAGACAATAAGGATTCATCTAAAAAGTATGATCCTTTTCCCATGTTGGCTACATGGTTTATGAGGAATGTGAGTTCTTTGAACTCATTCTCATATCGGTGTTCAATACTGCTCCCAATAATATATATAATAATTCTTAATGTATTAAAACATACTCTTTATCTGGTTTGAGATACTTGCTCAAACTATCCTCTTAAAAGAGGTAACTGTTCTGGAAATATCTTTGAACTCATAAAACAATTTTTAGAAATCAAAGTTTCTCTTTTCTCAGTGTAAAAATGATACATTTGGGAATACTTAGTTCCCTTAAACTTTACTCAAACACGCCTCGTAAAACTCTCCTCAAAATCTCAGTTTAAAACACAAAATTTGGCTTTAAAGAATTATCAAGACCTATAACACTAAATGGAGTTCATGTTAAAAAAATAGAAATGAACGAAGCAACTCAAAGGTATCATTGACAATATAGGAACTTAATACTGAGAACTCAAGAAGTCAAGAACTCAGAACTCAACGATACTACTCATCTTAAGAATTACTTAATTCACAAGATTCATGCTGGAATATAGACATGAACGAATCAACTCAAGGACCTTAGTGCAATACTTAGCTCCCTTATACTCTTTTTCAATAATGAATACAACCCATCTCATTCTTATATTTATTTTCTCAAGACTTAGTTCAAATCTATAGATAGATTCGAAAGACTTCTCAAAGTGACTCAGAATGGACCTCTTAAACATTCCTATAAACTTCTCTTTAATTGGAAATGTAATTTGAGAGATATGATTAATGAAGACTTTAATATTTAATATCAAGAAGGGAGCGAAGACAAGATTGGAAAGAGTACACACGGGATGAAGAACAGAGGAGAAATGGGTTTGATGACCCATGCACATTGCTGGCGTAGGGCGCTAGATCTCCAATTACTGAAGTTGCTTTGTGGCACATTGCAGGTGCAGAGCACTAGCCCGCTGGCTCCTTGGTGGCACATTTGCCTAGCCCCCCCTCCCCGGCGCCTTTGTGGCGCATTTCCCCAGCCTAAGTCCAGAAAATCCGATGAATTTTCTTGCTCAATTTTGGATCCTAACTCATCTAGAATCATTTGGTTTCTCCCAAAATCTCTTTGTTTGACAATTCAACACTAACTCATCCTAATTATACTCAATGTCAACCAAGAAACATCACTCGTTCACAATACCCTCACCTCAAGAACTCAAAAACTTCCATTGTTAAAGAAATGAAGCTAAAACTCAAGAACTCTTCAAGAATCTTTACATAAACAATTTCATGGACAAATTAATGAAAGAATTACATGTTTGGAATGAGGATATACAAATCCATTACTATGGAAAACCTCACACACTTGGAAAGAACAATGTTCTTGGCAAAAATCACGAATATTGAAGAACGCTTGAAACCCTAGCTTTCCTCCTCTTGAAATCTCGCTCTAATTTCTCCAAGTGTTTTGGAACGTTCCAAGTGATTTGGAATCTGATATAACCCTTTATTGGGTGAGGAAAAATGTGCTAGGCTTATAAGGAAAAAGGAAAAGACCAAAGTACCCTTTCCTAAAACGGAGGAATTGCCTTAAATAGAGAGGCTTCACTCAAATGGGCACAACTTTTTACTCTGAGCTCAAAATTTAGCAAACTAGGCGGCATTGGAAAGAGGACTCAAATATCTTCAATTTGATAGTTTATGGGCCACCTAAATCTCTATGTGCTAAAATATTTGGTCAATTTAAATTGACCTAAGAAAAATCTCATAGGGAAACTCAATAGGAAAGAAAGTTTTCAACTCAACTTTATGCTAGGGGATTCTAGTGACCGTAACATCTAAGAAAATTTAGAATCACCCTGTACAAATCTTATTCACAAATAAAAAATGACTCGAATCTTAACTTATTAAATTTTGGTATGTTAGAAGAACACCTCAACGACCAGGACCTACACTAATAGAAAAATGAAGAAAATATGGGTTAGCACAAAATTGTACTAAGTATGATAGCCAGACATAAAAATCCTTAAAACATGCTAAAAGGGACATTTTAGTTGAAACCATGCATTTTATCAAGTTTAAGAGTCATCATGCACATTTGTGAAGAAACATAGGTCAAACCATCTCATAAGCAACCCTAAGCTATACTTGTGCAATGCATAGATAGGATCCCATAATCCTACCTAATGCTAAGTACCACTTTTGGATCACCAACATCATACATATCATACCTTGACCTCATCCATAGCCAACACTCATAGACAAGGAAACATACATGTTCATAGCTTGTAGTAAGTAAGGTCACCCTTACCAACAATCCATATCATACATGCATAAATTCATAAGTCTTCATAGCATAGGAGAACCACACCACAACCACTCTTAAAGCCTACTTGTGCAATGCATAAATGGAGTCCCATACCTTTACTCATACTAGATAGAGCTTCTTAAGAAGCCACAATTACAGTTCATGTTCACGTTCTTGTCATAGTTCATATTCTTGTCATGTAGGGAAATATAGCCTTAACCGACATAGACCATGTGAGCTACATGGAATCCGGTGTCAGGCCCCCACACCGAAAAGAGGTGTCCTACTTGCCTAAGGTAGAACTCATGTTTGTTAGCTTATGTGGATCCACTAGCTAAAGACCTATGTGGGAACATAGTTACGTGATAATGAGATTGCTACTAGAAACCCGGACTAACTGACGTAAAAGGTTTCCATCTCATGAGATAACTATTTTGGAAAGCCGGACGAACTGACGTAAAAGCTTTCATGTCATTTTCATATCCACTCGGTGCTAAGCATAATTCCCTTTAAAATCATGTTAAGTCTTTACTTAAATTCATGGTCATGGTAGAATGCCTTAACACTCAAACCAACATGGTATCATGATAGCTCATAGATTCAATAGGTGAGAATAGCCTTTCAACCTTAGAATCATTACTATGTGAGTAAACCTTTTCACATCATGTTCATCGTGTGTTCATGAGAATAGCCTTTTATTCAACACAACAAGATAATCATAGTCATAATTAATTCATGCATAATAATATGAAAGGGTATAGGGGAGAATGACCTTTCAATTAATACCAAAATTATACCATAGTCATAGAATCTTCATTCTCAACATAAATCTTTAAGCACATGCATAGTTCTCATATTCATGCATAATTCTCATAATTCACCCTTCATGGACCATGAACCACATTCAACCCAACATCTAGAATTTATACATTATATATGGGTAATAACATAATTCAATCAATTCAATTAATCTAAACAAAACCCATTTACATGCTTCTAAAATCAATCAACCCACATTGAGATCACAATTTAGCAATATAGGGAATCCATGGGTTCTTGGGGGAATTTCACCATAATTCAACAATAAATCATCAATTGAATCATAACCCCACATAATTCAACCATGGAAAACGTTTTAAAAGAGAACCTATGTTATTCGAACAAAACCCTAACTTTTAGGGAAATTGTAAGATTTGAAATCAAGTTTTGAAGGGGCTCCATGGGTGAAATCTACCAATGGATGAAAACAACCATACCTTGATGAAGAATCTTCAATGAATTTGATGAAAAACCCTTGATTTTTTCAAACCCAAGCTTCAATTTTACTCTTCTTCTTCTTGGGTTTTAAGAGAGAGAAATATTGTGAGGAAGATGAACTTTTGATTTTGATCTGGGTCTTTGTGAAAATGATTTAGTTTGGGTGTTTATTGACTTAAAATACCTTATATAGTTATTTAAAAATAATATAAAATATACCCATATTAATTGGACTAAAAACTAAAAATTACAAAATTACCCCTCACCCAAGTGGACTGCCCATACACCTTAGGCAAAGTCCACGAGGGGCTTCACGGATAGTGGATTGCTCCATGTGCCGTGGTCCGTCACGTGGACTTGTGTCTTTGTCTTGTTAAGATAAGGCATGGTCCACGAGGGCTCTTTACAGGCAGTTGACTTGTCCACGTGCTGTGGTCCCTAACGTGAACTATGCCTCTTACCCAAATGGCTAAGGCAAGCTTCACGAGGGCTCTTCACGAGTAGTGGGGTCCTCCACGTTCCGTGAACCCACACATGGACTTGCCCTTTCTCCTAAATGGCTAAGGTATTGGTCCACGAGGGCTGTCCAAGGGTGGTGAAGGCTTTCACGCCTCGTGAACCCTCACGTGGACTGCCTCCTCACCCTAAGCGGCTAAGGCATTGGTACACGAGGCATTGCACGGCCAGTGAGGTCCTTCACGCTCCGTGAAGCCTCACGTGGACCATGCCCCTTGCCTATACGGCTAAGGCAAGGTTCCATGAGGGTTTCCACGGGCAGTGGAGCCTTCCACCGCCGTGAAGCCTAGCGTGGACATATACTTAGCCAAATCTTTAGGGGATAATTTAGGGTCCTCCTCAAGGACCCTTGGTTGGTCCTTGGGGGAGGGGTCGTATCTCGATGTTTAGCCCCTAAAATCTTAATTCTAAGTACGGGGAGCAATTTTACAAATCTGAGCCACACATCAAACTCAAATACTCATACGTAAGGCTCTAGTTTCACCTATTAATTTTCCGAGTGTTACATTATCTCCCCCTTGGGGAAATTCATCCTCGAATGACGATCTAGACACCTTACGAAATTAAAGACTCAAGACTAGCAGCCCAACATGCATGAGATATCAAAATAATGCACCGCTTAATGGAGGAAACTTCAACTCCATCTTAACATGATCAATGCAATAAAAAGGAAATAAGAACTACATCTATCAACCCAATATGCATGAAATTCAACATTTCTCATGTTTATAGGAGGAACTACCTTCTCCAACAAAAGCATGCTCAACACAATATTATGGAGCCAATATGCCATCACATAAAACATAATAAAGCATGTTCATCAATTAACCTCATGAAGTCAAATATGCAACATCATACTCAAATGCACAACAACATGAATAATACAATTCATGAAAACAACTCATTCATCACTAAACATGAATTTTCTCAAGAACATGCATAATCATAAGGAAATCATGGAAAACACATATATCACATGACTCCGAAAACTAGGAACTCAAGAGGAACTACTTACCTCAAGCTTGAATAGGAGTAGAAGGAAAAATATGAGGATAACGAGACTTCATATCGGCCTCGGCCTCCCATGTAGCACCCTCAACTAAATGATTCCTCCATAAAACCTTTATGGAGGCTACTTCCTTGTTTCTCAACCTTTTAACTTGTCGGTCTAAAATCTCTACTAGAATCTCTTCATAAGAAAGACTCTCATCAACACCCAAACCTTCTAAAGGAATTATGGATACTGGATCTCCAATGCACTTCTTAAGCATGGAAGCATGAAACACCAGGTGAACTGGAGCCAACTCATTCGGTAAGTCTAACTCATATGCAACTTTCCCAACACATTTCAAGATTTTATATAAGCCCACATACCGGGGACTAAGCTTCCCCTTTTTTCCAAACCTCATCACACCTTTTATAGGTGAGATTTTTAAGTAGACCCAATCATTAACTTCAAATTCTAGATCCCTTCTTCTAACACCGGCATAAGACTTTTGCCGACTTTGGGCCATCTTCAACCTCTCTCTAATGAGTCTAACTTTTTCAATGGCCTCATAAACTATCTCGGGACCAATAAGAGCAATTTCACCTACTTCAAACCAACCAACCGGAGATCTACACCTCCTACCATACAATGCTTCAAAAGGAGCCATGGCAATACTTGAGTGGTAACTATTGTTGTAGGCAAACTCTATCAATGGTAGATGGTCATCCCAATTACCCGTGAAGTCTATAACACATTCTCTCAACATATCCTCTAAGGTTTGGATGGTACGTTCCGCTTGACCATCAGTTTGGGGATGAAAAACCGTGCTAAGCTTAACCTTAGTACCAAGCCCTTTTTGGAATGCTTTCCAAAAGTGTGACGTAAATTGAGTACCTCGATCCAAAATAATTGACAAAGGAACCCCATGTAACTTCACTATTTCCTTAATGTACAATTTGGCATAGTCTTCCACTGAAAAGGAAACCATGACGGGAATAAAGTGGGCTGATTTTGTCATTCTATCAACAATGACCCAAATAGAATCATGTTGCCTTCGAGTACGAGGCAAGCCCACAATAAAATCCATATTCACATCCTCCCACTTCCAAGTGGGGATATCTATATCTCGGGACAAGCCTCCCGGCCTTTGGTTCTCAGCCTTAACTTGTTGACAATTCGGACACTTGGCCACAAAACCCGCTATATCCTTCTTCATACCATTCCACCAATATACTTCCCGTAGATCACAATACATCTTGGTGGCTCCCGAATGAATAGAATACCTAGAACCATGCGCCTCTTATAGAATTTTCTCTTTCAAGCCATCAATATACGAAACACATAATTGACCTTGGTACCTAAGCACCCCATCTCCCCCTTGGGATAAAGCCTCAACGAACTTATTGAGCACCAACTCTTTCAATTCAATAATTATGGGATCAAGGTCTTGCTTTGCCTTAACATCCATCACAAAGGATGACTCAGACCCACTGTGAACCATGACTCCACCATTAGGGGAATCCACTAGTTGGACACCTAACCGGGCTAACCTATGTACATCACGAGCCAAATCTTTCTTCCCATTCTCAATGTGAGCCACACTCCCCATAGATAATCGACTAAGGGCATCCGCTACCACATTAGCTTTGTCGGGGTGATAGAGGACGCTCATATCATAATCTTTTAAAAGTTCTAACCACCTTCTTTGTCGGAGGTTTAAGTCCCTTTGGCTAAATACATATTGGAGACTCTTGTGATCGGTGAAAACATCCACATGGACCCCATACAAGTAATGTCTCTATATTTTCAAAGCAAAAATATTACCGCCGCTAATTTGAGATCATGAGTCGGGTAATTCTTTTCATGAACCTTGAGTTGCCTTAAAGCATAGGCAATCACTTTACCATATTGCATAAACACACATCCCAAACCCACTCTAGAAGCGTCACAAAATACAACAAACCCATCGGTACCCTCCTGTGTGGTCATTACCGGAGTGGATGTAAGTCTATCTTTCAACTCTTGGAAGCTTTTCTCACAAGCTTCCGACCACACAAACTTAGCTTTCTTTTGAGTCAAAGCCGTGAACAGAGAAGCAATGGAGGAAAAACCCTCAACAAACCTCCTATAGTAACCGGCCAAACCCATTAAGCTTCTAATATCGGTAAGAGTTAGAGGTCTAGGACAACTCTTGACCGCATCCGTCTTCTTAGGATCTACCTCAATACCCTTGCTCGACACAATATGACCAAGGAAGGCTACAGACCTTAGCCAAAACTCACATTTACTAAACTTCGCATATAATTGGTGGTCTTTAAGGACTTGCAATACAATCCTCAAATAATTCATATGTTCATCTTCACTCCTTGAATATATCAAAATATCATCAATAAATATGGTCACAAACATATCAAGGTAATGTCTAAACACTCTATTCATTAGGTCCATAAATGTCGCCGGGGCATTTGTCAACCCAAACGACATAACCACAAATTCATACTGACCATACCGGGTCCTAAAGGCCGTCTTGGGAATGTCAACCCCTCTCACCCTTAGTTGATCGTAACCCGAATGAAGATCTATTTTGGAGAAATAATTAGCCCCTTGAAGTTGATAAAAAAGTCATCAATTCTTGGAAGGGGATATTTATTTGTTATGGTCAGTTTGTTTAGTTGACGATAGTCAATACACATTCTAAGAGACCCATCCTTCTTTCTAACAAACAATACTGGAGTACCCCATGGAGAGATACTCAGTTGGATAAAACCATTGTCTAGCAAATCCTTTAGTTGCTCTTTCAACTTATTCAACTTGACCGAAGCCATTCTATAAGGAGGAATGGATATAGGTTGCATATCCGGTAAAAGATCAATGCCAAAGTCTATTTCCCGCTCGGGAGGAATATCGGGCAATTCATCGGGAAAAACTTCCGGAAATTCATTCACTACCGAAACTGACTCTAGAGAAGGGGTTTCAGACTCAACATCCATAACCCTAACAATATGGTAAATACACCCCTTGGAGATTATTGACCTAGCTTTGAGGCAAGAAACAAATTGACCTCTAGGGATAGAATTTCTCCCTTTCCACTCTAAGATGGACTTATTTGGGAATTGGAACTTTACTACCCGAGTCCTACAATTAATAGAGGAATAACATGCATGCAACTAATCCATACCCAAAATCACATCAAAATCTAACATGTCTAACTCCACCAAATCCACCAAGGTAACTTTATGGGACAAACAAATAGGTCAACTCTTTTAGACTCTTTTTACCACCACCGAGTCACCAGCCGGGGTAGAAACTGAAAAAGGCTCTACTAACACTTCGGGGAGTATTTCAAATTTCATGGCCACAAAAGGTGTCACAAAGGACAAAGTGACACCGGGATCTAACAATGCATATACATCAATAGAAAAGACTTGTAACATACCCGTCACCACATCCGGAGAGCTCTCTCTGTCACCTCGGGATTGAAGAGCATAAAAACAGTTTTTCTTGGGAGCATCATAATTTGAACCGCTAGGAGGGATTTGCTTGCCCTTTCTTCCTTGATTCTTAAGAATGGGACAATCTCTCATCATATGACCACTTTTCCCACAACTATAGCAACCATCCGTGCCAACTAGGAACTTACCATCATGTTTCTTACTGCACTTGGAACAAGTAGGCCTCACCATAGAAGATCCACCACTATTTACTCCTTGAGGCTTAGAGTTAGACACCTTATCTTTGTTGACCCTTGGAGCACTAGAGGAGCCTTGGTCGGAGAACCTACTCTTGAACCTTGGTCGACCTTGACCCTTAAATTTACCCTTGGAAGAATTCCCATCATTGGTCCTTGCTCTTTTTACTTCCCTATTCACTTGCTTGAGCTTTTGTTCCTCAATTTGTTCAGCAAGGACCATGAGATGTGAAATATTCATACTTGGGATTAGTATTGCCGAACAACATTTATTGACTACCAAGTCGGATACCCCCATCACAAATTTGTTCATCTTGGCCCTCGAATCTGCTACTAAGGTTGAGCATACTTGGACAATTGGGTGAATTTGAGGGCATACTCCTTCACACTCAAACCCCCTTGTCAAAGTTTTATGAACTCTTGCATTTTTCGTTCCCTCAACTCTAGGGGGAAGAACCTATCAAGAAAGACCGACTTGACCAATTCCCAATCTACCGAGCCCGCTCCTACGGGTCTCTCATCCTTCCATTGCTCATACCTTACTTGAGCCATATCCTTTAATTGATAGGCGGCAAATTCCGCCTTCTCTTGTGGAGACACTCCCATAGAATCAAACACTTTTTAAACTTCATCAATAAACCCTTGTGGATCCTCTTCTACCTTGGAGCCACGGAACATAGGAGGATTCATTCTAGTAAAATCCCTTTATCCTTGAAGCGATTGTACTTACATTGGGGTTCACATGAGTTCTAGTATCCCTATTGACTTGGGCCGTCACGTCTTGGGTCTATATTTGGAGGGCCGACCTTATTTTCACATTTGTCATAGCCCCCACATCAATAGGAGCTTGAGGAACTTGGTAATCTGAGCACAATGTTTAGAATGATTCTAGGATGATGTCTCATAAACCACGTCTAGCGAAGTCTCGTTGATGATTGTGAAGCACGCCACATTTATGAATGAGAGGCTATAAGATGTTTAGGAATTTCACTTCTTTCATTAGGTCACGACCCAGGGGTAAGATGTAACACAACGTACTCGACCCTGAAGGGGTCTTATAAAGGCCCTTAGCATATCATAAACATAAGTAATAGAAATGATGCAAAATTAAAACTTTTTACAATCGAAGTCTTTTCATAAAACCAAATGGAAGTCTAGACATTGTCTCAATAAACCATCTAATACAATTGAATATCAATAAGGGTCACAACCCTTTACAACATAATCTCAAAAGGAAATGTAAGAAGATACTAGAAATGAACAAGTTCCGTCCTCGAATCTTGAGGACTCACCAAAAGAATGGGGAGAATCAATCCAAGCTTTTCACAAAGAGAGAAGTACACCTCAACGACTGGGACCTACACTTAGAGAAATATGTAGCAAATATGGGTTAGCACAAAATTGTACTAAGCATGATAGCCATGCATAAAAACCCTTAAAATAAGCTAAAGGGATATTTTAGTTGAAACCATGCATTTTATCAAGTTTAAGAGTCATCATGCACATTTGTGAAGAAACATAAGTCAAACCATCTCATAAGCAACCCTAAGCTATACTTGTGCAATGCATAGATAGGATCCCATAATCCTACCTAATGCTAAGTACCACTTTTGGATCACCAACATCATACATAACATACCTTGACCTCATCCATAGCCAACACTCATAGACAAGGAAACATACATGTTCATAGCTTGTAGTAAGTAAGGTCATCCTTACCAACAATCCATATCATACATGCATAAATTCATAAGTCTTCATAGCATAGGAGAACCACACCACAACCACTCTTAAAGCCTACTTGTGCAATGCATAAGTGGAGTCCCAACCCCCACTCACACTAAGTAGAACTTCTTAAGAAGCCATAGTTATAGTTCATGTTCACGTTCTTGTCATAGTTCATATTCTTGTCATGTAGGGAAATATAGCCTTAACCGACATAGACCATGTGAGCTACATGGAATCCGGTGTCATGCCCCCACACCGAAAAAAGGTATCCTACTTGCCTAAGGTAGAACTCATATTTGTTAGCTTAGGTGGATCCACTAGCTAAAGACCTATGTGGGCACATAGTTACGTGATAAGGATATTGCTACTAGAAACCCGAACTAACTGACGTAAAAGCTTTCACCTCATTTTCATATCCACCCGGTGCTAAGCATAATTCCTTTTAAATTCATGTTAAGTCTTTACTTAAATTCATGGTCATGGTAGAATGCCTTAACACTCAAACCAACATGGTATCATGATAGCTCATAGATTCAATAGGTGAGAATAACCTTTCAACCTTAGAATCATTACTATGTGAGTAAACCTTTCACATCATTTTCATAGTGTGTTCATGAAAATATCCTTTCATTCAACATAACAAGATCATCATAGTCATAATTAATTCATGCATAATAATGTGTAAGTGCATAGGGGAGAATGACCTTCCAATCAATACCACAATTACACCATAATAATAGAATTTTCATTCTCAACATAAATCTTGAAGTACGTGCATAATTCTCATAATCATGTATAATTCTCATAATTCACCCTTCAAGGATCATGAATCTCATACAACCCAACATCAAGAATTTCTACATTAGATATGGGTAATAAGATAATTCAATCAATTCAATTAATCTAAACAAAACCCATTTACATGCTTCTAAAATCAATCAACCCACATTGAGATCACAATTTAGCAATATAGGGAATCCATGGGTTCTTGGGGGAATTTCACCATAATTCAGCCATAAATCATCAATTAAATCACAACCCAACATAATTCAACCAAGGAAAATGTTTTTAAAGAGAACCCATGTTATTCGAACAAAACCCTAACTTTTGGGGAAATTGTAAGATTTGAAATCAAGTATTGAAGGGGCTCCATGGGTGAAATCTACCCATGGATAAAATCTACCATACCTTGATGAAGAATCTTCAAAGAATTTGATGAAAAACCCTTGATTTCTTCAAACTCAAGCTTCAATTTTACTCTCCTTCTTCTTCTTCTTGGGTTTTAAGAGAGAGAAATATTGTGAGGAAGATGAACTTTTGATTTTGATCTGGGTCTTTGTGAAAATGATTTAGTTTGGGTGTTTATTGACTTAAAATACCTTATATAGTTATTTAAAAATAATATAAAATATACCCATATTAATTGGACTAAAAACTAAAAATTACAAAATTACCCCTCACCCAAGTGGAGTGCCCATACGCCTTAGGCAAAGTCCACGAGGGGCTTCACGGGCAGTGGACTGCTCCATGTGTTGTGGTCCCCTACGTGGACTTGTGTTTTCGGCTTGTGAAGCTAAGGCATGGTCCACGAGGGATCTTCACGGGCAGTGTACTTGTCCACGTGCCGTGGTCCCTAATGTGAACTATGCCTCTTTCCCAAACGGCTAAGGCAAGCTTCACGAGGGGTCTTCATGGGCAGTGGGGTCCTTCACGTTTCGTGAACCCACACGTGGACTTACCATTTTGCCTAAATGGATAAGGCATTGGTTTATGAGGGTTGTCCAAGGGTGGTGGAGGCTTTCACGCCTCGTGTACCCTCACGTGGACTGCCTCCTCGCCCCAAACGGCTAAGGCATTGGTCCACGAGGCCTTGCACGGCCAGTGAGGTCCTTCACGTTCCGTGAAGCCTCACGTGGACCATGTCCCTTGCCTGTATGGCTAAGGCAAGGTTCCACGAGGGATTCCACGGGCTGTGGAGCCTTCCACTTGCCGTGAAGCCTAGCATGGACATATACTTAGCCAAATTTTTGGGGCCTAATTTAGGTTCCTCCTCAAGAACCCTTGGTTGGTCCTTGGTGGGGGGGGGGGTCATATCTTGATGTTTAGCCTCTAAAATCTTAATTCTAAGTATGGGGAGCCATTTTACAAATCTAAACCACACATCAAACTCAAATACTTATACGTAAGGCTCTAGTTTCACCTATTAATTTTCCAGGTGTTACAAGAATTCCAAAACATAATCTCCTCCTAAAGGTCTCACCTGAAACAAGGTTTATAGAAGAGAGTCTGAGAGTACATCTCGCTTTTAGTTCAAACACATAATTTATATGAATAGGAGTGCATTATTTCGAATCTCAACACTTAAGCTCACTCATGGTCTTCTGTCAAGCCCCTCTATAGTCTTATGACTGTCTGAAGACTTTTGCTGAGAATAACTCATCGATAAGGATCTGGACATTTCTTTTCAACTACCTTGAGTATGAGGGGTAGTCAAATGAATCTGAGGGCACGAGTTTGAATAAGTTCCTTATGACACTACTCTATCGAATGATCTAGAATATGAAATAAGGGAAACTTTTCTTAAATGTCTGTAGTTCCTCATTTATAATAGTGGGCCCCTCACAACTATAAATAAGATCCTACTACAGGACTTCATACACAACTTGGGACATCTGTTCTCTGATACCAAATTTGTCACAACCTGAGCCTACATTGTGAACATAGCCGGCACTCGAGAACCATTGTTGGTCCCCAAGCGAACCTCATCTTGGCTGACTACTAGCAAAAAACTAACTCAAGCAATAAAAGGCTTAAAACTGAATTAAATATGTTAACTCAAACACTCAACTCATAAAGTCCGAATCATACTCAATAGAAATACATATAGTTAGTAAAACAACTAAAAAGAAAGTAAACATAGAAAGACTACTCAACTCTATCTATCTATGAAGCTTCTACTATAACAAAAAGATATCGGGACAAGACCCTCGACATCTCAAAACTACTTACTGTAAGGTAATGGTGAAGTCCTCAAGAATATGTGAAGGCTCACCAAAATTAGCTGAAATGTCAAATTATCTCAACTAAGCACCTGTTGATGATCCTGAACACCTATAACTGCATCATTTTAAGATGCAGGTCGAATGACGTCAGCACATTGAATATACGAGCATGTAAGGGGTAACTAAAACATGCTAGTTTAACGAATAACATGGAAAAAAAATACTCACCTCAACTCAACCCCAATATGAAAGAAATAACAAAGGATAACATGTTTAAATCTTTATAATAAACTGATACTAACTCAAGGATATATATAAAAATACAATAAACCCAAAACAATTGATATCAACTCAAAATATATAACAATACAATAACATACTTGTAAAACCTCAAAAATCAGACTCAGACTAAACAGAAGAAAAAGGATCGAACTAGAAAATTTTGGAGGACAACGGGCCCCCCACGGGCCATGGATCCCCACATGAGCCGTAAGATGGCTCGTAGAAGTGAGGCAGAGCCACGAAGGCTCAAGCGTTGAACCACAAAGCCCACCACGAGCCGTAGTATCGATGACCGGCCGTGGATGGGTCTGTCATCTTAAGCCAGCAGACCCTCTAGAGCAAGTGAAGAACCACGGTGGCCTTCAAGGTCCGTGGTCCTTCACATGGTCCTTCAGTGGATCCGTGGTTGGCCTCGATCAACTTTTAAGTCACGGTCATTTTTTTCTTTTCCCCTATGTATTGGGCATTTAAACTACATTGTTTAATACCTAAACTACGTCATTTAATACCTAAACTACGTCGTTTTACTTAGTCTAAGCCTAATAATCTAGTCAGAACCTACCCAAAATCTCTATTCTCCAAAATACATCGAAAGTAGAGCAAAACGAAGAGGAAAGTCGACCAACCCTCTCAAGAACACGCAAAAGGTTTTCTTCAAGTTCCACCCCCAAAATCAAAGGATTTCTCCGTAGATTTTGTCACCAGGTATGTGGGATTTCACTAGTGGGTTTCTTTCATCCACTAGCTCACTAGAATTCACTCAGCTCCTTGATTCTCTATAACTTGTATAGAACTAGGGTTTCTAAAACTTTGTATTTTGTTGTGATTTAGCTGTTGTAGTATCCTTGTAACGACCGGTTCGCGTCATTATAGAAAAGTCAATGGGGAAATTTTTTTGAGCCGGAAAACTTTTTCGTAGTAACTTGGAATTTCCCAACCTAGTCCAGATTTGGACGAAATCAGAGTCTGTAAGGTCTAGGGAAATTTGGTAACAATGGGGTGATCTAATTATAAATTTTATCACATGAGTAGATAGCTATTATGTTAAGGAGCCCGTATGACTTTATAGAATTGAATTTGGGCGAGTAGAACTTTCAAAAATGATCTTAGCGTGAACGGGTAGTTCCTGAGTGTCATTGGTTGAAGGTGTGTTGTGAAATGGGGGTTTTGGAATTATTTATTTAGCTCTCAATTTCCATGTAAGCCGCTAAGAGAGGATTATTCCTATCAGGGCAGGGCCGCTGTGGCGGGATGAGTTCCACCATAGCAGACCAGTCGTGACTTAAGTCGGAAATAAACCCCAAAAATGTTTTATTCTGCACTTTTCCATTTTGAGAGCTAGGAGATGACCCTAGGCAAGTTCTTGACCTTTTTCACCATTCTTAAGGCTAAAGGTAAGATTTTAACTCCCTAAATCCATTTTTCGATTCGTAGTATATACTCTAGCGGGTAATTCTCAATGGGGGATGGTTTTTATTTGGAAATTTTGGTGGGAAAAGCCCTTAATTGGATATTGGGATCATGGGTTTGATCTAGGGTTTATAGTATTGACCTTATTCCAGGTAATTAAGTCTTGTTTATTGATCCTAGCATTGTATTGATTGTTTGTAGACCAAGAACAAGCAGAACGAATCCAGAAAGGAAAGAATCAAGTTTCTTAGGGAATCAATCTTACTTCGAGGTAGGTGATGGTTGTGATTTCATGATTGTGTGATATATGTTTCTTTTTGATTCATTATAATACGTGTATGTATGCGAATGTTACATTATTGATCACACTACTTGTAAATGAGGATAGATGAATGATGAATGCCATGACTTGATTGTATATTTTGAGAATATACTTGTGATTATGATTGTGGCTTGTTGAATGGATTGGGTGTTGCGTTCTGACACACTAACTGGGATCGGTTGCCATGTTCCGGCATAAACATAGGATCGGTTGCCATATTTCGGCATAAACATTGGATCGGGTAGCACGTACCGGTATGCTAACAGTTTGGGTTTGGGATCCATGAGAGGGCCATTGACTTGACATAATTATATAATTGTGAACCGTGAAATTGTACGTTGATCGTAAATGATGTTGATATTGTATATGTTCGGTGTATGCATGTTATTATTTTATTGTAATGGCTTATATATGTTGCACTTAGTGAGATAGCCACGTAATCCTACCAATACACTGGAGTTGTGTACTGATACTGCACTTGCTCTTTCTTTATTGAGTACAAGGCCTCTTCAGGTGGCTATTGACATACCTCGCTTAGAAGATCAGTGATCGTTTCAAATTCAAGAGTGAGCTAGTTCTTTCGGGTTGCCATGAGTTTTCTTTTCTGTCTATGTCCACATTTCAGACTTAGACTAGTACTTTAGTTAGTCTTATGTTTAGTTTGGGGTTGTACCCTTGTTGTTTAGACTTATGGTTGAACTTTAGATGTTTTGGTACATTGACTTTCAGGTTCTAGGCGTTATTTCCACAATGTTAGTTTTGGTTGTTAGACTTTTGTTGGAGTTTATGGGGACTCCCTATATTTTCCTTAGCATTTAAACCGTATCTTTAAATGCCTTAGTGGTTTGGTTCTTTGGTTAGCTAATTAGTATTAATGGTTCTCCCATCGAAGGGTTATTGTGGGTGCCAATCACGATGGTCTGGGTCATGACAAAGTTGGTATCAGAGCCTAGGTTCGTTGATCTCGATGTACCAAAACCAGTCTAGTAGATTCTTGTGGAACGGTGCGGAGACATTTGTAATTTTCTTCGAGAGACCATAAGACTTTAGGAAATCTCTCTACTTTCTTTTGTCTACTTCCATGCTATAACTTAATTCCAATTGGTATGTGACGATTCAAATTGGTATGTAATCTCGTTCGCTCTTTTGTCCGCAGATGGTGAACATTAGGTTCAACGGCGTCAGGCCTATAGCTCCTGTCAATGGTCTAGTTGAGGAATCTTCAGTGAGAGGTTAAGGAAGAGTGTCGCCTACTTGGGATGGAGCACCGGTTGAAAATGCTCCAAGGAATGAGGCTCTTCCTGCGCATCATGAAAAGGTAGATGAAAATATCGAGGTTGAGAATGAGGAGAATGTTGGACAAAAGGAAGAGGTGCAGGCTGAGACTATATGTATTCCTCCCTTAGACCAGTGTTAGCGTAACAGATCATGTCGTTCTGAAGGGATTGGTTGGTCCTGGAGTGCTTCCCTCTGTTCAAGCAAATCAAGCTCCCGCCAATCCTCCTATTTCTATCACTGTACCCAAGGTGGGTGGAAATATAGGTAATGATGCTTTCTTCCGTCCTTTGTTGGGTCCTGTTATGACTGGTAACGAGTATGAGATGTTGACTAAGTTCTTGAAGTTGAAACCGCCTGTGTCCCATGGTTTCGAGAGTGAGGATGTATATGAGTTCATCCTAGATTGCTATGAGAGGCTTCATAAGTTGGGAATTGTCCATCAGCATGGGGTAGAGTTTATGACTTTTCAGCTTCAAAGTGAGGCTTAGTTGTGGTGGAGAGCTTATATATAATGCATATCTACAGTTTTACCTCCACTTACTTGGACCCAGTTTCATGCTTTGTTCTTAGAGAAGTATGTGCCTTGGACCTTGAGAGATCACGAGAAAGATGGGTTCATGGCTATGGAGCAATGTGGTATGCTTTGTTTATGAGGCCAAGTTCTATGCCTTATCTAGATATGCTACGCAATTGGTGACTACTGAGGAAGAAAGGATCTGTTTATTTGTTAAGGGACTAAATTTCTACAGGAAAATGTTTCAATGAGGTAACAGATTTTGTGAAGAAAGTGGAGGGGGTGAGGCGAGACAGTCAAGCTAAGGCATTGGCTAAGAAATCTAAAAATTCAAGCAACAGGGATCTTACTCCAGTCAGGGAGACCAAAACCTGCAGCCTGGCCAATTCAGACCGCTATGTCTGCCTCTATAGGTAATTACTCCCAAACTCCACCTCAAAATTTGATTCAGGATAGCTAGGGAGATGCACCTTCGGCGGGCTGCAGGACATCCTTTGATTGTACTTACTATAATTGTGGAGAACCTGTGCATATAAGGAGGGGTTTTTCCTACCCATGTGTGATGGATCCCGCGCAGCAGCAGACTAGAGCAGTGGTACATGTGGGAAATGGTAATAATGGGAGACGGCGTCCCCAATGTGGGCGAGGAGGAAATCAGCGAGGCTGTGGAGGTCGGGGAAATGGTAACGCAGGTAGAGGTACAGTGCAGCCAGGCAGGGAAGTCGCCCGACATGATGATAGGGCTCAGTGTTATGCCTGTCTGAGCAAGAACGAGGCAGATGCGTCTGACACAGTGATCACATGTACTATTCTTGTCTGTGATTGGATGGCTAATGTGTTATTTGATCCGGGTTCTACTTATTCTTCTGTGTCTGTGCGATTTGCCTCAGCATTTGCTATGATTTGTGATATACTTGATGCCCCCATCCATGTTTCTACCCCTGTTGGAGAGTCACTCATAGTCACCCATGTCTATCGTGCTTGTCCTATTTTGTTTATGGGTTTTCAAACTTGGGCTGATTTGGTGATTTTGGATATGACTGACTTTGATATAATCTTAGGCATGACTTGGTTGTCCCCCTATTATGATATGCTTAATTGTATTACTAAGTCTGTGACTCTAGAAATTCTGGGAATGGAAAAATTAGAGTGGGAAGGGGTGTACAAGCCTAAGCAAGCTAAGATCATATCCTCTATTCGGGCTAGAAAACTGGTAGGGCAGGGTTGTTTGGCTTATTTGGCTCATATTAGGGATGTTGAGGTTGAGTCTCCATCTATTGAGTCTATTCCTGTGGTGTCATAATTTAGAGAAGTGTTTCCTACCGATTTGCCTGGTATGTCTCCGGATAGAGATATAGATTTCTGCATTGATTTGGAACCTGGTACCCGCCCCATTTCTATCTCTCCATATGGCATGGCTCCGGTACAATTAAGAGAGCTTAAGGCTCAAATCCAAGAACTTCTTGATAAGGGATTCATTCATCCTAGTGCTTCCCCGTGAGGTGCTTCTATAGTGTTTGTTAAGAAAAAAGATGGTAGTTTGAGGATGTAGATAGATTATCGACAATTGAATAGGCCACCATTTAGAATAATTATCCATTGCCTCGAATAGATGATCTTTTTGACCAATTACAAGGTGCATCAGTTTTCTCTAAGATTGATCTAAGGTCTGGTTACCATCAGTTAAAAGATTAGGCCTGAGAATGTGGCCAAGACGGCGTTTAGAACCCGCTATGAGCACTACAAGTTCCTAGTTATGTCTTTTGGTTTGACTAATGTGCCCGCAACTTTAATGAGTTTGATGAATGGTGTGTTCAAACCATTTCTTGATTCGTTTGTTATAGTCTTTATTGATGATATTTTGGTCTATTCGAAAAGTGAGGAAGAGCATGTCGACCATCTTCGTATTGTTCTAGGTGTTCTTGGGAAACAAAGGTTGTATGTGAAATTTTCTAAGTGTGAATTTTTGTTGACTTCCGTTGTATTTTTGGGGAATGTAGTCATAACACCCTAGAAAATGGTAGGTTAAACTAGAGCCTAATGTAAGGATTTAAAACTATAAAATGACTCCCCGTAGATTAGTCGACCATCTAAACTTGACATAAGGGTTTTAGGAGTCAAGGCCTAAGGGACAAGTGCCAAGCTAAAGGGGGAAGCCAGGGCCAAAGGCCAGGGCTGCCCCAATCTTGAGCACACTGCCTCAACTTACACGGCCACCACCACGGCTCGTGGTCATGACCACAGATCTTGGGAGGCCTCGTGGAGTAGCCTTGGCCAAAGGTGAGAAGCCAACCAAAATCCTAGCTATTGCCTCAACTCCCATGGCCATAACCATGGCTCGTGGTCATGACCACGACTCGTGGGAGGCCTCGTGGAGTTGCCTTAGGCGTTGAGCTAAAGGTCCTAAGTGGCAAGGCCACTGCCTCAAGGACCACAAGAGGGACTACGGCTCGTGGAGCCCCTCGTGGTAATGCCTTGGGCATATGATCCTAAGGCACCATGAGCCAAGCCACTGCCTCATCTTCACGGGCAGGACCACGAGTCGTGGTCCTCACCACGGCTCGTGGTCCCTGACGGGGACATTTAAATGAGGGTCAACCAAGTCAATTCCTCTTTAGTCCAATTAAAGATGGATTATTTTGAGTATTTTTAGGGGAAGTATATAAGATGTTTTTAAGTCAAAATTCATTATTCTAAGTCATTATACTAAAACACCCAATTGGAATAAAAAACTTCCTCTTCTCTCAAAATTTTTCACTCTAAACTCAAGGAAGAAGAAATCAGCCATTGAAGCTAGGGTTTGTGGATTCCAAAGGTTCTTCCCCAAATTTCGTGGAGTTTCTTAGTCAAGGTATGGATTCTTTTCATCTTTGGGTAGCTATCACCCAAAGAGCCCCTTCAAACTATGTTTTTAAGATTCCAAATCCCCCAAATCTAGGGTCTTCAATCTATAACATGGGTCTCATTCTAAAACGTTTTCAATTGGTTGTTTATGGCTGATTATGGTTGGTTATGATGAATTATGGTTGGATTAATGGATTATTGATGTTTTACGATAAAAATCTCCCTCGGACCCATGCTTTCCCCTTTTTCCTAAATTGTGAACTATGCATGGCTTGATTGATGATGGGAGCTTGACAATTGATTATATTTACATTGATTAAGTTTTTGAATCATGATATCCGTATATCTAATGTGATAATTCTAGAAGTTAGGGTTGATCTTGATTCATACCCTTGAAGGGAAACTTGTTAGGGTTTATACATGTTGATGATGATTGTTTATGAACTTGGCTAAGGTCGGTTGCCTTCCTTGGTCATATTGTGTCGAGCATGTGTATTGAGGTAGATCCTCAGAAGACGGATGCGGTCAAGAGTTGGCCAAGACCTTTAACTCCTATCGATATTAGAAGTTTTTGGGTTTGGCCGGATACTATAGGAGGTTTGTTGAGGATTTCTCCTCCATTGGTTCTCCGTTGACGACCTTGACTCAAAAGAAAGCTAAATTTGTGTGGTCCAAGACTTGTGAGAAAAACTTCCAAAAGTTGAAAGATTAGCTTACTTCCGCTCCGGTGTTGACCTTATCGGAGGGTACCGGGGGTTTGTGGTATATTGTGATGCTTCCCGAGTGGGTTTGGGTTGTGTCCTTATGCAACATGGTAAATTGATTGCGTATGCTTTGAGGCAACTTAAGGAACATGAAAAGAATTATCCAACTCATGATCTCAAATTAGCGACGGTAGTGTTTGCTTTGAAAATATGGAGACATTACCTTTATGGGATCCATGTAGATGTCTTCACTGATCACAAGAGTCTTCAATATGTGCTTAGCCAAAAAGACTTGAATCTCCGACAAAGAAGGTGGTTAGAACTTTTAAAGGATTATGACATGAGTGTCCTTTACCATCCCGGCAAAGCTAGTGTAGTTGCAGATGCCCTAAGTTGATTGTCCATGGGTAGTGTGGCTGATGTAGAAGATGAGAAAAAGAAATTGGTTCGTGATGTGCATAGGTTGGCCCGGTTAGGTGTTCAACTAGTGGATTCCACCAAGGGTGGTGTCATGGTCCATCATAGTTCCGAATCATCCTTTATGGTTGATGTAAAGTCTAAACGACACCTTTATCCCATACTAATGGAGTTGAAAAAATTGGTACTCAATAAGTCCATTGAGGCTTTCTCCCAAGGGTGAGATGGGGTGCTTAGGTACCAAGATAGATTATGTGTTCCGGATGTTGATGGCTTAAGAGAGAAATTTTTAGAAGAGGCTAATGGTTTGCGGTATTCTATTCATCTGAGAGCCACCAAGATGTACCGTGACCTATGGAAAGTCTATTTGTGGAATGGTATGAAGAAGGATATAGTAGATTTTGTAGCCAAATGTCCAAATTGTCAACAAGTTAAGGCCGAGCACCAAAGGCCCGGAGGATTGTCCCAAGATATAGGTATTCCCACTTGGAAGTGGGAGGATGTGAATATGGATTTTATTGTGGGGTTGCCTCGTACTCGAAGGCAACATGATTCTATTTGGGTCATTGTTAATAGAATGACAAAGTCAACCCACTTTATTCCCGTCAAGACTTCATTTTCGGTGGAAGACTGCCAAGTTGTACATCAATGAGATAGTGAAGTTGCATGGGGTCCCCTCATCTATCATTTCAGATCGGGGTACTCAATTTACTTCACACTTTTGGAAGGCATTCGAAAAAGGGCTTGGTACCAATGTTAAACTTAGTACCGCTTTCCACCCTCAAATGGATGGTCAAGCGGAACGCACCATTAAAACCTTAGAGGACATGTTGAGGGCATGTGTGATAGATTTCAAGGGTAGTTGGGATGACCATCTCCCATTGATTGAGTTTGCCTACAATAATAGTTACCACTCAAGCATTGCCATGGCTCTGTTTGAAGCACTATATGGTAGGTTGTGTAGATCTCCGGTTGATTGGTTTGAAATAGGTTAATTTGCTCTAATTGGTCCCAAACTAGTTTATGAGGCTATTGAAAAAGTTCAACTCATTACAGAGAGGTTGAAGACAGCCTAAAGTTGGCAAAAGTATTCTGCGATGTTAGAAAGAGGGATCTAGAATTTGAGGTTGGTGATGGGTCTACTTAAAAATCTCACCTATGAAAGGTGTGATTAGATTTGGTAAGGAGGGAAAGCTTAGTCCCCGATATGTAGGCCCATATCAAATTATGAAGCGTATCAGGAAGGGTGCCTATGAAATTGTACGTTGATCGTAAATGATGTTGATATTGTATATGTTTGGTATATGGATGTTATTGTATTGTAATGGCTTATGTATGTTGTACTTAGTGGGATAGCCGCGTGATCCTACCAGTACACTGTGGTTGTATACATATACTGCACTTTCTCTTTCTTTGTTGAGTACATGACATCTTCAAGCGGCTATTGACAGACCTTACTTAGAAGATCAGTGATCGTGTCGAATTCAAGGGTGAGCCAATTCTTCCAGGATGCCATGAGTTTTCTTTTCTGTCTATGTCCACATTCTTGACTTAGACTAGTACTTTAATTAGTCTTATGTTTAGTTTGGGGTTGTACCCTTCTTGTTTAGACTTATGGTTGAACTTTAGATGTTTTAGTACATTGACTTTCAGGTTCTAGGCGTTATTTCCGCAATGTTAGTTTTGGTTGTTAGACTTTTGTTGGAGTTTATAGGGACTCCCTATCTTTTCCTTAGCATTTAAACTTGCTTTCGTATATTTAAATGCCTTAGTTGCTTGGTTCTTTGGTTAGCTAATTATTATTAATGGTTCTCCCACCGGAGGGTTAGTGTGGGTTCCAATCACGATGGTTTGGGTCGTGACAATCCTCAATCGAAATAACAAGTTTTTTTTGGAAAGTTTGTGTAATTCCTTGTATGAAACTCAAAACCCTAGTTTGTATAGATTCTCTTAGTTCATGCTCCAAATTTTGAATGTCGCATTATCAGTACATAAATGTTGCATTGTTAGTTAGCATGTTAGTATTCTGAGCTATTCAGTTTTTCAGTCCTATACATATTCAATTGGGTGTAGACTTAGCATTGGGTTGGACTAGGGTACATCGTACCCTCATAGTCCTAGAACTACGTTCCCCTGTAGGATTATAAGTCCCCTTTGTTTTTAGTGATCATGCCAGTCATGCCTTTAAACCCCTCACAAGGTATATTGGGTCCTCTCAATGGGGCATATACATCGGACTCCACGTTTAGCTTACGTGGTTTTATGTCGGTTAATAGTAGCTCCCACAGTCAGACTCTCAGTGCATTTGACCAGGTTTTCAGTATATACTTCAACATTCAGTTTAGCATGTTATTTTCATGATTAGTACTTGGTCATTGCATTCAGCTTAGGTTTTCAGTTATGTTTCAGTATTTATAGTTTTGCTCAGTTTATGTTATTGCTCAGTTATGCTTTGTTCAGCTTAGTATTTATATCATGCATGTTCAGTACATTCTAAGTACTGACGCATACTCTGTGCTATATCCTTTCATGATGTATGTTCAAGTACTTAGCATCCAGATCACGCTTAGATGGATTCTCAGTCTGCATTTCATTAGCTTTAGTGGTGAGTCCTCTTTCTTCGAGGACAATAGACATGCTTTTCACTTTAGTCTTTTTATTCAGTTTTAAGTTTTGTTAGAGTTAGCTAGGGGGCATGTCCCAACAACTCAACTCAGTTAGAGGCTTTTCAGACATAGTAGTAGATTCAACTTGAGTTGTTAAGTGATTCTTTCAGTTATCGTTAAATTCTAAATATGTTTTATACATTCAGACTAGTTGGGTATTCCCCACTTTCAGTTATCTATTGTTTTAGTTTTCGCATAGTACATGTTTTGTTCAATTATTCTCAGTATGCTTGGTATATGCCAGACATAAGGTTAGCTTCAGGTCACTCGTGATCCTAGGTCCCGTGTTACATCAAGGGGGTAGCCTCGGGGAGTGACAATACTCTTTACTCTTATTTGGAAGATTCTGTAAATGACAACCATCACAATGAGATATGTTATGATACCACATCTCGCCCACGCTGCCACAACTATTCTATACCTTGCCGGGGTATAGAACTCCTCAATTAAGTGGATCCACTAAGCTATTCTTGAAGGCACAAAGGATTCATCTAAAAAGTATGATTATTTACCCATGTTGGCTACATGATTTATGAGGAATGTGAGTTGTCTGAACCCTTCCTCATATCAGTGCTCAATACTACTCCCAATAATATATATACTTATGCTTAAATGTATTAAAACATACTCTTTATATGGTTTGAGATAATTACTAAAACTATCATGTTAAAAGAGGTAACTGCTCTTGAAATATCTTTGAACTCATAAACTCCTTTTAGAAATCAAAGTTTGTCTTTTGTCAATGTAAAGAGGATACATTTGAGAATACTTAGTTCCCTTAAACTTTACTCAAAATGCCTCTTTAAACTTTCCTCAAAAACTCAGTTTAAAACACAAAAAATTGGCTTTAAAGGATTATCAAGACTTATAACTCTAAATGGAGTTCATGTTGAAATATAGACATGAACGAAGCAACTCAAGGTTCTCAATGACAATATAGGAACTCAATACTGAGAACTCAAAAACTCAAAAAAACTCAGAACCCAGAACTCAACGATACTACTCATCTCAAGAATTACTTAATTCACAGGGTTCATGCTGAAATATTGACATGAACGAATCAACTTAAGGACCTCAATGCAATACTTACCTCCCTTACACTCTTTTTCAATAATAAATACAACCCATCTCATTTTTATATTTATTTTCTCAAGACTTAGTTCAAATATATAGTACTTGCAAAAGACTTCTCAAGGTGACTCAAAAAGGACCTCTTGAACTTTCCTCTTAACCTCAATTTAATTTGAAATGTAATATAAGAGATATGATTAGGATATGAATGATATCTCAATGATTAATGAATAATTAAATAGTTAATACTAAGAAGGGAACGAAGATACGATTGGAAAGAACATGGGCCATGGGCCACCTAAATCTCAAGGATCTTCGATTTGATAGCTCATGGGACACCTAAATCTCTATGTTCTAAAAGATATGATTGATTGAAGTTGAACCTAGAAAAATCTCATAGTGAAACTCAATCGGAAAGAAAGTTTTCAACTCAACTTTATGCTAGGGGATTCTAGTGACCTTAACATACAAATCTTATTCACAAATAAAGAATGACTCGAATCTTAGCTTTGAATTTTAGGGATGTTACAACTTCTGTCCAACTATTTCCATGGAGATTTTCTTAGACTTTTTTCTTATACTTAAAATCTCTCTATCACTCATAAATTTTGTATAACAAAAATGAAATTAAAAATATATAGCACTTTAAGATTTTGTAGGAACACTTTGCCTTAAGATAAAATGATCTTGACAATGTAGTGTATGTATCAAAAATATGAATATTACCGAATAATCATATGTAAGCTTAATAAAATAGTTCAATCCCGTGCGAAGCACATGTAATTTACCTAGTATGTATGTATATATATATATATATTATTTGGGGTCTTAAGAGGTATATTGTTTTGGCCAATATAAATTATGGAAAATAATCTAGTTGAGCTGGGGTTTTATTTCATCCAATAAGAGAATGAATGACAGACAATAAATTTTTAAAATGAATAATTAAAAAAATAAAAGGAGGGTTGTTAGTTTCAAGAGTTTAAATGAGCTAAAAATGTGAATGAAAGAGTATTTTAAACCAATAAGATGAGTAAAAGGGTTTCTTTAGACCAAAAGATGGATGAAAGTTATTTTTATCCCTTTCCTATAATTTAGGGGTATTTTTTTTACCATTTTCCGAGTAAAATAAGAGACTGTGAAATCAACAATTAAACACTGCCCTTTTTATGATTTATCTAATATTTGTTCAATGTGTTAATTTATACTCTATTTTATATTAAGTGAATTTGTGAGACAAGGCACACTTATTAAGAAGGAAAAACTACGTGCCATAGTAAATAACGATATATATATTTAGTCTACTTAATTATAGTTTAAAATATTTATTATACATGGATATATTTTAATATTAAATAGCAAAAAAAAAAAAACTTTACACGTCATTAGCACATTTAGGCCTCATTTGTTTGTACTTAATGAAAGTCTGAATCTTAATAATTCAGATTCAACCCATTAAATGTGTTCCGTTTTTAGGTCTGAATCTTAATCATTCTGATTCAACCCATTTAGTCTATTTGTTTTATGTTAAAAAAATCCTCTCGATAGATTTGAAAAAGTATAAATGAATCAGATCTGTAGGAGACTCTTAACAACATTCAGATTTATTTAATACGCTACAAAAAAATCACGTTGCCTCTCTCTCATTGCACGACTTGGTCTCTCTTTCTCTACAAACTTTATTCCTCTCTTTTCTCAACCAAACAAAAATTTTTCCCTCTTGAACTGGTAAGTTTTTCTAATATTTACAAGTATTTTCTTATAAGAACAATATTTTTGGGTTGTATTGATTTTTGTCAAGAACTATTGTTGTAATAATTTATTTAGGGGTATTGATGTTTATCAAGAACTCAAGATTTTTGAGTATAAAAATAGTAGTCATGATTAAAAAAACAACTATATATACATATCTGAGGTCTCTTATGAAAATTTAATTTGTTTAGGCCAAAAACATTGAAGACGTCATCTCTACCCTTTCCAAATTTATGTACAATTTTTTTTGAAGGTTGTACTGAATAAGAGTTCATGAATCAATTCCAAGTTATAACTATATCTAGTTGGTGACCAAAATTATGGAGCTCCTAATAATTCTTTATCCCAATCTTCAGTTTTGATTGAAAGAAATGTTACGATTCGAGCCTACACCTTTGACGTGACCGACACTCGAAAACCATTGCTAGTCCACAAGCACACCGTCATCATGGCTGAATAAAAGTGGAAAACTAACTCAAGCATACATAAGCATCAAACTGAATGAAACATTTAAAAATAGTTTACATAATCTCAAAACTTTGCTGAATATACTTAGTATGAAACATTAGTTTAAATAAAATATCGAAAAACTAAAAAACTCTCCAACACTATCTATCTATCAAGCCTCTACTGTATATAGAAGTCTGTCGGGAAAATACCCACAATTACTTAAAATTTTACTATACCAAGAACTCCTAAAACTGGAGTCCTCCGGAAGCAAGGAGGTCTTACTCAAAAGCTGACGAACAGATGAAAGTGATCTCCGCGTGCTCTTGTTGCGGATCCTAAGAACATGTATCTGCATTATTAAAAGATGCAAGTGTAATGACATCAGTACATTGAATGTATGAGTATGTAATATGGCTGAATAAACAAATAACTGAACTGAATGCGTGAAAGTAACTCAACTGAATCAATGTATGAACATGAAGTGTAAATCGTTTAAACCTTACAATAAGATCTGCAGTAAAAGCAATATGAAAGTAATATACCTTACTTTGTGGGGAGTTTCTCTAACCGATAGCCATTACCATGAGTCTCACAATGATACAACGTTTCGCCTCACATTGCCAGGGCCATCCTATTCTTTGCCGGGGTATAAGATGGTATGATGACTATGGATCCATCTAATTGGCGTTCTCAGTGGCAGTGAGGAGTTGCATGAAGAATCAATGCTATCTTATCCTACGCTATGTAGTTTTATGGGACTTATGAATCATAAAAGACTCTAACCCAATTCGGTGCTCTATACTACTCCCAATCATATATACTCATGCTCAATGCTTAAAACATACTATTCCTCTAAATTGAGATAATTTCTCAAACTATCATCTTAAAATAGGTATCTGCTCTTGAAATATATTTGAACGCGTAACTCATTTAGAAATCAAAGTTTCTCTTTTATCAATGTAAAAACTTATACCTTTGGGAATACTTAGTTCCCTTATACACTTAATCAATTCATATTTGAAAACTCTTTCTAAAAAATATATCAAAATCATATTGTGATATGATCATTGATGACTTGGGAAGTCATACTGCATAAACATTGATCACATAACTAAATACCATACTGCTTAAACATTGATGACATACTCGATTGTCATACTAATCATGTTTTAGAAACTCTTCCTCAAAACTCATCTTTACTTCCCCAGAAACTCAGTTTAAAAACTCAAGTGTTGGATTTAAAAAGCTTCTCAAGATTTATAACTCAATTCATACGGTTCATGCGGAATTATGGACATGAACCACTCAACTCAAGGATCTTAATAGCAATATTGAAACTCAGTACTCAGAACTGAAGAACTCGAAACTCAACGATACTACTCATCTCAAATATACTCAATTCATAGGGTTCATGCTGAAATATAGACATGAACAAATCAATTCAAGAATCTTAATGCATAACATATCGCTATTCAATAATTAGGAATAGAATTTCAAAAAGAATAGGAACTCAAGAACTCAAAATCATCTCATCTCAAGAATACTCAAATCTAGGTATAGAATCCTAGATTACTCTTTTACTGATTTTAAAGTAGATGTAGGGTGTGAGGAAAAACTTGTTCAAACCTTACATACCTGAAAGATTAAGGTTCTTGAATAATCTTGAAAAAGAACTTGATTAGAAGCCTGAAAACCCTTGCTTGAAGGTGAACAATCAAGAAAACCTTTCTTGAGATTCTTTAATTAGTTTCTTAAAATCTCTATGGCCAAGAATTATGATTTCCATTAGTGATTCATAATTGTATGGAGGAATTTGATTTGGAAAGAATGTAATTCTTGGAGAAAGACTTACCTTTAAGAAGAATCTTGAAAAAGATTGAAAGAATCTTGAATGAAGTCTTCTACTTTGATTTTTCCTTAGGGTTTTGCTTTAGTGTTTGAGAGAGAAGAGAATGGGGGATTAAGAGATGAAAATCTGAGTGGTTTGGGTTTTTAATTAGTCAAGAAATTTGTTTAGGGTTTTATTAGAGGTAAAAATATAGAAATGACCCCTTTTAATGTTTTCCCCTCGGCTAATTCGTCAGTGCTCTATATCAGGTTACTAAAATAGTCGTAACCTTTTACTCGAAACTCTTATTGACACGAAATTGGTAGCGTTGGAAACAAGATTCAAATACTTTTAATTTGATAGGTTATGGGTCACGTAATTCCTTATATTCTAAGAGATACAGTTTTTTGAAGTTAATCCAATTAGAATCTTAGATTACAACTTATCATAAAGGAAACTTTCAACTCAACTTTGTGCTAGGGAGTTCTTGTGACCTTAATTCATCACCAAATTTATTCCTACACTAAATAATTTACCTTTACACATATGGGCAATTTAAGAATCACCCGGTATGATCTTATTAACAAATAAAGAATGGTTCGGGTCTTAACTGAAAAAATTTCAGGGTTTTACAATATCTCCCCCTTGAAATTATTCATCCTCGAATGACGACTGGTCTAAGAATGGAAACGGGTTACCCTTTCTAGCTTTATAACTTCTGAACTTGCCTACTAACATAGGAGAAAGTGATTCCTACTAAGAGTTTGGAACTGTCTATGGCACATTAGTCAAAAACGATATGAGTTTGAACATAGTTGTGCTCTATTTGAAGCTATTTGACATAAAGCAAGGATATATGGGAAAGAAGTAAGAATTGGAATATTATGCCTTGAGTCATATGACGGTAGCTTTTAAGCTTAGCAACACTTATCAACTATGCTCTCATTTCTGATTACTACACTTCATTAGCTGCACTCCTAGCTCCCACAAGGGTATATTACTACTCTTACCAAGGTCTGAGTTAAAGTGTCTGCTCTTCATAAGTTCAAGCCTAATTTCTAAATCACAAGATGCTACACATGAGATGTATAAACTAATCTTAACCATAAGATTCAGGTTCTATACCTATATAGGAAATCTCATCCTAAGAATACTACTCCTTACCACTACATTCAATTAACCATGAGCTCATATCATGAAACACCTAATGTATCACACATTGTCCACATGTTACGAACACCACATTCAAGCCTAGTACTATAACCACTCCATGGACTCTTACTAACCACTTTTTATAAGAATTCCTCATTCTCTCATCACTTCTACCAACATAACTTTAATGTATTATTACCAGGAACTGCCTTATTACTTATACCTTATCTCCTTCTCCCTCCACATTTAAAACCTTAGATTGAATAAACGTACCAGCATTATCACAATGAGAAAATAGCAATCCTCTTCTCTATCATCACACCACTCTATACAAAACCACTCCCAAAACTTGAAAGAATTACTGAAAGAACTTTAGGGCGAAGGATCTTAAGCAGGATTCATTCAAGATGTTTGATATAAGAATATGCATGATATAACATTATGTTGCTAGAGATTGAGAGTAAATCATTAATTTGTGAGACTGAACATACTGTGAGACATGAATGCTTATATGAATAGATTCATATCATGAGGGTGTAATCTATAACTTCTCTTGAGATTAACTGGCTAAAGTCTTTGCACCTCATTCTGAAAACTAAGCATAGATGTGAATCTCTCCAAAGTGTATGAGTGTAGGTTATGGACAAAATTTTGATAGAAGAAACATTATCATGATGTTGAAATTATTGAACTTTGAGGAATAAACAAGATTATTAATGGAAAGGTATATCTCTAAAACTCTTTCTAAGCACATCTCTATCTGATTATCTCACTTGACTTGGTTTCTCATCTTATCATCTCCCCCTTAGGTCTAAATATGATAATTTAAAGTTATGGATCTATTCCATCATCTCTAAACTAGTCTATATTTGTTTTTCTTACTCAAAAGATGTTAATCTTAAGACTACTAAACTCTTCATAAGCAGGTACTAAGATTTCTTCTAAGAGATCTTTCTAAGATTCTTCTCCTAATTTCTTCTTGTTAGTTTATAAGGTAGCTTTATCTAATTCTTAAGGGAAAAATAATGCTTACACCAGCCTATTCCATATTGATAGCTCAAAATACTATCTAGACAGACATGAAAAAAACATTAACTTAATTGGAACCTTATCTGACTTGATACGATCTCGGGTACACCCCTTAATGCTCTTGCTAATCTAATGACTTAGTCTCACTTCATTGCTGTCATCTAAGAATCATCATACCACACTTGTATCACTCACATTTATAGAAAACTAACACCTTAATTCCTCACCTAATTTATGTCAAACTTACTAGATTAGATCTTAAAACTAACATCATCACCCTTGTGTTGCCATCCCTTTTTTACCACACTCATCTCAAATTCAAGCTTAGTGTCTAGTACTAAACATGGGTATCAATATGATTTATTACTTACTATACTAACTTACAACTACTAGATAAAATTAAGAAAAACTCACTCACTAAGACCTCATAACAAGTAGTCAATCTTTATCTCTCAATCTACATATTTACAATATACCGTCACATTCCATTTCACAACTTAAGTACTTCCTACACATCATTGCCTGATTATCTCTATAACCCTTTGAATACCATGAGTTTCTCCCTTCAAAATTATAAGCCTATCGTAGATCTCTCACCTCATGAATACTCCTACTCTTCTATTTAACACCTATACTTAGTCATTACTAACACATTGACACATCATCATAAACTCCTTTCTAGTTAAAGTATACTCTAACTCATCCTAACTAGTAACTATTACTCTACCTCATATAATGAACTCTATACAAACTCATCCCTTGTAAGTCTACCGATAAGGGGAAAAAAACTCATCATTAATGATTTACTAGGTACATGGCTACAACTTTCATACTCTACTCATTAACTAACTCCATTTCTAAGGTTACTACACTTCTAAATGCATACTCTAAGCACTTTTACTACTACTTGTAATACCCCAAAAATTTCTATGTTAAGACTCGAAACATTCTTCATTTATTTGTATGGTCATATCGGGTGATTCATAAATTATCCATGTGTGTAAAGGTAAATTATTTAGTGTGGAAATGATTTGGATATGAATTAAGTTAACTAGAATCCCCTAGCACAAAGTAGAGTTGAAAGTTTCCTTATCAATTAAGTTTTGATGTAAGATTCTACTTGGTCAACTTCAAACGACCATATCTCTTAGCATATAAGAATTTATGTGGCCCATAACCTATCAAATTCAAGGCATTTAAATTTACTTTCCAATTCCACAAATTTCGTAACAATCCAAGATTTGAGTAAAAAGTTCCTACCATTTTAGTAATTGATACAGTGCAGTGACGAATTAGCCAATGAGAAAATATTAAAAAGGGTCTTTTTGTCTTTTTACCTCCAAGAAAACCCTAAACGAATCTCTTGACTAATATAAGTCTCAAAACAATCAGATTTTAATATTGTAATCCATAATTTTCTTCTCTCTCAAACCCTAGGGCAATATCAAAGTAGAAGACTCAATTGAAGATTCTTTCAATCTTTTTTTCAAGATTTTTTCAATCTTTTTCAAACTTCATCTTCAAGGTAAGTCTTTCACCAAGAATTCCATTCTTTCCAACTCGAATTCCTCCATACAATTACAAATCACTAATGAAAATCATAATTCTTGGCCATAGAGATTTCAAGAAACTAATTCAAGAATCTCAAAAAAGGTTTTCTTGATTGTTTACCTTCAAACTAGAGTTTCAAGACTTCTAATCAAGATTATTCTTCAAGAACCTTGTTCCTCCAAGTATATAAGGCTATTATAGTGTTGGACTAGTTGACTCTCACGCCCTACATCTACTTTCAAATCATTAAAAGATAAATCTATGATTTTACCCCTAGATTTGAGTATTCTTGAGATAAGTTGATTTTGAGTTCTTGAATTCCTTATTCTTTTGAAATTCTATTCCTAAGTATTGAGTTTCTATATTTTCATTGAGATCCTTGAGTTGATTTGTTCATGTCTATAATTCAGCATGAACCCTATTTTGAGTTAGAAATCTTGAGAAGTTTTTCAAAGCCAACCCTTGAGTTTTAAACTGAGTTTTTGAGAAAAAGTTTAAAGTTTGTATTTCATAAAGACTTAAAAGTTTCTAATGTTATTTTATTCATATATATACATATACATATACATATGTACCTATGTTAAATATTGACTTGAAAGATAAGTTCATAAGTGCATGTTTTCAAGAAGGTAAACATGTCTCATGTTTTGAAAAGTATTTCTAATAATGTAAGAAGTCCATTCTTTGTAATGGGTGAATTGAGCACAAAGTTATATTAACTATTTTGGGAGTAGTATTGAGCACCGAGTTGGGTTAGAGTCTTTTATGATTAGGAAGTCTCATAGAACTACGTAGCCAATGTAGGATATGATAGCATTGATTCTTCATGCGACTTCTCACTACCTTTGAGAAGGCTAGTTAGATGGATCCGTAGTCACGATATCATTCTATACCCCGACAAATATAGGATGGCCCTGGCAACGTGAGGTGAAAGGTTGTATCATTGCTAGGCTCATGGTAATAGTTGTCGGTTAGAGAAACTCCCCACAAGTAAAGTATAGTATTTTCATGTTGCTGTCATTGTATATTTTATTGTAAAGTTTAAATGGTTTTCACATCATGTTCATGTATTAATTCAGTTGAGTTTCTTTCAGTCATTCAATTCAGCTATTTGTTTACACAACCATATTACATATTCGTACATTCCATGTACTGATGTCATTTGGCCTGTATCTTTTTATGATGCAGATATAAGTGTTCATGATTTTTAACAGGCATTTTGTTGAGATCACTCTACAATCCAGTTAGCTCTAGTGAGCCTCCTTATATTCCAGAGGACTTCACAATTACTTTTCAGTTAGTAGTTTTGAGGTGTCATGGGTTTTGTCCTAACATCCTTCCTTAACAATAGAGGCTTCATAGATAGAAAGTTTTGGAGAGTCTTTCAAGTTCAGATATTTTATTTAAAACTTATGTTTCATACTCAGTATATCCAGTTCAGTTTTGAGATTCAATAAACTGTTTTTAAACATTTTTTTCAATTTGATGCTTATATATGCTCAAGTTAGTCTTCCACTCGTAATCAGCCAGGATGAGGGTTCGCTTGGGGACCATCAATGGTTCTTGAGTGTCGGACACGTTCAGGGTGTAGTCTCGGGTCATGACAAACTTGGTATCAGAGCACAAAAATCTAGTGTCCTAGGGTGTCTATGAAGCCGTGTCAAGAAGGATCTTATTTATGGGTGTGAGGGCTCCACTTCTATAAATGAGGGACTATAGACATTTAAGAAAAGTTTCCTTTCTTTCATACTCTAAATCATGCAATAGAGTTGTGTCATAAGGAACTTACTCTAACTGGTGTGTTCCTTTTATCCATTTGACTACCAATCAAACTGAAGGTAGTTAAAAATTAAAGTCTAGATTCTTATGGATGAGTTACTCTTAGCAAAAGTCTTCAGAAAAGTCAAGAGACCTCAGAGGGGCTTGAGAGAAGCATGCGAGTGAGCTTAAATGTTTAGATTCAAAAGAATGCACTTTTAATTCATATGCATCGCGCATTCGAGCTTAAAGCGAGATGTATTCCCATACTCTTTTTCCTAAACCTCGTTTTAGTTGACACCCTTATTAGGAAATATATTTTAGAGCTTGGCTAGTGTTTTAACCTGAAAAGATAGTGTGAGTTACGATCTTATAAGCAGTAGTAGTAAAAGTACCCGAAGTTAGAAGAATGAATGCAGAGGTATAGTAATCTAAGAATGGAAGAAAGTGATGAGACATATTATGTTGTTGTAGTCATGCATCCAGTAACTTATTAATGAGGAGTTTTCCCTTATAGGTAGACTAAGAAGTGATGAGTTTTTGTAGATTTCATGATAAATGGTAGAGTAAGAGTTACTAGTACAGATGAGTTAGAGTATACTTTAACTAGAAGGGAGTTTATTTCATTGGAACATTGTGTTAGTAAAGGCTAAGTATAGGTGTTGAATAAAAGAGTAGAGTATTCATGAGGTGATAAATTTAATCTAGGCTTATGATTTTTAAGGGAGAACCCATATTATTTAAAGGGTTACATAATATTTTTAGGAAATGATGTATAGCGATTTGGTAAGTTACTTAAGTTGTGAAAGGAAGTGTGACGGTAAATTGTAAGTATGAAGTCTGAGAGATAAAGATTGACTACTTGTAATGACATTTTAGTGGGCGAGGGTTTCTTAAATTTTATCTAGTGCTTGTAATTTAGTATAGTAAGCGAGCAATCATATTGATATTCAGGTTTAGTAATAAACATTAAGCTTGACTTTAAGATGAGCGTCATGATCAAAAGAATGACAACATGAAAGTTATGATGTTAGTCTTGGGATCTGATCTAGTAGATTTGACATAAATTAGGTGAGAAATTAAGTTGTTACTTCTGATAAGTGTGAGTGGTACAAGTGTGGTACTATGACTCTTAGATGAGAGCGAGGTAGTGTGGATAAGTCACTAGATTAACACGAGTATTAGAGTAAATGGAATGTAGATCAGTTTATAGATGGTGAGAATAGATCCATGGCTTTAGAGTGTCAACTTCAAAACTAAGGGGGGAGATGATAAGAAGATAAATCAAGTCATGTGTTAAGAATGAGGTGTTGATGTCTGCCGAAAGAGTTTTAGAGGTATATCAATATGTTCATCATCTGGTGTATTCCTCAAGTTCAGTCATTACAACATCAAGATGATCTTTCTTATATGAGAATTGTGTCTATGACTTATGCTAGTACACTTCAGAGAGTTTCACATCTGTGCTAAGTTTTCAGAATGAAGGGCGAAGACTATAATCCTAGATTTGAAATGAGGCAAATAACAACTTTTGGGGAAATTTGCAGGTGCCATTCACGGCCCGTGGGTTGACCTATAGACCGTATATGGGGCCGTGGAGAGCAACCTCAGAAAAAGTCCAGGGATAGACCACAGTGGGACCCATGGACTGTAGGTCCATCGACAACCCATGGTCCAGCCTCTCGTCGTTTGGCCAAAAGTCTCTGACTATGGACCACAGCTGACCAGGACGGACTATAGGTCAGTAGAAGGTCCATTGGTCAGGGTTCAGTGGGTCAGGTCTGGACGGTTATTTTAGGGGCAAATGGGTCTTTTCTAGTTTTAATTAAATCAATGAGATGTCGTTTTGCCTAAACCTAGACCACCTATATAAGGATTTGAGACCCGTAATATCAAGACCTGAGAGCACCCCTTAGTCGTAACATGGTGTAGTTGATCCCAAAGGGGTTGCAAACAAGCCCTTAGCACATTCTTAACATAAGATAATAGAAAATATAGGAAAAATTAAAAACTTTTACAATTGAAGTCTTATTTCATAAAGCAAGCGGAAGTCTTACTAAAACCCTTTGTCTCAAACCATCTATTTAAAATCATGAATAAAAGTCTTTGGGACGCAGCCCATTCAAAGTCTAAAAACATAAAGAAATAACATAAGGATATAAAGGGTTCGTCCTCGAAGCTATGAGGACTCACCAATTCTTCAATTCTTCTAAATCCTTGAAACTCTAGCCTCCAAAGTAACTCAAGCCTCCAACCCTACATTTGGTTAAAATGTAGGCAATGTGCGTTAGTACAAAACGTACTAAGTATGAAAGCTAACACAACATCATAAGTGCATCTCAAATGGTTAGTTAACATAAGACATAAGCATAAGAGATAATAACATAATCACAATATCATCATCATAGTCATAGCATGGTCTCCAATAAAAGCATCATATAAACACAAGTCACATAAGATATATTTAATGAGCATAATAGATACATCATATTCATGGCCTAGTCTTTAATAAGACTTTCATGGTTACACAGTTCAACCTTAAGTCCTTCATATTACAAGAGGAACACTTCACAAGCCACCTCCAAGTATACTTGTGCAATGCAAGGATAGCATCCCATACTACCATCCAAGCTAAGTACCTCCCTTTGGTCATTCTTGGGCATAGTCCACCTTCATACTCAAGACTTAGGTCTTCATGTCATTTTAACCTTAACCTATATACATGGTCAACTCTCTAAGCCTCTCTATTCCATAATGGTACCATACTTATAAGTAACCTTAAGACACACTTGTGCAATGCATGAAAGACATCCGATAATACCCTTCACACTAAGCATAGCCTTAAAGTCATCCTAGTCATATTCACCCTACTTTGGTCTCTTTATTAGCCTAACTCTCATAACTAAGGGAGTTTCTCACCTTTATTCAACTATAACTAGGAAAGGCAACTCTAGCACAATCCTATCTCAAGACTTCTCATTAGTGACCCTATACTTATGCAATGCATGCATAGAACACCATAATACTATACTGTACTACTATTAGATCCTCCTCCTAACACTTGTTGGTTTGGAACCAAGTTCCTCTAATTAGTTTAGAACACTATGAGGTAATCTCTTAAGCATATCTAAGTTCTTTATTAGCTTGATCACTATGAGATACTACTTTTAGTATGTCTTTGTTCATTATTCACATGGACCCTATGAGATACTACCTTAAGCATGTCTAGGTCCACGTATGCTCTTGAATACTATGATGTAGTTCATTAAGTAAGTCTTAGTTCAATTATGCTTTAGAACACTATGCCATTCTTCTCAAGCATGTGTTAGTTCGTAGGATATGGAGATTGCTATTAAGAACCTTAACTCAACTATGTGAAGGTTCCCATTTCATGAGACCTAACTTTGGGAAAATCCACACTCTACTACGTAAGAGTTCCCTCTTTAACTTGGATAGTCCTCACATCAACTAGGTGTGGCTCTCCTTTCTTGTTGGAGTCCAGACCCTATCTTGTGTGACACTCCATCTCATTGTCAATATCTACTTGGAGCCAAGCATACACCCCAAAGTTTACTTGTTAAGCCTTGCGTAACACTCATCTCTCATGGAAGGATGTCCTTGACAACTCTTACATGCTCAAGTGATTCTATCAGTTTCATCTATCAAGCATTCATAAGGTAGGTTAGGTGAGTATAGGCCTTTCACCACAACTCAACCTATTAGACTTTTACTCTCTTTTAGACCTTACTCTCAAAGCCTTAACATCAATAGTTAATCACATTAGCTACACCCTAAAACCCTAGTTATTAGGATCACAACCAGACTCCCAAGGGTTCTTTCTTAATCTCTTCTTTATACCTAAATTTCAAGGTAATTTGATCACATCTTTCATTACTAGGTGATTCTAGTCTTAATTGAACTTAAAGGTTCTATTATAACTTTACAAGTCAAGATCAATCATATACAGTAGAGTCTAGTTAAATTCATGATTATATGATCCTAACTTTGATCAATTACAACACACAACATTGAATTGGGAAGTTCACATATGAACCTTCAACTTTGCCTCTAATGGCATAAACCCACAAAGATCACATTCATCAATTTAGATTAGGGTTCATCATAGAAATCACATGAATTCATCATAATATCATCTAACAAATACAACTCAATTATAATTGGATGCTACCCACTAGATTGGAATCACACTCAAGTCCTACCCACAATGCAATCACAACCCTAGCTAGAATTGGGTTTTTGAGTTCACAATTGGGGGGAATCTGTGTGGGCTCCATGGGTGGAAGAACCCATGGATGAATAATCTTTACATACCTTCAATCAAAGCCCCAAACAAATCTTGAAATCAATGGATAATCGACCTACATGCTGCTCTCCTAGAGAGGGGATTTCTTGTGAGTACTTTGGGGGTCTTTAGATGAATGAGTTAAAGTGATTAGTATAGGGTCTATTAACTATTTATAGGAGGTAAATTAACTAACTAATCGCCCCTCCTAACCCCTAAACTAATTACTAAACTAACCCCTAAACACTAACTTAAAAACTAAAACTGAAAAACTTGCAGCACCTACGACTTGACCATCTACGGACCGTAGATTGATCTACTCTCCATGGTTTGGTTTCTTGGTTTGGTTCAGAGAATCATATTTTGCAGGCCTGATCCACGCTCATGACCTATGGGGCGTAGGTTGATCTAAGGGGCGTGGATTGCAACCGTAGGTCACATTTTTTGACAGTTTTGGGGGACTGTTTTTGGGTCCTCCTCAAGGACCCCTTGGGTGGTCCTTGGGGAGTCGTACCCGGACGTTTAACCCTTAAACATGGTATTCTAAGTACGGGGCCATTTATTTTGATTTTAACCCTCATACGACACACCAAAACTCTTTCCAAAGACTCTAGATCTCACTAGTTCAACTAACTAAAATATGGGGTGTTACATTATCCCCCACTTGGGAACATTCATCTTCGAATGACACTTTAAAGACTTCATAAAGTAAAAAATCTAACTTAGCAGCCTATTATGCATGCACTACATCTAATGAGCACTACCAAAGAACAAAAAACTTAAATTCCGAGCTAAACACCTTCAAAGTGACACAAGGGAGTGGGAACTACTTCTACCAACCCAAAATGCACCAAACTCTATATCTATTCGTCTTCAAGGAGGAACTAACATCTCCTAGCTAAAACATGCTCAACACATACACATGGAGCCTAAATGAAAAATTCATCTCATAAAGCATTTATCTATTGATTGAATCTTTCAACTCAAAACTAAGGCATGCTCATAGTCCCACTCATGAAGCCTCTATGCAACTCTACTCACATGCACCACAACATGAGGAAACAATACATAAAAGTCATTTCTAACAAGACCTAAGCAATTTAATGAGCATGCATATAAGGAAATCATGGCAACACATAAGGCACACAATGACCCCACTAGATAGGCACACTATCCCCCACTTGGAGCAAGTAGACTTGGGAAATGGAGACCCACTACCCCTCTCTTTATCAAACCTAGAGGTGTTGGAAGAATCTTGGCCGGAATATCTTGGTTTAGTCCTAGGCCTATCTTGTCCCTCGGACATAGCATTAGAAAAATTCACTTCATTTGTCCTAGCCCTCTTTACCTCCCTATTCATCTTCTTGAGCCTTTGCTCCTCTATTTGTTCGGCATGAACCATAAGGCTTGAAATGTTCATACTAGGGATGAGCATTGTCGAACGACACTCATTCTCCACCAATTCAGACACTCCCATAACAAACTTATTCATTCTAGCCCTTGAGTCCGCCACTAGGGTTGGGGCATACTTAGACAATTGGGTGAACTTGAGGCTATAATCCTTCACACTCATACCTCCTTGGCATAGGTTGATGAATTCTTGCATCTTCCTCTCCCTTAACTCTAGGGGGAAAAAACCTATAAAGCAATGCTTCCTTGAACCCTTCCCACTCTTTGGGCCCTCCTAACGGCCTATTATCTTTCCATCGTTCATACAAAATTTGAGCTATATCCCTCAATTGGAAAGCAGCTAGTTCCACTTTCTCTACCGTAGTCAAACCCATGATGGCAAGCACCTTATACACCTTATCTATGAAACCTTGAGGGTCTTCCTCCACCTTGGAGCCATAAAACTCCGGAGGGTTCATCCTTAAAAACACTCTCACCCTCAAAGCAGTCGTATTCACATTATTAGACGGAGCAACTACATCCCTATTGACTTGGGCTGTCACGGCTTGAGTCAATATTTGGAGAGCCGCCCTTATCTCCACATTAGTCATAGTCTCTGCTTCATTAGGAACTTGAGGAGGAGCTTGGTGTAAAAATTGAATAGGAACCTCTTGCTCCTCATTACCTTCCTCAACTCTCCTAGCATTAGCCCTTGTATTAGCCATACCCTGAAAAACAACGGCACGGATTAGAAGAAGGGCCTACTAAAGCCAAACTCTATGGCACGACTAAGAGAATGAAGAAGTAAGACTTTTCCTAAGCATCCAATAGCCTCCTATCCATAAATGTGTCACAACTCACACCCATGAATAACACTCTACTTAGACGTGGTTTGAGACATCCTAAAATTTATCCCAAAACCTTCTGCTCTAATACCAAGTTTGTCACGACCCGAGAGCACCCCTTAGTCGTAACATGGCGTAGTTGACCCCGAAGGGGTCGCATACAAGACCTTAGAACATTCTTAACATAAGATAATAGAAGATACATGAAAAATTGAAAACTTTTACAATTGAAGTCTTATGTCATAAAGCAAGAGGAAGTCTTACTAAAACCCTTTGTATCAAACCATCTATTTAAAATATGAATAAAAGTCTTTGGGACGTAGCCCATACATAGTCTAAAAACATAAAGAAATGACATATGGAAATAAAGGGTTCGTCCTCGAAGCTATGAGGACTCACCAATTCTTCAATTCTTCTAAATCCTTGAAACTCTAGCCTCTAAAGCAAATCAAGCCTCCAACCCTACATTTGGTTAGAATGTAGGCAATATGCGTTAGTACAAAACGTACTACGTATGAAAGTTAACACAACATCATAAAAGCATCTCAAATGGTTAGTCAACATAAGACATAAGCATAAGAGATAATAACATAATCACAATATCATCATCATAGTCATAGCATGGTCTCCAATATAAGCATCATATAAACACAAGTCACATATGATATATTTAATGAGCATAATAGATACATCATATTCATTGCCAAGTCTTTACACAATTCAACCTTAAGTTCTTCATATTACAAGAGGACCACTTCACAAGCCACCTCCAAGTATACTTGTGCAATGCAAGGATAGCATCCCATACTACTATCCAAGCTAAGTACCTCCCTTTGGTCATTCTTGGGCATAGTCCACCTTCATACTCAAGACTTAGGTCTTCATGTCATTATAATCTTAACCTATATACATAATCAACTCTCTAAGCTTCTCTATGCCATAATAGTCCCATACTTCTAAGTAACCTCAAGAAACACTTGTGCAATGCATGAAAGTCATCCCATGCTACCCTTTACACTAAGCATAGCCTTAAATTCATCCTAGTCATATTCACCCTACTTTGGCCTCATTATTAGCTTAGATCACATAACTAAGGGAGTCTTTCATCTTTATTCAACAATAACTAGGAAAGGCAACTCTAGCACAATCCTATCTCAAGACTTCTCTTTTGTGACCCTAAGTCATACTTGTGCAGAGCATGCATAGCACCCCATAATACTATACATGCTAAGTACTACTTTTAGATCCTCCTTCTAACACTTCTTGGTTTGGAACCTAGTTCCTCTAATTAGTTTAGAACACTATGAGGTACTCTCTTAAGCACATCTAAGTTCTTCATTAGCTTGAACCCTATGAGATACTACTTTTAGTATGTCTATGTTCATTATTCACATGGACCTTATGAGATACTACCTTAAGCATATCTAAGTCCACGTATACTCTTGAACACTATGAGGTACTTCATTATAGTAAGTTTTAGTTCAATAATGTTTTAGAACACTATGAGATGCTTCTCAAGCATGTCTTAGTTCATAGGATATGGAGATTGCTATTAAGAACATTAACTCAACTATGTGAAGGTTCCCATCTCAGGAGACCTAACTTTGGGAAAACCCACACTATACTACGTAAGAGTTCCCCATTTAACTTGGATAGTCCTCACATCAACTAGGTGTGGCTCTCCTTTCTTGTTGGAGTCTAGACCCTATCTTGTGTGACACTCCATGTCATTGTCAATGTCCACTTGGAGCCAAGGATACACCCCAAGGTTTACTTGTTAAGCCTTGCTTAACTCTCATCTCTCATGGAAGGATGTCCTTGACAACCCTTCCATGCTCAAGTTATTATATAATTTCATCTATCAAGCATTCATAAGGTAGGTTAGGTGAGTATAGGCCTTTCACCACAATTCAACCTATTAGACTTCTATTCTCTTTTAGACTTTACTCTCAAAGCCTTAACATCAATAGTTAATCACCTTAGCTTCACCTTAAAACCATAGTTATTAGGATCACAACCATACTCTCAAGGTTTCTTTCTTAATCTCTTCTTTATACCTAGATTTCAAGTTAATTTGATCACATCTTTCATTACTAGGTGATTTTAGCCTTAATTGATCATCAAGGTTCAATTCTACCTTTACAAGTCAAGATCAATCACATACAATAGAGTCTTTTTCAATTCATGATTATATGATCCTAAATTTGATCAATTACAACACACAACATTGAATTAGGAAAATCACATATGAATCTTCAACTTTGCCTCTAATGGCATAAACCCACAAAGATCACATTCATCAATTTAAATTAGGGTTCATAATAGAAATCACATGAATTCATGATAATATCATCAAACAAATACAATCCAATCATAATTGGATGCTACCCACTAGATTGGAATCACACCCAAGCCCTACCCACAATGCAATCACAACCCTAGCTAGAATTGGGTTTTTGAGTTCATAATTGGGGGGAATCTATGGGGGCTCCATGGGTGGAAGAACCCAGGGATGAATAAGCTTCACATACCTTCAATAAAATCCCCAAACAAAGCTTGAAATTAATGGAGAATCGACCTACATGCTGCCCCTCTTCTCTTCTCTTTTTCTTCTTCTTCTTCTATTCTAGAGAGAGGATTTCTTGGGAGTAATTTGGGGGTCTTTAGATGAATAAGTTAAAGTGATTAGTTTAGGGTCTATTAACTATTTATAGGAGGTAAATTAACTAACTAATCGCCCCTCCTAAACCCTAAACTAATTACTCAACTAACCCCTAAACACTAACTTAAAAACTAAAACTGAAAAACTGGCAGCACCTACGACCTGACCATCTACGGACCGTAGATTGATCTAATGTCCGTGGTTTGGTCTCGTGGTGTGGGTCAGAGACTTATATTTTGCAGGCCTGTGCAGTCCTGATCCATGCCCATGACCTATGGGGCGTAGGTTGATATAAAGGGTGTGGATTGCAACCGTAGGTCACTTTTTTTGACAGTTTTGGGGAACTATTTTGGGGTCCTCCTCAAGGACCCCTTGGGTGGGCCTTGGGGAGTTGTACCCGGACGTTTAACCCTTAGACATGGTATTCTAAGTACGAGAGCCATTTATTTTGATTTTAACCCTCACACGACACACCAAAATTCTTTCCAAAGACTCTAGAACTCACTATCTCAACTAACTAAAATGTGGGCTGTCACACTTAAACTCACTCAATTAAGGCATTCTCTCAATTCCCAAAAGAAAACCTAAAACTCCTCTCAAATATTCTCTCTCTAGAAGGTATAAGAAGAAGAAGGAAATTGAAGCTAGGTTAAGATCAAGTCTCCCAATCTTCAAGACTTTGTGGGTATTGTGAGTAAGGTATGATGGTTTTTCATCCATGGGATCTTCCCTCCCATGGTGCCCTATAATTACACAATTTGAAGAAGAATTTCCCCAATTCTAGTTAGGGTTTCTTCCATTGTTGTGGGTGATGATGAATATTGATCCAATTGAGGGGATTATGATTATTTATGATTGAATTGATAGAAATGCATGTATTTAGGAAGAAAGTACATGTACCCATGCCTATCCTATGATTTAAGGGTGGAATTGATACAGTTGGGTTGATGCCAGGCGAGGGAAACACTATGTGTTAGATATCTCCTTATAGGATTGATGAATGATGACTAGAATTTCTTGAGATTGAAGCATATATGATGAATATGATGTTAATTGCTTGAGAGTAAAGCATAGATGATGATCATGAGATGTAGGGCTTGAGAGTAAAGCCTAGACTATGACTTGTTGATTGTTGATGTCGTAGTATGCAAGGGATACTTGCTACAATGAATTGATAAACATGATTCAATGAATGTGAAATGTTTACTCACATAAATGATTCTAGGTTGAAAGGATTGCTCACCTAAAATGAATCTAGATGAAAATGCTCAATGAATGATGAGGTTAGAGGCGATTACCCTTAACCTACATATGCAAGAATATAAGGTGATTCCCATACTCCTTAGGATTGAACAAGAGGTGAGTCCCCATGTTCCTACTATGATGAATGGACATGGAGGTGAGTAACCCTATGTTATGATATGCTAAGGGGCTTGTATGGGGCCTCTCGGGATCTCATATGCCTTGTTGTATCTAGGGGTACCCCTGGGTCGTGACAAACTTGGTAATAAGAGCACAAGGTTTAAAATGGTTCTAGGATGTTTCAAACCACGTCTAATAGAGTCTTGTTCATAAGTGTGAAGCGCGCCACATTTATGAATGAGAGGATGTTAGATGTTTAGGAAATTCCACTTCTTCACTTCTTTAAGTCGTGCCATGGCGTTTAACTCTATAAGTCTTTCTCCTAATCCATGCCCGATGGTTTTCAGGATATGACTACTAGAAGGGCTAATGCTAGAAATTTGGAGGAAGGCAATGTTGAGCAAGCTGTTCCTCTCTAAGCTCCTCCTCAAGCTCTGATTGACCCATTAAATGAGAATATAACTAATGCGGAGTTTAGGTCAGCTTTTCAAGTGTTGGCTCAAGCCATGACGGCACAAGCTAACATAGGGGTGGTAGCCCTTATGAACCCAAATGTGGGTATGACGGTGATAAGAGTGAGGGATTTTACAAGAATGAACCCTCCCGAATTTTATGACTCCAAAGTTGAGGAAGAACTCAAGAGTTTATCAACGAGGTCTATAAGGTACTTTCTATCATGGGTGTGACTCCGGTAGAGAAGGTGGAACTAGCCGCTTACCAACTCAAAGGGGTTTATCAGATTTGGTTTAATCAGTGGAAAGAGGCAAGGCCGGTGGAAGCGGGTCCCATAGAATGGGAAAGGTTCAAAAGTGCTTTTCGTGAATGATTCTTCCCTTTAGAGATAAGACAGGCCAAGGTACTTGAGTTCATCAACGTTAGGAAAGGAAATATGAGTGTAAGGGAATACGCTTTGACGTTCACTCAACTATCCAAGTATGCTCATTCCATTGTGGCGGATCGTAAGGTCAAGATGAGTAAGTTTGTGTCGGGAGTGTCCGACATGGTAGTAAAAGATTGCTGCACCGCTATGCTTGTTCATGACATGGATATTTCTTGCCTTACGGTGCATGCCCAACAAATTAAGGAAGAAAAACTCAAGGAAAGATCTAGAGAGAAAAAGAGAGCAAGAGTGGATAATGGTAACTATTCACATTTTAGGTCTGGTGGACGGGGTCGTTTGAGGTTCCAGCAAAAGTTTGTTGGGCAAGGTTCTTCAAGTGCTCCTTCAAGGCCTAATAATGAAAGGGTGTCTAACCCAAGACCTCAAGGAGATGGTAATAGGCCTTCTATGTCTACTTGTACTAAATATGGAAAAAATCATGGAGGGAAGTGTCTAGCGGGTTCTAATGTGGAAAATTGGATCACAAAATAAGGATTTATCCTTCGATCGCTAATAATAATGGAGATGGTCATCGTAGGGCTCAACCCTACCCTTCATCCGGTCCGAGTGGTTTGGGTGGAAATGCTCCTAAGCAAAACCGTTTCTATGCTTTCAAAACTAGAGGTAATCAAGAGAGTTCCCCAGATGTTGTGACTTGTATGTTAAAAGTCTTCCATATAGATGTCTATGCTTTACTTGATCCGGGTGCTATTTTGTCATTTGTGACTCCTTTTGTAGCTATGAGATTTGATATGCTTCCCGATGTCTTATTAGAACCTTTTTATGTCTCTACCCCAGTTGGTGATTCTATGGTGGCTAAGAGGGTTTATAGAAGATGTCCCATTTCCTTGTCCCATAGAGTTACCTTGGTTGGTTTGGTAGAACTGACATGATATATTTCGATGTCATCTTAGGTATGGATTAGTTGCATTCCTATTACGCCTCTATTCATTGTAGGACTAAAGTAGTCAAGTTTCAGATTCCAAATGAGCCTATCCTTGAGTGGAAAGAGGAAAATTCTATGCCTAGAGGTCAATTTGTTTCTTACCTAAAAGCTAGGAAAATGATCTTGAAGGGTTGTGTCTACCATATAGTGAGGGTGATCGATGTGGAGTCTGAAACTCCTAATCTTGAGTCGGTCCCTATTGTAAAAGAATATCTGAAAGTTTTTGCCGATGATTTACCCGGTGTTCCTCCTGAAAGGGAAATGGACTTTGGGATTGACCTTCTCCCCGATACCCAACCTATCTCTATTCCTTCCTATAGAATGGCTCCGATGGAACTTAAGGAGTTTAAGGAACATTTAAAGGACTTATTTGATAAATGTTTTATTCGATCGAGTATATCTCCATGGGGTGCTCCGGTGTTGTTTGTTAAGAAGAAAGATGGTTCACTCCATATGTGTATTGATTACCTCCAATTGAACAAAGTGACCATCAAGAACAAGTATCCTCTTTTGAGAATAGATGACTTATTTGATCAACTCCAAGGGGCATGTTCTTTCACTAAAATTGATCCCCGGTCGGGTTATCACCAATTGAGGGTGAAAGAGAAAGATATTCCAAAAATGGCTTTTAGAACCCGATCTGGTCATTATGAGTTTTCGGTTATGTCCGTAGGTTTGACTAATGCCCCAGCGACATTTATGTACTTGATGAATAGGGTTTTTAGACAATACCTTGATATGTTCATAGATGATATTTTGATCTATTCAAGAAGTTAGAATATGCATATTGATCATTTGAGGATTTTGTTGCAAATTCTCAAGGACCAACAACTCTATGAAAGGTTTAGTTAATGTGAGTTTTGGTTGAGTTCCGTAGCTTTCCTTGGCCATATAGTTTCAAGCAAGGATATTGAGGTAGATCCAAAGAAGACGAATGCGGTCAAGAGTTAGCCGAGACCTCTATCACCGACAAATATTAGAAGCTTCTTGGGTTCGGCCGGTTATTATAGTAGGTTTGTTGAGGGGTTTTCCTCCATTTCTTCTCCTTTGACGGCTTTGACTCAAAAAAAGGCCAAGTTCATATGGTCCGAATCTTGTGACAAAAGTTTCCAAGAGTTGAAGGATAAACTTACTTTCACTCCGATGTTGACCTTACTGAAAGGTACGGATGGCTTTGTGGTATATTGTGACGCCTCTAGAGTTGGATTGGGATGTGTGCCTATGCAAAATAGTAAGGGGATTGCCTATGCTTCACGGAAACTAAAGGTTCATGAGAAGAACTATCCTACCCACAATCTTGAATTAGCGGCGGTGGTATTTGCCTTAAAGATTTGGAGGCATTATTTATATGGGGTCCATGTTGATGTGTTTACCGACCACAAAAGTTTGCAATATGTTTTTACCAAGAAAGATCTAAATCTTCTCCAAAGGAGTTATCTTGAGTTATTGAAATATTATGATATGAGTGTTCTCTATCACCCCGGTAAAGCAATTGTGGTGGCCGATACCCTTAACCAATTATCCATGGGTAGTGTTGCACATGTTGATGATGAGAGAAAAGAGTTGGTTCGAGATGTTCATAGGTTGGTCCGATTGGGATTCAACTAGTGGATTCCACCGAGGGTGGTATTATGGTCCATAATGGTTCCGAATCATCTTTCGTGGCCGATGTCAAAGCAAAGTTATGTCTTGATCCGACCTTAGTAGAATTGAAAGATGCGGTACTAAAGAAGTCCAAAAGGCTTTCTCCCAAGGGGGAGTGGTGTCCTAAGGTACCAAGGTCATTTGTGTGTTCCAAATATTGATGACTTGAGGGAACAAATTCTATCAAAAGCCCATAGTTCTTGATATTCTATTCACCTGGGAGCCACCAAGATGTACCGTAATTTGCAGGAGATCTAATGGTGGAATGGGATAAAGAAGGATATTGCGGGATTTGTGGCTAAGTGTCCTAGTTGCCAACAATTGAAGGTTAAGCATCAGAGACCGGGAGGTTTATCCCAAGATATTAGCATTTCTACTTGGAAGTGGGAAGATTTGAATATGGACTTCATAGTAGGGTTGCCACGAATTTGGAATCAATATGATTCGATTTGGGTTATAGTTGACCGAATGACGAAGTCGGCCCATTTCATTCCTATCAAGGTTTCCTATACGGCGGAAGATTTTGCTAAGTAGTAATTGAGAGACATGGTAAGGTTGCATGGAGTGCCCTTGTCCATTATCTCCGATAGAGGTACTCAGTTTACTTCACAGTTTTGGAAGTCTTTCCAAAAGGGTCTAGGCACTAAAATTAAGATTAGCACAACTTTTCACCCCCACACCAATGGGCAAGTGGAAAGAACAATCCAAACATTGGAAGACATGTTGAGAACTTGCGTGATATATTTCAAGGGAAATTGAGATGACCATTTGCTCTTGATCGAATTTTCCTATAACAATAGCTACCATTCGAGTATTGGTATGGCTCCGTTTGAGGCTCTTTATAGTAAGAGGTGTTGAGGTGAGTGAGGTTGCTTTGATAGGACCTGAGTTAGTTCATGACACTATAGAGAAAATTCAACTCATTAGAGAGAGGTTGAGAACGGCCCAAAGTCGCCAAAAGTCTTATGCGAATGTTAGAAGGAGAGCCCTTGAATTTGAGGTGCGTGATTGGGTTTACTTGAAAATCTCACCCATGAAGGGTGTGATGAGGTTTGGTAAGAAAGGAAAACTTTTCCCTATTTTGTAGGCCCATATGAATTTTTGAGGCGTGTCAGTAAGGTTGCATATAAGCTTGATTTGCCAAATGAGTTGGCATCGGTGCATCCGATTTTCCATGTCTCAATGTTGAAAAAGTGTGTTGGAGATCCGGCATCCATAATTCCCCTAGAAAGGTTAGAAGTGAAAGAGAATCTTTCCTATGAAGAAGTTCTGGTTTAGATCTTAGAGAGGCAGGTTAAGAGATTGAGGAATAAAGAGGTTGCTTCCTTTAAGGTGTTATGGAGAAACCATCTAGTTGATGGTGCTACTTGGGAGGCCGAGGCCGATATGATGTCCTGATATCCTCATCTTTTTCCTCCTATTCTAGCTTGAGGTAATGAGTTCCTCTTGGCTCGCTTATGTTTGAAGTCATGTGTGTTTTATGTGTTTCCATGATTTCCTTAAATTTGCATGTTCATGTAAAAGGTTAAGTTTTGAAAGAAAATGGCTTCTGTGAATTATTTTCCTCATGTTGTTGAGTATTGAGTATGAGTTGCTTATAGACTTCATGAGATGAGTTGTAGAACATGCCTTAACTTGGAGTGGAGATCCCATCCTTGAATTTGTGCTTTTTGAGATTGAATTGCATATGAGCTCTATGAAATTGTGTTGAGCATTGCTTTTGAGTTGGAGATTATAGTTTCTCCTTGAACATGTGAAATGTTTAGATTTCATGCATATTGGGTTGTTAGATGTAGTTCCTACTTACTTAAGGTACATTGAGCATGTTTATCTTGGAGATGGAGTTCCTCCTCAATTATATGCATTTAGATGAGTTGCATGCATGATGGGCTGCTAGTCTTGAGTCTTTTTGTCTAGAAACGTGCTTAGAATCTCATTCGGGGATGAATGATCCCAAGGGGAGATAATGTAACACCTGGGATTCAAAACAAGGCAAATAATAGCTTTTGGGGAAAATTGTAGGTGCCATCCACGAGGGCCGACCACAGCCCGTGGGTTGACTTACGGACTGTAGGAGGGGCCGTGAATAGCAACCTCAGAAAAAGTCCAGGCATGGACCATAGAGGGATCCACAGACCATAGGTCCATCGACGCCCCGTGGTCCAGCCTCCCGCCATTTCGCCAAAAGTCTCTGACCATGGACCACGGCTGACCAGGACTGACCGTAGGTCAGTCGATGGTCTGCCGGTCGGGATTCTGTGGGGCTGGTCTGGATGGCTATTTTAGGTGGTGTTGTTTTGCCTAAATCTAGACAACCTATACAAGGATTTTAGACCCCTAAACTCAATAAATTAAGTCATTTTCTCAATTCCCAAAAATAAAACCAAAACTCCTCTCAAATATTCTCTTTCTAGAAGGTAGAAGAAGAATGAGATTGAAGCTAGGTCAATATCAAGTCTCCCAATCTTCAAACTTTTGTGGGAATTGTGACTAAGGTATTATGGTTTTTCATCCATGTGATCCTCCCTCCCATAAAGTCCCCTAGAATTCCATAACTTGAAGAAGAATTTCCCCAATTAGAGTTAGGGTTTCTTCCATTGTTGTGGGTTATGATGATTGTTGATCCAATTGAGTGGATTATGATTGTTTATGATTGAATCGATAGAATTGCATGTATTTAGGATGAAATTACATGTACCCATTCCTATCCTATGATTTTAGGGTTGAATTGAAATAGTTGGGTTTATGTCATGTGAGGGAAACTCTATGGGGTATATATATGAATTATGACTAGAATTGCTTAAGATTGAAGAATATATGATGAATATGTGGTTAATTGCTTGAGAGTAAATCATATATGATGATCATCAGACGTACTTCCTAGACTATGATTTATTGATTGTTGATGTTGTAGTATGGAAGGGATATTTCCTATAACGAATTGATAAGAATGATTGAATGATTATGACATGTTTACTCACATGAATTATTATAGGTCGAAAGGATTGCTCACCTAAAATGAATCTACCCGAAAATGTTTAATGAATGATGAGGCTAGAGGCGATTTCCCTTGACCTCCATATGCAAGGATATGAGGTGATTCCCATACTCCTTAGGATTGAACAAGAGGTGATTCCCCACGTTCCTACTATGATGAATAGACATGGAGGTGAGTACCCATACTCCTTATGAAATGATTTGGAGGCGAGTACCCGTGTCATATGATGTGATTGTGGGGGCGACTACCTGCAATCTTAAACTATGTAAGGCAAGAGGCGAATACCCATTAGCCTTTATAAGTTAGGCATTGAGGTGTATACCTATGTCTTTAAAAGTAAGTATGACTAATGTGATTATGTTATTAAGTTGATTTGCTTGGAATGTTTCTAGATATGCCTTCCATGATGTAAGCTTGACTAGAGGTGGATAACCTAAGTCTTGGCTAAGGATAAGTGAAGTTAATTAAGGGAGTATTCCTCTTTCATTATGATTCTTATTATTAATTGATTATGTTTATGCCTTATGTCTTATGTTGAGTAATGCTTACGATTATGTTGTCCATACTTGCCATCATATTTCGTACTTGATTGTACTAACACATACTCTTGCCTACATTGTTATCAAATGTAGGGTCCGGCGACATTGATTCTCACACTCGTTGTTAGCTTCATTGTTGATCAAGGAAGTGAAGTTTTGGTGAGTCCTCATAGTGTTCGAGGATTTGATCACCACTTTCTTTTATGCTTTTCCTTTTATGACTTAGACTATTGCACGGGCTACGTCCCAAGATTTCTATTCTCTTATGTTAGATGGTTTGCAAATATGTTAGACTTCCGCTCATTTTTATAAAAGACTTTGATTGTATTGAAAAGTTTTAAATTCCCGCTCATTTCTATTACTTTATGTTATGATATGCTAAAGGGCTTGTATGGGGCCTCTCGTGGTTTCATATGCCTTGTTACATCTAGGGGGTACCCCTGGGTCATGACAAAGACTTTAGCTCATTAACCTCAAGCTTAATCCATAAAGTTATGGATATCAGCCTCATGATACGAATCTATTTATATAAGCATTCTTGTATCATAGTATGTTCTGTCTTACTATTTCATGATTTACTCTCAATGGATCGCAACATAATTTTATGCCATGCATATTCCTATATCATAGATCTTGAATGAATCGTGCGTACGATCTTTCACCATAAAGCTTTTTCAGTAATCCCTTTTAGTTTTGGAGAGTGGTGTTGTTGATAGTACTTGTGTGATGATGGAGGAGAGGATTTCTATAATGAGCACTAAGTCAGCTTCCTAGTTGTAATGCATGAAAGTTTAGTTGGTAGAGATGATAAAAGGATGAGAAGTTCTTAGAATGTGGGTTAGTAGGAGTCCATGGAGTGGTTAAGATTCTAAGCTTGAATGTGGTGTTGTTAACATATGGACAATACGTGATACGTTAGGTGTTTCGTGATATGAGCCCAAGGTTAGTTGAATGTAGCGGTAAGGAGTAGTGTTCTTGGGATGAGATTTCCTATAGAGGTATAAAACCTGAATCTGGTGATTTAGATCAGAATAATCACCCTATGTTAAGTAATTTGTGATTCTGAGTTATACTTGAATATAATAAGAGTAAGCCATTTTAATTCTCGGACTATCCGTCATTCGAGGATCAATGATCCTAAGGGGGAGATATTGTAATACCCCAAAAATTTCTAAGTTAAGACTCGAACCATTCATCATTTATTTGTAGGGTCCTATCAGGTGATTCATAAATTGCCCATATGTGTAAAGGTAAATTCTTTAGTGTGGGAATGATTTGGATATGAATTAAGGTCACTAGAATCCTCTAGCACAAAGTAGAGTTGATAGTTTTCTTATCGATTATGTTTTGATGTAAGATTGTATTTGGGTCAAATTCAAACGACCATGTCTCTTAGAATATAAAGGGTTACATGGCCCATAACCTATCAAATTAAAGGTATTTGAATCTACTTTCCAATGCCACCAATTTCCCAACAATCCAAGGTTTGAGTAAAAAGTTATAACCATTTTAGTAACCAATACAGTGTAGTGACGAATTAGCCGACGGTAAAACATTAAAAAGGATCTTTTTGTCTTTTTAATTCCAAGAAAACTCTAAATGGATCTATTTACTAATATAAGTCTCAAGAAAATCAGATTTTCAACTTAATCCATAATTCTCTTCTCTCTCAAACTCTAGAGCAAAACCCTAAGGAACATTAAGTAGAAGACACCATTCAAGTTTCTTTCAATCTTTTCAAGATTCTTCTTCAAGGTAAGTCTTTCTCCGAGAATTCCATTCTTTCCAACTCAAATTCTTCCATACAATTATGAATCACTAATGAAAATCATAATTCTTGTCCATAGAGATTTCAAGAAACTAATTCAAAAATCTCAAGAAATGTTTTCTTGATTGTTTACCTTCAAACTAGGGTATCAAGACTTCTAATCAAGATTCTTCTTTAAGATTCTTCAAGAACCTTTTTCTTCAAGGTATGTAAGGCTATCATAGTGTTGGACTAGTTCGTCCATGTGCCCTACATCTACTTTCAAATCAGTAAAAGGGGATTCTAGGATTTTACCCCTAGATTTGAGTAATATTGAGATAAGACGATTTTGAGTTCTAGAATTACTGATTCTTTTGAACTTCTATTCCTAAGTCTCGAGTTTCTATATTTTTATTGAGATCCTTGAGTTGATTTGTTCATGTCTATAATTCAACATGAACCCTATTTTAAGTAATAAATCTTGAAAAGTTTTTCAAAGCCAACACTTGAGTTTTAAACTGAGTTTTTGAGAAAGTAAAGATGAGTTTTACGAAAAAGTTTAAAGGTTCTATTTCATAAAGACTTAAGAGTTTATAATGTTATTTTATTCATATATATATATATATATGTACCTATGTTAATTATTTGACTTGAAAGATAAGTTCATAAGTGCATGTTTTCGAGAAGGTCAACACGTCTCATGTTTTGAAAAGTTTTTCAAGTAATGTAAGAAGTCCATTCTTTGCAATGGGTGAATTGAGTTCAAAGTTATATTAACTATTTTGGGAGTAGTATCGAGCGCCGAGTTGGATTAAAGTCTTTTATGATTTAGAAGTCCCATAAAACTACACAACCAGCGTAGGATAGGATAACATTCATTCTTCGTGCGAGTCCGCACTGTTTCTGAGATGGCTAATCAGATGGATCCATAGTCACGATATCATCCTTTACCCCGAGAAAGTATAGGATGGCCCTGACAATGTGAGGTGAAACATTGTTTCATTGCTACGCTCATGGTAATGGTTGTCGGTTAGAGAAACTCCCTACAAGTAAAGTATATTATTTTTATGTTGCTTTCATTGTATATTTTATTGTAAAGCATAAATGGTTTTCACTTCATTTTCATGTATTGATTCAGTTGAGTTGCTTTTAGTCATTCAGTTCAGTTATTTATTTACTCAACCATATTACATGCTCGTACATTCCATGTGCTGATGTCATTTGACCTGCATCCGTTTATGTTGCATATATAAGTGTTCATGATTATCTACAAGAGCTTCGTTGAGATCACTCTATACTCCAGTTCGCTTTTGCGAGCCTCCTTGTATTTCAGAGGACTTCACAATTACTTTTCATTTAGTAGTTTTGAGGTATCCTGGGTCTTGTCCCGACATCCTCCCTTAATAGTAGAGGCTTCATAGATATACATATTTGGAGAGTCTTTTAGTTTCAGATATTTTATTTAAAACTTATGTTTCATACTGAGTACATCCAGTTAAGTTTTGAGATTCTATAAAGTGTTTTTAAACGTTTCTTTCAATTTGATTCTTATGTATGCTCAAGTTAGTCTTCCAATCGTAGTCATTCATGATGACAATTTGCTTGGGGAAAAGCAATTGTTCTTGAGTGCCGTCCACGTCCAGGGTGTAGGCTTGGGTCGTAACAAACTTGGTATCAGAGAATAGAGTTCTAGTGTCCTATGGTGTCTACGAAGTCGTGTCAAGTAGGATCTTATTTATGGTTGTGAGGGACCCACTTCTATAAATGAGGGACTATAGATATTTAAGAAAAGTTTCCCTTCATTCATACTCTAAATCATGCAATAGAGATGTATCATAAGGAACTTACTCTAACTCATGTGTTCCTCTTATCCATTCGACTACCCCTCATACTCAAGGTAGTTAAAAAAGTAAATCCTAGATCCTTATGGATGGGTTACTCTTAGCAAAAGACTTCAAAAAAGTCAAGAGACCTCAGAGGGGTTTGAGTGTGGACATTCGAAAAAATGCACTTTTAATTCATATGCATCACGCGTTCGTGCTAAAAGCGAGATGTATTCCCACACTGAGTTTCCTAAACCTCGTTTCAATTGAAACCCTTATGAGGTAGTATGTTTTAGAGCTTGGGTAGTGTTTTCACCTAAATAGATAGTATGAGTTACGATGTTATAAGCAGTAGTAGTAAAAGTGCCCAGAGTTAGAAGAATGAATGCAGAGGCATAGTTATCTAAGAAAGGAAGATAGTGATGAGGAAAATTATGTTGTTGTAGTCTTGCACTAGTAAGTTATTAATGAGGATTTTTCCCTTATAGGTAGACTATGAAGTGATGCGTTTGTGTAGATTTCATGATAAAAGGTAGAGTAAGAGTTACTTGTATGGATGAGTTAGAGTATACTTTAACTAGAAGGGAGTTTGTTTCATTGGAATATTGTGTAAGTGAAGGCCAAGTATTTGTGTTGAATAAATGAGTAGAGTATTCTTGAGGGTACAGATCTAAGTTAGGCTTATGATTTTTAAGGGAGACCCCAAAATATTTAGAGTGTTACAAAATTTATTAGGAAATGATGTATAGCGATTGGGTAAGTAGTACTTAAGTTGTGAAAGGAAGTGTGGCAGTAAATTGTAAGTATTAAGTCTCAGAGATAAAAATTGACTACTTGTCATGAGGTTTTAGTGGGCGAAGGTTTCTTAAATTTTATCTAGTGGTTGTAAGTTAGTATAGTAAGCGAGCAATCATATTGATATTCGGGTTTAGTAATAAACATTAAGCTTGAATTTTAGATGAGCGTCGTGATCAGAAGAATGACAACATGAGGGTGATGATGTTAGTCTTGGGATCTGATCTAATAGGTCTGACATAAATTAGGTGTGAAATTAAGGTGTTACTTTTGATAAGTGCGAGTGGTGCAAGTGTGGTACTATGACTCTTAGATGAGAGCGAGGTAGTATGGATAAGTCACTAGATTAACAAGAGTATTAGAGTAAATGGAATGTAGACAAGTTTAGAGATGATGAGAATAGATCCATGGCTTTAGAATGTCAACTTCAAAACTAAGGGGAGATGATAAGAAGAGAAATTAAGTCAAGTGTTGAGATGAGGTGGTGATGTCTTCCGATAGAGAATTAGAGGTTTATCAATCTGTTCATCATCTTGTGTATTCCTAAAGTTCAGTCATTACAACATCATGATGATGTTTCTTTTATGAGAATTGTGTCTATGACTTATGGTCATACACTTCAGAGAGTTTCACATCTTTGCTAAATTTTCAGAATGAAGGGCGAAGACTTTAGCCCATTAACCTCAAGCTTAATCCATAAAGTTATGGACATCAACCTCATGATATGAATCTATTCATATAACCATTCACGTCTCATAGTATGTTCTATCTTACAAGTTCATGATTTACTCTCAATTGCTAGCAACATAATTTTATGCCATGCATATTCTTATATCATATATTTCGAATGAATCATGCTTATGATTTTTCTCCCTACATCTTTTTTAGTAATACTTTTTAGTTTTGGAGAGTGTTGTTGTTGATAGTAGTTGTGTGATCATGGAGAAGAGGATTGCTATTTCTTATTGTCATTGTGATGGTGTGTTTATTCCATCTAAGGTTATGAATGCGTAGGGAGAACGAGATAAGGTTTTACAATGAGTACTAAGTCAACTTCCTAGTAGTAATGAATAAAATTTTACTTGGTGGAGATATAAAAGGATGAGAAGTTCTTAGAAAGTAGGTTAGTAGGAATCTATGGAGTGGTAAAGGTTCTAAACTTGAATGTAGTGTTGTTAACATGTGGAAAATACGTGACACATTAGGTGTTTCGTGATATGAGCTAAAGGTTAGCTAAATGTAGTTGTAAGGTGTAGTGATTTTGGGATAAGATTGCCTACAGAGGTATAGAACCTAAATCTTGTTATTTTGATCAGAATAATCACCCTATGTTAAATAATTTGTGTTTCTGAGTTAGACTTGAATAAAGTAAGAGTAACCCTTTTTCATTCTCATACCAGCCGTCTTTCGAGGACGAATGATCCAAGGGGGAGATATTGTAACACCCTGAAAATTTCTATGTTAAGACTCGAAACATTCTTCATTAATTTGTAGGGTCATATAGGGTGATTCATAAATTACCCATATGTTTAAAGGTATATTCTTTAGTGTGGAATGATTTGGATATGACTTAAGGTCACTAGAATCCCCTAGTACAAAGTAGAGTTAATAGTTTCCTTATCGATTATGTTTTTATGTAAGATTCTACTTGGGTCAACTTCAAACAACCAGATCTCTTAGAATATAAAGAGCTACGTGGACCATAACCAATAAAATTAAAGGTATTTGAATCTACTTTCCAATGCCACCAATTTCGTAACAATCCAAGGTTTGAGTAAAACGTTATGAACATTTTAGTGACCAATACAGTGTAGTGATGAATTAGCTGACGGGAAAACATTAAAAATGGTCTTTTTATATTTTTACCTCCAAGAAAACCCTAAACGAATCTCTTGACTAATATAAGGCTCAAAAAAATCAGATTTTCATCTTTTAATCCATCATTCTCATCTCTCTCAAACCCTAGGGCAAAACCCTAAGGAAAAATCAAAGAAGAAGACTCCATTCAAGATTCTTCTTCAATGTAAATCTTTCTCCAAGAATTCCGTTCTTTCCAAATAAAATTCCTCCATACAATTATGAATCACTAATGAAAATCATAATTCTTGGCCATATATATTTCAAAAAACTAATTCAAGAATCTCAAGAAAGGTTTTCTTGATTGTTCACCTTCAAGCTACGGTTTCAAGACTTCTAATCAAGATTCTTCAAGAACCTTGTTCTTTCAGGTATGTAAGGCAATCATAGTATTAGAATAGTTCGACCTCACACCTTACATCAACTTTAAAATTAGTAAAAGAGAAATCTAGGATTCTACCCGTAGATTTGAGTATTCTTGAGATAAGTTGATTTTGAGTTCTTTAATTCCCGATTCTTTTGAAATTCTATTTCTAAGTATTGAGTTTCTATATTTTTATTGAGATCCTTGAGTTGATTTTTTCATGTCTATAATTCAGCATGAACCCTATTTTGAGTTATAAATCTTGAGAAGTTTTTCAAAGCCAACACTTAGTTTTAAACTTAGTTATTTAGGAAGTAAAGATGAGTTTTGAGAAAAAGTATAAAGGTTATATTTCATAAAGACTTAAGATTTTCTATTCTTATTTTATTCATATATATACATATACATATGTACCTATGTTAATTATTTGACTTGAAAGATAAGTTCATAAGTGCATGTTTTCAAAAAGGTAAACACGTCTCATGTTTTGAAAAGTATTTCAAGTAATGTAAGACAATGGATGAATTGAGCACAAAGTTTTATCAATTATTTTGGGAGTAGTATCTAGCACAGAGTTTGGTTAGAGTCTTTTATGATTCAGAAGTCCCATAAAACCATGTAACCAGCGTAGGATAGGATAGCATGGATTCTTTATGCGACTCCTCAGTGCCTCTGAGAAGGCTAATTAGATGGATCCATAGTCACGATATCATCCTATACCCCCACAAAGTATAGCATTGGCCTGGCAACGTGAGACGAAACGTTGTATCATTGTTAGGCTCATGATAATGGTTGTCGGTTAGAGAAACTCCCCACAAGTAAAGTATAGTATTTCATGTTGCTTTCATTCTATGTACTAAATTCATTCGACATGCATCCTTTTATGATGCTGATTTAGGTGTTTATGATTATCAATAGGTGCTTCGTTGAGATCACTCTACACTCCAGTTAGCTTTGGAGTGCCTCTTTGTATTCCAGAAGACTTCATAATTACTTTTCAGTTAGTAGTTTTGAGGTGTCGTGGGTCTTTTCCTGACATCCTTCCTTAATAGTGGAGGCTTCATAGATCGACAGTTTTGGAGAGTCTTTCAGTTTCAAATATATTATTTAAAACTTGTTTTTCATACTCAGTATATCCAATTCAGTTTTGAGATTCAATAATTTGTTTTTAAATGTTTCTATCAATTTGATGCTTATGTATGCTCTAGTTAATCTTCCACTCATAGTCAGCCAGAATGAGGGTTCGCTTGGGGACCAACAATGGTTCTTGAGTGTCGGTCAAGTTCAGGGTGTAGGCTCTGGTCGTAACACTACTAGCTTATAACATCGCAACTCATACTATCTTTTAGGAGTAAAATACAAACCAAGGATGCTAAAACATACTCTCCTCTTAGAGGTATAACCTATCACAAGGTTTAGAACAGATAGTCTAGGAGTACATTTTGCTTTTAGCTCGAACGCACGATTCATATGAATAAAAGTGCATTCTTTTGAATCTCAAAGCTTTAGCTCTCTCATGGGGTTCTGTCAAGGCCCTCTGCAGTCTTATGAATTTCCAAAGACTTTTCTTGAGAGTAACTCGTTGATAAGGATATGGGCTTTTCTTTTCAACTACCTTGACTTTCAGGAGTAGTCAAATGGATTTAAGAAATGCACAAGTTTGAATAAGTTTCTTACGATACAGTTCTATTGCACGATTTAAAGTATGAAAGAAGGGAAACTTTTCTTAAATGTCTGTAGTCTCACATTTATAGAAGTGGGACCCTCACAACTATAAATAATATCATATTTGACACGACTTCCTAAACACTCTAGGACACTTGAACTATGTGCTCTGATACCAAGTTTGTCACGACCTGAACCTATACTTTGGACGTGGCTGGCACTCGAGAACCATTGCTGGTCCACAAACAAACCCCCATCCTGGCTGACTACCAGCGGAAGACTAACTCAAGCATACATAAACATCAAATTGAAAGAAACATTTAAAAATAATTTACATAATCTAAAAACTTTGTTGAATATACTTAGTTTGAAACATAAGTTTAAATAAAACATCAGAAAACTGAAAAACTTTTCGAAACTATCTATCTATGAACCTTCTAGTGTATATAGTTGAGTATCGGAAAAAGACTCACGACTACTCACAATGTTACTATTCCAACAAATCATAAAACTGGAGTACGCTGTAAGCAAGGAGGTGTTACTCAAAAGTTGGTGAGCAGATGAAAGTGATCTCAACAGGCTCTTGTTGAGGATCCTAAGAACATATTTATGTATTATAAAAAGATGCAGGTCGAATGACATCAGTACATTGAATGTACGAGTATGTAATATGGTTGAATAAACAAATAATTGAAGAGAATGACAAAATGCAACTCAACTGAATCAATGCATGAACATGAAATGTAAACCATTGAAACTTTACAATAAGATATGCAATAAAAGCAATATAAAAATAATATACTTTATTTTGCGGGGAGTTTCTCTAACTGACAACCATTACCATGAGCCTGACAATGATTCAACATTTCGCCTCACATTGCTATGGCCATCCTAAACTTTGTCGGGGTATAGGATGATATCATGACTATGGATCCATCTAATTGGCCTTCTCAGAGCCAGTAATGAGTCGTATGAAGAATCAATGCTATTCTATCCTACGCTGGCTACGTAGTTTTATAAGATTTTCAAATCATAAAAGACTCTAACCCAATTCGGTGCTCGATACTACTCCCAATCATATATACTCATGCTCAATATTTAAAACATATTCTTCCTCTAGTTTGAGATAATTGCTCAAACAATCCTTTTAAAAGAGGTATCTGCTCTTGAAATATCTTTGAACTCATAATTCATTTAGAAATCAAAATTTCTCTTTTATCAATGTAAAAATTGATACCTTTGGGAATACTTAGTTCCCTTATACTCTTACTCAATTCATATTTCAAAACTCTTTTTCGAAGATATATCAAAATCATATTATGTTATAATAATTGATAACTCGGGAAGACATACTGCATAACCATTGATCGCATAAATAAATTTCATATTGCTTAAACATTGGCGACATACTCGATTGTCATACTAATCATGTTTTAGAAACTCTTTCTCAAAACTCATCTTTACTTCCTCAAAAAGTCAGTTTAAAAACTCAAGTGATAGCCTTAAAAAGCTTTTCAAGATTTATAACTCAATTCATAGGGTTCATTCGGAATTATGGATATGAACGACTCAACTCAGGGATCTTAATAGCAATATTGAAACTCGGTACTCAGAACACAAGAACTCAAGGATACTACTCATCTCAGATATACTTAATTCATAGGGTTTATGCTGAAATATAGACATGAACGAATCAACTCAACAATCTTAATGCATAACATATAGAAATTCAATAATTAGGAATATAATTTCAAAAGAATAGGAACTCAAGAACTCAAAATTAACTCATCTCAAGACTACTCAAATCTAGGGATATAATCCTAGATTACTCTTTTACTGATATGAAAATAGATGTAGGGTGTGAGGAGGAACTAGTCCAAATCTTAAATACCTAAAAGAACAAGGTTCTTGAAGAATCTAGAAAACGAACTTGATTAGAAGGCTTTTAAACCCTAGCTTAAAGGAGAACAATTAAGAAAACATTTCTTGAGATTCTTGAATTAGTTTCTTTAAATCTCTATGGTCAAGAATTATGATTTTCATTAGTGATTCATAATTGTATTGAGGAATTTGACTTGGAAAGAATGAAATTCTTGGAGAAAGACTTACCTTGAAGAAGAATCTTGAAAAATATTGAAATAATCTTGAATGGAGTCTTCTACTTTGATTTTTCCTTAAGGCTTTTCTTTAGTGTTTGAGAGAGAAGAGAATGGGGGATTAAGAGATGAAAATATGGTTGGTCTGGGTCTTTAATTAGTGAATAAATTCATTTAGTATTTTATTAGAGGTAGAAAGACAAAAATGACCCCTTTTAATGTTTTCCCATCGGCTAATTCATCATTGCACTGTATCAGGTTACTAAAATAGTCATAAGTTTTTACTCGAAATTCTGATTGAAGTGAAATTTGAGGCCTTGGAAAGAAGATTAGAATATCTTTAATTTGATAGGTTAGGGGTCATGTTACTCCTTATATTCTAAGAGATATGGTCATTTATTGTTGACCCAAGTAGAATTTTACATCAAAACTTATTGGTAGGGAAACTTTCAGCTCAACTTTGTGCTAGGGGGTTCTTGTGACCTTAATTCATTACCAAATTTATTCCTACACTAAATAATTGACCTTTACACATATGTGAAATTTAAGAATCACCCGGTACGATCTTATTAACAAAGAAAGAATGCTTCGGGTCGTACCTTAAAAATATTTGGGGTGTTACAAGAAATTGATGAAAAGATGAGCACTTCTTTGGAGTTATTGATTAAAAAAATAGTGCACCTAGAGGCTCACAAGTTAGAGAATTGAATTAAGATCATTCGAAAATAATAGAAATTCTTTAATTTTTTTGATTAGCTATAATATATGTTAGACTTTGATGATTTCAACCCTTCTTTATTATTTTTGACTAGTATATATCATACATATTGAACTTTACGATATTATATTATAGCTATGGAATATATATATTTTTGTGATATATTTTCTTATATAAAGATGTTTATGTTGAATTCTTAAAACAAATCACGTTAAAATAATTTTAATATCGATATTTAATATTTATTTGCATATCATATAATTTTTAATCAAATATAAACATTTAAAATATTATTTTTTATTAAAAAGTAATACTTTTTCTGTAGAAATGAAAAGTTTAAAATATTTTATAATGTTTAATTTCATATGCACATTAAGATATTGAAAATAAATAATCTTAATAATTTAGTGTTCAAATCTAAAAATCACATCTTAATATTCAGATGTGCATTCAGATCTAGGCATCTAGATTTTAATGCACAACTTAATATTCAGATATTTATTCAGATTCAAACGTCTTAATCTTAATGAAAACAAATGAGGCTTATATTCAAGTCAATTTATGATTTTTCTCTCTTTATTTCTAATTATAAATTTGGTTTTCTCTCTCTTTATCCACAATCAGCTTTTCCAAATCTCCTCACATATCACGATTCTTTGCACGATTTTAGCCTTTTAATTGTGATTCATCTTCATCATGTAATTTCTAATTGTATTGGAAGTTAAATTTTATTTTAGTCTATCTATTTTGGTCATTTTTAGGGTTTCTCAAGAAATTTGTATTTGTCGATACAACGTGGATAGTTGATTACTTGAATACTTTGGTGAAGTTATATCAATCCTAACTTCATATTGTGTAGCACAATACAAATCAAAGTTGTTGACATATGTTGGGTATATAAGTAAGGATCTTATCCATTAGTGACGGCTTTTAAAGTCGTGCGGGTCATGGACCATAGCAGACAATATCAAAAGTGGATTGGGCCATTAGAAAATGGTATCGAAGACACTCTTGTATCAGCCTTGTCGATGCGGGTCCAAGTTTAACTGAGTTTAGGCAAATTCTAATATGGCAGGACAAACCTGAGTTCTGAGTCTAAACAAATCATATATGATAGGGAAAACCTCAGTGAGGACGTTGAGTCCATAGATGGGGTGTATGTGACACCCCATCTTAACATAAAAAGTCCACATTGGAAAACCATAGGTGAGATGTTGGGTATTGAAGTAACCATACCTTAACAACTAGTGATACATGTTGAATTTGTGCAGGTCTAGGCCTAGAGCGAACATATCACTAGTGGGTTGGGCCGTTACAATGGCATCTAAAAGTTAAAAAAAATATTTTTATTAATATATATATATATATATATATATATATATAATCCTATCATAAGTGAAATTTTTACTAGTACTTAAATTTTTTTCAGCATGTACAACATAAAATTAGAAGAAAAAACTAGAGAAATAAACTTTACGTTTAATCAATAAATGAAAATTTAAAATGGTAAACGTTAAATTATAAATAAACAATAAATAATATTCTAAAAATATTATTTTAAGTCAATAACTAAACCTATATTGAGATAGAAATTGAATGCTAGGATAATTATTTTCTGTTTTTTTATAATAAATGCTTGAATTTATTTATTTTATTTGTGACCCAATTAATGTAAAGTTGTTAACTAATGCCTAAGGAAAAACAAATTTCATATGTTAGATTGGATATTTGATGGGTGGTTAAGATTAAATCTCAGCTTCTATCAATTGGTCATCCCACACCACTCACTAGGGTTAGCATATAGTTCTCTAGACAGTTTCTCACCGCTGACAATTGTGATAACATAAGGTTTGACCAAGGAGGTATCGCGATAATGTCTTCAGGTATGTTTCTATAACGTCTCTCTAAAAATCATCTTGTTTTAAATCCCAACATGTATTAAGTTTATGTTTACAATAACTTTTTAAGGTTAAAATATTATATATCTATATGAATGTTTTTGTCAGTTCTATATTACGTTTTTCATCAGATCATCAATTTTGAAAGCATTGTAGAAAATCATTTAAGTTCTTTAAAATTAACAAATATGTGTGGACTTACAAATTTGTAAAACTTCTAATAGAATGCCTGGTGCTGCTTTCTTCTGGAGTTGCGTGTTGGAGCTGGTGCGTACCATACATGCAATAGTCTTATGATTACTCAAACGAGCAATCAAATTTAAACACATAAAATTATTGCAGACAGGTTCGTCGTTCCACTCGGCGAATGGCCAAACTACTTTGGCGAACTAGGTCAGGCTCGCCAAAGGGATTTGCATAAAGTCTGGGCAAATTTGAGATGGAAAAGTCTATTCGGTGAGTCGCCGACTACTTTCGGTGATGACAAAGTTGTCCGCCGAAAGATACAGTGAAAAAGAGGGAAAATGGGGCATGCAAAGGGCGATTCAAAGTCCTATTGGCGAGTCGCCGACTACTTTCAGCGATCACGATTGTGTCTGCCGAAAGTTACAGAACTTACAACACTAAGGACATGAGTTAAGGGCGGCTTATAACCACTAGGCGAACTGCCGAATCATTTGGCGAGCTCAACCCAGCTCGCAGAATGACACAACGTGCCCATTTTTCAACCCAACTCTCAAAACTGACCTTACGATCTTCAAAATAAAAATCAAGCATGCAAGCACAAAATTCACCTAAAACCCGTACTTCCCATCACCCCGGAGTACTCAGACTTCTTCCGGTTTTGCCAAATTTGGCCATTTAACTACGATCACCCTTAAGAATGTTGTCACCCATTCCTTCATCGAGTAATTTTCATTATTTAGAGCAAATGTGGGCTACTTAGACTTCACCCAATCAACCCACCAACTTATATGCAACACCCATTTCAAGTTCAATCCAATCAAAGCGCAAACAGTAAGGCATTCAACTATTAAAGCATTTTAGGCAAAATTTAGGAAGTAACAATAGCATCACAACAACCTATGTCTATCAGAGAGGCCCATCACATGTCATCCTGATACTATAATTGCAAATGAGTAAAAATTATCGAAAACAAATTCGGGGTTTTAGAGACTAACCTTTGATGCTGATCAAATATATTTTTGTAACGCTAGGCAGCAAAGAAATCCAACCACAAGCACTAATCACCGACGAAAATACTAATTTAAGGAAAAAAACTAGAAAATAATACCTTTGGTGTGATTTTGGAGAGTTTGAAACGAGGGAAAGTGAGAGATTCAAGAATTTGACCTTTGGCATTTATATAACCATTCAGTTCTTGTCCATTCGGAGACGTTAATCGCACTCACCGAACCACTCGGCGAAGTGCCAAGCAGTCTTTTATCCCACCCTTTCTTCAAAATCTTCAATTTTCTGGGGGCAAAATCGGCGATTTGCATCTGGATCGCTGAACAGGTTAGCGAGGCGCCGAGCTGCTTTTCGAGTTCGCCGAGTTTTATAGGCTCTGCAATGTTTTTGCGTTGAGCCAAACGGTGGAATTCAGCCGGGCTCGCCAACCTGTTTGGCGACACGCTAAATGGATTTTTTGCTCACCAACTTGGAATTTTCCACACTTTCCTCATTTTTAACCTGCAACATTAATACACCATTATTTATAAAAGTAAAATCCTACATTCACGAACTTGGGTTGCCTCCCAAGAAGCACCTTATTTAACGTCGTGGCTTGACGCGAGTCCTTATTCACGTTACAATCCTTGGGGTTGACCCACTAGGAGTTCCCCTTTTCTTTGTTGGGTCGGAATGAGGCAACACGTGATTGATGAGTGTCTCGATCAGGTGAATGGATCTGAAGTGTGAGCCAATCATCTGATGTAACACTTCGACATTCTCCTTCATCCATTTGATGATTCTATCTTGCTCATAGAGCTTTCGGAGAATGATCAACAACGTGTCTTCAATACGTTTACTTTCATTGTCAGTAAAATGTGTTTTCTCGTGGGAGAGTATGCACCTCCCATTCAGTTTGCACTGGCTTTCCACGTAGATATCTTGGTGGTTAAGTTACTTAGTTGAGTTGCCTGTGCAGTTAACATGAAGTCACCCTAGACTTCTTGGTCCACCCCGGCTAACTTGCCGCTACTTTGTTCCAACATACTTACCTAAAACGAAAAATTAAAGAAAAAACAAAACAAAAAGTAAAATTAGTAAAAACTATACTAAAGAGAACAAAAACTCTAGAAAACTACATATTCACGTGACAACACTCATTGGCAGCAACGCCATTTTGATGCTTATCATGACCAACGACACTAGCCTACGGTACGACTATCTACGATCGTCAATAATATAGTAACCCAACCAAGGGTTGGGGTCGTGTCCCAAGGGAGTGGTAGTGAAAATAGTAGTTAGTCTAGAATTTTATTCTAGTTAGCTGTAGTTTGAGAAATTATCGGATAAAAACAAAGTAAATTCAAGTGGGTGACACAAAAGTGTCAAATATCAATAGGGGTTTGTCACAAGTATAGCTAAAACAACAAAAATAAAGAGAAAATTCAAGTATGGGAGAAAGTTCTTGGGGTGTTACCGCAATACAAGTTGAGATAAATCGTTCGGTACATGCTTTTGATAGGAACTTTACAAGATAATAGTGACTAGGCTAAGCTTTAGATGGAAATAAGTTCCCTCTCGGGCAACTTACCCCGTTTCAAATGGGTTCCTCTCGGACACCCACTTGCCGCATGAAGACCAGCCTACGCCTTACCCCACTCACTCTCTCCAGCTGAGTGTTAGGATATGGGACTAGGGTTCACCCTCTCGGGCTGAACCTCATGTCGACCCACTCCTTAGGCCATCAGTTTAGTGGTCTTTGTTTCGTGAACTCCCTCTCGGGCAAGCCGAAAACACATGGGTGGTTTTGTATTTGCAACTACAAACCCATTAAATTAAACCACAACCACTAGGTGAAATAACCATTAAAATACATCTAACCTATCAACAAGCAAGACCCAACAACAATATCAACACATATTTTCTAAATCACACCCCAAGAATGGGGTTTTTAGCCACACATCAAGAAGTAACAAAATACACCTAAAATGATACTAAAATCAAATGGGTATATGAAATTAAACCTTTATTTAAGCAAAGGAAGAAGAATGGAGAAGACCCACTTCCAATTAAAGCTTCTCAAAATTTTGAGCTGATGAATCATCCTTCCATTGAAATCCTTCTTGCTAAATGCCTCTTTGAGGTATTCAAACGTCTTCCCAGTGGCCAAGAGAGAAGTGCATGTCCTTGTGTTTCCAAGCGTTGTCTTATTCTTTTAACCAGCATTCGCAATGATGAGATTGCAGAATCTAATGGTATAGAAGGTGAGGGATATCTTGTCAGGTCCGTTTTTGGTAGGGAAGCCACATATTTCAGACTTAGTGCTATTGATGTTGGAGCTACAAATCGTGGAGGCTTAGCAAAGCTATCCATTTGGGGAAATAATCCTTGTCATGGTGTGACTGATGTTGGTCTCGAGGCTATTGCTCGAAGTTGCTCTACTCTCAGAGATCTTACCTTGTGGAATGTGTCTTTTGTTGGTGATAAAGGCTTATCTGAAATTTCTCTTGGGTGTCATCTGTTAGAGAAGCTTGATCTTTTCCAATGCCCAACAATTACGGACAAGTCTTTATTGGACATTGCAAAGAACTGTCGTGCTATGACCACTTCAACAATATATTCTTGTTCAAACATTGGGGAATGATTCGCTTAAAGCTATGGGTCAATACTGTCTGAACCTGATGATTGTCGTATTAAAAATTTGTCCACTTATTGGGGATCATGGAATAGCAGTTCTATTTTATTTAGCTAGTAATGTTTTAACAGAAGTAAGGCTCCAGGGACTATGCATCAGCGACCTCTCTAGGTATACTTTTTAATTGTTGTACGAAACTAGAGACACTTTCCTTGGTGAGTTTCATTGGTGTGGAAGACTATCCATTATCTTTGGTAGCTCCTTGTTGCAAATTACTTGTATCTTTGGCTATTCGCAATTGTCCTAGAGTAGGCAATACTACAATTGATGTAGTAGGTGGACGGTGTCGCAAACTGACTCATATAGATCTGAGTGGGCTTCTTAGAATAACTGACGAGGGGCTCATCCGTCTTTTTAAAAATTGTGCAGCTAATTTTATGGAGGTGAATTTAAACGGGTGTGTCAATAGTACGGACATATCAGTTTCAGTCATAGTTAAGTTGAACGGGGGATATCTGAAGTTTCTGCTTGTAGATGATTGCAGACATGTTGCAGATGCAACATAGTTAAAATTTTGAACTCTTGCTGGATGCTTAATGTACTTGATGTTTCCAAGAGTGGAATCACCGTCTTAGGGATTAAAACTTTGGCCAGTGCTATAAAACTTCGTTTACATATCCTCTCACTTTCCGATTGCCTTTTTGTGTTGAACAATACCTTACCCTTCTTGCTCAATTTGGTTCAGAACCTTCAGGGCTTGAACATACAGAATTGTCCCGGAATAAGCTCTAGAACTGTTGATGCACTTATAGAGATAAATCGAGGTTGTGACATCCTTTCCTAAGCAGGTTCTCTCGATGAGAGAGACTCTTGTATTTGGGTTTTATATAGACTTTTTAGCTTCTACTATAGGGAGATACATAGTTTTCAATCTTTACTTTGCTTTTCAGGCATACATGTGTTAATTTGTATTTGCTAAATTAGCGAAAGAGTTAATGGTTATCATTGTTTCTGTTGATATGTATGCGTCCACTAACTACGATAGGACCAGGTCTTTAAAGCAGTTATGATAAACAAGGGAAAGATACTGAAAGTAAAGACAGCACATGCAATTTTATGTGGAAACCTCGTTGCTCAAGGGAGTAAAACCAGGACCTGTCTCACAGGATTTTCAAACTGTTCTTACTAATCTTCACAAGAAAAAGTAAAACACAATTTACATCCACACAAGACATTAACCTCCTAATCTCTATTCTGAGTAATACAACAACTACTCAACGAGCCAAACCAATGCCTGCATTGCCCACTATACTAACCCACACTGATTAATATAGACTTTTATCATAAGACACAAAGTTGCCCTCAGCTAAGTTCTTACAGTGATTCACCCAAGTTTTGAAACGTTTCTAACACAAGTGAAACGAATCCTACAATGTAAGCACAAATATAATCAATCAAAGTAGCAACAGGTTCAGGAAGCAAATAGTCAATCTATGAGGTCCCTTGTTGTTTTGTTGAGGCTTGAATATTCTCTCTTTGAATGAATGAATGATTTGTTGTTTGTGATGTTGAATATATCAATCATAAAGAAGTATTAACTGCTAGATGAAAAACCTCGTCCATTCTGATTGGTGTGGTACACTGACGACCTCACTAACCTCTGACGCGACAACTTTCCAGTTGTATAGCACATAGACTTGGACGAGCAAACTCTATAGAGCACTGGGTCCCTACATTCGTGACGAGATCATCGAAACATCTGGGAGCATTAAGACTTATCATTTTCCCCCTTTTTGATGATGACAAACAATGTCATGCTACCTCACATGAGTTTAACATTCATTCAATTCAAAATACATTAGATCTCCCTGTCAATAGAATTCACCCTGTTTGATTAGTTCCCCCTATATCAGTTCCCCTTTTCTCTCTTCTCTTATTTCACAACAGTTTACCAATCAAGTTCCCCCTTTTGGCATCATTGAGAAGTAGTAGTAGTAAGCATATGCAAGCTGTATGCAAAACGTTAGGAATTTAGGGCCATGGGCCACACAGTACAAGTAAAAGTAAGCATAAATAGAGAAGATAAAAGCATATGAGACAAGGCACAAGAAACAATATCATTAGATCGCTTAGCTAACCACAGAAGTCAGCCATACCAATACACTTTGCCACTAGAGTAAGATATATAGATTGGAGGACAGGGAGACATGACACATTTAGGACGGATGGGGAAGGGGAGTGAGGGATCTCATCAGCAAAGTCATGCACTCATTAGCATCAACATGAGCTTAAATGATTTGCTTGTTAAGAGCTTGGACCTCCTCACTGAGTGAAGCATTTTTCTTCAGAAGTTGCGCATTTTCAGCTCTCAACCTTCCCTCCTTCTCTACTGAATTGGTACCAAGTCCTTTGGAAATGATCTGCTGCATCTGAGCTTTGAGTTGTGTAATATCTCTCTCCTTGGCATTTAGGGTTATTGTAAGATCAGTCAACTCCCATCGTAGAGGTACCTGCTGCTCAAGAAGATTAGACACATGGGACCTACCCTTCGCTTTACCCTCAATACATTTGCATTCTAAGAGGGTTGCAACAGAGAACAACTACTTTACATTACCGGTACTCCTCTTCCAAGAGGTACTTCAAAGTGTGTGAACACATAGTTTAGCATTTATACATAAGGAATGCCATGTTTGGTGGTCTTCCAAGTCATCACCCTTTGCATGTATTCGAGCATTATTCCAGGAAGATTGATAGCCTCAAGTTCATCCAATTTTTCCATGAGGAACAAATCAGCAATAGATGCTATAGTTCTCTTCTCAGTCCTTGGTACCAAGACGTTGTTGATGAACTCAAACATCAACAGGTACTCTCCTATGAGGAATTTCTTAGGCAGGCCTATGCGTTTGATGTCCCCACGCTTGGTAGCCTATTGGGTAAACATACTAGAGGGTTTGCACCCTTCAATGGACCGGATCCCTTCCACAGGTACACTCAAAATGACCCCCAAGATTTCTTCATTAAGAGATACTTTGACCCTTCTAACTGTTGTCTTAATCCCTCCATCACTTACAAGCTCAATCTTGTAATAGAATTCATGCACCTCAGGTTCATGCAAGTAAGGTGCTGGAGCTTCAAACAAGTGATCCCAACTTTGTAGAGAAATAGAATAAAAAAGAGTAGACACACCAAACTCTCTTAGAATTTCTGGATCGAACACTCTCCCGTTCAGCATCTTTTTTTTCTCCATTTCTTCAATGTGCTCTTCCCTGGTCAACACATTTTCCTCCACTGGTTTTTGAACAGAAGGAACTGGTCCCTTGATGGGTTTTGGTTTCACATGAGCCCTTTTAACCACATTTACCTTCTTCACAGGGGATTTCTTCACTGACTTATAGCCCCCTTTAGCTTTGACCCGTTCAACCTCTTCTTTCTTCTTTCTTTTAGCCATAACTCTAGAAATGTCGTTAGACTCCGTCTCACTTAACCCTACATGGAGAGGCGTTGAGGTAGGTTCCTCAACAGGCACATGGTCATCCCTTTTTTTGTCTCTAAATTTTTTTTTGTGCTTTGTTTGTTACCAAGGCATCTCCCATTAATTTCTGAGTCTCACCTCTAGTCACATATATCCTTTTTCTTCCTTCTTTATTTCGAGAATCTACCTTTTTCCTTTTCCTTTTCCTTTCAGACTCAGTGGGCTCATCATTAGGTTTAGCCTCAGACACAACAGCAATTGCTTCTGGATCTGAAACTGTCAGATTCACAACATTTGCCCCTCGAACCCCTTTTCTTTGCCAAACCCAAGGAGTTTCTTCTTCTTCCTCCTTCTCACTATCCACATCAAACGGTTTGGGAGTTTGGTCAAACACAAGTTGAGTACTGTGAGGGACCTGCTCCCATGATCTCAACTCTTGTTCCAATAAAGTTGGTTGAATGTCTCCTCTAAGAGAGGCCAAGCTTTGAACTACCACCAATTCCTCCACCGGTGCTAAGATATTGGACTCTGTACCCTTGACCTCATGAAGATCTCCTTCAAATAGTCGCTCAGACATGGTAAATTACACAACCCTAGATAGAACTTCTAAATCTTTAGTGGGTGTCTCAAGAATGGGCTTCACAACTGACAGGGCCTCGGAATTTTGGGATTTCTCACCAGATAGAACAAAAGTAGGAGAACAAGGCAAGATTTTCCCAGAGTTGAGTACATGAGATGCCACTACTTCAGTAGGGGGTGATATAGATTCAGCACTCTCACCCACCCCACAGACTGGCGTGGACGAAGATTTTTCTAGAGGAGGAATTAAGAAATTGAATGAACTGAGAGTTTCAATTTCTTGGGAAACAGGGAGTTTTGAAGGAGAAGAAATGTTAGACATTTTTGTTTAAAATGAGAGGAAACCTAGAAGAACTTATGAGAGAATTCAAGGGAGAATAAGAAGAGTTTGGATGTTTGAGTTCTCTTAAGAGGTTGTATTTAACATGGTATCGGGTCCCTGAATAGTAGCGACTCTTCAATTTAAAGGGAAAGGACGTTTGAAACTGACACCATTAATGGGAAGAAGACACTTGGCAGTGACCATTGACAGAAAACTATGTAGCAAAAGGTGATACTAACCTTTTAGGGGACTATGTCCCATTCTATAGATAGCCTTGCCTGTATGGTTAGATCTTCCATTATCCAACATGCCATGTATGTGTACCTGCAGTAAGGTACCAGATGTCAATTCACAGTCGATAAGCAATACAACTAGTACAGATACCTGCCCTCCCTAACATAGTAAAATGAAGATTTCATGTAAACTTGTTATGGAATCAGGTGATCTTGTGCATCCCCAACTTCAGTCTGTTCTTGATGAAATTTTCTTTGCTCAAAGCCTTGGTGAAAATATCAGCCACTTAATCTTCAGTTCTACAGTACCTCATCACCACATTGTTCTTCTCAACATTGTCCTTGAGAAAGTGGTGTCTCACATCGATGTGTTTGGTCCTCTTATGTTGAACATGATTTTTGGCCATGTTCATTGCACTTGTATTGTCACATATTAGAGGAATAGTGTATGTGAGAACACCAAAGTCTTTGATTTGCTGCTTGATCCACAAAAGTTGAGCACAACATGATTTAGCAGCCATATACTCTGCTTCTGCAGTAGATAAAGCTACTGAATTTTGCTTCTTGGTGCCCGATGAAATCAGTGATGATCCTAAGAAGTGTGCCATGCCTGAAGTGCTTTTTCATCAACAAGAAAACATGCATAGTCAACATCAGCATAACCAATTAGATTAAATGAGTCACTAGAGGGGTAGAAGAGGACCAGGTCTTGTGTTCCCTTCAAGTATCTCAGTATTCGCTTGGTTGCCTTCAAGTGTGATTCCTTTGGTGCTGCTTGGAACTTGGCACATATCCCTACACTAAAAACTATGTTTGGCATACTTGCAGTGAGATAGAGAAGTGACCCGATGATTCCCCTGTACATGGTCTGATTTCCCTCAATCCTTTCTTCATCAATATCAAGTTTGACACTTGTGCTCATGGGGGTTTCAAGTACTTTTGCCTCAAGCATGCTGAACTTTTTGAGTAATTCTTTGATATACTTCTCTTGGCATATTGATGTACCCTGAGGGAACTGTTTGATTTGCAGTCCCAAGAAGAATGTAAGCTCACCCATCATGCTCATTTCAAATTTACTACTCATCAAGTCTACAAGCGTTTTGCATAGTGAATCTGAGGTAGCTCTAAATATAATGTCGTCTACATATACATGCACAATCAACAACTCCTTACTTATGGACTTTAGGAACAAAGTATTATCAATTTTACCTCTCTTGAACCCATTTTCTAGAAGGAATTTTGACAGGCTCTAATACCAAGCCCTGGGAGTTTTCTTTAGACCATATAGAGCTTTGTCCAGCTTCAGTACATAGTTTGGCAGATCATCATCTTCAAAACCTGGAGGTTGCTTAACATACACCTTCTCCTTCAGATACCCATTCAGGATGGCACTTTTAACATCCATTTGAAATAGTTTGAACTCTATGTAGGAAGAAAAGGCAATTTAAATTCTGATAGATTCCATTCTGGCTACATGAGCAAATGTCTCATCATAGTTAATTCCTTTCTCTTGATTATATCCTTGTACCACTAGTATTGACTTATTTCTGGTAATGACTCCATCCTCAGCAAGTTTGTTTCTGAAAACCCATTTAGTCCCAATAATGGTTCTGTTGAGAGGTCTGGCGACTAGGTGCCACACATTGCTTCTCTCAAACTGATGAAGTTCTTCCTACATTGATGTTACCTAATCAGCATCTTTTAAAGCTTCCTTTATGTTTTCGGGTTCAATAGTGGATATGAAGGCTGAATATGCAACTAGATTTCTTTTTGTAGATCTAGTTTGTATTCCAGAGTCAACTGGAGAAATAAGATTGTCCAGCGGATGAGAAGATTGATATTTCCATTCAGACTTTCTAGTTATCTCTTCTTCAAGATCAATAGCAGATTCATCTTCTTTAGGATCTTTGTTCTGAGAGTCTCCCTCATGAGCTGCACTGGAGGGACCAGGTTCCTCTGTGAGTTCTGAACTTTTTCCTTCCTTTGAAATATGTTCGCTTCCAGGAGTTTGGATTACATTGTCTTATTGACTCTTCATCAGTTCCTCTAATTCAATGTCTTCATTTTGTTCATCTTTGTTCTTATTATCAGATTAATCAAATATCACATGCATGCTTTCTTCAACACACAGAGTTCTTTTATTGAAAACTCTGTCTGCCTTGCTCGTAGATGAATACCCAACAAACACCCCTTCATCACTCCTAACATCAAACTTACCAAGATCATCCTTTCTATTGTTCAATACAAAGCATTTGCATCCAAAAGGCTTCAGATGAGCAATTGAAGGTTTCTTGTCATTGAACAATTCATACGGTGTTTTCTTGATCATTGACCTGATGAGACATTTGTTTGTAACATAGCAGACTGTGTTGACTGCTTCAGCCCAAAAGTTCATTGTATGTCCTGAGTCAATCAGCATGGTTCTAGCAATATCCACCAGGGTCTTGCTCTTCCTCTCCGCAACCCCATTTTGCTGAGGAATTCTAGGTCCAGAAAAGTTGTGATGAATTCCATTTTCAGCACAAAAGCCTTCAATTTGAGTATTTTCAAACTTTGTACCATGGTCTGATATGATGCTTGCAATCTTGCAATTAATCTTTAGTTGAATTGATTTGCCAAAGATAATCAACAATCCAGTTGTCTCATCCTTGGTCTGCAAAAACATGTTCCAAGTGAACCTCGAGAAATCACCAACTATTACGAGAATGTACTTCTTGCCTCCTCTATTTTGAATTCTGACAGGTCCACGTAGATCTGTGTGTAGAGGTTCTAGTGGTCTGGTTGTGCTGACACCTTTCTTGGGTTTGAAATATAATCTCATTTGGTTCCCCATTACAGAAGCCTCACAGGCTTTGTTGTAAGAAAACTTCAGCTTAGGTAGTCCGCGGACCAGGTCCCCTGCAACAAACTTGTTTAGCAGAGACGAGCTCACATTCCCCAATCTTCTATGCCATAGATTTTCAACATACATATTTTTGACATGTAAGATTAACCCCTTCTATTGAGTCAAGATTTGAAACATACATATTTTTTACTCTTTTGGCAGACATAACAACTTTGTTAGTTACATAGTCAGTAACTAGGCCCCTGTCAGACAAGAATTTGACTTCATTTCCCTTATCGCAGATTTGAGATACACTTAAGAGATTGTATTTCCAACATTTCACATAATGAACATTGTATGGAATGTTCTGCTGATCTTCCTATTTTCCCAATTCCAAGAATGAAATGCTTCTTCCGATCATAGTATTGCAGCAAGTTTTCTTAATCTTTTAATGGATACAGTATCTAGATTACTAGAAGAGAATCTCATTAAAAGATTAAGAAAACTTGCTGCAATACTTCTTGTGAGGCATGCCATCTCATTTTCCTTTTCTGACCCATCATACAGAGACATCTTCAAGGCTACTGATTTCTCCTTCTTTCCTTTCTTCATAGTTGACCCCTATTGCTTGTTTAGCTCATAGGTCTGAGGTTTCCAATTAAATCATCGATGGTGAGTACCTTTAGATCTCTTTCTTCAGTGATAGCATTCACTTTGCTTTCCCAAGACTTAGGAAGTACCCTGAAATTTTTTCGAGCTTGTTTGCTTGAGTGGATAGACTCACAAAGACATCTTAGTTCGTTGGTAATGGAAGTGAACCTTGTATGCATCTCGTGAATGGTTTGACCTTCCTGCATACTGAAATTCTCATATTGAGTGGTTAGCATATCTACTTTGGACTCCTTTACTTAGGTCGTTCCTTCATGAGCTATTTTGAGACAGTCCTATATTTGGTTGGCCGTCTCGCACACAGAGATTCTGTTGTAGTCATCTGGACCGATCCCACATACCAGCAGCTTCTTTGCTTTATAGTTCTTTTCTATCTTTTTTCTTGTCAGCTTCATTGTATTCCCTTCTAGTTTTGGGAATCACTTTGGTGAGTTCTCCTTCCACTACATCTTTGGTGGGAATGTATGGTCCGTCAAGAATCACATCTCACAGCGCAGTGTCTTCAGCATTTATGTAATCATGCATGCACGTCTTCCACCATCCATAAAATTGTCCGTTGAACTGAGGTGGTCTGGCGGTGGAGCAGCCATTCCTTCAGGATCTTTTCTTTTCTTGGTGTTACCCAAATAGAAAACTCAAGATCTGATACCACTTGTTTGAATGTATGCATCCACTAACTACGATAGGACCAGGTCCTTAACACAGTTATGATAAACAAAGGAAAGATACTGAAAGTAAAGACATCACACACAATTTTACGTGGAAACCTCCTTGCGAAAGGGAGTAAAATCACGACCTGTCTCATAGGATTTTCAAATTGTTTTTACTAATCTTAACAAGCAAAAGTAATACACAGTTTACAACCTAACAAGAGATTAACCTCCTAATATCTATTCTGAGTAATACAACAATTACTCAACGAGCCAAAACAATGCCTGCATTGCCCACTATACTAACCCACACTAATTAATGTAGATTTTTATCATAAGACACAAAGTTGCCCTCAACTAAGTTCTTACAGTGATTCACGCAAGTTTTGAAACGTTTCTAACACAAGTGAAATGAATCCTACAATGTAAGCACAAATACAAGCAATCAAAGTAATAGTAGGTTCAGGAAGCAAATCATCAATCTATGAGGTCCCTTGTTGTTTTGTTGAAGCTTGAATATTCTCTCTTTGAATGAATGAATGATTTGTTGTTCGTGATGTTGAATATATCAATCATAATGAAGTATTAACCGTTGGACAAACAACCTCGTCCATTCTGATTCGTGTGGTACACTAACGACCTCACCAACCTCTGACGCGACATCTTTTCAGCTATATAGCATATAGACCTGGACGAGCACACTCTACAGAGGATCGGGTCTTTGCATTCGTAAAGAGATCATCAAAACTTCTGGAAGCGTTAAGACTTATCAGTTTCTCATTATTGGGGAATAAAGATAAAACACTAAGTTGGCTTCTCTACTTTAACATTCATCATTTTCATTTCGTCTTTCCGAGATAAGAACACAAGTGACAGCGCCATACCATGCGAGGTTGTGTGTTTTAAGGGAAAAAAAGAAGAATTCCTATTAAAAATTTTCTTGTTCCCTGAATACTCCTATTGCATAATGAGAGTTATGCCAAAGGAGTTCGAACAAAGTAAAGTTTTTTCCTATACTCTTCTCTGTATGCAAGAGTTAGGTTCATCGAACTCTAATTATTTTGTTTCAATCATATACGTAACAACATTTCATTGAAAATTCTAATCACAATTGAGGAATTTTTTTTTTGAGGATCTTTCTGAGTAAATAAAGAGGAGCACATCTAGTTGGAGTTGTACGCTAATAAAAGTGTCTTAAATACTTCAATACATTTGACAAAACTTACATCTTAATAATCCAGTTTCAAGTTTGTGGATGATTTCATAATAGAACCAAAGTTGTATATAACTGAGCTATATATCTAGCAAATATGGAAAATTATGTAATTAGGCATACATGATGTATTTACATTATATCATTATAGTTTGAAATAATTACAATATGTATCTATAGTTAGGGTGTTGTTGTTATTTTCTCTCTCCTCTCTCTCTCTACACTCTCGATCACCTCTTTTCCTCTCTCAACACTCTTGCTTGCCTCTCTCCTCTCTCTCTCTTTCTCGGCATGCTCGCTTGCCTCTCTCCTCCCTCTTTTTTATGTCTTCCTTTCCTCTCCCTACCTCCCCCTCTCTCTCTCTCTCTTGTCTTTCTCTAACCTCCCCCCTAATATAAATACAAATGATAGCAATTAATTACACAAATAAAAATCTTAACATCCAATAATACAAATACAAAAGAGAACTGTCAACTATATAGATCCTCTTCAGTGATACAAAATACAAATATATATCTATTCGCTAATACAACACTCAAACGTCATTAACACAAATGATAAAATTAATCATACAAATACAAATGTTCAATACAACATTCATACAATTGTATATAGATACAAATGAATTATTTGTTAATACAATAGAGAAAACATTGATACAAATGTTAACAATCAATTATACAAATACAAATGTTGAACTTGATAAAATATTGATACAATTTATTCATTGATACAAATTGTATTCATTTGTAAACTGTATTCATTGATACATATAAATACTAATCACATATATACATGTATCCAGAAGAAAAGGAGGAGTAGGAGAAGGATGAAGAAGATGACATAAAATGTATAGTATTTTGGAAGTTATTATAATGTTTATAAACTAATTTTTTTTAGGACATATGTGTCTTTTTTAATCTTTTAATAAAAAAAATACATGAATAAACACGAAATTGCAGAAATTTCTTGTAAAATATATATATCTTTAACTTTTTCCCTTTATAGCAACTAAAATTGTATGTCCATTAGAACTAGGTGCTTAGAAATAAAATCATGTGGGATATAACATGTGAGTACTTATGCCCAAAGAAATTTCATTGGCACTTTTTTATTAAATAAACTACAAAAACAAAAAGTAACACTTCAAATAAAATGAACATAAATTAAATACCGATTTGTTGAAAAGACAATTTGTGCATATTCTTGTTTAGGAGGATGCATTACCATTGACAGAGGGAATTCAAACACCCAAATATATGTGAAGGTTAATGCAATTAGTGCTTAGTTGTATCCCCCCAAAAATTTCTAATTTAAGCTCCTAACCATTTTTGAATTGCGTATAAGGTCGTACTAAGTGACTTTTAATTTTCTTAGGTGTTAAGGTCATTTATTTAGTGTGGGAATGAATTTAGATATGAATAAAGGTCACTAGAATCTCCTAGCCCAAATTTGAGTTGAATGTTTCCTTACCGATTAATTTTTGATGTAAGATTCTACTTGGGTCAACTTCAAATGATCATATCTCTTAGAATATAAAAAGTTATGTGACCCATAACCTATCAAATTAAAGGTTTTTGAATTTTCTTTCCAACACCACCAATTTCAAGTCAATCCACATTTCGAGTAAAGAGTTATGACCATTTTAGTAACTTAATAGAGTGCAGTGACGAATTAACAGATGGGAAATCATTAAAAATGACATTTTTGTCTTTTTACCTCTAAGAAAACTGATATATCGTGATTTTACGATATTTTTCATACATTTCACTTAAGAGTTGTGTGTGTCTACGACCATTTTGTATTAGTTTTAATGTGTTTTTATCATGTTTTTAGGGAATAAGTTCGGACGCGAAAGTTGAGACACATAGCTGAGGGATGTACAGAAAAGCCCATCTACGGATATGATTCATGGACCGTAGGTTCATTGATGTTTCGTAGATGATGATCGTAGATGGACTAGCAAGGCATCGAGGAAGATCAGGGAAATCTTGACCAAGTGTTCAACCACAGTTGCAATTGACGGACCGTAGATTGATCTACGAACCATACTGTTGATCTGTCAAATGATTCAGAAAGGGGTTCCAATACCTGATTTTGAAGATTCTAAGTATGGAGCTACGGAGGAGGATCCATTGACCGTAGATCAATCCACTGTCATTACCGGTGATCCATTGTTTGGTTCACAGATTTGAGGATTTTGAAGTTAGAAATTTGCCTAAGTCCTGAGTGGTGGAAGGGAGCTACGGACCGTAGCTCAATCCACGGTCCGTAGGTCAGTATCGTCAATCGAAACCGCGTCCTGAAACATTATTTCCTTATTTCGTTTCCTTTTTACTTAGAACTTATTTTTCTATATATAGGGCATGTAAACCTCATTTTTGGGGGGTTAGACTTTATTGATTTTATTCAAGTTTTTGGCTTTGGAGATTAACTTGCAACTTTAGCAATTCTTGAATTCCTAAGTTTGTTTCGAAGATTTTGTCTTTGAAATTTAAGTTGAGATTCTGGGTTTATTCTTCTCATTACGTAAGTTCATGATTTCTTCATCTAAAAATATGAATTGTGTTCTTGCTACTATGGGTAACTAAATCCACAACTAGGGTTGTGGGAAACATGAACGATTAACAACGTATGAATAGTCACTAAGTAATTCTTAAATAGTGTTATTATATGCATAGATAATTCTTTCGTTTAGAAGTCTTTTTAACGAGTGCACACATTATAACTCGCCTTGTTGCTACTTGCCGGACCAAGGAGGAAGTTAATAAGAAAAGAATTATCAACATAGATTTAGTGTGATACAATCTAATAGTCTAATGTCAATTGGTGCGAGAGTGAAACCTAATCCATACATTGATGTGATGTCTAATATGAGGTAAAGGTAAGGGTTAGTAAAGTAACACACGTAGCCGGACTAAGGTGCGGGGTGAAATTCTCTAGTTATCGGACCAAGGAATTAAAGATACCTAACTTATCACTTTGCATGTAATACACTAGGGTGATTACTATTACTAGGATTACCGCGTTATGAGCTTATGGGGAACACGTACACCCTAGTTTCTCTCTCATCTTGATAACACCTAAAGTTTGAATCTTGTTCACTGATTATTCACATAATTTCCAAAATTTGTTTCACAAATCGCCCCCTTTAATTATTTTTTTCGGAAGTACGTTGACTAAACGAAAATAATCGTGGGTTAAAGTTAAGTCTAAACCATATTCCTCATAAGATCGACCCCTACGTACAAGTTGGGTTCTTTACTGGATAACGATCGCTTATACTTCTTTAGGGAGGTGTAATTTGTGCGCCTCAAAAACTCTAAACAAATTTCTTGATTAATTAAAGACCAAAACAAATCAGATGTTCATCTCTTAATCCCCAAATCTCTTCTCTCTCAAACCCTAAGACAAAACCCAAAGGGATAAATCAAAGTAGAAGACTTCATTCAAGATTCTTTCAATCTTTTTCAATATTCTTTACTTGATAACGATTGCTTATACTTCTTTCGGGAGGTGTAATTTGAGCATATCAAATTTTGGCGCCACTGCCGGGGAATAAGGATTTTAGATTTAGTTTAACTACATTATTGAACTTTAGTCAAATATTTACTAATTTTACTTTTTCTTTTGTTTCTATCTCTCTCAGCTTCCTACTTTAGTGTATGCCAAGTACAAGGAGTAAAGGAGAACCACTTACTCCCTACGATCCAGAACTGAACAAAACTTTATGCAGAATGAATAATCAAGGAGTGCCAACTAATCCTATCAAAGGAGAAGTAGGTGATGGTGTTGGGTTGCATCCTCCGAGGGTTGGTGATGAGAATAATCAGATTCAAGCTGAGAATCTATTGAGAGATGCATTGAGGGTACATGATCAACTAGGGCCAAGACTGCATGATAACTATAGGGTAAACTTTAATACTGTTGATTCTGACGGACCTCTTGTCCTACTCCTATACCACCGGGGCATACATATGTGGTGACTAGTAGTTTGATCCAGATGCTTACAGCGAGGGGCTTGTTTGCGGGTGTGTCATTAGACGATCCACATGCTTACATAGCCAATCTAAGGAGTGTTTGCAAAAGTTCTGTGGGTCGATCGGACTTGGACATTGATGTCATTAGATTGCGAGTATTCCCTCTATCATTGACCAACAATGCTGCTGTGTGGTTTAATGAGCTTTCTTATAATTCAATCTACACATGGAACCAATTGAGAGATGTGTTCCTAGCAAGATTCTTTCCAGTGTCCAAGAAGCCGAACCACAAAGATAAACTCAACAATTTTGTAGCACTACCTGGAGAGTCCGTGAGTAGTTCTTGGGACAGGTTCACTACTTTCATACGAGGTGTTCCGAATCACCGTATTGATGATGAGTCGCTGAAGGAATATTTCTACCGAGGTCAGGATGACAACAGTAAGGCAGTGCTTGATACTATTGTTGGAGGTTAATATAGTGAGTGCACTTTTGAGTGGATTGCGAAGAAACTGGAGAAGATCTCTCAAAATAATAAAGCTTGGAGCACTAGAAAGTTGGACACTGGGAGAAACACGTTTGCCGTTCAAACTTCAAACAACCAGTCTGCAGATGAGATTCATGAGGAGATGGCTCAGATGAGGACTGAACTAGGGTTGGTTTTGAAGCATGTGAGCGGAGGTGCAGAGAAGGTAAATGTTGTATTTGACTAGGAATCCACCACCGATTGAGGACTATTACTATGAAGAGGATACTATTGCGGGGAATGATCAGATAGGGTATTTTTGACCAAACACCCAAGGTTCCAATATGGATAATTGGCGCCGAGGTCAAGGAAACTAAGGTTGAAACTATGGCAACTACAACCGAGAGGATCAATATGTTTGGGATGGGAACTTCAATCGCGACAATAAATATGATCGAGTTGGACCTTATGTTCCCCCTCAAAATTGGGAATCTCTTCCTAGGGAAGATGGAAGTAATATGTCACGTATTGAGGATACGATGCAGAATATGATGAGGAGGTTTGATGCAACTTATGAGAATGTGAAGGAGATGATAAATGACTTGTCTGGTATTGGTCAAAAAGTTAATGTCCATGCAGTGTCAATCAAGCATCTTGAGCAACAGATGACTCAGTTGTCAACTACAATAAATCCACGTCAACCTAGCACTCTTCCTAGCAACACTATCTAGAATCCAAAGAATGATGGGCATTGTATGGAAGTCACTACTTGAGGGGAGAATCAAACCATTTATCCACTTGTGCCATCTTGGGTAGAAATTGAGACTAGTAAAGATAATGATGTGGTAGAGGTAAGTGGAGAGTTTGAGAATATGTCAGAGAAAAAAGTGGAGTTAACTGAGAAAGTTGTCCCCATACCTAGACCTGCACCTCCCTTCCCACAGAGGTTAGTGAAGAATACTGAAGAAGGCAAATACCGCAGGTTTATTAGCATGTAGAAACAACTCTCCATTAATGTTTCGTTGATAGAAGCTTTGAAGAACGTGCATGCGTAAGCAAAATTTATGAAATATATGGTAACAAAGAAGAGGGCAGTGAGCCTCGAAGATAATGATAGATTGCAACATTGTAGTGCTATTCCTACAAAATCCCTTGTGCAAAAAAAAATGGATCCTGGTGCCTTAACTATTCCATGTATGATTGGGTTGTTGCATTTTTCTAAGGCGTTGTGTGATCTTGGTGCTAGCATTAATCTGATGCCACTGTCTATTTACAAGAAGTTGGGTCTAGGAGATCCAAAATCGACAGGGATGCGGTTGCTCATGACCGATAGAACTGTGAAGAGTCCCATTGATGTGCTCCATGATGTATTAGTGAAAGTGGAGTCGTTCATCTTTTTGTGGATTTTGTGATTCTTGACAGTGAGGTTCCCATCATTCTTGGGAGACCATTCATTGCCACTGAGTGCGCCTTAGTTGATATGGAAAAGGGGAAGATGAAGTTCAGACTGAACAATGAAGAGGCAACTTTCAATATCTGTAGGTCTACGAAGCAGAGTAGTTAACTCCAATTGGTATCGGCGATAACATACAGAGTTGAGAGTGGGCCTGAGGTGCAGATTGAAAAGAGACTGGGTGTTGAGGCACTAGCAGCGGTTATGATGACCTTTGAGAGTGATGGTATTGAAGAGTATGATGAGTTGGTCACCGCACTTGATAGGTGCGAATATCGTTCGAAACCAAAGAAGCTGGAGTTAGACATAAAAAATCGTGAGTCCCCACCCGCAAGACCGTCTGTTGAGGAGGTGCCGAAATTGGAGCTTAAGGCTCTACCATCACATTTGAGGTATGTATTCTTGGGAAAAGATGATACTTTGCCGGTCATCATTGCGGCAGATTTGAATAGGCGACAAGTAGAGTGTTTGGTTTCTGTGTTAAAAAGGTTCAAGCGAGCTATTGGGTGGACTATTGCGGACATTATTGGGATCCCTCATGGTATCTGTTCTCATAAAATCCAACTCATGCCAGATAACAAGTCTAGTATTGAGCACCAAAGAAAATTAAATCTGCCTATGCAAGAGGTAGTTAAAAATGAGATCATCAAGTGGTTGGATGCCAGAGTTATCTATCCCATTGCAGATAGTAGTTGGGTGTGTCCTGTTCAATGTGTGCCCAAGAAAGGTGGGATTACTGTGGTTCCTAATGAGAGAAATGAGCTTGTTCCGATGAGGCCCATGATTGGTTGGAGAGTCTGCATGGACTACCGAAAGCTAAATTCTTGGACAGAAAAGGACCATTTCCCTATGCCATTCATGGATTAGATGTTGGATAGACTTGCAGGTAAGGGTTGCTATTGTTTTCTTGATGGTTCTTCGGCCTACAATCAAATTTCTATAACCTCGAAAGACCAACAGAAGACCACCTTCACTTGCCCTTATGGGACTTTCGCCTTCAAACGGATGCCATTTGGGTTGTGCAATGCTCAAGTGACCTTCCAGCATTGTATGATGTTGATATTCTCTGATATGGTGGAGGACCCTATTGAGGTGTTTATGGATGATTTCTCTGTGGTAGGTGACTCTTTTGATAGATGTGTAGATCATTTGGATGAGGTGCTTAAAAGGTGTGAAGACTACAATCTGGTTCTAAATTGGGAGAAGTGCCACTTTATGGTGAAAGAAGGGATAGTTTGGGTCATCAAATTTCTGAGAAGGGCATTGAGGTTGATAGAGCAAAGGTAGAGGTAATAGAAAAGCTTCCACCACTTATCTCTGTAAAAAGGTGTTAGAAGTTTTCTTAGGCATGCAGGTTTCTATAGAAGGTTAATCAAGGACTTCTCTAAAATTGCGCATCCATTGTGCAAACTGCTCGAAAAGGAGTATAAGTTTAATTTTGATGATGCTTGTCTGAGAGTATTTGGAGAGTTGAATGAGAAGTTGGTTACTACACCTATCATTATTTCACCAGATTGGGGACAACCGTTTGAGGTAATGTGCGATGTGAGTGGAGTGGTGCTTGGTGTAGTATTAAGACAAAGAAGGGAGAAAATTCTTCATCCTATTTACTATGCTAGAAAAGCTCTAAATGTGGCACAGAAGAATTATACTATGACTGAACAAGAACTTCTTGCGGTGGTTTTCACATTGGAGAAATTTCGATCCTACTTACTTAGTAATAAGGTCATAGTGCATACTAACCATTCTGTATTGAGGTATTTGATGGCGAAGAAAGATGCAAAACCGAGGTTGATTAGATGGGTATTGTTGCTGCAAGAGTTTGATTTTGTGGTAAAAGATAGAATGGGGACCGAAAATCAAGTTGCCCATCACTTGCCCAGATTAGAGGAAGAGGCTATGCTAAAGCTTGGTGATAGGGCTGAAATTAATGATGTTTTTGAAGATGAACATGTATTGGCTGCTTCTCATGATCTAATTCCTTGGTTCGCAGACTTGGCTAATTATTTGACTAGCGATTTGGTTCCCCTGGATTTGCCTTTACACCCAACGAAAAAGTTTATGCATGATGTGAAGAAATTCTTTTGGGATAAGCCTTACTTGTATCGTAGTTGTGCTGATGGGATTATTTGTCACTTTGTGCCCGAAGTTGAGATGGTGAGTGTACTTGAGGCATATCATTCATCGCCTGTTGGTGGGCATCATAGTGGTATTCGGACTGTACATAAGATTTTGCAGTGTGGGTACTACTGGCCTACCATCCACCTAAATGCTCATGATTTCGCCAAGTCTTGTGACCATTGCCAAAGAGAAGGAGGGATTTCAAAGAGGCAAGAGCTTCCTATGAATCCTTTATTGGTGATAGAGTTGTTTGATGTATGGGGCATTGATTTTAAGGATCCATTAGTGAGTTCACATGGGATGAAGTATATTCTTGTTGCTGTTGATTATCTATCGAAGTGGGTGGAAGCAGTTGCGCTCCCCAACAATGAAGGTAAAAGTGTCACTGCATTCTTGAAAAAGAATATCTTTTCCAGATTTGGTACACCTAGGGCGATTATCAATGATGGAGGTTCCCACTTTTGTAATAAGTTGTTCAAGGCACTACTTGAGAAATATGGTGTCCGCCACAATGTAGCCACTCCTGACCATCCGCAGACTAGTGGGCAAGTTGAACTGTCCAATAGAGAGATCAAACACATTTTGGCGAAGACTGTGAATGCTAATAGAACGGATTGGTCAAGAAAGCTTGATGATGCTCTATGGGCCTATCGCACTGCATAAGAGACTCTCCTAGGTATGTCTCTTACCAACTTATATATGGGAAGTCTTGCTATTTACCGGCAGAGCTAGAGCATAAGGCTATGTGGGCGATGAAGAAGCTAAATTTGGATTGGGGCGCCACATCTAATCAGAGAATGAATGACTTGAATATGCTTGATGAGTTTCGCCTAAAAGCTTATGAAAGTTCAGCCTTGTATAAAGAGAAGATGAAAAGGTATCATGATCAAAGAATTGAAAAGCGAGAATTTGTTATGGGTGATCTTGTGCTTCTATTCAACTCTAGATTGCGCTTGTTTCTGGGCAAACTCAAGTCCAAATGAACCGGGCCATTTTTGCTCATAAAAGTGCTCCCCCATGGAGCGGTTGAGCTTGAGAACAGTGAAGGAACAAAGTTCATGGTAAACGGGCAAAGGATCAAGATCTATCTGGGAAATGCAGAAACTGTGCAAGATGTTGTTGAGGCCTACTATCTTGATGAAGCCTAAGTAATCAAAAAGCCTGCATCGTGCCACGACGTTAAATCAAGCGTTGCTTTGTAGGCAACCCAAGATGTAAAATCTAGCCAATAATAGGTTCTTGTTTTCCGTTTAGTAGATTTCTTTGTTTAGTTGCTTCTCTGTAATCAATTAGATAGTTGTTTTATTTTTGTTTTAGTGTTGGCTAGATATAACATATGGTCCATGTCTAAAAAGTGTTCAGAAAATGTAAAAAGAAAGGCCTAATTGTTGCTACATGTGTAGGAGCGCAAAGAAAAATTTGCGGAAAAAAGGTCTGGTGCAGAGGTCTACGGACCCCATCGACAGTCCGTGGTTCATTCCACGGATCGTGAATGGCATCCGTAGATCCCAGGAAAGTTTTCTAAATCATCTAAGTACGAATGTGATCTACAGTCCCCATCTATGGACCGTAGATCGACCCACAGACCGTAGACGGGGTCTCGTGAGAGTGCTCTTGGGGCTTCAAATTCTATGCCCGTTGTCAAGGTTCCGACTGTTGAGAGGGATGATGTGAGCACCACTGATGGTGCGGTGTGAGTGATTGATAGCACTACTGAGAGTGCTAGGCTAGATGATGTGGGCACTACTGAGGGTGACCCAAGTGTTGTTCCAGCGGGCTCCGAGAAACAGGACTCACCCGTTTGTTGATAGTTCGTCGCTGCTATGCGCCACAGGTTTGCTTCACACAATCCCTTACTCTTTACTGTTTTTGTGTGCATTGGGGACAATTTCACCTATTTTTGTTGGGGGTGGGGTAAATGGATTATGAGTGATAGGGTGAAGTCTGAGTAACCCAACTCATAATCCTCTCTTGGGGTTTTCTTGCTTGTTTTCTTTTCCCCCAAGAGACTGCTTAATATATGTTGAACGGGCATGTGTTAGGATTGTATGTTTAGAAACATGAGAAAGAATGAAGCATGATGGCAAAAGCTTTTGAAAAATTGATACCCGTCCAAATTTTGTGATATGTACTAAACTATGTAGGCTAGAATGAGTTGAATGTGTTGGCTGTGAGTATGACATGATAATGAACCAACTTGATGGCATGACTTAACCTAAAACTTGAGCTGGGTAATCTGATAATGAAACTATGTGCCAAGAGTGTGTGAGCATAGTTGATTGTTCAAACAATTTTTGTGCCAATCTAGAACTTGCCCAGTTAGTCCTTCTAAGAAAATTTACTCTCGAGGCTAGGATTTGATCATAGGCCCTTGTTCTGATAAGTCCACAAATTGCCTAAAAGGAATCCAACCAAATGAAATTAATGTTCCCTATGATCCAAATGCTTTGAGCCTGAATTAGACCATTTCTTTCTAAACCCCTAACTCACCTTTCCATAATCTACTGTGTTGGCCCCGGTCCCTCCTTGGACATGTGCACCTTGACTTAGGCCAAAAGCCTAAGTTGAGGGTGGCTAATGCAGAAAGTGACCTCAATCTTGGCCCTGATCCGACATCGGGTATTGTGCACCTCAACTAATGGAAAATCCATAAGTTGAGGGTGGCTATGAAAAAAGGAAACGGAAAGAAAAATGGGTATGAAAAGAGTTTGGTGTTGAAAAAAAAAGAAAAAAAGAAAAGAGATGAGAGGATGTGACTTTGTGCAAAAGAAGGCGAACAAAAGTGCTGAAAGCTAAAGAAAATAATATAATGCAAAAAAGAAGAAGAAGAAGAAAGTGAAAAATAAAGAGCTACAAAGTCTAAAGTCACATCCATGGTTGAAGAGAATCAAGGGAAAGAAGGTAAAACGGTTGGATGTCAAAAATAGGGTAAAAAGAGGTAGAAAGCCTAATGTAATGTCAAGGTGGCCAGAAAGTCACTAAAGAGTACCCCAAATATATCACACCTGACCCTGAGCCTATGTTACAAGCCAAGAAAGTCCTATAGTGATCCTAGAAACTAGTTAGGAAAGTCTAAGCAGTGAAAATAAGGGCAAGCCTATGGTATTGAGCACTAACTGTACTTTTGTTATTCTGAGTGTGAGTGTTGAATGAATCCTTTTACTCAAAATCATATTTATTGTGTGAAAAAAAAGGATTTCGTTTGAAGTAAGGGCACTAGTTACATTGTCGAAAAGTTGGTACCTTGGTGATAGTAAAACAGTGTATGTTGTGTGTTGATTGGTCGATCTTTGTCATGTTTTTATCTGCACAACTTAGCTTGTTGAGTCTGAAAGAAAGGATTTACACCCAAAAAGAGAGTCGGAGTAGAGAGACATGTGATTTCTTATGTTTCAATTGCTTGCTTCTATACAAGTGTTGTTTAGAGTCTTAGTGCATCGCTTGAGGACAAACAACGAATTTAAGTTGAGGGTGTTGATATACCGTGAGTTTACGGTATTTTTAATACATTTCACTTAAGAGTTGTGTGTCTAGGGCCATTTTGTATTAGTACTAATGTGTTTTTATCATGTTTTCAGTAATAAGTTCGGACGTGAATGTTGAGAAACATAGTTGAGGAATGTACAGAAAAACCCATCTACGGATGTGATCCACGGACCGTAGGTCCAATCACGTTCCGTAGATGATGATCATAGACGGACTAGTAAGACATGGAGGAAGATCAGGGAATTCTTAACCAAGTGTGGAACCACGGTTGCAATCGACGGACCGTAGATTGATCTACGGACCGTACTACTGATCCATCAAATGATTCAGAGAGGGTTGCAATACCTGATTTTGAAGATTCTAAGTATGGAGCTATGGAGGAGGATCCACGAACCGTAGATCAATCCACGGTTCGTACTAGTGATCCGTTGTTTGGATAAGAGATTTGAAGATTTTGAAGTTAGAAATTTGCCTAAGTCTTGAGTCACGGAAGGGACCTACGGATTGTAGATCAATTCACGATTCATATGTCAGTATCGTCGATCGAAACCGCGTCCTGAAACATTATCTTCTTATTTTGTTTCCTTTTTAGTTAGGACTTATTTTTCTATATATAGGGCATGTAAACCTCATTTTTGGGGGTTAGACTTTATTACTTTTATTCTAGTTTTTGGCTTTGGAGATTAACTTGCAACTTTAGCAATTCTTAATTTCCTAAGTTCGTTTTGAAGATTTTGGCTTTGAAATTTAAGTTGAGATTTTGGGTGTATTCTTTTCAGTACGTAAGTTCATGATTTCTTCATCTTAAACTATGAATTGTGTTCTTGCTACTATGGGTAACTAAATCCACAACTAGGGTTGTGGAAACTATGAGCGATTAACAACGTATGAATAGTAACTAAGTAAATCTTGAATAGTGTTATTGCATGCATTGATAATTCTTTCGTTTAGAAGTCTTTTTGCCGAGTGCACGCGTTAGAACTCGCCTTGTTGCTACTTGCCGGACCAAGGAGGTAGTTAATAAAAAAAGAATTATCAACATAGTTTTAGTGTGATACTATCTAATAGTCTAATGTCAATTGGTGCGAGGGTGAAAACTAAGCCATAAATTGATGTGATGTCTAATATGAGGTAAAGGTAAGGGTTAGTAAATTATACACATGTAGCCGGACCAAGGTGCGGGATGAAATTCTCTAGTTGCCGGACTAAGGAATTAGAGATACCTAACTTATCACTTTGCATGTAATACACTACGAAAGGATTACTATTACTAGGATTACCGCGTTATGAACTTACGGGGAACACGTACACCCTAGTTTTTGTCTCATCTTGATAACACCTAAAGTTTGAATCATGTTCACTGATTATTCACATAATTTCCAGTATTTGTTTCACAAATCCCCCCCTTTAATTATTTGTTTCGGAAGTACGTTGACTAAATGAATATAATCATGGGTTAAAGTTAAGTCTAAACCATATTCCTCGTGGGATCGACCCCAACATACAAGTTGGGTTTCTTACTGGATAACGATCGCTTATACTTCTTTACGGAGGTGTAATTTGAGCGTCTCAAAAACCCTAAACAAATTTCTTGGCTAATTAAAGCCAAAACCAATCAGATTTTCATCTCTTAATCCCCAATTTTCTTTTCTCTCAAACCCTAAGACAAAACCCAAAGGGATAAATCAAAGTAGAAGACTCCATTCAAGATTCTTACAATCTTTTTCAATATTCTTCTTCAAGGTAAGTCTTTCTCCAAGAATTCCACTCTTTCCAACTCAATTTTCTTCATACAATTATGAATCATGAATGAGAGTCCTAATTCTTGGCCATAGAGTTTCAAGAATCTAATTCAAGAAATCTCAAGAAAGGTTTTCTTAATTTTTCTCCTTCAAGTAAGGATTTCAAGACTGCTAATCAAGTTCTTCTTCAGATTCTTCAAGAACCTTGTTCTTCCAGGTATGTAAGGTTATTATAGTGTTGGACTAGTTCATCCTCATGCCCTACATCTACTTTAAAATCAGTAAAAGAGTAATGTAGGATTCTATCCCTAGATTTGAGTATTCTTGAGATAAGTTGATTTTTAGTTCTTAAGTACTTGATTCTTTTTAAAATTCTATTCCTAATTATTGAATTTCTATATGTTATGCATTAAGATTCTTGAGTTGATTCGTTCATGTCAATATTTCAACACGAACCCTATGTTGAGTATTTATGAGATGAGTAGTATTATTGATTTTCGAATGCTTCAGTCCTTGAGTTCTAGAGTTCTGAGTACTGAGTTTCCATATTGCTATTAAGATCCCTGATTTAAGTCGTTCATGTCCATAATTACATATGAACCCTATGAATTGAGTTATAAATTTTGAGAAGTTTTTTAAAGCCAACATTTAAGTTTTAAACCGAGTTTTGAGGAAGTAAAGATGAGTTTTGATAAAAAGTTTCTAAAACATGATTAGTATGACAATTAAGTATGTCATCAATGTTTAAGAAGTATGGTATCTAGATATACCATCAATGTTTGTGCAATATGATTTCCCGAGTCATCAATGATCATATCATAATATGATTTTGAAATGTTTTTTAGAAAATAGTTTTCAAGTATGATTACAAGGGGCCTATGTATTCCTAGAGGCATGAATTTTTACATTGATAAAAGAGAAATTGATATTTCTAAATGAGTTATGAGTTCAAAAGTTATTTCAAGAGCAATTACCTCTTTTAAGTGGGCAGTTTGAGCAATAATCTCAAACCAGAGGAAGAGTTATGTTTTTTTTAAAAACATATGAGCATGAGTATATGATTGGGAGTAGTATTGAGCACTGATATGGGTAGAGTTTAGACAACTCACAACCCCTATAAACCATGTATGCCAACATGGGTAAAGGGTCATACTTTTTAGATAATTCCTTATTACTTTTAAGCATAGCTTAGTGAATCGACTTAGTTAAGGATGTCCTATACTCCGGCAAGGTATAGGGCAGTTCTGGTTGCGTAAGCGAAAAGTTGTATCATCACTTTGCTCATAAGTGATGGTTGTTGGTTAGAGAATCTCCTTAAAAAATATAATGAGTTATTATTGTATTTTTATATACATTTGTGTTATTATCTATTGTTCTAGAAGTTTCTTCTACATAGCATCTTTTATTGTTGCTTTCATTTTGAGTTGAGTATCTTGAGTTTGAGTTGAGTATCTTGAGTTGAGTTGAGCATCCTTAGTTGAGTAGAGTATCCTGAGTTGAGTTGAGTTGAATTGAGTATTCTTAAGTAATATTGAGTTGAGACAGTAAGTATGTTTTCCCTTTTATTAGATCGAGCTTATACTTATGTTGCAGATTTCTTCTTACATGCTCGTACATCCCATGTACTGACGCCATTTGTCCTTCATCATTTCATGATGCAGATACATGTATTCAGGATCATCAACAGGCGTTTCGTTGAGGTCATATAGTATTCCATCCAGATGTGGTTGGCCTTCTTGTATTCTGGAGGACTTCACATTTACCTTACAGTTATTAGTTTTGAGATGTCTTGGGTCTTGTCTCGATATCCTTCTGTAATAGTAGAGGCTTTATAGATAGACAGAGTTGAGAAGTTTTTTGTAATTTCTTTCTTTTGAGTTGTTTTATAAACTCTGAGTATATCTTTTGAGTATTGTTCAAACTTTTTAAAGTTGATTATTTGAGTTTAATGATATTTGATTCAGTATTAAGCTTTTATATTATAGTAAGACGATTGTAGACTAGTTTAGAGAAGATAGAATAGGTTTGTAGCTTTCAAAGTGTCAGCTCCAAACCTAATGGGGGATGATAAGGAGATGAATCAAGTCAAGTGTTGAGAATGAGATAGTTATGTTATCAGAAAGAGTTAAGGAGGTACATCATTCCATTCATACTCTAGCGTATTCCTTAGAGTTCAATCATTACAACATCATGATGATGTTTCTTATATTAGAATTGTGTCTATGACTTATTCTCATAGGCTTCAGATGGATTCAAATTTATGTTTAGTTTCCAGAATGAAGGGCAAAGACTTTAGCCCATTAATCTCAAGCTTAATCCATAAAGTTATGGATATCAACCTTATGATATAAACCTATTTGTCACACCCCGATGCTACACCTTAAGCATAAACACGGGACCTAGGATCATGAGTGACCCCAAGCTAACCATACTGGCATATCATAAGCATACTTAAAGATAAATGAATTAAGAAAGTACGGTGCAGAAGCTTAAATCTTCATACAATTGAAATGATTGGGAATACCCATTTCTATATGAATATATATATATAAAACTGAGAAGAGTTTAAGATCCTGAAATAAAACTCAACCACTAAAGCAAATCTGTCTATGTCTGAAATAAGCCTCTAACTAACTAGAGATGCTAGGACATGCCGCAGCTAAATCTAGCAAAAACTGATACTAAAGACTGAAAGTAAAGGAAACATTTCTATCGTCCTCAGAAATTTAGGACTCACCACTGATACTGCTGAGGTGATGATCGGGAACCAATATATGCGTGATCTGAATACTAAGGACCTGAACTTACATCACCAGAAGATGTGCGCATAGTATGCATCAATACTTGAAAGGTGTTGAGCATGCAAGATATAATAAAGCTGAATAAAACATATAATTGAAAAAAGTGGTAAAGCAATGATATAATATGAACATAATGTTATACTGAAAATACTGAACATGAGCTAACTAAATGCAATGACAAAGTTTATAACATGCTAAAACTGAATATTGAACTGTAACTGATAACCGGGTCAATGCAATAGAATCTTACTGTGGGAGCTACTAATAACCTCCATAAAGCCACATGAGCTAAATATGGAGTCCGATGTAAACGCCCCATCAAGAGGCTCCAATATACCCTGCCAGAGGTATAGAGGCATGACTGGCGTGATCACTAAACTGATGCCCAAAGAGGGGACTTATAACCTACGGGGGCACGTAGTTCTGGGACTTGAGGGTTATTAACCTTAGTCCAACTCGGTATAAAGCCTACTCCCAACTATATATATGAAATTTTGTGAATTGAACTGGATAGCTCAATAATCTGACATACAAATCTCAAAATACAACATTTATATCTGATAATGAAACATTCAAAAACTGAGGGATATATGTCTGTTTATTTGTCCTAGCTAATGTAATTTATGAACTAAAAGAACTACATAACTAGGGTTCTGAGTTTATGCATGAGTCTGGGTAAAACCTATACTACTACATGATAATTTGATTAGGAACATTAAAATAACTAATTCATGGTAATCTACTGAAATTCTAGAAACCCTAGGTCTAAACAAGATGAAGGGAATCAAGAATCTAACAGAATTCTAGGGACCAAATGGGTGAAAGGAACCCACTAGTGAAATCCCACATACCTGGTGATGAAATTCATGGAGAAATCTTTTGATTTCAGGGATGGAACTGACGAGAACTCGCTACGTTCTTGAAATAGGGTTGCTCAACTTTTCCATCTTGTTTTGCTCTAAGATCGATGGATTTTTAGTGGATGATTGATTAGGGTAAGTTCTAATTAGTTTACTAGGCTAAAACTGACCAAAACTACGTAATTTAGGGGTTAAATGACATAGTTCAAGGGTCGCATGCATAAGAAAAAACCAAACAACCCTTGACTTAAAAGTCTGCGAAGCCACCGACGGTCTGTACTAGCAACCGTCGTCTTGGCTTTAGAGAGGGCTGGATTTGGGGTCTCGATCCACAGACCAGGACCACGGCCCATGGTCTGACCTATGGTCCGTGGGTCAAGTCGTGGGTTGACACTTAGGCGATTTCCAAGGTTGTTTCTGGGGAGGGCTCCCACGGACGCTACCATGGTCCGTCAGCAGGACCACGGCCAGTGAAGGGTCTCATGGTCTGACGTCTGACGTTTGGGCCAGATGGTCTCTACTTGGTAACCATGAGTGCCAATATGGCCTTTGAGGTGGTCCACGGCTCATGGAGGGCTCTGTGGGTCACCTCTGCTAGAAGGTGCTGAAGTCCACGGCCAAGTCAACGGACTATGGACCATATCACGGTCTGTGAACCCTTCGGTGGTTCAATGGTTAAGGTGGCTTTCCTTCTGCATTTTCTAAGTCTGGGTTGCGAGGTGTTACAATATCTCCCCCTTGGGAACATTCGCCTTCGAATGAAGTCAAACTAGGTGGATAGGGAGGGAAATAGCTGCAAACCCTACAACTGAGTACTAGAATATGATTCCTGACTGAACTGAGTTCCAAGAACATGCAAATACGCTGAAAATGCAAGTATAAACTGAAGGAACATGATACTAAGACTGAAACTATGCATGAATGACTAAAGAAACTGGAGAGGAACCATTACCTCAAGTTGGAATGGAATCGGAAGGAAAGAGACGAGGATACTTGGCCTTCATGGCTGCTTCTGCTTCCCAAGTAGCGCCCTCTACGGACTGACTCCTCCACAAAACCTTAACTTAAGCGACTTCTTTGTTTCTCAATCTTCAAACCTGACGATGAAGAATCTCAATTGGTACCTCTTCATAAGTGAGACTATCCTTCACAACCACACTTTCTAAAGGTACAATAGATGTTGGATCACCCATGCACTTCTTCAACAATGAAATGTGAAAGACCAGATGCACTGCTGCTAGTTTTGTTGGCCACTCTAACTCATAAGCCACTTTGCCAATTCTTTTTAGGATCTTGTAAGGACCTACATATCTGGGACTGAGCTTCCCCTTCTTGCCAAATCTCATCAACCCCTTCATACGTGGCACTTTTAGGAAAAACCAATCATCAACTTGGAACTCCAAGTCTCTTCTCCTTACATCTGTATAGGATTTCTGGCGACTCTGGGATGTCTTAAGGCTATCTCTAATGATCTGAACTTTTCCATAGCATTATGAACCGAATCTGGTCCTATCAAGGCTGTTTCACCTACTTCAAACCAACCAACTGGAGATGTACATCTACGCCCATACTATGACTCATAAGGGGCCATCTGAATGCTGGAATGGTAACTATTATTGTAGGTGAACTCTATAAGAGGAAGTGATCATCCCAACTACCCCTGAAATCTACCACGCAAGCTCTCAACATGTCTTCTAAGGTCTAAATGGTATGCTCTTCCTAACCCTCCGTCTGTGGATGAAATGTTGTGCTGAGATTAACCTGAGTACCAAGACCTTTCTGAAAAGACTTCCAGAAATGACAGTAAACCAAGGACCTCTATCTGAGATGATAGACAAAGGAACCCCATGCAACCTGACTATCTCATTAATGTAAAGCTTGGCATAGACCTCTGCCAAATCTGTAGTCTTGACAGCCAAAAAGTGCCCAGACTTAGTAACACTGTCAACTATCACTCGAATTGAGTCATCTTATCTGCGAGTACGAGGTAGACCTGTAATGAAGTCCATATTCATCACTTTACACTTCCAAGTAGGAATGTTGATCTCTTGATTCATACCTTCTGGTTTATGATGTTCTTCTTTAAATTGCTGACAATTAGGGCACTTAGCCACAAAATCTGATATATCCCCTTACATACCATCCACTAAAAGACTTCTGGCAGATCACGGTACATCTTAGTGGCGCCTGGATGAATAGAATACCTGGAGTTATGGGCTTCGACAAGAATCTGTTGTCTCAACTCACCCACCTTAGGAACATATAATTGACCCTAATAGCAAAGCACACCTTCCCCCCTTGGGAAAACCTCATATCTCTGTTGATGGACTTCACCCTTTATTTGAAGCAATATAGGATCATTGTCTTGCTTATCCTTAACCTCTGCTACCAATGAAGATTCTGACCCATTCTGAACTGTTACACCACCATCTGATATGCTCATAAGGCGAAGTCCCAAGCGAGCAAGCATGTGAACATCCTTTGCTAGCTTTTTTCTTTCTTCCTCAACATGTGCTACACTACCCATAGATAGTCTGCTAAGGGCATCTGCTACTACATTGGCCTTACCAGGATGGTAATGTACACTCATATCGTAATCTTTGAGGAACTCAAGCCATCTCCTCTAGCGAATATTCACCTTTTTTTGGGTGAACACATCTACGTGAACACCATACAAATAGTGTCTCCAAATGTTAAGTGCAAACACCACTGATGCAAGCTCAAGGTCATGAGTCGGATAATTCTTCTCATGCACCTGAAGTTGTCTAGAAGTATAAGATATAACCTTACCTCGCTGCATCAACACACAACCTAGTTTGACCCTGGATGCATCACAATAGATTAGATAATCGTTTGAACACTCTGGCAGAGTCAAAACAGGAGTTGTAGTCAACCTAGTTTTCAGTTCTTTGAAGCTTTTCTCACAATCATCTGACCACTTAAACTTGACATTTTTATAAGTCAACTTAGTCATCGGAGAGGCTATGGATGAAAATCCTTCCATGAACCTCCTGTAATAACCAGCCAAACCCAAGGAACTTCTGATATCTGTAAGAGAGGTAGGTCTGGGCCATTGTTTCAGTACTTCTATTTTCAGAGAATCCACTTGGATCCCTTCGCTAGAAATAATATGACCAAGGAAAGTAACATATTGCAACCAAAACTCACATTTGCTAAACTTAGTGAATAACTGGCGATCTTTGAGAGTTTGCAGGACAACCCTAAAATTATTCCTATATTCTTTCTCATTCCTAGAGTAAATGAGGATATCATCAATAAATACGATAACGAACAAGTCAAAATACTGCTTGAACACTTTGTTCATCAAATCCATAAAAGCTGTAGGAGTGTTGGTTAGTCCAAATGACATAACTACAAATTCATAATGACCATACCGAGTTCTGAAGGCTATTTTCGGTATGTCACTATCTCTGACTCTGAGCGAATGATAATCGGATCTGAGATCTATCTTTAAGAAATGACTAGCACCCTGAAATTGGTCAAAAAAGTCATCAATCCTGGTAATAGGATACTTATTCTTGATTGTGACTTTGTCCAACTGCCTATAGTCAATGCACATTATGAGAGAACCATCTTTCTTTTTCACGAACAACACTGGTGCACCCCATGGGGAAATACTAGGTCTGATGAAACCCTTATCCAGAAGGTCTTTCAACTTCTCTTTCAATTCCTTAAGCTCAACTGGAGCACGTCTGTAAGGAGGAATAGAAATAGGCTGGGTATCTGGAAGGAGATCAATTGCAAAGTCGATTTCCCTTTTGGGAGGAACTCTGTGAAGATCTTTTGGAAACACTTCTGGGAACTCATTAACTACTGGAACTAACTCAAGAGTTGGGGTTTCGGAGCTTGAATCCTTAACCCGAACTAGATTATATAAATAGCCCTTAGAGATCATTTTTCTGGCCTTAGGGTAAAATATGAATCGACCCATAGGCGCTAAGCTACTACCCTTCCATTCTAAAATAGGTTCGTCTAGAAACTGAAAATGAACGATTTTAGTTCTACAATCGACTAAGGCATAACATGAATGTATCCAATCCATGCGTAGAATGATATCAAAATCTACCATTTCTAATTCTACAAGATATGCTTAGGTGACTTTCTAAGAGACTGTGACAGGGTAATTTATGTATACCTGTCTAGCTATAATTGGGTCACCAACTAAAGTAGAGACTGAGAAGGTGTAACTCCCCGGAAACTGGTAGACTAAACTAGAGCCACAAACTAGGGTTCTAAGGTTTGATGTATGAGGAATACAGTCGTAGATGAGACATTTCGTAATTAGAATAAGAGGTTTAGTGGTTGAATGTGAATGTACGTGTTTAGAAGGTTATCTATGAAGTGGTATAGGGTTTTAAGGGCAAAGGCCAAGGGGGAAAAGCCTTAGCCAAGGGCCAAGGTTGCCCAACCTTGGTGAAGTCTGCCATAAAACCACCACCACTTTCACGGTCAGTGGTCTTGACCATGAACCATGAAGTGGTCCGTGAAGACCCCTTAGTCACTTGGGAGGCAAGGCCTTGAGGCCAAGCTACTGCCCTAAGTCCATGAGCCACTTCACGATTTGTGGTCTTGACCACTGTTTGTAGAAGTGGTCGTGAAGGTGCGTTAGAGTTTTAGGGGCTTGGAAATTGAGGGGAGCCACTGGTCAAGGGACCACGGACACCACCACGGGCCGTGGTACCCTTGACGAGCCGTCAATATGGCCGTTGTGCCTGGACGGGACTGCCTAGTTGAGGGGTTTTTAGGTAAATTCCTATTCGACTAGTTTTAAGTAGAGGTCATTTTGTATGGGTTTTATACACATATATAAATACTTTTAAGTATTTAGCCCCCAATTTAAGTCACTTAACATAAGACCCAAATCAAAATCCCAAATCACTCATCTCTCAAATATTTCTCTCGCTAGAAAGAAACCCCATTATAGAAAAAGATAGGGATTGAAGCTTGGGTCAAGAAAAAAGTCCATTGTTGAAATCTTTCATTAGGGCTTTGATAAGGTTTGTGAATATTATTCATCTATTGGTTCTTCCACCCATAGAGCCCCCCATAGTTTCCCCAGTTGTGAAATCAAAAACCCAATTCTAGCTAGGGTTGTGCTTGCATTGTGGGTAGGGTTTGGGTGTGATTCCAATCTAGTGGATATCACCCAATTATGACTGATTCTTCTTTGTTTAATGATATTATGATGTTTTCATGTGATTTCTATGGTAAACCCTAATCTAAATTGATGAATGTGATTTTGTGGGTTTATGCCATTAGAGGCAAAGTTGAAGGTTCTTAGGTGATCTTCCTAATTCAATGTTATGTGTAGTAATTATTCAAATTTAGGATCATATAATCATGAATTGAACTAGACTATATTGTATATGATTGATCTTGACTTGTAAAATTAGAATTGAACCATTATGATCAATTATGACTAAAATCACCTAGTAATGATGAATATGATTAGAATTCCTTGAAATCTAGGTATGAATGAAGGTTATAAGAAGTAAAGCTTGAATGTAAGGCTTGTAGTAATGTATGTTGATCACTAGGGTTTGAAGGTCAATCCAATATGATTGGACTATTAATGTTAAGACTTTGAGAGTAAAGCCTAAATATTAAATTAGAAGATTAAAGTATAGAATTGTGGTAGAAGGCCTATACCTACTTAGTTTACATTTTGAAGGCTTAGATGCACCAAGTGATAGACACACCTGATCCATGATGATACCAATGTCTAATGTAGAATTCTAGATATGGTTTTAGGCATGAGTATGATATGACATAAAGGGTTCACTCAACTCTAAACGACACTTGTATATCAACACCCTCAACTTAACTTCGTTGTTTGTCCTCAAGCGACGCACTACAACTCTAAACGACACTTGTATAGAAGCAAGTATTTCTAAACTCAAGCAATCACATGGCTCTCTACCTCCTTACTGTTCGGGTGCACATTCGTTCTCTTAGACTCGACAAGCCAACTCATGTGGATCACATCATGACATAGACCAACCAACTGACACACAACAGCCACCTTCTTACTGTCACCCAGGTATCAACTTTCCAACAATGTAACTAGTGCCCTTACTTCAAACGAAATCCTCTTTTCGCAAAAAATTAATTTCATTCATGGTACAAGGATTTATTCAACACTCACGCTCAGAAGTAATTTCAAATACAATTAGTGCTTACTGCCATAAGGTTGCCCTTATTTTCACTGCTTAGACTCTCCAAACAAGACTCTAGGATCACTATAGGACTTTATTGGCTTGTAACGTAGGCTCAGGGTCAGGTGTGGTACATTTGGGTACTGTTTAGTGACTTTCTGCCCTCCCTGTCATTACACTAGGCTTTTAACCTCTTTTTGCCCTATTTTTGTCATATTATTGCTTTACCTTCTTTCCCTTGATTTTCTTCAACCACGGATGTGACTTTAGACTTTGTAGCTCATTTTCCTTTTATTTTCTTGTTCCTTTCGCTTTTAACAAGTCACATCCTTTCCTCACTTTTTCCCCCTTCTTTTTTTTTCTTTTTTTTTTTATACCCATTTTTCTTTCAGTTTCCTCTTTCATAGCCACCCTCAACTTATGGATTTTCCGTTAGTTGAGGTGCACAATATTCGATGTCAGGTCAGGGCCAAGATTGAAGTTACTTTTTACATTAGCCACCCTCAACTTAGGCTTTTGGCCTAAGTCAAAGTGCACATGTCCAAGGAGGGACCGGGGCCAATATAGTAGATTATGGGAAAGTGAGTTCGGGGTTTTAGAAAGAAATGGTTTATTTTTAGGCTCAAAGTTGGATCAAAGGGAACAGTTATTTCATTTGGTTGAATTTTTCTAGATAATTTGTAGATTTTTCAGAACAATGGCCTATGATCACTTCCTATCCTCTAGATTGAATTGTCTTAGCAGGACTAACCGGGAAAGTTCTAGTTTTGCACAAAACTGTTTGAACAGTCAATGATTCTCACCCACTCTTGGCACATAGTTTCATTATCAGATTATCAGATTACCCAGTTCAAGTTTCAGGTTTAATCATACAATCAAGTCGATTGTTACTATGTCATACTTAGAGCCAACACAATCAAATAATCGTAGCCTACTTCCAGCATACAACCCAGAATCTGACGGGTATCATTTTTCCTAAGCCATCATGCTTCATTATGTATCATGCTTCTACACACACAATCCTAAGACATGCCGGTTCAACAAAAATTAAACAGTCGCTTGGGGGAAAATAACACAGGCAAGAATACCCCAAGAGAGGATTCATGAGTTGAGTTACTCAGACTTTACCCTATCACTCACAATCCATTTACCCCACCCCAACAAAAATAGATGCAATTGTCCACAATGCATACATAAACAGTAAAAGAAAATGGATTTGGGTGAAGCAAACCTGTGGCGCATAGCGCCGGCGAATCATCAACAAGCAGGGAGGTCCGGTTTCCCGGAGCCCTTTGGAACATCAGTGGGGGCACCCTCAGTAGTGCCCACCTCAGCAATCCTAGCACCCTCAGTAGTTCTCTCTATCAACTGCTCCTCACCATCAGTGGTGCTCACACCGCCCCTCAAAATAGGCTGAACCTCTGCAACTGGGGCAGAGCTCGATGCCCCTGCAGCTCTATCACGCACCCTCTATTGGTGCAACTCTTCGTCTGCAATCGAAGCCCTCCTAGCCTCCTTCTCCTGCCGACGCTATCTTTTCTGAGCTTTCTCTTCCTCTGTGCGATGAGAGCGGCGCCGCTTGCTCTTGGCATGTGTCGGTGCAGGCCCCTCCTCGGCAATGCCACTGAATAGAGCATCTAGCACTAAATCATCAGCCAGCGCAGTAGGGGCAGCCTAAGGCTCAACTGAAGGTGCAGCAAAAATAGCATCAACGTCAGTCCGGAGGCTGGCTATGTCAGCCTGCAAAGCAGATAAGTCTGTGGCCGGAGCTGATCGTTCGAGAACTCGCAACTCGAAGGCATCAAGGCGCTTATTAACAACCTGGACCTTCCGGTCCATCATCCCCTCCATCCTGCGCTCCATTCTAGCCTCGGACTCAGCAATCAACTTTTGCATCCACGGCTGGATGTGATGCAGCAGTGTAGCCATCTGCGCCTCTAACTTCTGTACTCTGGCCATCGGGACAACCGTCACTCCCAACTGTGATGTGGACCGAGAAGAGCTAGGAGCAACACTAGCTGCCTGAGAAGAGAAGCCTGGGACAGTGTCGGTGTGGTCTGGGATAATGGGGTCACCGCCCTGTGCCTGCCCCACAGTGTCTGCAAGATCGGTACCCAAGGGAGGTACCTCAATCTGGGGCTCTCTGCGAGGTGCTACCACATTGGCCTCATCACGAATAAGGCCGATGTCCAATGCCCCTGTAGGGTGGACTAACCTGTCACAATGCCAGATCGGCACTCCAGAGTTCCTGCACATATGAAAAATCAGACATGGGAAGGGGTAAGTAGTGGAGGTCCTGAAAGCTCTCTCGTGAATCTCTGCCAGCAGCATGCGGGCAAAGTCGATCTCTACTCATGCTACCAATGCTGCAACCATCACTGCTCTGTCCCAAGTGACTTGATTGTCAGCTTTTGTAGGCGACACTCTGTTACGCACCAGCAGCCAGAAGAACTTGGCCACAAAATTTAACGTGGCCCTCCGGATGCCTAACCTTGGAGCAGCGACCCATTCCGCCCGCTCGCCATCCGCAGCAATGTACCTAGCCAGCCATAGTATCACAGCCTCTCGCTACTCAGCATTCCTCTGAAAGGCACCACTCCGCACGATCTCCCAGCGGTAATCAAACTCTGAAGTGTTAGGAGACCAAGCGTGGCCCGTGGTAGGACCATAGAGAAACCGGCGAATGGTGGCGGGTGATATGTCCACCGGACACCCTCGAACCATGGTGGAAGTGAGCGGAGCCTAAGCTAGCGGCTTTGACCGCTTGGAAATGGACCCGCGGAGAATGGCAACATAGGAAGCATAGAACTCCCGGACAATCTCCTCGCTATACGTCCCTGGGTCTCGAGCCATCCAGTCACACTTGTGAAGTTTGAACAGCCGGTGAATATCTGGAACAGTATGCAAGCTCTCCGTGAGGACTCTGCGCTCCTCTTGAATCAGTCGGGCCATCTTTTGTTTGTCATTGACCATCTTTGCATCCCGATAGATCTGCCATTGACCCTCTACGCACCACCTATTCAGCTCGCCAGCTACAGGAGTGGGCTCATCATTCCGTGGTGCAGGTATGGACTCTGAGCTAGTAGCTTCGTCAGACAAGGCTGCTTGGTCATCTTCTCCAGACCCTGTGGATGATTTGACATTGGACTCTGTAGCGTGGACAGACTCTGATTTTGCAGAGTGGGCAGACTGGGAGCCTGAGGCATGGGCAGACTCGGACCCGGACATAGGTCCCTCTGAACTGGAAGCAGCCCCAGTTGGTGACCCGATCAGTGTGTGCTCCTCATCAGACTAGGAGACAGTGACTACGTCGGGGAGCACCTTCCGAGGGGTGCTTCTGGGTGCAGCGCGAGAAGCTCTAGGGTTGAGAGGCACATATGCTGGGTCAGAGTCGTGGTCGGTGTCTTCATCAATCAACCGGAAACTAGGGACAATAGATTTGGACTTGCCCCGTTTTGAGTAGGTGACCATCTTCTTGGGTGCCATCATACCTGCGGGAACGATATTAGTGCCAACACTAACCATATGCAGCAAAAGAAACGTTGAGAATTGATAACGACCATCAACTAAGTTCACAAAAAAAAATTGACAGATGCTACAATGGTCATCCACGGAGGAAACCTACGGTCCGTAGACTGATCTACGGTCCGTGGATCTATTATGTGGATCAGAAGGCTGACATATAAGTCGCAGATGGAAACCACGGAAGTGTAGAACGGTCTGTAGATGGACCTATGGACCGTAGTCCACCTCCGTGGTTTCACACTTGGTGAAATTGTTCAGGTGCATCCAATTACGAACCCTATCTACGGTCCGTAGATGGATCTACGGTCCGTAGACGGGGTATCGTGGAATCCATCAGTGCCAGGTATCGTGGATTTTTTGCCTTAGTTTTCAACATTGACATAACCTCATCATGCATTTACAAATTTAAAATTATGCTAGTTCTTCATTCTTAAGATTCCAACCGATTATTATACCCAACACTTTAGACTAGATGTGGAACCCTAAGTCAAAACTAGCATGTACTTGTTACGATCACATAAACTAATGCTATACAATCACTATCTATCGTTCCAAGGGCATTGTAATATTCAAGTTTATCATGCACTTTCATCTAACAAGTACCCAAGGTCAAGACCCAACTCCCGACTCTCTATATTCAATCTATGAATTGAAATTCAAAGTGAAGGGAAAGTCTATTACCTTACAAGCAACAAGGAGTGGGGTGATTGCGTGATGATACTATGCTTAGCAAGACCAAGAAGTCACCTCTTCGTTACTGACCAAACACCGGACCCTTTTTGTTAGAATATGGGATGGGTTGATTTTGGTATGGAAGGGATTTTGGGAGTTTAAAGAGTGGATGAAACGGTTTTGGGATTTTGGGATTTTGGGATTTTGGGATTTTGGTAGTTATGGAGTGATTTGGGTAGTTTAAAGAGTGGGTGAAACGGTTATGGGAGTAATGGAGGGAATGGGAGTGGTTTGAAACATGGGGGCTTTTAAGTAATGGGGTCCGGGTCGGGTCAGACAACTTTTAGGGTTTGGACTCACGAGACCCGGTCTACGGTCCGTGAGTCTATCTACGGTCCGTAGATCGGGACCGTAGATCACTATTACACTTGGACAAATTTAGGGACTTACCTGGGATCTACGGATGCCATTGACGGTCCGTGGATCAATCAACAGACCGTCGATGGGATCCGTAGATCTCTGCACCAGACAATTTTCTACAGATTTATTGCTTGATGTACCTGCACATGTAGCAACCACTAAGCTATTATTTTTTTACATTTTCTTGACACTTTTTAGACACGGACCCTATACTAATTCTAGCCAACACTACGAACTAAAAACACTAAAGCACCTACCGACATTGATACAAAGACGCAAGTAATCAAAGAAAGCTAAACTACTAAATGGAAAACAGCACCCTATCATTGGCTAGATTGTACATCTTGGGTTGCCTCCCAAGCAGCGCTTGATTTAACATCGCGGCACGACGCAGGTGTCTTGATTACTCAGACTTCATCAAGATTGCAGGCCTCAATCACTTCTTGCACAGTTTCAGCATTTCCCAGATAGATCTTGATCCTTTGCCCATTCACCACAAACCTTGTTCCATCCTTATTTTCAAGCTCAACTGCTCCATGCGAGAGCACTTTTGTGAGCACAAATGGCCCGGTCCACTTGGACTTGAGTTTGCCTGGAAATAGGCGCAACGTAGAGTTGAATAGTAGCACAAGATCACCAACCACAAATTCTCGCTTTTCAATTCTTTGATCATGATACCTCTTCATGTTCTCTTTGTATAAGGCTGAACTCTCATAAGCTTTTAGGCGAAACTCATCAAGCATATTCAAGTCATTCATCCTTTGATTTGATGCAGTGCCCCAATCCAAATTTAACTTCTTCATTGCCCACATAGCCTTGTGCTCTAGCTCTACTGGTAAATGACAAGACTTCCCATATACAAGTTGGTAAGGAGACGTACCTATGGGGGTCTTGTATGCAGTGCGATATGCCCATAGAGCATCGTCAAGCTTCCTTGACCAATCCGTTCGATTGGCGTTCACAGTCTTCGCCAATATCTGTTTGATTTCTCTGTTGGACACTTCTACTTGCCCGCTAGTCTGTGGATGATAAGGAGTGGCTACATTGTGACGGACACCATATTTCTCAAGTAGTGTCTTGAACAACTTATTACAAAAGTGAGAACCTCCATAACTAATAATAGCCCTTGGTGTACCAAATCTGGAGAAGATATTCTTTTTCAAGAATGCGGTGACACTTTTACCTTCGTTGTTGGAGAGCGCTACTGCTTCCACCCACTTCGATACATAATCAACCGCAACAAGAATATACTTCATCCCATATGAACTCACAAATGGACCCATAAAATCAATGCCCCATACATCAAACAATTCGATCACCAGTATAGGATTCATAGGGAGCTCTTGCCTCTTGGAAATCCCTCCATCTCTTTGGCAACGATCACAAGACTTGGCGAAATCATGGGCATCTTGATGGATGGTAGGCCAATAGTATCCACACTGCAAGATCTTATGTGCAGGCCGAATACCACTATGATGCCCACCAACGGGCGATGAATGGCATGCTTCAAGTACACTCAACATCTCAACTTCAGGTACACAGCGACGAATAATCCCATCAGCACAACTACGATACAAATAAGGTTCATCCCAAAAGAATTTCTTCACATCATGCATAAACTTTTTCCTTTGGTGAAAAGACAAATCGAGTGGCACAATATCGCTTGCCAAATAATTAGCAAAGTCTGCGAACCAAGGAATCAAATCATTAGAAGCAGCCAATACCTGTTCATCTGGAAAAGCATCATTAATTTCAGCCCTATCTCCAAGCTTTAGCATGGCCTCCTCCTCTAATCTGGACAAGTGGTCGGCAACTTGATTTTCGGTTCCCTTTCTATCTTTTACCAAGAAATCGAACTCTTGCAGCAACAATACCCATCTAATCAATCGTGGTTTTGCATCCTTTTTCGCCATCAAATACCTCAATGCAGAATGGTGAGTATGCACGATGACCTTAGTACCAAGCAAGTAGGAACGAAATTTTTCGAATGCAAAAACCACCGCAAGAAGTTCTTGTTCGATCACAGTATAATTCTTCTGGGCCACATTTAGAGCTTTGCTAGCATAGTAAATAGGGTGAAGGATTTTCTCGCGCCTTTGACCCAATACTACACCAAGTGCCACTCCACTTGCATCGCACATTACCTCAAACGGTTGTTCCCAATCCGGTGAAATAATAATAGGTGTTGTCATCAACTTTTCCTTCAACTCTCCAAATGCTCTAAGACAAGCATCATCAAAATAGAACTTACTCTCCTTCTCGAGCAGTTTGGACAAGGGATGTGCAATTTTTGAGAAATCTTTGATGAATCTCCTATAAAAACCTGCATGTCCAAGAAAACTTCTAACACCTTTTACAGAGATGGGTGGTGGAAGCTTTTCTATTACCTCAACTTTAGCTTTATCAACCTCAATACCTCTCTCTGAAATTTGATGACCCAACACTATACCTTCTTTTACCATGAAATGACATTTCTCCCAATTCAGCACCAAGTTGCAGTCTTCACATCTTTTGAGCACCTCAGCAAGATGTTCTAGACAATGATCAAACGAATCACCTACAACTGAAAAATCATCCATGAACACTTCAATAGTGTCCTCCACCATATCAGAAAATATCGACATCATACATCTCTGGAAGGTCGCTGGAGCATTGCATAATCCGAATGGCATCCGTTTGAAAGCAAAAGTCCCATATGGGCAAGTGAAGGTGGTCTTCTCTTGGTCTTCTGGAGCTATAGAAATTTGATTGTACCCCGAATACCCATCAAGAAAACAATACCAACCCTTGCCTGCAAGTCTATCCAACATCTGGTCCATGAATGGCATAGGAAAGTGGTCTTTTTCTATCCACGCATTCAACTTCCGGTAATCCATTTAAACTCTCCATCCAGTGACAGGCCTCATTGGAACAAGCTCATTTCTTTCATTTGAACCACAGTCATACCACCTTTTTTAGGCACACACTGCACAGGACATACCCAATTACTATCTGAAATGGGATAAATAACTCCCGCATCCAGCCACTTGATGATCTCCTTTTTTACTACCTCTTGCATAGGCGGATTTAATCTTCTTTGGTGCTCAACACTGGGCTTATGATCTGGCATGAGTTGGATTTTGTGAGAGCAAATACCGGGGGGAATCCCAATAATATCTGCAATAGTCCACCCAATCGCTCGCTTGAACTTCTTTAATACAGTCACCAAGCACTCTACTTGCCTTGCATTCAAATCTGCTGCAATGATAACCGGCAAAGTATTCTCTTCGCCTAAATATACATACCTCAAGTGTGGTGGTAAAGCTTTAAGCTCCAATTTCGGTGCCTCCACTATAGATGGTCTTGTGGGTGGGGACTCGCGATTCTTCATTTCTAGCTCATACTTCTTTGGTTTGGACCAGTATTCACACTTATCAAGTGCGGCTACCATCTCATCATACTCTTCAATATCATCACTAGCGAAATTCATCATGACTGCTGCTAGTGCCTCAACACCTAGTCGCTCTTCAATTTGCACTTCTGAACCACTCTCCATTTTGTAAGTTATGGCTGATACTGTTTGGAGCTCACCATTCTGCTTCATGGACCTACAGATATTGAAAGTTGCTTCTTCATTGTTCAGTCTGAATTTCATCTGTCCCTTTTCCATATCAACCAATGCACGCCCTGTGGCAAGAAATGGTCTCCCAAGGATGATGGGAACCTCAAAATCAACCTCACAGTCAAGAATCACAAAATCCGCCGGAAAGATGAAAGACTCTACTTTTACTAGCACATCATGGAGCACACCTATGGGCCTCTTCACAGTCCGATCAGCCATTAGTAACCTCATTGCAGTGGGCTTTGGATCCCCCAGACCCAACTTCTTGTAAATAGATAAAGGCATGAGGTTGATGCTAGCACCAAGATCACACAATGCCTTAGCAAAGTGTAATAACCCTATAGTACATGGGATCGTGAAAGCACCAGGGTCTTCCTTCTTCTGCACCAGAGATCTTGTAGCAATAGCACTACAATGCTGCAGTCTATCATCATCTTCAAAACTCACAGACCTTTTCTTTGTCACCATATCTTTCATGAACTTTGCATATCCAGGCATTTGCTCCAAGGCTTCTATCAAAGGGACATTGATAGAAAGTTGCTTCAACATAGTGATAAACCTGCGGTATTTACCATCTTCAGTCTTCTTCACTAACCTCTGTGGAAAAGGTGGTGGAGGTCTAGGTATGGGAACCACTTTCTGAGATATCTCCACTTCTTGTTCTGTCACAGCCTTCTAAGAATCTGGTCTACCCTCTATCACATCATCTTCTTTTCTAATCTCAACTTCCACCACAGACGGCCTAGGTGGATCTATGGTTTGCTTACCCCCTCGAGTAGTAACTGTCATACAATGACCATCATTCTTTGGATTCTGGATGGTGTTGCTAGGAAGAGTGCCAGGTTGACGTGGGTTCACTGTAGTAGACAACTGAGTCATCTGCTGCTCTAGATGCTTTATTGACACTGCATGGGCATCAACCTTTTGACCAATACCAGACAAGTCGTTTCTCATCTCCTTCACATTCTCATCAGTCGCATCAAACCTTCTCATCATCTTCTGCAGCATATCTTCAATACGCGTCATATTGCCTCCAGTTTCCCTAGTACCAGATTCCCGATTTTGAGGGGGAACATAAGGTCCAACCCGATCGTGTCTGTTGCCATAGTTGTTCCTGTTGTAGTTGTTGTCGCGATTGAAGTTCCCATCCCGGACATAGTGACCCTCTCGGTTGTAATTTCCATAGTTCCGACCTTGGTTTCCTTGACCTTGGCGCCAATTTTCCGTATTGGATCCTTGGGCATTTGGTCGAAAACCCCCCATCTGATCATTCACAGCATAAGCATCTTCTTCATAGTAACACTCTTTCGCTGGTGGTGGAGTTCTAGTTAAATAATTCACAGCGTTTACCTTTTCTGATCCTCCGCTCACATGCTTCAATACCAACCCCAGCTCAGTCCTCATTTGGGCCATATCTTCACAAATATCATCTGCAGGGTTGTTATTTTTACTATGAACGGCAAATGTGTTTCTCCCAGTATCTGACCTCTGAGTGCTCCATGCTTTATTGTTGCGAGAGATCCTCTCCAGTTTTTCAGCAATCTGTGCATATGTACAATCACCATATGAACCTCCAGCAATAGTGTCAAGTACTGCTTTGTTGTTATCATCCTGTCCTCGATAGAAATATTCCTTCAGTGACTCATCATCAATACGGTGGTTTGGGACACTTCTTACGAAGGCGGTGAATCTGTCCCTCGAGCTACTCACAGACTCTCCAGGTAATGCCACAAAATTGTTGACCCTATCTTTGTGATTGAGCTTCTTAGACACCGGATAGTACTTTGCTTTAAACACTTCCGCCAGTTGGTCCCATGTGAATATTGAGTTATACGGAAGCTCAGTGAACCATACTACAGCATCTCCTGTTAGTGACAGAGGGAACACTCGTAATCCAATGACATTCATATCCAAGTCTGGTCTACCTACACAGCTTTTGCAAACCACCCTTAGCTTGGCCAAGTGAGCATGTGGATCCTCCGATGGCAGTCCTGAAAATAAGCCTCTCGCTGTAAGCATCTGCATCAAACTACTAGTCACCACAAATGTGTGCCCTGGAGGTAGAGGAGGTAGGACAATGGGTCCATCGGAGTCTGCTATGTCGATGTTGCCCCGATAGTTGTCATGTTGTTGTGGGCCTAGTGGACAATGCACTCTCACTGCATCTCCTAATTGATTTTCAGCTAGACCCCGGTTTTCCCCACCAAATACTCTTGGCTGCTGTAACTCAACTGCTTCATCTAGATTTCCTCCGATAGGATGAACTGGAAGTCCATGATTGTTCATTCTTCGCAAAGTTCTGTTCAACTCTGGGCCGTACGGAGTAAGTGGTTCGCCTTGGCTTCGTGTACTTGGCATACACTAGAGTCGGAACCTGAGAGAGACAAAAACAAAGAAAAAAGTAAAATTAGGAAATATTTTACTAACGTTCAATAATGTAGTTAAAAATAAATCTAAAAACAAGTTTCCCCGGCAGCGGCGCCAAAATTTGATAAGCTCAAATTATACCTCCTTACAGAAGTATAAGCGATAGTTATCAAGTAAAGAACCCAACTTGTAGGTTGGGTCGATCCCACGAGGAAAATGGTTTATACTTTACTTTAACCAACAATTATATTCAATTAGTCAAATTATTTCCAGAGACAAGTAATTAAAGGGGAGGGGGGGTTGTGCTTGTGTGAAACAAATAGTAAGAACGTAATAAGTAATCAGTAATCAAACTCAACTTTGGTTGTTATCAAAATAATAGAAATAACTAGGGTATACGTGTTCCCCACAATCTCATAACACAGTAATCCTAGTAATAGCAATCCTTTTCTAGTGTATTACATGCAAAGTGATAAGTTAGGTATCTCTAAATCCTTGGTCCGGCATCTAGAGAATTTCACCCCGCACTTTGGTCCGGCTACGTGTGTATAATTTACTAACCCTTACCTTTGCCTCATATTAGACATCATAATCGATGTTTGGCTTAGTTATTACTTCGCACCAATCGACACTAGCCTATTAGATAGTATCACACTAAATCTATGTTGATAATTCTTTTCTTGTTAATTACCTCCTTGGTCCGGCAAATAGCAACAAGGCGAGTTCTAGCGTTGGCCACCGTTAAAAAGACTTCTACACGAAAGAATTATCAATACATGCAACACACTATTCAAGAACTGCTTATTTACTATTCATACTTTGTTAATCGATCATGGTTTCCACAACCCTAGTTGTGGATTTAGTTACTCATATTGGCAAGATCACAATTCATAATTGTAGATGAAGAAATCATGAACTTACGTAGAGAGAATAATAAACCCAGATATTTTACTTGAATTGCAAAGCCAAAATCTTCAAAACGAACTTAGGAAATCAATAATTTCTAGAGTTGCCAATTAATCTCCAAAGTTACAAAGCAAAAATAGAATAATAGTGTCTAACCCCCAAAAACGAGGTTTACATGTCCTATTTATAGAAAACAAATCCTAAATAAAAAAGGAAACAAATTAAGGAAAGTTTTGTTCAGGTACGCGTCGATTAATCCACGAGACCGACTTACGGACCGTCGATGGATCTACGGTCCGTAAGTCCCTTCCGTCACTCGGGACTTAGAAAATATTTCAGCTTCCAAAAATCAGCTTCTCTGAAGCAAACGACGGACCAACAGAACGGACCGTAGATAGATCTACGGTCCGTCAATCCCCTCCGTAGCTCCATACTTAGAATCTTCAAAAATCAGGTACTGGAACCCTCGTAGTCTCACTCTACGGATCAACAGTACGGTCCGTAGATCAATCTACGGACCGTCAATGGGCACCGTGGTTCCACACTTGGTCAGATTTCCCTGATTTGTCCTCAATACCATGCCTGCTGATCTACGGTCATAATCTACGGACCGTGAATGGACCTACGGTCCGTAGATCACCTCCGTGGATGCCTTTTTCTGCATTTCCTTCAGCTGTCTCTAAACTTCCGCTCCTGAACACCTTTCCTGCAAAACATGATAAAAACACATAAAAACCAATATAAAAAGGCCCTAGACACACACAACTTGTAAGTGAACTGTATTAGAAATACCGTAAACTCACGGTATATCAAGCGGATCTCCAAACATTGACTTAACTCATGATGGTTCAAAGACAAGCCATGACAACTCAAGCCCAAGCCATGACGGCACAAGCTAATAGGGAAGTTGGGCCCCATGTGAGCACCACGGCTTCAAGGTTGAAAGACTTCACAAGAATGAGCCCTCTTATGTTCTTTGGTTCCAAAGTGGATGAGAACCCACAAGAGTTTGTGGAAGAGATCTACAAGATTGTAGATACTATGGGGGTGACTTCTAGTGAGAAAGTCGAACTATCCACTTATCAATTGAAGGATGTGGCTTAGGTATGGTATTTTCAATTTAAGGATAATAGGGCTATAAGAGCGGGTCCTATAAGTTGGGAAGTATTCAAGGGAGCATTCTTTGATAGGTTCTTTCCCCATGAGAAGAGGGAAGCCAAAGTTGAGGAGTTTATCAACCTTCGTCAAGAAGGTATGAGTTTCCAAGAATACTTCTTGAAATTCACTAAGTTGTCCAAGTATGCTACATCTTTAGGGGAAAACCTGAGAGATGAGATGAGTCGATTTGTGACCGGAGTGTCTGAATTTATTGAATAAAAATGTTGTGCGGTAATGCTACATGATAATATGGACATCTCACGTCTAATGGCGTATGGTTAACAAGTTGAGGAGACAAAACTTATGAAGAATAATAGGGAAGTTAAGGGACCTAGAACCGATGATGGGGATTTCTCCAATGGTAGCTCCGATGGATATGGTCAACCTAGGACCCAACAAAAACTTTCCAACCAAAAAAGGTGTCTAATCCCAAGTCTCAATATGATGGTAGTGAGATTCTTTTACCGGGATATAGTAAGTGTGATAGGAGGCATGAGGGTTAATGCTTAGCGGGCTCTAATGTTTGTTTTTGTTGTGGTGAGTTCGGCCACAAGATAAGACATTGTCCTAAGATTGCTAAAAATGAAGAGGATAGTTGTCGTAGGTCCCAACCCTACCTTTCCTCCAGTCCACTCGGTTTGGGTGGCAAGGCTACAAAGAAGAGTAGATCTTAAACTCTCCAATCTAGAGAAGATCAAGAGTGATCTCCTCATGTCCTTTCCGGTATGTGTTTTTTTTATGCTTTAGTAACTTTCCAGGTTTCTTGTCTTTTGAGACTTGTTATGACGGACTTGAAGTTGTTTTTATTATGAGTGGTGCTTCATTGTGCCTTATGTTATGAATTATGTTTAAAAGAACTTGCGTAGGATTACTCTCGAGGGGGAGATAGTGTGCCTACTTAGTAAGGTTAATGTATGTTTATGTGTTGCCATGATTTCCTTATGTGTATGTTCATAAAAATGCTTAGGTCTTGTTAGAAATGACTTATATGCATTATTTTCTCATGTCGAAGTGCATTTGAGTAGAAGTTGCATATAGACTTCATGAGATGAGTTTTTGAGCATGCTTTGGTTTTGGAGTTGAAATATTCCTCCTTGAAATGAATGCTTTTTAGGGTAAATTGCATACGGGCTCCATGAGAGTATGTTGAGCATGATATGATTAGGAGATGGTAGTTCCTCCTTGAATATGACTAATTATGAGAATGTCATGCATAAATAGGTTGTTTGATGAAGTTCCTACTTCCTTGTTGTTGCATTGAGTAGGTATGGTGGGAATTGAGGTTTTCCTCCTTGATTATGTGCTTTAGATATGTTGCATGTTATTGGGCTGCTAGTCTTGAGTCATTACCTATAAGAAGTGTTTAGAATTGTCATTCGAGGATAAATGATCCTAAGGGGGAGATACTGTACCACCCCAGAAATTTGTAGACTAAACTAGAGATATAAGCTAGGGTTCTAAGGTTTGATGTATGAGGAATAGAGTCATAGATGAGACATTTCTTAATTAGAATGAGAGGTTTAGTGGTTGAACATCAAGGTACGTGTTTGTCCCAAAATTTACAAGGTCATGTATGGAGTGGTATAGGGTTACAAGGGCAAAGACCAAGGCCAAGGGGGAAAAGCCTTAGCCAAGGGCCAAGGATGCCCAACCTTGGCCAAGTCTGCCTCAAGACCACGACCACTTTCATGGCCAGTGGTCTTGACCACGGACCGTGAAGTGGTCCGTGAAGATCCCTTAGTCACTTGGGAGGCAAGGCCTTGAGGCCAAGCTAGTGCCCCAAGTCCACGAGCCACTTTACGATCTGTGGTCTTGACCACTGCTCGTAGAAGTGTTCATGAAGGTGCCTTAGAGTTTTAGGGGCCTGGCAATTGAGGGGAGCCACTGGTAAAAGGACCACCGGCACCACCATAGTTTGTGGTACCCTTGTCGAGCCGTCAATATGGCCGTGGTTCTTGGACGGGACTGCCTAGTTGAGGGGTTTTTAGGTAAAATCCTATTCAACTAGTTTTAAGTAGGGATCATTTTGTATGGGTTTTATACACATATATAAATAGTTTTAAGTCTTTAGCCCCTAATTTAAGTCAGTTTACACAAGACCCAAATCACTCATCTCTCAAATATTTCTCTCTCTCGAAAGAAACCCCATTGAAGAAGAAGCTAATGTTTGAAGCTTGGGTCAAGAAAAAATTCCATTGTTGAAAGCTTTAATAAGGGCTTTGATAAAGGTATGTGAAGCTTATTCATCTATGGGTTCTTCCACCCATAGAGCCCCCCCATAGTTTCCCACTTGTGAAATCAAAAACCCAATTCTAGGTAGGGTTGTGCTTGCATTGTGGGTAGGGTTTGGGTGTGATTCCAATCTAGTGTATATCACCCAAGTATAATTGATTCAGCTTCGTTTAATGATATTATGATGTTTTCATGTGAGTTCTATGGTAAACCCTAATCTAAATTGATGAGTGTGATTTTGTGGATTTATGTCATTAGAGGCAAAGTTGAAGGTTCTTAGGTGATCTTCCTACTTCAATGTTATGTGTAGTAATTGATCAAAGTTAGGATCATATAATCAAGAATTGAAGTAGACTCTATTGTATATGATTGATCTTGACTTGTAAAGTTAGAATTGGACATTTATGATTAATTATGACTAAAATCACCTAGTAATGATGAATATGATTAGAATTCCTTGAAATCTAGGTATGAATTAAGGTTACAAGAAGTAAAGCTTGAATGTAAGGCTTGTAGTAATGAATGTTGATCACTAGGGTTTGAAGGTATATCCAATATGATAGGACTATGAATGTTAAGGCTTTGAGGTAAAGTCTAAATATGACATTAGAAGATTAAAGTATAGAATTGTGGTAGAAGGCCTATACCTACTTAGTTTACATTATGAAGTCTTAGATGCACCAAGTGATAGACTCACTTGATCCATGATGATACCAATGTCTAATGTAGAATTCTAAATGTGGCTTTAGGCATGAGTATGATATGACATAAAGGGTTCTCTCACATAGAATGATTCTAGGTTGAAAGGTTTTCCCACCTAAAATGAATCTAAGTCTTAGGAATATTAAATGTGATGTGCCTTGTGGTGATTCTCCTAAATGTCCTTTACATGATAGGAATATGTGGTGAGTTCCCTTACTCCTAGTTAATTAAGTATGAGGGAGTGTGATGTGATTACCCTTTTGTATGTGTGACTACCAAGGCAAGAGGTGATTACCCATTAGCCTTTATGTTGGTCATGAAGACTATTAGCTATGATCCTTATGTGGTGATGTGGAGGCGAATACATACATTACACATTAAAATTGATATGGAAGCGAATACTTATATCACCTTAAAATGAATATGAAGGCGAATACCTATATTCTTCTAATAATGAACATGGAGGCGAATACCTATGATTCATTGATATGTATGACTAGAGGTGAATACCCTTGATTTTATGATTCCATGATATGCATGCCTTGAGGTGACTACCCCCTTGCATTATGAACATGAGCATGATTAGTTTGGGATAGTAGGTCTAGATACCTCTTTACTTCATGCATGACTAAGAGGTAATTACCCTTGTCTTTATGGTGTTAAGAGATGATGAACATGAATGATGAACCTAAGTGTCTAGCTTAGCATGGGTAGGATTATGGGGTCTTGTTCATGCATGGCACAAGCTTGCCTTAAGGTGACTCATGATATGTTTGCTCTTATAAGATGTATGTTTAGATAGGATTGTGCTATAGTTGCCTTCCCTAACATGATATGATTGACTAAGGTGGTAGTTTCATTGTATATATGAAGTAACCTAATAGTAAGACCAAATGGAGGGTGAATATGACTAAGATGACTTCTAGGCTATGCTTAGTGTGAAGGGTAGTATGAGATGCCTTTCATACATTGCACAAGTGTGCTTTGAGGTTACTTAGGAGTATGGTTCCCTTATGGTAGAAAAACTTAAAGATTTAGACCATGTATATAGACTATGATTAAGATGACCAAAAAGGCATACTTGGCTTGGGTGGTATTATGGGATGCTATTCGTGCTTTGCACTTGTATGCTTTTAAGGTTACTTGAGAATGGTTCTATTATGGTAGAGATTACTATGAGCCAATTATGGTTATGAGATGCTTATGTTGAAGTCTTGGCTTATTATGATTATGATTTATCTCATACGCTCATTAATTTTCTCTTATGTTGACTTATGTTTATATGATGCTTATGTTGGAGATTATGTTATGACTATGATGATTATGCTATGACTATGTTATTATCTCTTATGCTTATGTCTTATGTTGACTAACCATTTGAGATACTCTTATGATGTTGTGCTAGGTTTCATACTTGGTACATTTTGTACTAACGTATATTGCCTACATTACAATCAAATGTAGGGTTGAGGAGATTGAGTTGCTTTGAAGGCTAGGTTTCCAAGGATCTATAAAAGTTGAAGAATTGGTGAGTCCTCATAGCTTCAAGGATGAACCCTTATTTCCTTTATGTCATTTCTTTATGTTTTAGACATTGTAGGGTTGCGTCCCAAGAAGTTTTATTCAAGAGTTATGTTAGATGGTTTGAGACAAAGATTTAGTAAAGACTTGTGTTTGCTTACGAAAATGTTTTCGATTTATGGTCTTAAAGAAGTTTTAAATTTTCCATACTTTTCTATTACCTATGTTACGATGCTAAGGGCTTATATTAGACCCCTTCGGGGTCAAGTACGCCGTGTTACGTCTAGGGGGTACCCCTGGGTCGTGACAGAAGGGTTGTGAGAGAATTTCTGCACTAGCATTGAATTTGACTGCTATATATGGAGTTACAAAGGAAAGAGTAGCCCCTGAATCTAACAAAGCATAAAAATCTAAGTTAAATACTCATAACGTACCAGCGACTACATCAGGAGAATCTTCCTGATCCTAACGAGCCTAAAGAGCATACAACCTATTTTGGCGTTGTCCGCTACCTATACCAGATGAGTTACCCTGCTGAGTCGGGCGACCTGCCAGTGCTACTGAAGTTGTAGATTGAGCCCTACCATTATTTCCCCATACCCTGTTAAGTAGAAGGTTAATCTCTCAACCTGTGACCAGACTGACCACACCCAAAGAATCCCTCCTTTCCTTCAAGACACTCACTCGGATGGTTCTTACCACACTTTGGACAAGTTGGGTAGGTTCTGGTGCCTGAAATACTCCCCTGAAAGTTAGAGCCTGATGCCCTACCTTTCTAATGTTGTCGGAACCTGGAAGATAGAACACTAGCTAATGAAGGTGTTAGATCCAAAGACTTTTGCTGAAACTGCGAGTGATTTCCAACACCTAATTTCTATTGAAAATACTCAGAGTTGCCTATCCTAGCCTTCTTATTATCCTTATCCTATTCCCTAAGCTTATCTCCCTCAACCTTTTGAGCATGAGTGATGAGCCTAGAGATGTTCATATTTTCCAACAATATAGCATTTCTACACTCTGATTTTACTAAGTCAAATACCCCATACAGACACTGGGGCCCATCTACTCACGACATTTTGCCATTCTTAATTAACGATGGTTCGGATCGTTACAATAGATACCAATTTACCCCTCGTTCTTCCCTGAACGACAAGCGGAAGATCAAGCGCAATTTTATTTGAAGTACTCTAGAACTAACAGATCGTCACGTCATGGGAAGACGAAAGATGTTGGTTCCCAAGGTTTGGGTACGGAAGAATCCTTACCAAGGGAACCGACTAGGGAAATGTGGTAACACACGGAGTACAAGAGACACACCCATTTGCTGGCCTGACCCGGCCAGAGCGGCAGGGTTCCCGCAAAAGGGAATGGTTTCCCCATGTCCTCCCATACTCACTCCAAAAACTCTCTCAATTGATTCACTTTGAACGTCAATCTTAAGGTAATGATCTTGCTCCCTGCTCTAGTTACTTCAATACTTGCTTAACAATGATTGCATGAAAAGAATCGATATGGTAGAATGGCCTTGGGGTGGTTTTCAAAATGTTTACTTGGGTTACTCCCTTATATTCACAATGTCTCCTCAACGTTCTGAGCGTAAGGATTTCGCGATAACACAACTGAAATGGTTCCAAAATGTGTAGGGGAAGTTGAATAGTTTCTTGGTGTAAAACTTGAATTCGATCGCCATTTAGGGGTTGATTTGCTAGGATCTTTGCATATTAAGGTACTAAATTACTCTAGAGACAACGATATGGTGAAAATTTTGTTAAAAACAAGGTTTAGCGGCAAAGCTGTGCCATGATCGCGCCCTGAAGTTCGTCCCAGATGAAGGTCGCTCTGGCGGCCTTCATCCCGCTGTGGCGACCTTCATCTCGTTTTAGCGGCCTCCATCCTGCTATGGCGGGGCCGCTGTGCTGTGATCCCGTGAAACAGTGACTCCTTGCCACTTCAAACAGATATTTTTTTCTTGTCCTTACCCGGGATTGACTAATTATATGGAGTCCTAACGTGTACCTTTCATAAAATATGCAAGCTTGTCTACTATAGCTGGAATCAATGAGGGAAACTTGTTTTTCATGCAGTTCCCCGATGCTGTAAGTCGGGAGAGACACCATGATCACCGGAATTCCAAATTCTTGTGTGGGAAGGGTTTCCACCTTCTAGGCTTAGCAGAGAAAGCACCCGCCTTCCATGCCCAGCTGATGGAGTTTTGTTGGGGTCCACGACCATGGCTGGGTGAGGGATATCTATGCCCTACTATCTGCTGTCCTCACCCTACCATATGCATTCGAGGAGTCGACATCCCTGTGAGCACTCAGTTCATCAATGTGGTGCTCGAGGTTTTGGAGGTATCCACCTCAGAATACGAGACCCGACTGAGAGAGATGGATTTGTACTGGCTGTGGGACACACTGATTGAGGCTGCACACTGGGATCAGGTATATTGGGATACTACGGAGGGCATCACCCATACTCACTTGTCATCGGATGCCAAGAGGTGGCTGCACCTGGTAAATAGGAGGATCTGTGTCGGGAAATCGAACTGACGTGACCTTTTTCAAGGCTCTATTGGTGGCATGTGTTGTGCAGGGGATTCGGCTGAAAATGGGGGCTCAGATCATATCCGAGTGGAAGATGTTCTACCCAGCGAATAAGAAGGCATTCTTCCTGCCTAGACTAGTGACAGCAATGTGCAAGCGGGCGGGGGTTCCACTCTTGGACACTGATGAGGTACTTCTTATGGATCCTCCTTTTCATCCTGTATTGATCATGCAGCCCTGCACTCAGGGAAAGAAAAGAAGAAAAATGGATGGGGCAGGCAGCAGTAGAGCAGCGACTGAGGTGGACGACGAAAAAGAGGATTATGATGAGGCCGACGATGCCCTTCCGACCCAGCCTCAGTGCCCCCAATCAGGCGCTCGTGTGGAGGAGGACCTGGAGGCCATCCAAAGGAAATTTGGAGGCCCCATGCTAGCGCCTCGACTTCAGTTTCACCGTTCACTGCCTTTGAGGTTGATATGCTCCGCCGTCAGCTACGATGGGAGAAAAAGTGGAATATAGAGAGTGATCGTCTGATGGGCCAGATGTGGAAGACCCTTAAGGTCATCTTCTCTTGCGTCTCCCCCCAGCGGGAGCTTCCCAGGCTCGAGCCGGAGGACTTTCGAGAGTTTCCTTGGTTGAGCAAGGCGTGGACTAGCAAGACAGCCCTGGAGGACCAATCCGATAGTGACACTTCCCATTCCCATGGACCTTGATCTTGTTTTGCCCCATTTGGGCATGTAACAGATAAAATATCAATATTTCTTTTGCTTTTCCATATGTTTTTTTTAAACACATGGATGCTCGTTTTGCTATTTTCATAGGCTTAATTAATGCTAGGTGATTATAACTAACTGTTCTATTGCTGAGAACTGATTATATTGCATAAATTAGTCCATGCATGATTCAGAGTCCATAGGCAGAATAAGTGGAAAATAGGGGAGACAAGGCTGAGATTCTGTCTTGCCCTGTCTCGCTATGGTGGACTCACCCTGGCGGGAATGATCCCACCCCAGTGGCTCCGACGGAACCAATTTCCAGGACAACACTTCCTGGGGGGTTCTCCCAATTTTTTGATTTTTTCATTGACTCCCACAGCTATAATTAAACATTTACGATAACTTTCTTAGTGAGGATAGGCATTGTCCACCCCGAGTCAACTCAGCAGTATACACACCAGAACCCTTTCCCACTAATCTAAAACAACAAGAACGCACATTCTAAGAATATGCCTATTATTCATGCGGTTTATAATCAATTGCAACACACATCAAGGAAACCTTCCATAACAACAAATTCTCTATTATGCATAGCCCTTTTTCTTACATGGTTCCCGACCAATCCCGACTGCTCTAAAACCAGAGTTTCCCTACAGTCACACATCGTTCTTTTATCGTACCCTCTTTATCAATGGTAAGTCCATGATCAACTAACAGTTGCATTCCCTCTCATAACTATATCATGTCACGCGTACAAAATTCGTTTAGGGATCACATTGTAGCATTCAAGAAAGTACACTTCAAACACCAGCAGTTATTCAGACAATCATTATGCACATAATTAAAATTTCCATCTACATCACACAGGCAAGTCAAAATTCATTAACTTAATTCGCTCCATGGATGACCATTAGCTGATCGTCCATGCACTTATACCGCCTCTAAGGCCATATACCAATTGGAACCTTCTCGGTTCCAATTTAGCTTGCTTGTGTCCCTTCGGTCGCGACTACAACATTCAGTTCACTTGGTTGAGATACCAATTGGAATCTGCAGATAATAATTGGACTCAACACATACCCCAAGTGACAACCCGCACGAAAGGAAAGAAGAAATGGAACAACTTCCTAGAATGCTTCATAGCTTCCTGAAAATTAGATGTGGACGTCAACACACCAATCCGTAGGAGTCTATTCCATATTTGCTCTTGTACTGGGAGACCGGCAACTTGGGCTCTGATACAAATTTATCACGGCCCAACCCATCGAGCCGTGCGGGCACCTACGCTAACACCTAAGTAGGAGAACCCCTGATCCCTGAGCAGTTAAAAACATGCGAAGGGTTAAGGAAACATGAGATATTGGAAATTCATGAGATTCTTACATAATAAAGAGTTAAAACAATACCATATAAATTGTAAAATAAATAACGCCCCCAAGGATCCTGTCTAAATAGGTACAAGATCTTCTAAGATACAAGGTATAAAATACAGTAACTAATGAAACAGCTTCCACCATAGGGAAGGAAGAGTAGAAGCTGTTGGAGACTGTCTTCATCTTCACCTATGAAACATCACTGACCCTCCAACCATACTATGCCAAAAGTCATAGCAAGAGTAGTATTAGTACAAACCACACGTACTGGTAGGCATCATCGGTCAATCCAATACCCATTGCATTATATAAGTAAATCAACTAGAAGGAAACATGCAATAAAAAAGTACACCCCTCAACCTTTATCCTACTGCCTTTACTGTTTCCATACACCTTAAAAGTACTAGTACGCTTGACTCTAACTCTCTGCTCTATCACCCTACTAACTCTAGACTTGATTCATAACTTAACCATTATACCTCATATAGGAGTTCCCACATACAACTACTACCAACCCGGCCAACCACTCTCGACATGCCCTCACTTCTTCTGCATCACAATTCAGCCCTTGAGCACCTAATATACTCTATCAAGGGTCACTAATGTAACTCCCCATATACAAAAGATGGAACTTAGCAACTTTTAGAATTCCAGGTGTCACCCACGAGGGGCCAACCACGCCCCGTAGGTGGGCTTCGTGGATGACCACCCAAGAATTCTACCTGAGGTAGTAACCACAGCCAGGACCCACGCTCCGTGGATAGGTCCATGACTCGTTGTTAGGGGTCCATAGAACCAAGCCCTTTTTACCAACTCTATGAACCCAAACCACGCCCGACCGGAATGGACCATACGTCCATCCATGGTCCGTCGGCGGGGTCTCATGGATGGGCAGTAAGGTAGCTTAGTTCAGGACTTAATGGGACTTTCCGGTTTTAATTAGACTTAAGTGATGTTGTTTTTCCTAAGCCTAGACAACCTATATAAGTAATTTAGATCCCTAAACTAAGTAATTCAGGTCATTATTTCTAAACCCCCCAAAAGGATCCCAAACTTCATCCTCTCAAATAATTCTATCTCTAGAAAGTTGAAGAAGAAGAAGAGGGTAAAGCTAGGTCAAGTCAAGTCTCCATTCTTCCAAGATTTGTAGGATTTGTAATCAAGGTATGATGACTATTTCATTCATGGATTCCTATCATCCATGGATCCCCCATGTTTTTCCCAATTTAGAAGAAGAATTCCCCAAGTCAAATTAGGGTTTCTTCTAATGTTATGGGTTATGATCCAATAGAGTGGATTATGATTGTTTATGATTGTTTATAATGGAATTTCATGATTTTAGTATGATTATACATGTATACATGCTTAACCTATGATTCTAAGATGAATTTGATATAGTTGGGTTTTATGCCATGAAAGGGGAAATTGAGGGCTTAGATGTGATCTTATAGTATTGATGAAATACATTATAGATTACTTGAGATTAGAGCATGTAGATATGAATTGCTTTAGATTAAGTATATAGTCATGAATTGAATTAGAATGAAGTATATATGATGAGTCATGATTAGTAGTTCTTGAGATTGAACCTATATTACGAGATATGATTATTACTTGTTAAGAGTGAAGCATGTGATTAGAATTTCTTGAGATCTAGCCATATCTAATGATTATGAGAAGTATTTCTTTAAGAACAAGGCTTGTAGTTATGAATGTTGATTTCTAGGGCTTTGACAGTAAAACTAATATGATGAACTATGAATGTTAAGGCTTGAGAAGTAAAGCTTATATGATTATAGATTGTTAATGTTTATGATGTGGAAGGGATACTTCCCATAATGAATTACTAAGCATGGTTGAATGAATGTTAAAGTGTTACTCACATAAATGATTCTAGGTTGAAAGGATTGCTCACCTAAAATGAATCTAGCTTAAAATGTTTACTGTATGGTGAGGCTAAAGATGACTACCCTTGACCTCCATGTTGAAGGATATGTGGTGATTTCCCATAGTCCTTAGAAGTGAAGAAGAGGTGATTCCCCACGTTCTTATATGATGAATGGACATGGAGGCGAGTACCCATGATCCTTATGAAATAATGTGGAGGCGAGTTCCTGTGCCTATGAAATGATTGTGGAGGTGAGTACCCACAATCTTGAAGTAAGTAAGGCAAGAGGCGAATACCTGTTAGCCTTTATGAGTAAGTCAAGAGGCGAATACCCATTAGCCTTTATAATTTGGGCAAAGAGGTGAATCCACATGTCTTTAAAATTAGGTAAGAATTAAGTAATTATGTTATGGAAATTATAGCTTGGTGTAGCATGATGAGGTGCTTCCCTTGATAGCCTTGAATTGGTAAATCATAACCATTCATGAGTAATGATGTGTTGTGGACTAGTAGAGACATAATCTTCCATGATTAGTAAGAGTGAGTAAAGAGAGACAAGTCCCTAATCAAAGTAGCATGTTTATGATGAAACAAGATTATTTCAAGAAAGTTTGTAAGTATGTTTTGATATAAGGTTTACTTGTATGATGTTAGCTTAGCTTGGATCGTTGCTTGTGTTGCCTTCCTTGATGTGTATGACTAGAGGTGATGACCCAAGTCTTTAGTAAGAATAAGTTGAGGTTACTTGAGAAGTGTTCCTCTTATGAGATGATGATATATGTGCATTGAATATGCTTATGATTTATGTTATTGTCTCTTATGTTTATAACCTAGGTCTTATATTGATGTCTCTTATGATTATGGTATATGTCTTATGTTGACTAATGCCTATATTATGCCTATTATTGATAATTTATTCTAGCCGTCATATTTAGTACATATTTGTACTAACGCACACTCTTGCTTACATTCTTATCAAATGTAGGGTCCAACGATATTGACTTCCATCCTCGTGGCTAGGATCGTAGTAGAAACAAGCAAGTGAAGATTTGGTGAGTCCTCATAGCATCGAGGACTTGATCACCTTTCCTTTATGTCTTTCTTCTATGTTTAGAACTTTGTTTGAGTTGCGTCCCTAAGACTATTCAAATATTAGATTGTTTGAGACAAGTGTAAGACTTTCGCTTTTGTTTATGAGACTTTGATATTGTTTGAAAAAGTTTCAACTTTCCGCACCTTTTCTATTACTTTATAATATGATATGCTAAGCTGCTTGTATGAGGCCTCTCGGGGTCTTGTACGCCTTGTTACATCTAGGGGTACCACTGGGTCGTGACAACTAACCATTATATGAATCCTCTTCCAAAGGTAGGTCCTGGGCACTTATACCTCATTAACTCTAACCCACTTCTCATTGTCTATGGACACAGACAACTTCTATAAAAATAGCCGATCATAACACCTGGACCCTCGGTCTCCACTTACCAGCCCACATACTGATGGGCCCACTCATTCGCAGTCAATTCCAATAAACTTGATATAAGCAATTTAATTATAACCCGGTAAACACTCATATACAAGATGCATGATTCACATTTCCTTTAGGGTACAACCTACAAATCCCCAATATCCATCGCAGGTAGATATGAAAGTAGTAATCATAGATGGTTCTCTCCTGGAACCCACACCCAAACTGTTAGTGTGTCGGAACGTGACACTCGATCCAATATATATATGTTGGAAAGTAACAGTCAGTCCAATATATGTGTCGTAACGTGACACTCGATTCAATATATATGTCAGAATGTGACACCCGATCCAATATATGTGTCGGAACATGACACCTGATCCAGTCAGCTCAACTACAACCATTATCACACCAAAATGAACAGTCACATAGTCACACAATCAAATAACAGGTTAATGGAATGCCATTGTCCATACTTAGTCGTTTCATTAGATTCGGTTCATGTTTCTCTATTCCTATACATGCATGCATACAATAGCGCCATTAACAAGTATATGTAAGTCGAACTATCCTCTACCATTAGCAATAAACTACCTAGTGAGCACGAATTTACGACAACTCAACTAAGTAAACCTATCCTACCTGGGTGCCAAGCACCTGTAGAGGGATTGTAGGTCCAATCCAGGCTTCTAGACAATGAGACGGTGGATTTCGGTCAGGAATCAATGAGTTGTCGTCAACCTTGCGCTAGAAATTTATTTCTCCTTCCTTCCCAAGCCTAGAGCAGCCTTTTGAGTGTTTCTGGGGTGATCCTCGCCTCCTTTTTGGTACTTAGGGAAAAAGGAGAAAGTAGGACTTTCGTCATTAAGTTCTTCCCCTGACCATCCCGCTCTGGTGCTCCCATCTCGCTTTGGCGCTACCGTCATAGCGGCATTACCCCTCTACGGCGGGACAATGAGGCCCAGCTACTCAGGATGTTTATCCCTTCTTAATTAACGACTATTTGGGTAGTTACAATGGCGAGGCAATCCTGAGTTCTGAGTCCAGACAAATCTCATACGATAGGGCAAACCTCAGCCATGATGCTGAGTCCATAAAGAGGGTGTATGTGAAGCCCCACCTTAAGTTACGAAGTCAACATTAGCAAAATATAGGTGAGATTTTGGGAATATAAGTAACTATACATCAACCACTAGTGACACATGGTAAAGTCGTGCGGGTCTAGGCCTAGACCGACTAATATCACTAGTGGGCTGGGTCGTTATAATGTCATTTGAAGGTTAAAAATATATGTTAGTTTGTGTATAATAAATTTTTAAAAATAAATTCATGCATAAGAACTTATTAAATTTATATTTTACTTAGACATTCAAATTTAGCGTTATCATAATTTTTTTAAGATCCAAGTGTTTTTTCTCTAAATACAAGATTTTATCAAGCCTTTTAAGAACTTCTATATATATATATTCTTTTAATATAATCATTTATTAGGTAAATTTTATGTTTAAAGTGCATGCATATAGAATTAAATTAATTAACTTTCGGATTTTGAAACACATTTTTTCAATTGAGATGGAAGAATAAAATTTGCATTTTAACATCTTTTAAAAGTATTTAACAAAGCTTTTAAGTTAGTTGTATTTTTTTTCTAAATTTAAAATTTAACCCTATCATAAGTGAATTTGTTTTTACACTTATATTTGTCAACAAGTACGACAAATAAATGAAAATTGTAAATTGTAAATGTTGAATTATAAATAACATTAAATAAAAAATAAAAAATAATATAAAAATAATGTATTAAGTCAATAACTAAAGCTATATTGAGATAGAAATTGAATGCTAGGATAATTATTTCCTTATTTGTAATAAATGTTTTAATTTATTTATTTTATGTGTGGCCCAATTAATGTAAAATTGTTAACTAATGTCCAATGAAAAATAAATTTCATATGCTAGATTGGTTATTTGATGGACGGTCAAGATTAAATCTTAGACTCTATAAATTGGTCATCCCACACCACTCACTAGGGTTATCATATAGTTCTCTAGACACTTTTTCATCGTTGATAATTGTTACAACATAAGGTTTGAACAAGGAGGTACCATGATATGTCTTCAAGTATGTTTCTATATCGTCTCTCTATAAATCAACTTGTTTCAAATCCTAACGTACATTAAGTTTATTTTACACGACATCATCATTTTTGAAAGTATTGTAGAAAATTATTACAGTTCTTAAAATTTATCAAATATGTGAGGACTTACAAAATTGTAAAACATTGAATAGAAATGAAAAGAAATTTATGTGAGCACTACAAAAATTGGATATCCTTCCTTATATATATAGTAGTAATGAAAAAAATTAATTTCAAAATTTGCAGTTTTAATCCACATCATGACTGGTAATAAATCACATTTCATTATATAAAAAATGATCTATTTTTAATGAACAATAAATTATGTAACTTAACAACTAATGGGGTGAACAAAAAACATTTTCTAGACTTTTTTCGACTACAGAGTAGAATATACCTTTAAGGAAAACAGTTTCTAACTTGATAAAAAATTCCAGTTATCAATTCATAACCCGACCTGTCATGACTTGAGCCTACATCCTGGTGTGACTGGCACTCAAGAACCATTTCTGATCCCCAACCAAACTCTTGGTCTGGCTACCTGACTTACATGACACAAAACAATGTGCGGAAGCTTAAAATAGACGAACATTTTGACATTCAAGAAAACTCTTAAAATATTGTCTTGCAAATACTTGACATGAGTTAAGCAGTAACAAAATACTCTGAGAAACAATGGAAACATCTAGTACTATCTGTCTATAAAGCCTCTAGCAATGTAAGATAGATGTCAGGACAAAACCCGTGACACCTCCAATACTACCAAACAAAATGGAATGGGAGTCTCCCGGAGCAAGAAGGCCTCACCAAATACTTTATGCAAGTGAATACTAATATCTTCGAAATGTTTGTTGATGATCCTGAGCACACTTATGATGCAGATTGAATGACGCCAGTACAACTGGTAAGTGATAAGGTTAGAGTAAACAACTAACTGACTTAAATGACTGGGTCAATACATGAATATGAGGCGAAAACCATTTAAGCTTTACAACAAATATGCAATGAAAGCAACATGAAAAATAATATACTTTACTTTTTTGGGAGTTTCTCTAACCGACAACCTTACCATGAGCCTAGCAATGATATAATGTTTCGCCCACATTGCAAAGGTGATCCTATACCTTGTCAGGGGTATAAGATGATATTGTGACTATGGATCAATCTAATAGGTCTTCTCAGAGGCAGTGAGGATTCGCATATAGAATTAATGCTATCCTATCCTACGTTGTCTACGTAGTTTTATTGGGATTTCGAGTTATAAAAGACTCTAACCCAATTCAGTGCTCGATACTACTCCCGAAATAGTTGTATAACTTTATGCTCAATTCACCCATTACAAAGAAGATACATTTTACTTTGTTGAAGTACTTTTCAAAAATATTAGACATATTTGCCTTATTGAAAAACATGCACTTATATATATAATGATATTTGAAACATGCAAGGAAGGTCTAAGGACAAGGCGAGGACATTACATTGCGAAAAGAAGCAAAAAAGTTGGAAAAAACATAGGAAAAGGAAGTCTGGAGCTCACAAAAGCCACTCGCCAAGTGTGCCTCCAGCTCGCCAAAAAGTTTAGAGAGTTGGGTCATGAACTAAGACAGCTAGGTGAAAAAAAGGCACTTCGGAAATACGTTAAATGGAATGGTGAGTTCGACTAAGCTTGCCTTATTGAACAAAATAACTGGACGCAGCAGTTAAGCCTTGAAGGTGAACTTTCTTACTCAATTTCAGATCCTAACTCATCTTGTTACGAGTGATTTCTTCCAATTCCTCTTTGGTTCATAAATCCAACCCAAATTCTTTGAAACCCCACACAAAATCTATCAAGAATCAACTTTCATTTGCAAGATCCTCACCTCAACAATTTAAAATCTTCATTGTTTAAGAATGGAGTTAAAACTTAAGAACCCCTCAAGAATCTTTACATGTATGATTTCATTAATGAATTAATGAAGTGATTACATAATTAGCGTGAGGATGAACAAATCCATCACTATGAGCAACCTCACATACCTTGGAAGAACGATTGTTCTCGGCAAAATCCTTAGTTCTTGAAAGACGCTTGAAACCTTGCCCTTTTCTCTTCTTGAAACCCTCCTCTCAAACCTAACTGTTTCAGAACGTGGAAAAAGTGGTCTCAATCATATTAGAGCCTAATTAGGAATGAAAATACGTTTTAGGCCTAATGGGGTAAGGAAAAGACCAACATAACCTTTCCTTAAATGAATGAAAAACCTTAACTAGAGAGGCTCCACTCAAATGGCAATAACTTCTTACTCGGAGCTTGGAATTTAACAAACTTGGTGGCGTTGGATAGAGGACTCAAAGACCTTCGATTTGATACCTCATGGGCCACCTAACTCTTTGTTTGCTAAAATATATGGTCGTTTGAAGTTAACCAAAAACTTACAAACTGACGTAAATTCAAGGTGTTACAATATCTCCCCCTAAGGAGCATTCGTCCTCGAATGAGATCACACTAAGTAGAACATGGGTGGAAATCATTTAACCCCAACTCAAACATACAACATGCAATTTACATATCTAAGTATTTCATGTTAAAAAGTGTTTCCAAAGAGTTAGTACCTTGGTTTGGAATTTCTTCAGGAGGAAAGAGATGTGGGTATCTCTTCTTCATATATTCCTTAGCCTCCCAAGTAGCTTCCCCAACAAATTGATTCCTCCATAAAACCTTGACTGATGCAACCTCTTTGGTCCTCAACTTACGAACCTGACGATCAAGGTTCTGATTAGGTATTTCCTCATAAGATAGGTTATCCTTAATACCAATATTTTCAGTAGGTACTATGGGTGAAGGATAACCCATACATTTCTTTAGCATGGATATATGAAACATTGGATGAATTGTTTCTAATTTTGAAGGTAGCTCCAACTCATAAGCTACATTGAAAACCCTCATAGATATTTTGTAACGACCAATATATCGGGGACTGAGTTTCCCCTTCTTATCAAATATCATAACACCCTTCATTGGTGAAACCTTCAAGTAGACCAAATCATCAACTTCAAGTTCTAAGTATCTTCTGCTAACATCTGTATAGGATTTTTGAAGACTTTGTGTTGTTTTTAGCCTTTCCCGGATAATCTTCACTTTCTCCATGGTTTGATGAACCAAGTCTGGCCCTATCAATTTGGCTTCACCGACCTCAAAACAACAAATAGGAGATCTACACCTTCACCCATAAAGAGCCTCATAGGGAGCCATCCGGATACTAGTGTGATAACTTTTATTGTAAGCAAACTCTATGAGAGGCAAGTGATCATCCCAATTACCTTTGAAGTCTATGACACATGCTCTCAACATATCTTCTAAATTCAGGATTGCGCCCTCTACTTGGCCATCAGTCTGAGAATGTAAAGAAGTACTCAGATTTACCTTCAAACCCAAACCTTTCTGAAAAGACTTCCAGAATTGAGCAGTGAATTGTGCACCTCGATATGAAATGATAGACATAGGAACTTCATGTAGTCGGACTAACTCCTGAATGTATAATCTGGCATAATCTTCTGCTGAATTTGATGTCTTTACCGTAAGAAACTGGTTGTTTTAGTCATCTGATCTACAATTACCCAAATTGAATCATGCGGCCTATGAGATCATGTCAAGCCAATAATAAAATCCATATTGACTATCTCCCACTTCTATTTTGGAAGAGCTATAGTATGAGCCATACCACATGGTCTTGGGTGCTTTACCTTGACTTGATGGCAATTTGGGCACTTAGCGACAAAGTTTGTAATGCACCACTCCATACTACTCCACAAAGAGACTTCTCTCAAGCCTTGTAGAACCGTGATGAATTGAATAGGTTGAATTATGAGCCTGTGCCATGATTTTTTCTTGGAGTTCATCCACCTTGGTACACACAATATACCTTGATATCTCAACACACTATCTCCCTCTTGTTCAAAAGTCATCCCTTTTGCTTATGTACATTTTCTTTTAGTTCAAGTAACATAGGGTCCTGTTCTTATTTCTCCTTCACTTCAGACACTAGTGATGATTCAACCCCATTCATCACCACGACTCCGCCTTCGCTGGGATCCAAGAGACGGACTCCCAATCGAGCAAGTCTATGAACTTCCTTAGCCAATTCTTTCTTGCCTTCCTTAACATAGGCAGTACTTCCCATAGATAACATGCTCAAAGCATCAGCAACAACATTAGCCTTACCGGGGTGATAAAGGATACTCATGTAGTAATCCTTGAGCAACTTTAACCACCTTTTTTGTCTTATATTTAGCTCTTTTGACTAAATACATATTGAAGACTTTTGTGATCGGTGAACACATCAACATGAAAACCATAAAGATAATGACGCCATATTTTGAAAGAAAATACTACAACTCCCAACTTGAGATCATGAGTCAGGTAATTCTTTTTATGAATAAGTTGTTTGGAGGCATAGGCTATAACCTTACCATTCTACATCAATACACAGCCAAGTCCAACTCTGGAAACATCACAATACACAACAAAGCCTTTTGTGCCCTTCGGTAGGATCAACACTAACATTAGTTCATCGGGTTTTCAATACCTTAAAGCATTTCTCACAAGCTTCAGACCATTGAAACTCAGCCATTTTCTGAGTTAACTTAATCAACGGGGAAGATATAATGAAAACCACTCGACAAACCTTCTATAGTAACCAGTCAATCCCAAGAAACTTCTTATGTCAGTTGGAGATATGGGTCTAGGCCAGTTCTACACTTTTTCAATCTTCTGAGTATCAACTCAGATCCCTTCACCAGATACATGTGGCCTAAGAATGCCACGAACTAAATCCAAAACTCACACCTAGAAAATTTAGCATAAAACTATCTATCCTTGAGAGTTTGGAGAATTAGTCTGACGTGACTAGCATGATCCTTCACATTCCTTGAATAAATCAGTATGTCATCAATGAATACAATCACAAACATGTCGAGCTATGGCTTAAATACTCTGTTCATAAGATCCATGAACATTGCAGGAGCATTTGTCAAACCAAAAGACATAACAAGAAACTCATAATGACCATAATGGGTCTTGAATGATGTCTTCGAGATGTCAGTTTCTCTTACACTAAACTGATGATAGTCGGATCTGAGGTCTATCTTAGAAAAGTAAGTGGCACACTGAAGTTGGTCGAAAAGGTCATCAAATCTTGGAAGGGGATACTTATTCTTTATGGTAACCTTGTTCAACTGGTGGTAATCAATGCACATCCTAAGAGAACCATCTTTCTTTCTCACAACCAAGACCGGAGCTCTCCAAGGTGAGACACTTGGTCGAATGAAGCCCTAATGAAAAAGATATGTCAACCGCTATTTTACCTTTTTTTAACTCAACTGGAGCCATTCTATATGGAAGAATAAAGATACGTTGAGTATCAAAAAGAGTGACTATTTTGAAGTCTATTTCTCTCTCATGAAGGACTACGGGAAGATCAACTGGAAAAACCTCAGGAAACTAATTCACAATTAGAACTGACTCAATAGGCGGTGTCTCAACACTAGAGTCATTAACTCGGACTAGGTGATAGATGCACCCCATAGAGACTAACTTTATGGCCTTAAGGTATGAAATGAAATTACCCTCAGGCACTGGTGAACTATTCTTCTACTCTAAAACCGTCCCGTTAGGAAACTGAAACTTGACTATTCGAGTTCTACAATCAACTGAGGTATAACAAGCACTAAGCCAATCCACACCTAGAATAACATAAAAGTCCAACATATTTAGCTCAATTAAGTCAACCATGGTGTCCTTTTGATTAACGAGGATGGCACAATCACGATAGACTCTTTCTGCTAGAATAGAATCACCAACTGGTGTGGAAACACTAAAAGGCTCAAGAAGTTGTTCGGGGGAAATTCCGAACCTCATTGCAACATAAGGAGTAACAAACGACAAACTCGCACTAGGATCAAGCAAGGCATAAGTATAAAAAGTAAAGACTTTAAGCATACACGTGAAAACATCAGGTGAGTTCTCCTGATCCTCGCGACTAGCTATAGTATACAGATAGTTTGTACCCCTTTCTGATCCTTAAGTAGCTCCTCTCTCGGTATTTCTATCTACTGGAGCTGCTGAAGAAGATTAGGCTTTAGTGCCCCTCATTACTCTGTCTATTCTTAGGGTATTCCCTATAAAAGTGACCCTTCCTTCCACACTTGTAGCAAAGATCAGTACCAACATGGCATTCTCCATGATGGAGTTTACCACACTTACCGCAGGGTGGGTTGCATGTGAACCCTTGTGCCACATTTCCCTGCGATTGAGAAGTTTGAACTCTGAAATTTTAAAAAAATTGGTTTCTATAATCAGATTTGCTCCCTGGTGCAGGCGCACTGGCTGACAATGCAGCAAGTCTAGATGACCTCAGCTGAAAGGATGAACGATTCATATTTCTATTTTTTTCTGGCCAAACTCCTTACTTGTTGTCTTAGCTCTCTTACGACAAAACTCTTCCATGTTCTTCAACTTGTCTTCCTCAACCTGTTGCACATGAATCATCAGCCTGACTATTTCCATGTCTCCTATCAACATAGTTGCCTTACTTTCTTTACTCAATAAGCAGGAAACTCCAAACACGAACAAGCTAATTCTACTCCTCATATTAGCCACCATCTCCGGAGCATAGCGGGATAGTTGGGTGAACTTGAGGCTCTACTCTTGTCTACCCATAGATTCCTATTTTAGATTAAGGAACTCTCTTACCTTAGCTTCCCTTAGCTCTCAGGGAAAGAAGCTCCCCAAGAAATCATCCTAGAACACGTCCCAACTCAATGGTGGTACCCCTCCTGCCCTACTCTTTTTCCACTGACCATACCATATCCTAGCAATACCATTGAGTTGGTATGTCACCAACTCCACACACTCAGCATCAGCAAGATGCATGACTTCAACTCATATATCTTTGACCCAGTGAACTCCGGGGGACTCATTCTTAAAAATTCTCAGACTCTGGATGCATCATTCCCATCCTGATGTTCGGCTCCTTTGCGACAAACTTTTGATGTCACCACTTGAGTAAACATCTAAATAAAATTCCTGAACTCAGCATTGGTGACATCTCCCTGAGGGGGTGATGAGTTGGGGGTTTCGACTCATTTAGGGCTTATTATTAAAGGATTTGGTGTCCTCAATGCCTATTTTATGCTCGTAACTAATGTTAAAATGTTGATATGCAGCAAACAAAGCTAGAGAGTAAGGAAAGGACATTACGAGGCAAATAAGAGCGAAAAGGCTGAAAAAGTTGAAGGAAAGCAAAGTTGGTACTAACCAAAGCCACTCGGCAAGTCTCCAAGTGGACCTTCAACTCGCCTAAAGTTCAAGCATGCCAGCCCATGGATAAAACTAACTTGGCGATTAGATAAGTGATGACACGCCAAAGAGATCGGCAATGAAAATCTGGCTCGCCGAGAGTTACAGAAAGATTTGATGAAAATTCCACGCCAAAAAGGCCAAAAGAGGAGCACTCATCGACTCACCGACCAGTTCGGTGAACCCGACTAACTTCACCCAGTTGACTCCTTGCTGAAATTCTGGGAACACATAAATAAAATTTGGGATAGAAGAGAAGCAATTCCCACATTATTCTCTTCTAGATTTTTGAGTTTTTACATTCTAGAACATTGTTTTTACATTTTGGAGTTTAGAGATTGTCATATTTTTAGCTTAAATTTCAGCATTTGGGAATTGCAAATCATTGTCAAATCAGATGGACAACTTTGTTGGTAACGATTTCTTGTTTTCCTCTATGCTTGACTAAAACCCCTTTCCATGGGGTGTGATTATGTAGTTGAATGCGTTAATTAGCTAATAGGTGTTGTTAGTTACTGATGTTATTGTTGTTTTGAAGTGGGTTCAATTAATTTTTCATGTTTTAATTGAGGAATTGTAGTTGCAAATGCAATGCTAGGTTAGTACTCTATACATTCTTGAGAAAGTGGTATTAGAGTAGAATTATTAGTAGATAGTTGTATTGATTGCATCTTTAAGAATCTAGCTTGAGAAAGTGGGTTTTGAGTCACTACAAATCCAGCTCAAAAAAGAGGATTAATTAAGGAATTGGGTTGTTTGATTGTGTTTTGCTCGTTGAGGTTTGAAAGAACTTACTTGAAACATAATAGTTTATTGAGAAATGGCTATTGCACTCAAAACCTAGCCTACCCACTGAGATTCAACATCTTTGAGTAACTAGTAATCACTCATTACGCGAATTTAGCATTCAACTTATCACACTCCTAAGGACCATTCTCTATTTGTTTACTTCCCGCTTAAGTTGTCGTAAATTTGTTACCCAAATCCCCCCCCCCCATTTGATATTAATCATTGAAACTTTGTGATTTACTTTAATGTTGTAAAACCTCTGCTTTTACAAACGATTAGGACACAATTTTACTTCTTAATCAAATTCTCTATAGTATCACTCATTGTGGGATCGATCCCCACTCTTAGTTGGGTTTATAATTGTTAGTGACTTCCTACACTTATAATTGGATGAAGTGTAGTTGAGCGTTATCAAAGGGTTGCACTTCCGGTGCATTGGGAACCTCTTGATCTTGACGATTAACACTTCTCCTAGAAGAACGTGCTCGAACAGCTCTTCATAAAGGCATGATCTCAAATATACGGGTAAGCACGAGTTAGAAGAAACTTTCATAGAGTTGAACACTATCACACAAAAAGGAGTAACAAGAAGCTGAAACGTTTCCTAAATGTTGTAGCCTCCCCTAATTATAGATTGGCGCGCTTCACACCAATAACAAGGACTCTACAGACACGGCTTCATAGACTCCCTAGGACTCTTGAACTCTTGGCTATAATACCAAGTTTCTCACAAGTCAGGTCTACACCCTGGCGTAACTGGCACTCAAGAACCATTTCTGATCCCTAAGAAAACTCTTGGCCTGGCTGCTTGACTTCCATGACACTAAACAATGTGCGGAAGATTAAAATAGACGAACACTTAGACATTCAAGAAAAGTCTTATAATATTGTTTTGCAAATACTTTACATGAATTTTTAAAGTAACAAAATACTCTGAGAAACAATGGAAACATCTAGTACTATATGTCTATGAAGCCTCTAGCAATGTAAGATAGATGTCGGGACTAGACTCGCGACATCTCATATACTACTAAACTGAATGGAATGGGAATCTCCCAGAAGCAAAGAGGCCTCACCAATTAATGTTTGCGAGTGAATATTGATCTCAACGAAATGCTTGTTGATGATCTTGAGCACTTCTATCTTCATCATAATAAGATGCAAGTCGGATGATATCAGTACACTGAATTTTATCTATGCTAAATATTTAGGAAACTATTTCACTTCCTTCTTACTCTTTTTCGTGTAATAGACTTCAACTTTATAAAAGTTTCCTCTAACTCGTGCTTACTTGTATCTGTTTAGATCATGCCTCCACGAAGAGGTGTTCGAGGAGGTCCTGCTAGGAGAAATGTCAACCCTCGAGATCAAGAGGTTCCCAATGAACAAGAAGTGCAACCCCCTCAGGGAGATGTCACCAATGTTAAATTCAGGAATGTTATTCAGATGTTGACCTAGGCTGTGGCCAATCAAGTTGGTTAACAAAGAATGGTTGTCATGGTGTGGTTGATATATGAAGGACCCATGAGTTTTTGGGAATGAATCCCCCAGAATTCACAGGGACAAACATCACTAAGGATACAAAAAACTTTGTGGAGGAGCTACAGAAAGTAGTTGAGCTTATGCGTGTTGATGATGCTAAGTCTGTGGAGTTAGCTTCATATCAACTAAAGGGTGTTTCTAGGATTTTGTACGACCAGTGGAAGAAGAAAAGGGTTGAAGGGGCACCACTTTTGAGTTGTGTTGTCTTTGAAAATGCCTTCTTGGAGAGCTTCTTTCTCCGTGATCTAAAGGACACAAATGTGAGAGACTTTTTTAATATTAAGCAGGAATCCATGAGTGTGCATGAGTATAGCCTCAAGTTCTCCCAGTTGTCCCATTATTCTCCGAAGATGGTGGCAGATATGAGAAGCAGGATGAGTCTGTTTGTGTTTGGGTTATCTCGCTTGTCAAGCAATGAGGGTAAGTAAGCTATGTTGATAGGAGATATGGACATAGGAAGGTTTATGATCCATGTGTAGCATTTTGAGGAAGATAAGCTGAAAGATAGAGAAGAGTTCCGCCATAAGAGGGCTAAGACAACAGGTCATGAGTCTGAACAACAAAAGACCGGAAATGTGAACCGATCATCTTTTCAGCATAACGTATAGTCCCACCATTTTTAAGGCCAATTTTCGCATTTACCTGCCAACTTTTAGTAATTACGCGGCTTTCCCAGTTTTTTTGTGCGTATTAGCCAATGGATCTGGCACCTAGGAACACCCAAAAAATCTGATTTTTTTTAGAACCTCTTTACTGAGTTAAGGAAGCATTACGTATAGTCTTTTTTTTTAAGTGAAGTAGACCATACATGACTTTATTGAATAACTAAAATCATCTGACATTGCCTAATCCAACCCAGGTCCAATAACAATACAATAACAAAAACAAAGAGAAATAAAAGACGTCCAAGACCTTAAATGTCCGGACATCAAAGAAAAAGGGGAAAAGGGAAAAATGTCTCATCTCCTTCCTCAAAACACAAGCGAAACAACCATGGTAATCAATTGAGAGAAGCATCGATGAGCTGGAGAGACTTCAAAAACTTTAAATTAAGTATCCAACTCCACTCCAAAACCTGAAAGTTGCCAAGCTTAAGGTGTTTTTCACCTAAGAGATTCTAAATCTCACAAATGCCATGAAAACAATCTTAATGAAGACTTTTTTCACTCAACAATGGCAGATCTGGTGCGCTCTATAGATGATTATGAAGTTTTTGTTGTCCATTAATCAAAGAACTGGTGGTAAATCTCCATCTTCATGTCCCTTGTAAGTATCGATTCTGGTACCAAAGCTCCAGCTGGAAGCATGTTACTCCAATACCTGCTTATACCGAGAGTTCCAACAGGGTAAGTATTTGTTCCTCTCGATCCATTTCACTCTTATTGATTTCCTTTTGATTGTTTTCATACCCTTATCCACCCATTTTTCCAGAACAGAGCTTAAAAAGCTAATACCATTGCTTGAAATTCAAGAAATATAGGTACGCTATTATTCTAAAAATATTCTCCCGTATTGTCACCGATGCATTTGCTTGAATGTTCAAACTCCAGCTATGTGAATTCACTATTATAATGTATATTTTCATGTTATCTTCTCTACGTATGATCATGAATTAGTAAAATCTCCATTTTGATATGTTCTTATCCTAAATCTAGGAAGTTTTGCTTTCTCTGTAATGATGATGCCTCGTGCCTTAGTTGGTATACCTGAAAATTTGAGTATGTTAGTCTTTGAGTACCTGCAAAATAGAAAATGTGGTTAGAGAAAAGTTAGCCAACTGATTTCCTTCTCTGAGTATGTGTTCCACTGACACTTCCTTGTCCTCCATAAGCATCTTAATCCTCTTGATCTCCATCACAATGCCCCAAGGGGTTTCCCAAATTCCATCCAGAATATTCTTCAGAGAAAGAGAATCAATTTCAAGAGTAACACAGAGAAGATTATATTGTACATAGTACTCCAGACCCAATCATAATGCCACAACCTCTCCCACTAGATTAGCACCATCAAATAATCTCCTGACTTCAGTATACATTAAATTCCTTTCTCCATTCCTGATAGAAAAAGGCCTAGAACTTGGGCCTAGATTTCCTTTAGATGCACCATCAGAGTTACATTTAAAGAACCCCATCAGTGGAGGATTCAACACTACTATTCTGCAACCAAGAGTGGGAGTGTACTCCTCAAAGAATTTTATCAACCCAGGCCAAGATGTTGGTAATATTTTTAGCCAAGGGTAGTTATACTTGGCTAACAGAAACAATTTTTTGTTTATTTCTATTTCCATATCCACATGTGTCATTCTTCCTCCATGATTAATGGTATTTCTCCTCTTCCAAATCTGACATATGATGAACAAATGAACTACATTGAAGAGCATTACGTATAATCCATAATTTTCTAAGGAATATTTTCGCATTACCAACCAATTTTTAGAAAGAACACGACTTTCAAGGTTTTTGTGTGTATTAGCTCATAGATCTGGCGCCTAGAAGAACCCTAAAAATATTCTAAAAAAACATTATGAGGACCTCCATAATGAGTCGTTGAAATATTACGTATAGACCCACTATTTTTATGGCCTATTTTTACATTTACTACCCAACTATTAGAAATTATGCGACTTTTTTGGTTTTTCGTGAGTATTAGCACATGGATATGGCGCCTTTGAGCATCAAAAATAACTCTATAAAACTTTATGATGACCTCAGTAATGAGTTGGGAAGAATTACGTATAGTCTCACCATTTTTATGACTTATTTTTGCATTTACCAGCCATCTTTTAGGAATTACGTGACTTTTTCAGTTTTTCGTATGTATTATCCCATGGATATGGTGCCTCGAAACACCCAAAATATTTTTCTGAAAAAACTTTATGAGGACCTCCTTAATGAGTTGGGAAGCATTATGTATAGTCCCGCCATTTTAAAGACTATTTTTTGCAAAAATAGGCTTAAAATGATAGGAATATACGTAATGTTCCCCCAAATCAGTATTGAGGTCCTCATAAAGTTTTTTCAGAAAAAAATCTAGGGTACTCCAAGACGTCATTTCCATGGGCTAATACACACGAATAATCAAGAAAATTGTGTAATTCCTAAAAGTTGGCTCGTAAATATAAGAATATGTCTTAAAATTATGGGAGGCCTCATAAGGAGACCTCATTATTTTGATTTTATATAAATATAATTTTCATCTTATTTTCAATGCAATATACTTAATAACATAAACTTTGTAAAAACAAAGGGATAAATCATATGAATCCATATGATCATCGAAGAACATTTTTGATAAAGACAAAATTATAGTTATATGCTCCTATTAAATATTTCAAAGTATATTATGGTTGAAAACAATTAAGAATACACTAATTAAGTGAATATGTGTAACACTCTTTTATATTAAAAAATAAAAAGAAATAAAAAATCTCATTCAATGGAGAAATTTTGAGTAAATAGAATAATTTTTTCATTTAAATTTTCTCAAAACAGTTTTAAAAATTTATCTTGAATTCAAATATAGATAAAAATATTTTTCGAAAATCAAAACTTGACGATTTTGGGGTGTTTATATATGATTCTAACAAATTATAAAAAGCTGAAAGTTTGATGATTTTTGTGGTGCTGACACGTGACACTATCATCATACATACATACATACATACATATATATATATATATATATATATATATATATATATATTGTTTGTAATGTATTGTCACGACCTAGATCGCCGTGATTGGCACCCACACTAACCCTCCGGTGGGAGAACCACTACCACAATCCGACTAAGCAACTTAAGAAACTAAATCATTTAAAGATACAGAAGCAGGTTTAAATGGCAAATTAAATATGGAGTTCCCATAAACTCCGAAAGTTTAACAAAACAACCAAGCATAACCCTCACGGAAATTCAACCCCTAGAACCTGAAAGTCATTTTACCAAAACTCTACTAATCAACAAGTCTAAGAAAAAGGGGGTGCAACCCCGAAAGCTATACATAAGTAAATTGTCTGCACATCTAGTCTTAGTCCGAAAAGAATGGACTAAACAAATGATGGATCCATGCAGCTTGGAAGAACTGGCTCACCCTCTAATCCAGTCTCATTCAATGATCTCCTAGCTAAGGTCTGTCAGTAGCTGCCTGAAGATGCCCTGTACTCAACAAAAAAAGAGGAAGTGCACTATCAGTATACGAAACCACGGCGTATTGGTAGGATCACGCAGCTACTCCAGTCAGCGAAATATAAGCAAGTAATTACAACAGAGTAAACACACATATACAGAATGCATAATTCAATTATCATTTTAAGAGCAACATACAATTTCCCAATATCAATGATAGGTAAATATGAATGTAATAAACATAAGTGGTTCTCTCATGGAACCCACACCCAAACTGTTAGTGTGTCAAAACGTGAAACCCGATCCAATATATATGTGTCGGAACGTGACACCCGGTCCAATCAGCACAACCACAGTCACAATCACACCCATAATGAGCAGTGCACATAGTCACACAGTCAAGTAACAAGTTCATGGCATGTAATTGTTCATACTTAATCATTTCCTTAGATTTGATTCATGTTTCCCTATTCACATACAAGCATGCATACAATGGAGCAATTAACAAGCATATATAACACAACAAGAAGTTGAACCATCACCTACCTCGAAACCAAGCCTGAATACTTCTAAGACACTTGAGCCTTCCCTTTCTGGAGGCTTACAGCTTGTTCTTGGTCTAAAATAATAAATTAATGCAAGGATCAATAAACAAGGCCTAATTTACCCGGATTATAACAAAATAGCAACCCAAGGCCAAACCCATGATCCTAATGCTCAACTAGGGCTTTTCCTACCATCAACTTCAGGCCAAAACCCTCCCCAACGATAATTAACAAGGATTCTAAGTTCTAAGAATCAAAATACGAATTAGGGGAGTAATTAACCTACCTTTAGCGTGAGAATTCATGGGAATTTGATAAGAAACTGCCCTGTGTCGTCCCTTAGCTCTTAAGAACGAAGTTTTGCAAAGAATAACGTTTTTTGGGTTTTTCTACTATTTAAGTTGCAATTGTCCCGCCACAGCGGGCACCACCCTGCCACAATGACCCTGCCCTGGAGGAATTAACCTCGCTCGGTAGCTTGCACGAAGACAGAAACTCAGAATTTGAGTTCCAAGCTCCCATTTCGCAACACACATTCAACCCTAGACGTTCTAAAACTACCATTTCACGCCAAGATCAGTTTAGGGAGTTCTACTCACCCGAATTCGATTATGTAAAGCCATACAGGATCCTTAACATCTTGGCTATCCACTCACATGATCAAACTCATAATTAAATCCCACATCTATTACAAGATTTCCCTAGACCTCACCTGACTCATATTGGATTTTCCATAACGACGGTAACAGGTTTTTACAATAGATACCAATATCTAAGTGCATTTGGTGATCATACTTTACTTGCTGACAGTTTTGGCACTTAGCCACAAACTCAGCTATGTCTTTCTTCATACCAGACCACCAATAAAGTCATTTTAAATCTCAGTACATCTTGATCACACCTAGATGAATGGAATACCGCAAACAATGGGATTCTGACATCATCTTCTGAATCAAGTCATCCACTTGGGGAACACAAATTCTTCCCTTAAAACTGAGCACACCTCCCACATCAAGAACTACATCTTGTGCCTTACCAGATACTGTCTTCTTTCTGAGCTCATTCAAACTCTCATCCTCAAACTGCTTGGCCTTGATCTCCTCAATGAAAGTGGGCCTAATCTCAATGTTATCTAACACCCCACCTTTCTCTGAGATGCCCAACTGCATGAACTTAGATTCCAAGGTTTGAATCTCATTGGCCAAAGGTCGCTTGGACACACCCAAGCAAGCTAAACTACCCATACTTACCATCTTTCGGCTTAGTGCGTCTGCCACCACATTAGCCATACCCGGATGATACTGGATGGTAACATCATAATCCTTGAGTAACTCCATCCATCTTCTATACCTCAAATTCAGGTCCTTCTAAGTGAATACATGTTATAGACTACGATGATCAGTAAATACCTCTCACTTGACATCATAAAGGTAATGTCGCCAGATCTTGAGAGCAAACACTACCGCTGCCAACTCCAAATCATGTGTCCGGTAATTTCTCTCATGCACCTTCAGTTGTTGTGATGCATAAGTTATGACATTTATTTTCTGCACTAACACAACACCCAAGCCCGAATGTGAAGCATCACATAAACAATGAAATATTTACCTTCCACCGGTAGTGTCAGAATAGGCGTTGCGGTCAGAATAGTTTTGAATTTCTGGAAACTCTCTTCGCATTTGTCAGTCCACTCAAAAGGCACCTCCTTTTTAGTCAACCTTGTCAAATGCATGGCAATAGAAGCAAAATTCTTCACAAACCAGCGATAGTAGCTGGCGAGCCCCCACGAAGCTCCTAATTTCAGTCACAGAGCTAGGCCAGACCCGTTCTTGACTGCTTCATTTGAAACCACTTGTCCCAAAAAGGCAACTGAAGTCAACCAGAACTCACACTTGGAAAATTTGGCATACAACCTATGTTTTCCAAGAACACCCAAAACAATACGGAGATGGTTGGCATGCTCTTCCTTACTCTTCAAAGAAACCAAAATGTCATCTATAAAGACGATAACAAAAGAATCCATGAATGGTTTAAACACACCATTCATCATACTCATGAAGGTTGCAGGCATATTGGTCAACCCAAACGACATCACTAGAAACTCATAGTTCCCATAGCGGGTTCTGAATGTCGTTTTGGGTACATCCTCGGGCCTAATCTTTAACTGATGGTAACCAGACATTAGATCAATCTTAGAGACAACTGATGCACCCTGCAACTGGTCAAAAAGATCATCTATCTGACACAACAGATACTTATTTCGAATGGTGACCCTATTCAACTGTCGGTAGTCTATGCACATCCTCATACTACCATCTTTCTTCTTAATAAACAAGACAGGAGCACCCCACGGGGAAGCACTAGGACGAATGAAACATTTATCATGAAGCTCCTGGATTTGAGCTTTAAGCTCTCTTAATTCTGCTGGAGCCATGCGATAAGGAGGAATGGAGATGGGGTGAGTTCCCGGTTCCAAGTCAATGCAGAAATCTATATCCCTATCCGGAGGAATACCAAGTAAATTGGTAGGAAACAATTCCTTGAATTCAGACATTACATGAATAGACTCAATAGAGGGAGACTCAACATCCTGAATATGAGCCAAATATGCCAAACACCCCTGCCCCACCAGTTTCCTAGCCCGAATGAAAGATATGACCTTAGTTTGCTTAGACTTGTACACCCATTCCCACTCTAACTTTTCCATACCCGAGATCTCTAGAGTCACAGACTTAGCATTACAATTAAGCACAGCATAATAGGGGGACAACCAAGTCATGCCTAAGATTATATCAAAGTCAGTCATTACAGAATAACAAAATCAGCCCAAGTCTGAAAACCCATAAACAAGATAGGACAAGTGCGATAGACATGGGTGACTATGACAGACTTTCCAACTTGGGTAGAAACATGGATGGGGCATCAAGTACATCACAAACAACATCAAATCCCAAGGCAAACTGAACTGACACACATATATATAAGTAGAACCCAGATCAAACAAGACAAGACAGTAGCCATCTGGTCACAGACAAGAATAGTACATGTGATCACTGCATCAGACGCCTCAACCTTGGTCATCCCCGAAAAGTCATAACATTGAGCCATGTCATCTTGACGGGCGACCTCCTTGCCTGGTTGCGCTACTTCTCTACCTGCATTACCATTTCCCCATCCTTATTTGCCTCGCTAATTTCCTTCTCCCCTACCTTGTGGATGCCTTCTACCATTACTATCGCTGCCTGCTGGTACCACTACTCTAATCTGCTACTGCACGGGGTTAGACATGCGCGGATAGGGACAATCTCTCCTCATGTGCCCAGGTTCTCCACAATTGTAACAACTGCGGTCAAAAGACAACATGCTGTCAGGGAGCCGCACCCCAGATGCCGGTGCAGCTCCCTGACTATCTTGAATAAGATTTCGTTGTGGAGCTCCCGATTAACCAACTATAGAAGCGGGCATGGCTGACTGAATTGGCCAGACTGCAAATGTCGGCCTACTTGAACCTCTGGAGTAGGAACCATGAAAGTTACATGTGCTCTTGGCCTTCTTAGCCAAAGCCTTTGCCTAACCATCACGTCGAACTCCTTCCACTTTCTTCACAAAGTTTGTCACTTCATTAAAACTTTTACCTGCAGAGGTAATGTTAACAGGCAATTATACATGTAACTCAGAGTTTAATCTATTGATGAATAGACGAATCCTATCCTCCTCTGTAGTCACCAACTATGTAGCATATCTGGACAAGTCATGGAAGTTCACCTCATAAGTAGCTATAGTCATACCACCATGTTCTAAAGCTATGAACTCATCCTTCTTACGATCCCTCAAAGTTCGGGCACATACTTTTACAGACACAAAGCATGGAACTATGTCCAAGTGAGTGGGGGAAAGATTGGCAATTTGCATTCCACATAGGCCCTCCACCACTGCTTAGCCTCACCTTGAAGCTGGAAGGTCACGAACTCTACTCCATGCTGGTGTACAATGCCCAACTTGTGAAGCCTCTCATAGCAATCCAAAATGAACTCATAGGCATCCTCACTCTCAGAACCATGGAAAACAGGCGTCTTCAGTTTCAGAAACTTAGTCAACATTTCATGCTCAGTACTAGTGGACCCAATAGGGGATGAAAGAAGGCATCAGTGCCTCGTGCTCCAGCCACCTTGGAACTATAGCAGCAATTGGGCGGTTGGCCAGTGGTTGAGTCACTTTTACTGTGGGAAGGACTCTGGGGCTTACCAACCCCTTCAAAAAGGTCATGATCTGTTGAGCTAACACTGGGTCTATGGGAGGAATGCTGGTATTCCTAGTCTGTGCATCCTTTTCTTCTTCGATTTCCACATTCTCTTCTACCTCTTCTTGGGGTGCAGGAGGGGCCTCTTCCCTAGGAACATTCTCAGCCCGGGCTCCACCCCTGGCAGGTGCCACTCTTTCTCGGCCTCTGCCTCTTCCTCTTCCCCTACCCCTACCTCGACCACAGCCTCTGGCCACGGACTCCTCTACTGGCTCAATGATGTGAGCTACGAACCTGACGTTGTTAAATCGCATGTTAGCTATTTGAGGATAGAAGAGTAAAAGATATTTGATACTAATTTAGATCACCAGATACCAATTGGAATCAAGTCATAGCACGAAAAGAGAAGAAGATAGAGAATTTTCCAAAAGTTTTGTAGCCTCTCAAAGAAATATACAAACGTGTCTGTACCGTTCTGTAAGACTCTACTAGACTCATTTTGGTAAAATTAGATCAGCAAAACTAGGGCTCTGATACCAACTTTGTCACGACTCATACCGTCGTAATTGGCACGCATACTGACCCTCCGGTGGGAGAACCATTACTACAACCCAACTAAGCAATTAATAGAAAACTAAGCATTTAAAGATACGGAAGCAGGTTTAAATGACTAAATAAAATACGGAGTTTAAATAAACTCTGAAAGTCTAACAAAACAACTATTGCGGAAATTCAACCCCTAGAACTGAAAGTCATTGTACCAAAACTCTATTTAACCAAAAAGTCTAGGAAAAGGGGGTCCAACCCCAAAAGCTAAACATAAATAGCCTAAACATATTGTCTGATTCGAAAAAGAATGGACTACACAAAAGAAGGATCCATGGCAGCCTGAAAGAACTGGATCACCCTTGAATCCGATCGCAGTAAATACTCTCCGAACTGAGGTATGTCAGTAGCCGCATGAAGATGCCCTGTACTCAACAAAGAAAGAGCAAGTGCATCATCAGTACAGGAAACCACAGTGTACTGGTAGGATCAAGCGGCTACTCTCGTAAGCACAATATATACAAGCAATTAAAACACAGTGAGAACACATATATGATGAGTCCATAATTTGGACTCATTTAAGGCTTTATTTTGATAGATTTAGTGTCCTCAAATGCATATTTTGTCTCCATAATTGATGTAAATCCTTAAGTTTTAGGCATTTGAATTGAGAGACAAAGCATGGACACTATCAAGCAAAAGAGGAACAAGGCGGTTGAAAGACAAAGAAATGAAGGCCTGAGGATCACCCAATGCATTAGGCGAGCCGCCGAACGGCCTTAATCTCGCTTAATGTTCCAGTGTGATGAGCCCTGAAGGAAAAGGTCAAGTTAGCGATGAAAGGGAGCAATCGGCGCGTCGCCGAATAGTTCCACGAAGCAGCGCCATATTGCCCAATGATTCAAAATGCGAAGATGCTGAAGCCAAAGCTGAAAGGCGATGAACCAGACCAAAGGGCAGATCACTAAGTGTATCGGCGATCCAGACTAACTGCGCCGAGTGGTCCTTCGCAGCACAAATTTTTGAAAACTATAAATACCCATTTAAATATGTAGCTTAGTATGAAAATGATTATTGAATTTCTAGACATTGTTTCAGTTCTTAGAGTTTTTGGTGACATTGTTCTTGAGCTTTGAAGATTTGAAGGTTTACAATTCAAAGAAATTGGAAGTGGGTCTTCAAGAATGTTCATCCTTGATGTGTTTAAAGACATTTTCTATCATACCCAATGATTCAAAACGCAAAGATGTTGAAGGCAAAAGCTGAAAGGCGATGAACTAGACCAAAAGGCGGATCGCTGAGTGTATCGGCGATCCCGACTAACTGCGTCGAGTGGTCCTTCGCAACACAAATTTTTGAAAACTATAAATACCCATTTAAATCTGTAGCCTAGTGTTGGTTCTTGAAATCACACGCAAGTGCACGTGGTCACTTTAGTAGTACAGCGATTCTTTCGAGCCGAATTATCGAATCCAAGGGACTTCCAATCACAGACAACAACGTTGTTAGGTTTAAAATAACTTTACTTATGTGTTAAAAAATTTTAGAAACTGGTTTATAATCACTAAGTTGAACAATCTCACACATTAAGTACTACAATCAAACAGTTTTACATAAGCGAATTTCACAATATGGAAAAGTAATCTAGGGTAGCAGCATAACTCGATTACTGGCATAAAATTACTTGTATCCTAGCATTCGACAAACTAAAATCATTATGGATTTGCAAGGTTCCTTTTACGATCATGGTCTCCCAACCTCTAATCGCCTACCACCATTGACAGCCTAACTACATCGTTGAGCGGGGATAGACATGAACCAATGGCGGAGCATTAAGCTATCTTCTTGCATATTAAGCAAGTGCAGTATATAGGTATATGACTACCCTATATGCAAAACACTCTAATTTCACTCTAGAGTGAACACACTTCCCACATTCTTTAGCTCTATCCCTCCATTCATCTCCCGAGTTCAAGAGTAGACAACAAGTGTATCTTAATGTTGATCATGCATTAAGATAGTTAAACAAGAATGTAAGCATAAATCACAAGAAAGCCCATCTCATGCTAGAAACAAATACTAATATACCATAAGTTGTAGCTACAACCCTAGAAAAAGGGACTTAGCTACTCATTGAACAAATAATCATCAAGCAATATTTATGGATTGTGAAAGAGTTTACCAAAATGGAAGAGTAGAAGAAAAGCCCTAGAAAGGGTTTTTTCAAGTCGCCCAAGTCGCTACTCTCTCATCTAATTTCGAACTGAACTCCTATGAAATAATACACTTAAACTATTTATAGTCAAAATAAAACACGTGGCCGATTTCTGGTGTCCAGGTCCGCGACGCGGACCTGTTCCCTCGCCTATAGTTGCACGCAGATGAACCAGGTCCGCGACGCGCCCCCATCGCGCACTCTTCTGTTAAGTGGAATTCCATCTCTGCCTACGCGTTGTGGCTCCGCGACGCGGATATTCGCTCGCGTGGTGTATTCTCCAGCTTCTATTTTCCGACCTCTGATCAGGTGCCCTATTTTGGCTCATTCTTCTTTGTTTTTCACCCTGAAACATCTAATCATATTGGTTAGACGAAGCTACATCAAAAGACCCTCAAAATATAATTCCGACTACTAAAATTGCTCTCAACTTAGCTATATATATGGGATAAATTGGTCATTAGGCGCATAAATACGCCCAAGATCACCACCCCACACTTACAGCTTTGTTCGTCCTCGAACACTTCTATATTTTCAAGACAACAACTCGACTACACTACCCCTAAAGGCATTTCAGCTTTGGCCACCACATTACACAAAGTCTGCATTCATTAGGACAACTCGTGTAAGCCCATCTAGCCTCAAGAATAGACTCCTATGACACGGCAAAATCATGCACAGCTTTTGGGTCCACAGATACATCAGTTATCAGTCCTCACTGAACATGTGCCCTCACCCCAAATGAACACCCTGATTTACTCACACATAGCATTTTCATACAAAAATGGGTGTGGGAAGCAATTTCACTCACTCTCGAAAAAAATTTCACATTCCATAACCAACGAACCTAAGGCTTGCCCTTAGTGTACTGCCTCACTACTTGAGAGAATACGGAAGTTCAAGATCAATAAGGTCTTTAAGGGTTTGTACTGAAGGCTAGGGGACTGGTGGGAACCAATTATTTTCTTTCTTTTTTTTTTTTCATCAAAAATAGGGACTGCATTCCCTAGCGCTTTAATGCACCACACACTTCATTATTTATATATATATATATTTATTTATTTTTATTTTTTTTTATTTTTTTATTATTTTTTTTCAATAACCTCCTTTCCTTGGCACCATTAGCCCCTTGTTGCAAAGCATTTATATTCACCTCTTCCCACCAATTACATTCTGACTTCCTTCAACAAAGTTTATTTATTTATATATATATATATATATATATATATATATATATATCTTTTTTTTTTTTTTTTTTGCTAGATATATTGGGCTCTGCACTTCTTCCTTCATTCCAGTTTACACACAGCGCTAGGATCTTTTGGATCAAATTTATAGGCCAGAGAAGGAATGGGTATTAGCTTCAAAAGAGGCTGCCAAAGAAAAAGTTCAAGGCTCGAGGGGGTTAACTAGGGATACATCAAGGTGGGTACAGGAAGGCACAATCAGGGCTATCAAAGAATTGCCTATATCATTTCCCAAATTCCTCATCCTCTCTTTTCGCTATGCATACACACCGGGCAAGTCCTGGACCTCAATTACTAGCAAGGAAAGCACAATCTTACACACTTGGCACACATTCAACTCAGAACTGATCATAATATACTACTTCCCAATCACTGACTTAATTCACACGCCCATAAGAGTCACATAAAAGAGCCTAGATGTCTCAACACAAAGTCATCCCATGTTTTCACTTTCAATAGCATTTAAAACACAGTTGTGCAGCCTTAGCCAAAAGCCAACGCTACAGACCAAAATGACGAAGACTGCCCTTAAGACTCGGCTATGACCACTGACTCAATCCTAAGAAACAACATTTTTTTTTTAATTTTATTTACGGTTCAAAGGGACTTTCCTTGGCAAAAGAACCGAAAACAACTACCAAGGAACCCAAAACAAAATAGCAAACACCCACAAAAACTATTTACACAAACATAAATCCTCACCCCACACTTACAACGCAACACTGTCCACAGTGTGACCGAATTCAAAAAGAGAAAAAAAAAACAAAGTAAGGCGGGTGGACTTCCCTGATCATTCATCCATGTTGGCATTAACACCGGTGCCTTCAATAGCCAAAAGGTCACCCTCATCTGCCTCCGAATCGGATTCACTATCTGACATGGTTCGCCTCTTATCCTCATCGGTTGGGACATCATCCCATACGGGTTCGATAAATGCACGTCCAAGTCCCAGTAATGCCTCAGCCTGTTCATTTAAGGGGTACTTCGTTGCAACTTCATCCAACTGCTCCTGAGTTGAAGCTCGGCATCCGTTTCTATGACGCAGCATCTCCAATCCAAACATGCGTCCCATGATCATCTCATCGCTCCGGTTGCGCTCCGCTGTGGTGAGGGTTGGTCCATGCATGTTCTCCGGCCCCTTAGTCTTCGTGATATCTAGGGGTGTTGTGAACAGAGGTGCCATGTAGTCCACAGTCTCCTCTGGAACTCCCGCTCTCCTGCACAAATTAGTAATTAGTCCCCCGAATGCATACCGTCGACCTCGATGGACTCTCGCCTTGCGCATGGCCGATTTTAGCACCGCTCCTACATTGATGGGTAGGTCCTTCATTAGAGCATATACCAAGCAAACTCGATCTCTCGTCACCTCGGTAAAATGCAACCCTGGTATCAGACAATTCATGACCATTTTTAACCATACCCGAGCTTCCCGATTCATGTGAGCATAAGGATATGACTGGTGATAACCACGATGCCCATGCCTAATCCATTTCGCAGTGGACTGCGCCACACTCAAAGCATGTCGAATCTGTTGATAAGGAGGGCTGATATTGATTGTCGTGAGGACATCAGAAGGGGAATCTGCAGTCCCCAATAATTGATTTATAGCTGAAGGTGTCATCTGGACCTCCACGCCTCGCACAGTTACAAAGTGAGAACGGGCATCAGGCTTCCAATTTGCGTAGAATTCCCGCACCACACTAATATTGCACTCTGATGGATCTTGAAAGATGAAACCCATGTGCAGCTCTTGCAGGCGACGCCTAATGTGTGGGAATTCCCTTTCCAAGTTGACATCATCAAGTATCACATCTTAGAAGTACTTGGCTTCTGTGTGTGATTTGTACCACTTCTTGCCCTCCGATGTGACAGCCTTGGCCCCGTAGCGCTGAGTTTGTCCTCTTGGGACTGCAGGTGCCGGAGGAACGGTGGTGCCCGTTCTTACTCTCTTACGGCTGCTAGATGCCACTGCTTTGCCTGACCTTTGTGTGCTAGACATGGTCACCTGCACTCGGACAAAACTCCTATCAATTAATGAGACTCAAACAACAAACACCGCAGACTCACTGGAGGGTCACCCCACACCTAGTTTCGCTCACAATTACACAAACAACACGATACTCGCACTTCCCTATGTCATTTTCAGCATGTACTTCACAAAATTTATCCCAGCCCAAACATACACATCCAAACACCACAGATTCGACTCAAGAATTTGCACCAAAGTAGTTCTTTCTACTCCGTCCCTCATAACCTATTTTCCACTCAAGACTTCATTAACCCCAATTCGTGAGTTACACGGTCAACCCAATGCATTAAAATAAAGTTCACCACCATGACTAGTAATAACTAAGCAGAAAACCAAAAAGAACAACCAATTAAACATGCTATACTAACTTACCCATCACCCACATGAAGATTAGCCCTAATGACAAAAAAATCTTCCAAATAAAAAAACAATAGTGTGAAGGTCACATACCTTTCGCTCTTAGACCCACAAAAACTAAAGAATTTGGTGATAATGGCCCCTTCGCGACACGAATTTGGCTTGTGGGAAGAGTAAGATCAAAAGGAGAAAGGGGAATAATGAAGTGAAAAAGAAAAAATAAGAGTTTAAGGGACGGGTTTAGTGAATAAACGAAAATGGGGGTCGGGTTTTACCAAATTAGCCGGGTAAAACCCGACTTTTAAATGAAAAATACCCGAAAACTTACCAGGTCCGCGACGCGGAGATGTCGCGGACATGCCTTGGGCTTTTTCTCAGCGTTGCCTGAAGCATCCATCACATGGAGGAAACAAGTCCGCGACGCGCTCCTGTCGCGGACTCCACTGGTGAGCATGCCCAAATTGTGCTTGGGGTTTGTCCTCTGACAGAAACAAGTCCGCGACGCGATCCTGTCGCGGACTCCACTGTTTTCTCGTCCCAATTTTATTTTTTATTTTATTTTTTTTAAGTACAACTTTTAAGATAAAATAAAATACAACTGGAATAATATCTAAAACACCAAGTCTCGGGTTGCCTCCCGAGTAGCGCCTGATTTAACGTCGCGGCACGACTCAGCTTCTTCTCATTCATTGCTCAACTCCAAACTTTCTTCCTCTCGAACCACCTCTTGTCCGAAGTAATGCTTCACCCTTTGTCCATTCACAATGAATGTGGATTGCCTTCCTTCATTCCATAACTCTACAGCGCCGTGGTCGGTCATGCGCACCACCTCGAATGGTCCGCTCCATTTTGACTTCAACTTACCTGGAAACAACCTCAATCTAGAATTAAACAATAATACTTTTTGTCCAGGCTCAAAAATTCGAGACACAATATGCCTATCATGCCATCTTTTGGTCTTTTCCTTATAGAGCTTAGCATTTTCATAAGCATGGAGTCTGAATTCCTCCAATTCATGTAGCTGACCCATCCTTTTTCTACCTGCTAGTTCCGGGTCCAGGTTCAACTTCTTCATTGCCCAGTAAGCCTGATGTTCTAATTCAACTGGAAGGTGACACGCTTTACCGAACACTAAGTGATAGAGAGAAGTCCCTATTGGTGTTTTATAAGCGGTCATGTATGCCCACAATGCATCATCAAGCTTTATTGCCCAATCTTTCCTTTGAGCATTCACTGTTTTCTGCAGAATCTGCTTCACTTCCCTGTTTGACACTTCTACCTGGCCACTAGTTTGAGGGTGGTATGCTGTAGCGACCTTGTGTCTGACTCCATATTTAGCTAAGATATTCTTCACCAGTTGATTTATGAATTGTGTCCCTCCATCACTGATTATTGCTCTAGGAGTTCCAAACCGAGTGAAGATGTGCTTCTTTAGAAACTTCAACACCACTTTAGCATCGTTGGTCGGCAACGCCACTGCCTCAACCCATTTTGACACATAGTCCACAGCCACAAGAATGTACTGATTTCCATTTGATGGAGGGAATGGCCCCATAAAGTCGATCCCCCAGACATCAAATATTTCAACCTCCAAGATGTTGTGCAAGGGCATTTCATGTCGTCTGGATATAGCCCCCATCCTCTGACACTGATCACAACTTTTCACATAACCTGCAGCATCTCTAAACAACGTAGGCCAAAAAAAAACTGATTGAAGCACCTTATGTGCAGTGCGCTCACCTCCATGATGACCCCCATATGCAGACGAGTGGCAACCATCCATCACTTGTCTCATTTCAGACTCAGGAACGCACCTCCTCATCATTTTGTCGGGCCCTTGCTTGAAGAGATAAGGCTCATCCCATATGTAGAACCGAGCATCATAGATAAGCCTCTTCTTTTGATGGGTGGTTGCACCTGGTGGAAACAATCTGCTAACCAAATAATTAACAATGTCAGCATACCATGGTAGGTCGTTCACTTCTAGCGCCAATAGTTGTTCATCAGGGAATTCCTCCCTAATTTGACCTTGCTCTCCCACATGTGACGAGCTCTCCAATCTTGACAGGTGGTCTGCAATCTGGTTTTCAGAACCTCTTCGGTCCTTGATGTCGATGTCAAACTCTTGCAACAATAGAATCCACCTGATTAACCGCGGCTTTGCATCCTTCTTGTTGAACAAATACCTGATGGCTGCATGATCAGTATAAACAACAACTTTAGTACCTACCAGATAAGATCTAAATTTGTCAAAAGCATAAACCAAGGCTAGCATTTCTTTTTCAGTCACTGTGTAGTTGGTTTGGGCCGCATCCAGTGTCTTGCTTGCATAATATATTGAGTGAAACACCTTCTCTTTCCTTTGCCCCAACACAGCTCCCACAGCCACATCACTAGCATCACACATTAGCTCAAAAGGAAGCTCCCAATTTGGAGAAGTTAGGATTGGAGCTTCTATTAGCTGTTTCTTCAAAGCTTCAAAAGCTTGCATGCATTGTTCATCAAATCCAAATTTCATCTCCTTCTCTAGGAGACTGCACATGGGTCTTGCAATCTTAGAAAAATCCTTGATGAATCTCCTGTAGAAACCAGCATGACCCAAAAAACTTCGCACCCCTTTAACAGAAATTGGGGGAGGTAGCTTTTCGATTACTTCCACTTTGGCACGATCAACTTCCAGCCCTCTCTTTGACAACTTATGACCCAACACAATCCCTTCCTTCACTAGGAAATGACATTTTTCCCAGTTTAGGACAAGATTAGTTTCCTCGCATCTAGCCAGCACCCTGTCTAAATTCTCCAAGCACCTGTCAAAAGACTCCCCAAATACTGAGAAGTCATCCATGAAAATTTCCACAAAATCTTCAACCATATCATGGAAGATGGCCATCATGCATCTTTGGAAAGTGGCTGGAGCATTGCATAGCCCAAACGGCATTCTCTTGAAAGCATATGTCCCGTACGGGCAAGTGAATGTAGTTTTCTCCTGGTCCTCTGGTGCAATCACAATTTGGTTGTATCCTGAATAGCCATCCAAGAAACAATAATATTCTTGTCCAGCCAACCTGTCCAACATCTGATCAATAAAAGGGACCGGGTAGTGATCCTTTCTGGTAGCTTCATTCAATTTTCTGTAGTCCATGCATATTCTCCATCCTGTCACTGTCCTGGTTGGAATCAACTCATTTCTTTCATTAGTGACCACCGTCATGCCTCCCTTTTTAGGCACACACTGAACTGGGCTGACCCATTTGCTATCCGAAATTGGATAGACAATACCCGCATCTAGCCATTTGATCACCTCCTTGTGCACCACATCTTTCATCACTGGGTTTAGCCTGCGCTGCGGTTGCACACTTGACTTGTGCCCCTCCTCCATGAATATCCTGTGCATGCATAAAGTTGGGTTGATGCCATGTATGTCAGCCATCTGCCACCCTATCGCCCTTTTTCTCTTCCTCAATATTTTCAGAGATGCCTCAACCTGCAATTCAGACAAAGCAGACGAAAGGATTACAGGTAAAGATTCATTCGCGCCTAAGAATGCATACCTGAGATGAGAAGGGAGAGCCTTTAACTCTAACTTTGGTGCTTCCTCAATCGAAAGCTTCGGAGGTGGTCTCAGGACTCTATTTAATGGCTCCATGAACTTGCGAAGCTTACTCACATTCGGGGCATTTAGGACGTTAGCCAACTCCTGGGCTACGACATCTCCCAAAATGTCTTGCCCAATTAACACTTTCTCTAAAGGGTCTTGGGCTTCAACATATTTAAATGATATAGCTTCATCAATGACTGTAATTGCAGACAGCTCCTCATATATTGCAGGCAACTTCATTACCTTGTATACATCAAATACCTCGACCTTGTCATGAGCCCTCATTGTGAGTCTACCAGCCGCCACATCAATTAATGCACCTCCGGTTGCTAGAAATGGGCGTCCCAAAATAAATGGTACCTCTGGGTCAGGCTCAAAATCCAGAATAACAAAGTCCACTGGGAAAATCAAAGTTCCCACTTGAACCAAGATGTCTTCAATAACACCATCTGGCCTTGACACTGAACGGTCCGCTAACTTCAACATAATGGTTGTGGGCTTGGGTTTTCCTAGTCCCAATTTGAGAAACATAGAAGTAGGCATTAAATTGATACTTGCACCCAAATCGCACAAACCTCTTGCCTCAACACATTTGCCAATCTGTATCTGAACGGTGAAACTTCCTGGATCTTTCAACTTAATTGGGAGCCTGTTTTGGATCCTAGAACTGCACTCCTCCGTGAGTGCTACTGTTGCATATTCAGCCAATCTGCTCTTGTTGGCTACCACATCTTTCACATATTTGGCATACTTAGGAATGCCCTGCAACACATCTATCAAAGGCAAGTTAACATGTACCTGTTTAAGCAATTCAATAAACTTACCAAAACATTCCTCCTCCTTTTGCTTCCTGAATTTCTGTGGGAAGGGAGGAGGTGGTTTTACTTTTGGTTCCTCATTCACCCTCTGCTCACTTGCTTTTGCTTCATCTACATGTGTTCCTTTTTCTTGAGCTACTGTTTCCTTTGGCATCAACTCCTCCAATGGACGACCACTCTGAGTGCTCACAACATTTACCTGCTTCGGGTTTGGGTCGGTATTTCCTGGCAAACCCCCTTGTGGTCGGGAATTTTGAGCACTAGCAAACTGTCCAAACTGCTTCTCCAAGTTCTGAGTCGCCAATTGATTGTTTCGAACATCTGCTGCCAATTTAGCTTGATCTGCCATGATTTGTTTTAGCATGTCTTCCACACTCATATCACTTTGCTTGGCGGCCTGCTGATTACCATGATTTTGCTGATGGTACTGTTGTCCACTACTCTGTGGTCTGTATTGGTTCTGTCCTAGTGGTTGGTTTTGATTTCTATCCCATGAAAAGTTTGGGTGGTTCCGCCAACTTGGATTGTAGGTATTTCCATAGCTCTGGTGATTTCCTCCTCGTTGAGCATTACCTACAAAAATGAACAGAGTATGGGTTTGCTCCACATACCTCGGCTCTGTGATCTCCACCTCCACATACTTCACACCAAGCTTGTGGTTGATGTACCACATTAATTTGGGCTTGTTGGGGTCCTAGTGACATGTTGCTGAAATGAGTAGTCATCATATTCTGCATTGCTGCGATCTGTGCCGACAAGGCTGTCACTGCATCCATTTCCAACATTCCAGCAGTCTTCTGTACGACCGGTTTAGCTCCTCCGCCATTCCACTCGGGGTTACCCTGTGAAATTCTATTGAGTAATGTAAACAGCTCAGCATATGTCTTCTCCAAAGCTTGTCCACCTGCAGCAGAATCCAGTAAAATTTTGGTGTTTGGTTCCAACCCTCCAATGAAGGTGTGGACCAACACTTCATTAGCTTGATGGTGATGTGGGCAGCTTAGCAGTAGGGACTTAAACCTGTCCCAAGCCTGGTACAAATTTTCCCCTCCTTTTTGTCGGAAGCTTAATATGTCGCTTCTCAGCTTGGCTGTTTTACCGGAAGGAAAAAACTTTATCAAAAACTTTTGAGCAAGATCATCCCAAGTTGTTATGGAATTCGCGGGCTCAGAGTTCAGCCATCTTTTTGCTTCCCCCAGCAGAGAAAAAGGGAATAATGTGAGCCTCACATAATCAGAGTTCACTCCCATTGGAGTGTATGTGTCACTGATCTCGAGGAAATTCTGGATATGCACTCGTGGGTCCTCATGAGACAGACCAGTGAACTGCCCGTTTGTGTGCAATAGTTGCACCATGTTCTGCTTCAATTCAAAGTTTCCACCAGCTGCAGGTTTCTGAATACTTGAGGTAACATTGGTGGTTTGTGGGATTGCCACATCCCTCACTTTCATTTCTGCCATTTCTACCGGTGGGTCTTGACCCTTCCTTTTTTTTGAAGTTTATGGTCCACTAGCCACAAGAGGAACAGGACAAGTGAGTCTTCTTTGCCTTCTCCGGTAACGAATAAATCTCTCCGGTTCAGCTAAGGGCTCTACCAAGTCCTGGTTGTCTTCCAGTGTGCAAACCTGACACAACCTGTGAAATGAAGAGCCAAGATCAAGTTGTCAACACTTGTAAAAAAAATTATATCCTCAAAAATTATAAATCTGCCGATTTTAAAGTCCCTGGCAGCGGCGCCAAAAACTTGTTGGTTCTTGAAATCGCACGCAAGTGCACGTGGTCACTTTAGTAGTACAGCGATTCTTTCGAGCCGAATTATCGAATCCAAGGGACTTCCAATCACAGACAACAACGTTGTTAGGTTTAAAATAACTTTACTTATGTGTTAAACAATTTTAGAAACTGGTTTATAATCACTAAGTTGAACAATCTCACACATTAAGTACTACAATCAAACAGTTTTACATAAGCGAATTTCACAATATGGAAAAGTAATCTAGGATTGCAGCATAACTCGATTACTGGCATAAAATTACTTGTATCCTAGCATTCGACAAACTAAAATCATTATGGATTTGCAAGGTTCCTTTTACGATCATGGTCTCCCAACCTCTAATCGCCTACCACCATTGACAGCCTAACTACATCGTTGAGCGGGGATAGACATGAACCAATGGCGGATCATTAAGCTATCTTCTTGCATATTAAGCAAGTGCGGTATATAGGTATATGACTACCCTATATGCAAAACACTCTAATTTCACTCTAGAGTGAACACACTTCCCACATTCTTTAGCTTTATCCCTCCATTCATCTCCCGAGTTCAAGAGTAGACAACAAGTGTATCTTAATGTTGATCATGCATTAAGATAGTTAAACAAGAATGTAAGCATAAATCACAAGAAAGCCCATCTCATGCTAGAAACAAATACTAATATACCATAAGTTGTAGCTACAACCCTAGAAAAAGGGACTTAGCTACTCATTGAACAAATAATCATCAAGCAATATTTATGGATTGTGAAAGAGTTTACCAAAATGGAAGAGTAGAAAAAAAGCCCTAGAAAGGGTTTTTTCAAGTCGCCCAAGTCGCTACTCTCTCGTCTAATTTCGAACTGAACTCCTATGAAATAATACACTTAAACTATTTATAGTCAAAATAAAACACGTGGCCGATTTCTGGTGTCCAGGTCCGCGACGCAGACCTGTTCCCTCGCCTATAGTTGCACGCAGATGAACCAGGTCCGCGACGCGCCCCCATCGCGCACTCTTCTGTTAAGTGGAATTCCATCTCTGCCTACGCGTTGTGGCTCCGCGACGCGGATATTCGCTCGCGTGGTGTATTCTCCAGCTTCTATTTTCCGACCTCTGATCAGGTGCCCTATTTTGGCTCATTCTTCTTTGTTTTTCACCCTGAAACATCTAATCATATTGGTTAGACGAAGCTACATCAAAAGACCCTCAAAATATAATTCCGACTACTAAAATTGCTCTCAACTTAGCTATATATATGGGATAAATTGGTCATTAGGCGCATAAATACGCCCAAGATCACCTAGTATGAAAATTATTAATGAATTTTTAGACATTTTTCAGTTCTTAGAGTTATTGAAGACAATTGTTCTTGAGCTTTGAAGATTTGAAGGTTTACAATTCCAAGAAATTGGAAGTGGGTCTTGAAGAATCTTCATCCTTGAAATGTTTAAAGACATTTTCTATCATACCCATTTGATGGAAACACTTTTTGGTATCGATTTCTATCTCTTTATCATATCTAGCTGAAACCCCAATTCTTAGGGTGTGATTATGTGAATATGGGTTAAATTTACTGTTGGGTATTGCTCATTGATAGTCTATTTGTTGTTTAAATGTGATTTCGTTTAGTAGTTGTGTTTGAACTTAATGGGATTGTAATTGCAAATACGATTTCATTTTCGTGTTTTTGGATTGCGAGAGAGAGAGGATTTAAAACCAAAACTACTAAATCGATAGCATGTGGTTATTGGGTCGTTGTGGGTTCAGCTCGAGAGAGTGAATCCTAGACCTTCTCCCACACATTCAGCTCGAGAGAGTGAATAGGCTAAGGCGAAGGTTGTGCTTAATTGCTGCAAATCGGTGTTCGAGAGAAACCGATTTGATTCGGGGTAAATTGCTCGAGAGAAAATTTACCCCCACTAAAGTTTAGCTTAGTTACAAATGTTCAGCGATTTACTATCAATAGTATTTACCGATTGTTTATTTTAGCTCATATTCCTATCATATCCCAAGAATCCCGTCTCCCTAATTCGCATCTTTATATTCTTGTTATTTTTGTTTATTAGTTGAATACAAAACCCCCCATTGATAATTGACATTCATGTCACTTCTTGATTTAGTATGCTTTTACTAGTAAATATTTATAGCTATGATTGACTAGAACATAATTTTACTTTTCTACTTGATTCTCAACTACTAACTACTCCCTTGGGAGTCGACCCCAACCCATTCGATTGGGTTATATTACTACATGCGATCGTTGGCACTTGAACTGGAAGTAGTGTCCTGATACGTGAAATTAATATACGAAATACATAGTTCAGTTATCATTCTAGGAACAACATACAATTTCCCAATATCAATGATAGATAAACATGAATGTAATAATCACAAGTGGTCCTCTCATGGAACCCACACCCAAACTGTTAGTCTGTCGGAAGGTGACACCCGATCCAATATACATGTGTCGGAACGTGACACCCGGTCCAATATATGTGTCGGAACATGACACCTGATCCAATATATGTGTCAAAATGTGACACTCGATCCAATCAACACAACCACAATCACAATCACACCTATAATGAACAGTACTCATAGTCATACAATCAAGTAACAGGTCCATGGAATGCCTTGTTCACACACAATCATTTCATTAGATTTGATTAACATTTCCTTATTCACATACATGCACGCATACAATAAAGCAATTAACCAGCATATATCACACAGCAGGAAATAAAACTATCACTCACCTCGAAACCAAGCCTAAATACTCCTATGACACCTAGGCCTTCCATTTCCGAATTATTTCAGCTTGTTCTTGGTCTATAATTAAGTAATTAATGCAAGGATCAATAAACAATGTCTAATTTACCCGGATAATAATCAAACTATTAATCCAAGGCCAAACCCAAGATCCTAATACTCAACTAAGGCTTTTCCTACCATCAACTTTAGGCTAACCCCCCCCCCCAATGATAATTGCCCAAGATTCTAAGTTTTAGGAGTCGAAATATGGATTAGGAGAGTAATTTCCTTACCTTTAGCGCTAGAAATTGTGGAAAACTGTCAGGGAATTCTTACTAAGTGTGGAACTACGAAGCAACTGACCGACAGTAGGTCAACCCACGGGTCGTCCTGCACATCCGTCGATGGATTCAGAGAGTTGAAGTTCCAGTACCTAATGAAAATCTTAAGTATGGAGCCACGGAAGGGGACCAATGGACCATAGGTCAACCCACGATCCGTAAGTCGAGTGGTCAACTGAAGCCGCGTTTCAGACAGCTTATTTCCTTATTTTGTTTTCTTTTTATTTAGGACTTGTTTTCTATAAATAGGAGTTATAAACCTTGTTTTTGGGGGTTAGACAACATTGTATACTTCTAGTTCTTGGTATTTTGTTGGTATTACTTTGCAAACTTTAGCAATTTGATTTCCGGATTTCGTTCTATAAGATTATCACTTTGCAATTCAATTGAAGATTTTGGGTTTCATCTATTCTATTTGTAAGTTCATGAATTCTTTCTTCTTAAACATGAATTGTGAACTCTCAAGCATGAGTAGCTAAATCCACAACTAGGGTTGTGGGAACCATGAGAAATTAACAAAGTATGAATAATAACTAAGTAATTTCTGAATAGTGTTGATGCATGTATTGTTAATTCTTTCGTTTAAAAGTCTTTTTAACAGTTGCAAACATTAGAAATCGCCTCGTTCCTACTTGCCGAACCAAGGAGGTAATGAATGAGAAAATAATTAACAACAGAGATTTAATGGATACTATCTAATAGTCTACTGCCAATTGGTGCTAGGGTGAAAACTAAGTCATACACATGTAGCATACACATGTAGCCAGACCAAGGTGCGAGGTGAAATTCCCTACTTGGAGGACCAATCACTTAAGGATACCTAACTTACCAACTTTGCATGCAAAACACTAGGAAAGGATTACTATTATTAGGATTATTGTGTTAAGAGCTTATGGGGAACACATATGCCCTAGTTTCTCTCTCATATTGATAACTCAAAGTTTGAATCCTGCTTACTTGTTACTTAATCAATAATATGTTACTTGCTTACAACCCCCCCCCCCTTTATTTACTTGCCTCGAAAATAGTTTGACTAAATGGATATAATAATGAGTTAAGTTTAAGTCTGAACTATATTCCTCGTGGGATCGACCCCAACCTATAAGTTGGGTTCTTTATTTGACAACGATCGCTTATACTTCTTTAGGGAGGTGTAATTTGAGCGTATCAATTACCCTTTGACCTTTTGTTGTTTTTTGAAGTTTCAATCGATGTTGCTACTTTAGCATGTTACTAATAGCCATGAATGATTCAGCAATGCGGTGCATGTCTAGGAAAGCAATTGAATTGGAACAGATCCATTCGAGTAGAAAGAAAAGTATTCATTAAATAATAAACTTGTACACACAAGCCGGCTATTGCACTAACCATATTGGCATATAGTGTAATTATGTGTATGAAGTTAAATATGAACTCGAGTTAACCTCTTTAAGAGGATGAGGGATTGAATAAGTAACTACTAAAGCAGTGAATGGAGTTTGGGGTATTGTGAGTAATAGTATCCAAATATGAGTAGTGAATTCCTTCCACATGTGATTGAATTCCTATGTGGGGCTTGTAAAACCTTAAGGGTAAGCTCTTGATGCTCATAGGTCACACGAACTATTTGTCGTATGAATTGTGTGTCTAGTTGATGTTATGGTGGCTTGGGTCTTGTCTGCCATGTGCGAAGTGGGAGATGTAAGTTTTGAGTCGTGGATCACCCATGTGGATTGACCCAACTCGAAGTTGTTGTTTGTAAAAAAAAAAAAGAGAAAAGAGAAGATAAGTGTTAATTTAAAATAAGGGTGGGAACAGTTACATAGTAACTGCTCCAACGTACACAATCCCTTATTTTAAATAAAAGCTTTATGCTCTTCAGAAAAAAAAGAGAAGACAGCAAGAATAGAAACAAGAATAGTAAACATTATCATTCTTAGATCAAAGACATCCAACGTAAAAGGACATTTAGTTTGTGAATCAAACATTGTTTCATAGTTGATTCAAAGAGGGACTTGAGTGCAATCCTATCAAAGTAGCAAAATCAACCACTACAAAATTAAGATACACTACTCGTCGATTTTGCTCTATATTTCTTACACATACATTAAAAGAATTAAAAACACAACTATTTTTATTTATTTTTAATTATATATAACATAAATAGAAATAATAAGGTCAAACACGATTTTTTTTAAAAATAAACAAATATACATTCCTAAATTTTAGGCCTACAAATATTGTAAAAAGAAAAGGATAAATATGAATTGAAGAAGTATCCATCGTGCATGCAGGGAAGAGTTATTTCAGCCACATATTTATCCTTAGTTAGTTAATATATTTTTTTCCTTTTCTGATTTTATTTTCTTCTTTTCTTTATTTAAAATTGAAAAGTATCATTTTCCTTAAAACAGATTTTTAGATTTAAAATACTTAGATTTTAATTTTTTTCAAAAAGACTTCATCGTGTGTATGTGGAGTAATTATTTTAGCTACATATTTAAAAATAGTTAGTTAACATTTTTTTTGTAATTTTTATGATTTTATCTTATTCATTTTTTTTTTGTTTAAAATTAAAAAGTGTCCCTCTCTTTTAAAATATTTTTAGTTTTTTAATTTCATATTTAAATTCATTTTGTTAATTAAATATAAATTATGTTTTAAAAGACTTCATCGGTATGGAGTAGTTACTTTAGTCTTTTTTTATAGAATTAAAAAATATTCTTATCTTTTAAAAAGATCTTCAAATTTTAAATATTTTTAATGTTTAATTTCAAAATTTAAATTAATATTTTGAATTCAATATTTTCAAATATTTATGGTAAATCTAAGATGAAAAAAGAGCACTTATCTTTCTCTCTCTTTTTTTAATATTATCTTTAATATATTTTTAAGTTTTAATGTTACCTTTAAAATATTAAAATTTCAAAATATTTTTAATATTTTAAAAAATTTAAAAAAATATGTGTTATTTACGGTAAAGTTTATTATTCAAATCATGCCTATTGTAATTTGTTGAAAACTTTGGAAAATTATGTATAGTGCCAAGTATGACAATAAGAGATCTTCCTTTGTTAGAACTTTCTATGGTATTAACTGTGATGATATTCACAATAACTACTCATTTGTTATAGGGCCTTACAAATGGAGAGATTTATATAATCATTGATACAACCAAATATCATATTAGGTGCATGAAAGTGAATGGAACAGATCACTTTCATTGTCATAAATATAAATTATCTTTAAAATATTTTTTATTTTAAATTTTGGCTTTTAAAATAGTTTTATTAATTAAATATAAATTATGTTTAAAAGACTTCATCATGCATGGAGTAGTTATTATAGCCACATATTTATAATTAGTTAGTTAAATATAAATTATGTTTTAAAAGACTTCATTATGCATGGAGTAGTTATTATAGCCACAAATAGGAAGTTAATGTACATGAATTTTTTAGTTTATTTATTTTTCATTTTTTTTAATGTGGAGTTTAATAAAGGGCCAGTTAACCATCTTTTAAACAGTTTAATTTGAATTTGAATTTTAAATTAACTAAATTATAAATTAATATTAATATGTTTACTTAAGAATATGTTCAATTCATATTCATAATTAAATAATATGATTTATATGTTGAAGTTTTATAGACTTTAATCCTTATTTTTAGATAAAATAGAAGTAAAAAGTAATAAATATCTTTTTAATTAGTTTTTAAAAGTTCAAGCGGTAATTAAAGGTATTTCATTATTGTTTTATAGTTGCTATTAAAAAGGGGTAAAAAAAAAACTTGATTTACTATTTTGTAGTAACCATATTTAGTGAGTTTTCAAATAAATATCAATTTATATTTTTTTAAATTATAAACTCACCTAAATTTTTACTTTGTAAAAATAATTGTCTAGTTTAATTTTTTAATTTTTTTGTTGGACATTGAGTTTTTATTTTCTAATTTATTTTTCAGTAATTGCGAGTATAAATTTGTGGAACCATTCCAATTTTTGTTTTTGGAAGAATGTTGATTCAACGTGTCTATTTTTTTAAGTATTAATTATTTTTCTTTTCAGTTAAATTATGTCAAAATTTGATTTTTTTTTTTTAAGAAAGCAAAAAATACATAAAGTTAATATGAGTATTATGAATTTTTTTGGTTTATTTATTTTTCATTTTTTTTAATGTGCAATTTAATATATGGACAATTAATCATATTTTTAAAAAGTTAATTTTAAATTTTACATTAACTAAATTCAAAATTAATATTAATATGTTTACTTAAGAATATGTACTATTCATATTCATAATTGAATAACCTGGTCTATGTGTTGAAGTTTTATAGACTTTAACATTTATTATTATTTTTTAGATAAAATCGAAATAGGAAGTTAATGTACACTTAAAAGAAATTGATTTTTTTTTCCTTTTTTAATGTGCAATTTAGTGGAAAAGATAATGTCAAGATTAATTATATATATATATATAACAATTGCAAATATTTAATTATTATTAGGATTGTAACAATTACAGAAAATCAATTAATTTAATTATCAAAAGACAAACAAACATTATATGTGATAAACAGTAAGGTTATATTTGCTATTAAACAGGGATAAAAAAGCTTGATTTACTGTTTTGCAATTACTATATTTAGTGATTTTCAATTAAATATCATTTATATATTTTTTATTATAAACTCAAGTAAATTTTAAAGAATTATATATACACACATCGTAGTTTTAAATCTATAAATTTAATTTTAAATGTCAAATTATTATTATTTTTACCGTCTTTTCCATCTATTTCTATGTTTGCAGTTTTTAGTTTTCTTTTTTAACTATTTAAAATTCAGTTTTAAATTTATTTTTCACGTGTTTTCTTTTTTAATTATTTCCAAATTTTGTTTTATTTTTAATTATTTTAAAATTCAAATTAAAAAAACAGTAACCAATTTTAATTTTAGGAAAAAAGAAACATGGAATTATTTTAGTTGACTACTATTTTTTCTTTTTGGCTAATTTTAGATACATATATTTTTTTAAATTAAATTATTTTTTGAATTTTTAAATTATTGAATTTTATGGTTCTGACACATGGCACTTTTTTATTTTTTATTATTATATATAGATAGATATAGAAGATATTATAATTATTAAAATATAATAACTTTTTACTATTAATTTTTACCAATTAATCATTTCAAGAAACGGAATATCGACGAATGTGATAAATAAATAAATAAATAATGGTGATACAGATTAGTTTGCTAGAATTATTGTAGTTAATTTTAAATTTGAATTGAAAATAAGTTATTTTATTGTTACGTGCTCCTAAAATTTAGCACCATTATTTATATATCATGTATAATTTTAATTTTAACTTTTACATTTTTAAAATTCATTAAAAAATATTTTGCAGTTAGCAATTTATTAGGAACAAATACAGTCAATGATTCAATTTTTAAAAAAAATTAACGTAAACAAATTTTAAAGAAATTAAATTAAAACAGTCAACAGTTTTTAAGGTAAACCAAATTTAAAAACTGTTTTTAATTTATGTTTTTTTAAATGTTTTATTTTTAAATTTTTTATATATTATTTAATATATCTACAAATTTTGTGGTGCTGACACGTATGCGTTATCACATCTACTATTATATAGATATATATAGATTTTGATTGGGGTTCATTGGGTTTGTGTTTGTGAACTTGCAGTTGAATTTACAAGTTAAATTGAGAAAAAAATTATTTATTGGGAATGAATTTTTTGGTTCTTAATTTGTGACCAAATATGAAGAAGAGGGCTATTTGAAATTTTTCAGAAATTACAAAATTGATCTATTTGATTTGCTTATTTTTAACACTTAATTTCGTACGTGGAAAACAAAATGATGTGGAATTTCATGTGTAATCGAGTCTCTTACACGCACACCGGAGGAGAAAAGGGTTTAAAATGTGGTGTTCTGATGGGTTTAAGGGTTTAGGTGGCTAAGTGATAAGTAAGAGGGTTCAACTGACAAACGAAACTAAGTACAGGGGTCTCCCAAATAATTTCACCTAAAATAAATGACGAGAGTTAGGTAGCAGGATTCAATTTTGCAGATTTTATTTTTAAAAGTTGAAGAGTGTTACTGAAGGTAGATTTTATTCAATTTGTTCATGTCTATATTGAAAGTAACATCGTGGCTGATTCTTTAGTGCCGATTAAGGCATATTGTAGCATGTTTTTTAATTAGAACAAATTAATTAAGGCCAATTCATATTTCATTATTTAAGTTTGTATTGTACATGCTAATTATATATTTGAACATAGTGTGAATCAAGTCTGAATACATGTGTACACTTATACAACACTTTTTCTTCTCTTATCCCTATAATCGATGAACTTTGTACTTACATTGTTTATTTATTCAAATGAAACCATATTATGATAAGGTTCATAACAACATCTACACTTCATTGGTAAGTTGTAAAAGATATAATATTTCAAGTTTAGGAAGAGTTGGTTTTTTTTCATATCTGTTTATGCATTACTATTTAATAAGGATCGGTGAGAACTAAAATATACCTTTGATGTTCCAATGCTAGAGCACCGTTATTTGTTATGTCTGAATCCAGTGGAACGAAGTAACTATCTTCAAAAAGTATTTCCTTCCTAAACATTTTCATTAGAAAATCAGTTCATCCTCATTAAAAAAAATGTGTCTGTTATTTGTCATTTGCTTAAAAGGGTTCTATTAATTATTAAATGGACCTTGTGATTGCACTAGAGCATCCTATCCTAAAAGAACAAAATTATGTTAGTAATGAAACTGCATAAATGTTAGTTATATCAATACTTTCTTAATTTCTCCATTTGTCAAGAGGTCATGTCGAGCTAGGCTAGGTCACAATAATTTATTAAACTCACCTCTGATGATGCAATGCTAGAGCAACGCTATGTGTTGTGTCTGGCGCACCATAATTTTTATGTCAGACACATTGTTATTTATCGTGTATGGTGTCAGCGAAATGATGTCACGGTTTCAACAAGTATTTCCTCATAAAACATTTTCATATGAAAATTAGTACGCCTTCATTAAAAAATGTAGATAAAAAATTTTAAAATATAATAATATTCTCAGCTTACATTCTTTATCGGTCCAGACATATCAGTGATTCATATGACAAGAATATCTAGAACAACATCCCTATAATTCCAGAAAACTTAGGAGGACAAGCACATATTTAAAAATGAATATTACTTCAAATTTATTTATATTTTAAAGAAAAAGTCTTTTTACTTAATTTAATCAACAAATACAAATGATTCTTCACAATAAACCTATCTGAAATGATAATATTTAAATTATGATTCGTATGGTTCTACCCCATGGATGGCTTCTTGTTCACATTCTTAGAAGCAATTCACAAAAGAGTAGTGACGGCCGCGATAAATAATTTCTACCTTTATATCAATTTTTTGATTCATGATTTCAATTATGTGACGCGAGATAATGTGAGAGATGTGAAAGATTGAATCTCACTTACTTTTTATGCCATGTTGTAATATAGAAATACTTGACCAAAGGATTAACATGGCCACTTTTCATAATCTCAAATTTGAATGACTAGTCCTTTCAGTGTTGTCCTCTTTTTGTCATTTCATTATATCTCTTCTTCCTTATTGAAATCCCAAGTTTTTCATTGAAAAGAGAAAATGAACGAGGCAAAATTAAATCTTAGGAGGATATGAAAATGAGTGGAAGAAGAGTTGAATGATTCAACAGACTTGATAGAGAAAGAAAACAAGGGCAATAGAAGATATTGTTGCATTCACCTCTTCTAGTGGTTAACGTAGCATCTCAATTTATACATTGATTCCTAGGTTTAAACTTTATGGTATAATTCAGGCCTATGTTCCTTCAGTCCATAGGACATACCAACCATGTGATCTCTATCCTTGCCCCACTCATTGTTAGTGTCATTCAGATTAGAGTCAACGAATTTAACTATTCGACTTACACCTTCTTTGGCCGACAGAAGACCCTAATTTCCACATTTGTATACAACTTTGTGGTTAGGTATAACAATTATGTTAATTTTTTGCGTTATGGAGACTCAGGAGTTCGTCTTGTTTAATATTGGTGTTCTTTTCATTGGAATGTTGATATAAAAATTACATTAGGTGATTGATATATACATTTAAGAATGGGGAATCAAATGAAGATATATAGAAGGAGACTAGTTTAGGAGGAAATTTCTGCCAAATGATGGTATTGATGAGATCGTATAGTTAGGGGATGCTACATATTAAAGTCAAGAAACTGTGCAAATCATATTTAGGATCTTGTGGTTTATTTTTCTGTAGTATTCCTTATATATGTTGGTATGTAGTTGTAATAATGTATGAAAGAATAGATGAATTGATATAATTTGAAATTCTAAAACTTCAAATACATTATGAATTTGTCAATTATGAAAGTTGAAAAATTAATCTAATACGAAAGTTGAAGAATTTGTCTAATACAAAAGCTGAAAATTTTGTTACTTGTCCATTATAAAGTGTCCCCTAACCTCTCTTGGAAGATCATAAAAGGATTAATAATTCTTGTATATATTCAAGATATATATAATGAAAAATGATATAGATTTTTAAAGATGACTAAAATCTTCGGATAATATTTTTCTAAATATCATACACTGCAAGTTGTAGTTTTTGCTTTGTAAATAAAACATTCTTCGTTGAAATAAGATGAATTCAAAAAAATTATATTGATGCATAGGATGCATGTATGGCACATGAGATCCACATACCATGCACGAGATGCACCTACAAAGCATGAGATGCACATATCATGCACAAAATGCATGTACAACGTACAAAATGCACGCACCACAAATGAGATGCACGCACAACGCATGAGATGCACGTGTTGCACTTATTCTACCTTGACTTCAAAAATTGATCGCAAGGGTGTGGTTTGTTATTTGGGTAAAATAGCATAGAAAAAACATACACCATGTGCTTTATTGATATGTCAAAGCTAAGATGTGTTCTTTCATACAACAATACAACTATATACAATATATGATTTACATATTATTTTTGTACTTCCATATATGAGTTCCCCAGCTACACTATTTCATCACTGCCCTCTTTTGAAAGAGATATCTTCAAAAGCTAGTGACCTCTTCACGTGGATTCATTTGATCCACCATTTCTTTCTCGCCTCCTCAGGTAGCAATTTATATATCAACCACACAACACAAAAAGGGAGGAAATCCTAATCTTCATTGTGCAAAGAATTCACATAATTATTGAGTTCATGATCAATGACATGAATGAACATGCATTCATCTTCAATGATGTGCCTAGTAGTTCTGTTCCTTCAGGATATGATGCTCTCATCCAATCACATGGTCCATTTAGACGTATATAAACTCCTACTAGGGTATGAGAAAAGTTGTAGGGATATAGAAATTTTGTGCACTCAAATGATAGATAGAATCTTCATTAGCTCAAGCTAGGAATAGACCTAATAAACAAACCTAGAAATATTGAAAAAAATTATATATATTATTTCAATAATAAAAATGTCTTTAAGAGAAATCTAACCATAAAAAAAGAAATTATGAAATACCTGAGCCAAAAACATGTGGAAATTAGTATCCATAGACGAATAGACCTAATAAACAAACCTAAAAATATTGGGGAAAATTATATATATATATATATATATATATATATATATATATATATATATATATATATATATATATATTATTTCGATAATAAAAATGTCTTTAAAATAAATCTAACTAAAAAAGAAATTATGAAGTACCTGCGCAATAAACATTCCTACACGCGTGGAAATTAATATCTCTCGTCGGCCAAAGAAGGTGTAAGTCGTACAAGTAAATTCGGTAACTACAACCCGATTTACTCTAGCAAAGAGTCGTGATAGAAATATGATTGAAGGAACATAATCCCAAAGTATACTATCGAGTCTAAGCCTATGACTTCTTGTATTAATTGGAACTATGTTAACCACTAGAAGGGGTGAATGCGGCAATCTCTTCCATTGCCTCTTGTCTTCTCTCTCTATTGAGGTTGTTAAGTCTTGCATCTCTACTTTCACTTCACTTCTTCTTATCGTTTTGAGAGCCACTTTTGCCTCTTTCATTCTCTTTTTCTCAATGAGAAACCTTGGGGTCTCAGTAAGAATTATATAACGGAATCACTGGAATGGAAAAAAATCTACTACACCAAAAAATCTATTTTAGATTATGGGAAATGGACAAGTTGATTCCTTTGGTCAGAGTGTTTTCACATTGCAACATAATTGCTTAATGTAAGTGCGATCCAGTTTTTCATGTCTCCTAGATTAAGGTCACGACATATGACGAAAATCACCTATAAATTATTAAATTTTCTCAGTAAGATATGCAATGTAAGTGGATTAAGAACTTCTAAAACATATAAATATACAATTAAAGTGTAAAAATTTCAACATGTTATAGGAACGATATACCACATCCGATGATTGATAGGTCTACTAATGCCACAACCTCATTTGGTAACCAAGCCACAAAAGTTTCTTCCAACTAAAAGGACAGACCTGATAATAAGTATCGACTTCCTTCCCCAGCACTAGATAAGTGCACGGGTAATCCATGCTAATGAAATGATCGAGACTTGCACAATAGATGTGAAGAGAATGAACCAGATATTGAGATAAACTAAAAATTATTTGTCATGGCCAATGAATTAGACTTGCACAATAGATGTGAAAAGCATGAACCGGATAATGAGATAAGCGCAAAAGATATTTGTCATGGTCTTCATTACTCTTAGTGGATTTCTTCTAAGAATGTGACCAAGAAGTTATCTGTGGTGGTAATACCACCTTAATTATAATTTAAAACCATAAATGTTTAGTGTGGAAAATTGAGGAGCGTGCGAGACATACAAGGCAACAGAAATTATTGGAATTATAATTCCACGATAACTATTCAAAAATTAAGAATAATTAGCCTAAAGTTTTGTCAAATAATTTTAAAAAATGGAATTAAAAAAAAGGGGAAATGAAGGAAAAATAAAGTTATTGAATGAAAAATGAAATTAAGAGGATTAATTGAAATTGATCCACTTTTCAAGGGTCAAATCGTGCTAGGTTGGGTTAAAAAATCAAAACATTTAAAATATCATGCACGAGATGCACGTATAGCGCACAGAATGCATGTAGCACACACGAGATGCACGTGCTTCACTTATTCTACCTTGACTCCAAAACTTGATCGCAAAGGCGTGATTTGTTATTTAGGTAAAAGAGTATAAGAAAAAACATACAACATGTTAATTGTTAATATGTCAAAGCTAAGATGTGTTCTGTCATACAACATATATATATATATATATCCTTTGCGGAGTACCAGAAAAAGAGATGAATTAGCGGATCATAGGGCTAAGTCAAAGCATGCCTAAACCTTCTTCGTCGGAGACTGAGTTAATATACAATCCCACTTTGGAGACTTCTCTTCGGGATAGGTCGGATATGGTGCCACAAATTGTAGTCTAGTCGGCATACGTCGATTCTTTGCTGGAGAAGCCTAGATCACTAGTTTTGGACTATCGAGAAACCCCCCTTTGCCTGCATCCCTGGAACTTGCTTTGCTTTTTTGCTTTAATGTTAAAAATATGATTTGCATATCTTTTTACTTTCATATATGTGTGCTCCCCATCTACAATGTCTCATCACTATCCTCTTTTGGAAAATATATCTTAAAAAACTAGTGACCTCTTTACATAGCTTCATGTGATCCACCATCTTTTTTTTCTCGCCTCCTCAATTAGCAATATATATATATCAACCACCCAACACAAATAAAATGAAAATTCAAATCTTCATTTTGCAAATATTACACTTAATTTTCGAGTTCATGATCAATGACATGAATGAGCATGCATTCATCTTCAAAGATATGCCTAGTAGTTTAGTTCTTTCAAGATATGATGCTTTCATCCAATCACGTGGTCCATTTAGAGCTGAATAAAATTCCACTTGGATATGAAAAAAGTTGTGGAGATATAAGAATTTTTTGCACTTAAATGATTGATAGGATCTCTATTAGCTCTAGCTAGGAATAGACCTAATAAACAAACCTAGAAATATAGGAAAAATTATATATATTATTTCAATAATAAAAATGTCTTTAAGAGAAATCTAACCACTAAAAAAAGAAATAACGATGTACCCGAGCCAAAACCATGCCTACACATGTAGAAATTAGTAGCCACAGATGAATAGACCTAATAAAAAAATTTGAAAATATTGGAAAACGTTATATATATTATTTCAAAAATAAAAGTGTCTTTAAGAAAAATCTAACAAAAAAAAATGATAAAGTAGTTGAGCCAAAAACATGCTACACATGTGGAAATTAATATCCTCCGTCATCCAAAGAAGGTGTAGTTGTATAGGTAAATTCGATGATTATAATTTGATTTACTCTAGCAAAGAGCCGTGATAGAAATATCATATAGATTGAAGGAACATAGGCCCAAAGTATACCATCGAGTCTAAACCTATAACTTCTTGTATTAATTTGGACACTATGTTAACCATTAGAAGGGGCAAATGCGACAATCTCTTATATTGCCTCTTCTTTTCTCTCTATCGAGGTTGCTAAGTCTTGCAGCTTTGCTTCCACTCCACTTCTTCTTATCCTCCCGAGAGATACTTTTGCATTGTTCATTCTCCTTTTCTCAATGAGAAACCTTGGCGTCTCAGTAAGAAAGAGGCATGAAATTACTGGAACAGAAAAATGGCTACTACACTGAAACACCTATTTGAGATTATGGAAAGTAGACAATTGATTTCTTTGGTAAGAATGTATCCACATTGCAACATAATTTCTAAATGTAAGTGAGATCCACTCTTTCATTTCTCCTACATTAAGTTCACGGCATATGACGAAAATCACCTGTAAAACATTAAATTTCCTAAGCATGATATGCAATGTAAATGGATTAAGAACTTCTAAAACATAAAAATAGACAATCAAAAAGTAAAAATTTCAACTGTTTATATGAATGATATGCTACATCCGATGATTGAGAGGTCTACTAGTGCCACAAGCTCATTTGGGAACCAAGCCACAAAAGGCGTTTCAAACAAGGAGAAGGACAAACCAGATAATAAGTATTGGATTCTTTCCCCAACATTTGATAAGTGCATGAGCAAATCCTTACTAATGGAATGAACAAGACTTTCACAATAAAATTGAAGAGCATTAACCTGATATAGAGATAAACTCAAAATTATTTGTCGTGGCCAATGAATGATAATTACACAATAGATGTAAAGAGCATAAGACAAATAATGAGATAAGCACAAAAGCTATTTGCCGTGGTCTTCTTTACTCTTAGTGGATTTGTTCTAAGAATGTGACCAAGAAGTCATTCGTTGTGGTAGTACCACCTTAATTATAGTTAAAACCATAAATATTTAGTGTGAAAAATCGAGAAAAGTATGAGACATACAAGGCATAAAAAATTACATGAATTATAATTCCATGACAACTATTCAATAAATTAAGAATAATTAACCTGAAGTTTTATCAAATAATTTAAGAAAATGGAATAAAATAAAAGGGAAATAAAGGAAAAAATAAGAATATTGAATGAAAAAATGAAACTATAAGGATTAATTGAAATTGATGCACTTTTAAGGGGTCAAATCAGGCTAGGCTAGGTTATAAAATGAAAACATTTAAAATATCACGCACGAGATGCACGTACAGTGCACGAAATGCTTGTATCACACACGAGATGCACGTATAGAACACGAGATGCACGTGTTGCACTTATTCTACCTTGACTCCAAACATTGATCACAAGGGTGTGGTTTGTCATTTAGGTAAAAGAGCATAGGAAAAAATATACACCATGTGAGTTGTTAATATGCCAAAGCTAAGATTTGTTATGTCATATATATATATATATATATAAAAGGAAATCTACAAAAAATCAAAGTGCAAGATCCTATAAATATGATTTACATTTATTTTTTTACTTTCATATATGTGCTCCCCAGCTACATTGTCTCATCACTGCCCTCTTTTGGAAGAAATATCTTCAAGAACCTATGACCTCTTCACATAGCTTCATTTCATCCATCATTTTTTTTCTCGCCTCCTCATGTAGCAATATATATATCAACCACCCAACACAAAGAAGGCAAAGATCCAAATCTTCATTGTGCAAAGAATCCACATAATTGTTGAGTTCATGATCAATGACATAAATGAGCATATATGCATTCATCTTCAAAGATATGCCTACTAGTTTTGTTTCTTAAGGATATGATGCTCTCGACCAAATCACATGGTTCATTTAGACGTGAATAACTCCTACTAAGGTATGAGAAAAGTTGTGGAGATATAGGAACTTTGTGCACTCAAATGATAAATGGGATCTCCATTAGCTGTAGCTAGGAATAGACCTATATGTATTGATTATCGACAATTGAACGAGGTCATTATAAAGAATAATTATCCCTGACAGAGGATTGATGACTTTTTTTTTATCAACTCCAGGGTGCTAGTTTCTCCTGAAAGATTGATCTTCAATCAAGATATCATCAATTGAAAGTAAGAGAAAGTGAAATTCCAAAGATGACTTTTCAAACTCAGTATGGTCACTATGAGTTCTTAGTGATGTCACTTTGCTTGACAAATGCCCACATAGCTTTCATGGACCTAATGAACAAAGTGTTCAAGCAATGGTTTGATATGTTTGTGATCGTGTTTATTGATGATATATTGATTTACTCACAAAGATGAGCGTGTCGGTCATCTAAGGATTGTATTGAAATACCTCAAGGATGATTATCAGTTGTTTGCTAAGTTTAGCAAGTGACTATTTTAGTTGAGGTCTGTTGCATTCCTTGGCCAAATTATTTCCTATAAAGGTATTCAGGTTAATCCTAAGATGGGTAAGGCAGTTAAGAATAGGCCTAGACCTCTTTCCCCTTCAGATATTCAAAGTTTATTGGGTTTGTCTAGTTATAATAGAAGGTTTGTGGAAGAGTTTTCTTCTATTGCTTTGCCTTTGACTACTTTGACTCAGAAAAAGGTGAAATTTCAATGGTTGGAAGCTTGTGAGAAAGATTTTCAAGAGTTAAAGAATCGATTCGCTTTGTCACGACCCAAAGTATACCCTAGGCGTAACATGATGTATTAAACCCCAAGAGGCCCTACACAAGCCACTTAGCATACATCATACAAGATAATAGAATTTTAAAGAATTCAACAAGACAGTCTTATATCATAAAGAGTTTGACAAAAGCGAAAGTCTAACATAAATCTCAAATCCATCTAGTACATCATTAGGAAAGTAATTGGGATGTAACACATACATAACACACAAGTGTGAAACGAAAATGACATAAAGTAATAAAGGAGTCTCGGTCATCGGAACATAAGGACTCACTAATATTCAACTGAAGCACCCAAGGGATGTTTAGCCACAAGTGTGCGAAATAAAAGTGTTAGAACCTACATTGGTGAAACAATGTAGGCACAAATATGCATTAGTACATGGAATGTACTAAGTATAATAGCAATGCATAAGAGTTATGAAATCATGATAAAATGGACTTTACATGGCATGCAATGACCAAGTTAAATCATAAAATAACATGTTAGAAAACATAAGTCATAATCATGGTCAATGCATGCTAAACATATTTAAAACACATTTGAGAGGTACTTTTAGAAAGTAACCTTAATTCGTTATTGGGAGAAGTTTTCCATTAACCGACATAGACCATATGAGATATAACATGGAATCTGGTGTCTATCCCACACCGAAAAGAGATGTCCTTACTTGCCTAGGTAAGAGCCATAAACTTAAGCTAAGTTGTATCCACTAGCTAATGTCTATCTAAGACAATCATCCTATGGTGACACATAGTTTATGGGACATGGGTAATCGTCGCTAGTTCACTCGGTGCTAAGCATAAATCCCACGGAATAGTCATTAATCATATTCATCTTATCATCTATGAAAAGACACAATTAAGTAGCTAATCCAAGCTAGAGTTCGTTTAGAATAGCTCCTAAATCTTGATTCAAATTTAGTTGAGAAAAGCCTTTCAACCCTATGAATCCTTTATGTGAGAATAACCTTTCACAAAAACAACATTGATGCTTTACTCTCAAAGAAACCTTAAATCATTAATATAAATTCCATAGAAAGAACATACATATCTTCATAAATTCATCTTCCATAGTTCATAAACTTGATCATGTGCTCATAGTCTAAAATTCGTGGGGGCATGCATGGGTTTATATAAATTTAACTTCAAAACATGTAATTACTTCAATTCATGCATAAATAGATATAAAACAATCAATTTGATCAAAATTGAAAAGAACCCATGAAGATTGAATAAAATCCTAACTTTGATTGGATAATCTAGCTTTGTAAAATTTGAGAATTTAGGAACCCTATGGAGGAAAGGACTCCTAGGTGAATACTATCATACCTTGATGTTAAAATCCCAATAAAGATGGTGAATTAGAGACTTGAATGGAACCCTATCTCTTCTTCTTCTTCCTTAGCCTTGAGAGAATTTGAGAGGATGACTTTGGGGAGTTTTAGGAAATTTAGGAGAATGAGTTGAAAGTGGGTGATTTAAGGCTTACAACCTCTATATAGGGCTTAAGGTAGAGGGTAAAACGATGTAGCATCGAGTTAAAATAATTAGGAAAAGACCCAAAAGCCCCTTTAAAATACATACCGACTCATTGATCGTATTGGTCACCCGTAGAAAGCTTACTAGGACCCTTAATTTATCCAACTTTTGATGGAACCCATGTACGACTCGTATGTCTCCCTATGTTCCGTACATGTCAATCATAGAAACCAACTTTGACCCATAAAATTTCACTAAGTCTGGGGCTTGATAGGCTCAAATTACACTTCCTTTCAGAAGCATAAGCGATCGTTATCAAGTAAAGAACCCAACTTGTAGGTTGAGGTCGATCCCACGAGGAAAATGGTTTAGACTTTACTTTTAACCAGCAATTATATTCAATTAGTCAAATTATTTCCAGAAACAAGTAATAAAAAAGGGGGGTTGTGCTTGTGTGAAATAAATAGTAAAAACTTAATAAGTAATCAATAATTAAACTCAACTTTGGTTGTTATCAAGATAAGAGAAATAACTAGGGTATACGTGTTCCCCATAATCTCATAACGCAGTAATCCTAGTAATAGCAATCCTTTTCTAGTATATTACATGCAAAGTGATAAGTTAGGTATCTCTAAATCCTTGGTCCGGCATCTAGAGAATTTCACCCCGCACCTTGGTCCGGCTACGTGTGTATAATTTACTAACCCTTACCTTTACCTCATATTAGACATCATAATCGATGTTTGGCTTAGTTATTACTTCGCACCAATCGACACTAGCATATTAGATAGTATCACACTAAATCTATGTTGATAATTCTTTTCTTGTTAATTACCTCCTTGGTCCGGCAAGTAGTAACAAGGCGAGTTCTAACGCGTGCACTCGTTAAAAAGACTTCTAAACGAAAGAATTATCAATACATGCAAAACACTATTCAAGAATTGCTTATTTACTATTCATACTTTGTTAATCGATCATGGTTCCCACAACCCTAGTTGTGGATTTAGTTACTCATATTAGCAAGAACACAATTCATAATTGTAGATGAAGAAATCATGAACTTACTTAAAGAGAATAATAAACCCAGAAAATTTACTTGAATTGCAAAGCCAAAATCTTCAAAACGAACTTCAGAAATCAATAATTGCTAGGGTTGCAAATTAATCTCCAAAGTTACAAAGCAAAAATAGAATAATAGTGTCTAACCCCCAAAAACGAGGTTTACATGTCCTATTTATAGAAAACAAATCCTAAATAAAAAGAGAAACAAATTAAGGAAAGTTTTGTTCAGGTACGCGTCTTCGATCCACGAGACTGACTTACGGACCGTCGATCGATCTACGGTCTGTAAGTCCCTTCCGTCACTCGGGACTTAGAAAATATTTCAGCTTCCAAAATATCATCTTCTCTGAAGCAAACGACGGACAAACAGTACGGACCGTAGATCGACCTACGGTCCGTCAATCCCTTCCGTAGCTTCATACTTAGCATCTTCAAAAATCAGGTACTGGAACCCTCGCAGTCTCAATCTACGGATCAACAGTACGGTCCGTAGATCAATCTACGGACCGTCAATGGGCACCGTGGTTCCACACTTGGTCAGATTTCCCTGATTTGTCCTCAACACTTGCCTGCTGATCTACGGTCCTCACCTACGGACCGTGAATGGACCTACGGTCCGTAGATGACCTCCGTGGATGCCTTTTTCTGCATTTTCTTCAGCTGTCTCTACACTTTCGCGCCTGAACACCTTTCCTGCAAAACATGATAAAACACATAAAAACCAATATAAAAAGGCCCTAGACACACACAACTTGTAAGTGAAATGTATTAGAAATACCGTAAACTCACGGTATATCAACACCCTCAACTTAAATTCGTTGTTTGTCCTCAAGCGACGCACTAGGACTCTAAACGACACTTGTATAGAAGCAAGCATTTCTAACTCAAGCAATCACATGGCTCTCTACCTCCTCATTGTTCGGGTGCACATTCTTTCTCATAGACTCGATAAGCCAACTCATGTGGAGCACATCATGACACAGACCAACCTACTGACACACAACAGACACCTTCTCACTGTCACCCAGGTACCAACTTTCCAACAATGGAACTAGTGCCTTTACTTCAAACGAAATCCTCTTTTAGCAAAAAATTTGATTTCATTCATGGTACAAGGATTTATTCAACACTCACGCTCAGAAGTAATTTCAACTACAGTTTGTGCTTCCTGCCATAAGCTTGCCCTTATTTTCACTGCTCAGACTCTTCAAACTAGACTCCAGGATCACTATAGGACTTTATTGGCTTGTAACGTAGGCTCAGGGTCAGGTGTGGTACATTTGGGTATTGTTTAGTGACTTTCTGCCCTCCTTGTTATTACACTAGGCTTTTAACCTCTTTTGGCCCTATTTTTGTCATATTATTGCTTTAACGCTTTCCCTTGATTTTCTTCCCCCACGGAAGTGACTTTAAACTTTGTAGTTCAATTTCTTTTTGAGTAGTTCACATTTTTTTATTTTTTTATTTTTTCTCTCTTTCATAGCCACCCTCAACTTATGGATTTTCCGTTATTTGAGGTTCACAATACCCGATGTCAGGTCAGGGCCAAGATTGCAGTTACTTTTTACATTAGCCACCCTCAACTTAGGCTTTTGGCCTAAGTCAAAGTGCACATGTCCAAGGAGGGACCGGGGCCAACATAGTAGATTATGGGAAAGTGAGTTAGGGGTTTTAGAAAGAAATAGTTTATTTTTAGGCTCAAAGTTGGATCAAAGGGAACAGTTATTTCATTTGGTTGAATCCTTCTAGGCAATTTGTGGATTTTTTCAGAACAACGGCCTATGATCACTTCCTATCCTCTAGATTGAATTGTCTTAGCAGGACTAACCGGGCAAGTTCTAGTTTTGCACAAAACTGTTTGAATAGTCAATGATTCTCACCCACTCTTGGCACATAGTTTCATTATCAGATTATCAGATTACCCAGTTCAAGTCTCAGGTTTAATCATGCAATCAAGTTGATTGTTACTATGTCATACTCAGAGCCAACACAGTCAACTAATCGTAGCCTACTTCTAGCATACAACCCAGAATCTGACGGGTATCATTTTTCTAAGCCATCATGTTTCATTCTGTATCATGCTTCTATACACACAATCCTAAGACATGCCGGTTCAACAGATAATTAAACAGTCACTTGGGGGAAAAGAACACAGGCAAGAAAACCCCAAGAGAGGATTCATGAGTTGGGTTACTCAGACTTCACCCTATCACTCACGATCCATTTACCCCACCTCCAACAAAAATAGATGCAATTGTCCACAATGCATACATAGACAGTAAAAGTGAATGGATTTGAGTGAAGCAAACCCGTGGCGCAAAGCGCCGGTGAATCATCAACAAGCAGGGGGGTCCGGGTCGGGTCAGTCAACTGTAGGGTTTGAACTCACGAGACCCCGTCTACGGTCCGTGAGTCAATCTACGGTCCGTAGATCGGGACCGTAGATCACAATTATACTAGGAAAATGTTAGAGACTTACCTGGGATCTACGGATACCATTGGCGGTCCGTGGATCAATCGACGGACCGTCGATGGGGTCCGTAGACCTCTGCACCAGACCATTTTCTGCAGATTTCTTGCGTGGTGTACCTGCACATGTAGCAACCAATAGTTTATTTTTTTCATTTTCTGGACACTATTTTAGACACGGACCCTATATTACTTCTAGCCAACACTAAGAACTAAAGTACTGAAACCCCTACCTACATTGATACAAAGACGCAAGTAATCAAAGAAAGCCAAACTACGTAATGAAAAACAGAACCCTATCGTTGGCTAGATTGTACATCTTGGGTTGCCCCCCAAGCAGCGCTTGATTTAACGTCGCGGCACGACGCAGTTATCTTGATTACTCAGACTTCATCAAGATTACAGGCCTCAATCACTTCTTGCACAGTTTCAGCATTTCCCAGATAGATCTTGATCATTTGCCCATTCACCACAAACCTTGTTCCATCCTTATTTTCAAGTTCAACCGCTCCATGCGAGAGCACTTTTGTGAGCAAAAATGGCCCCGTCCACTTGGACTTGAGTTTGCCTGGAAACAAGCGCAACCTGGAGTTGAATAGCAGCACACGATCGCCAACCACAAATTCTCGCTTTTCAATTCTTTGATCATGATACCTATTCATCTTCTCTTTGTATAAGGCTGAACTTTCATAAGCTTTTAGGCGAAACTCATCAAGCACGTTCAGGTCGTTCAACCTTTGATTAGATACAGTGCCCCAATCCAAATTTAACTTCTTCATTGCCCACATAGCTTTGTGCTCTAACTCTACTGGTAAATGACAAGATTTCCCATATACAAGTTGGTAAGGCGACATACCTATGGGGGTCTTGTATGCAGTGCGATATGCCCATAGAGCATCATCAAGCTTCCTTGACCAATCAGTTCGATTGGCGTTCACAGTCTTCGCCAATATCTACTTTATTTCTCGGTTGGACACCTCAACTTGACCGCTAGTCTGTGGATGATAAGGAGTGGCTATATTGTGACGGACACCATATTTCTCAAGTAGTGTTTTGAACAACTTGTTACAAAAGTGAGAGCCTCCATCGCTAATAACAGCCCTTGGTGTACCAAATCTGGAGAAGATATTCTTTTTCAAGAATGCGGTGACACTTTTACCTTCGTTGTTGGGGAGTGCTACTGCTTCCACCCACTTCGATACATAATCAACTGCGACCAGAATATACTTCATCCCATATGAACTCACAAATGGGCCCATGAAATCAATGCCCCATACATCAAACAATTCGATCACCAATATGGGATTCATAGGGAGCTCTTGCCTCTTTGAAATCCCTCCATCTCTTTGGCACCGATCACAAGACTTGGCAAAATCATGAGCATCTTGGTGGATGGTAGGCCAATAGTACCCACACTGCAAAATCTTATGTGCAGTCCGAATACCACTATGATGCCCACCAATAGGTGATGAATGGCATGCTTCAAGTACACTCAGCATTTCAACCTCAGGCACACAGCGACGAATAATCCCATCAGCACAACTACGATACAAATAAGGTTCATCCCAAAAGAATTTCTTCACATCATGCATAAATTTCTTTCTTTGGTGAAAAGACAAATCGGGTGTTACAATGTCGCTTGCCAAATAATTAGCAAAGTCTGCGAACCAAGGAATCAAATCATTAGAAGCAGCCAATACCTGTTCATCTGGAAAAGCATCATTAATTTCAGCCCTATCTCCAAGCTCTAGCATTGCCTCTTCCTCTAATCTGGACAAGTGGTCGGCAACTTGATTTTCGGTTCCCTTTCTATCTTTTACCACAAAATCAAACTCTTGCAGCAACAATACCCATCTAATCAATCGTGGTTTGGCATCCTTTTTCGCCATCAAATACCTCAATGCAGAATGGTCAGTATGCACAATGACCTTAGTACCAAGCAAGTAGGAACGAAATTTTTCGAATGCAAAAACCACCGCAAGAAGTTCTTGTTCGGTCACTGTATAATTCTTCTGGGCCACATTCAGAACTTTGCTAGCATAGTAAATAGGGTGAAGAATTTTCTCACGCCTTTGACCCAATACTACACCAAGCGCCACTCCACTCGCATCACACATTACCTCAAACGGTTGTTCCCAATCTGGTGAAATAATGATAGGTGCTGTAACCAACTTTTCCTTCAACTCTCCAAATTCTCTAAGACAAGCATCATCAAAGCAGAACTTATTCTCCTTCTCGAGCAGTTTGCACAAGGGATGTGCAATTTTTGAGAAATCTTTGATGAATCTCCTATAAAAGCCTGCATGCCCAAGAAAACTTCTAACACCTTTTACAGAGATAGGTGGTGGAAGCTTTTCTATTACCTCAACTTTAGCTCTATCAACCTCAATACCTTTCTCTGAAATTCGATGACCCAACACTATACCTTCTTTTACCATGAAATGACATTTCTCCCAATTCAGCACTAAGTTGCAGTCTTCACATCTTTTGAGCACCTCGGCCAAATGTTTTAGACAGTGATCAAACGAATCACCTACCACTGAAAAATCATCCATGAACACCTCAATAGTGTCCTCCACCATATCAGAAAATATCGACATCATACATCTCTGGAAGGTCGCTGGAGCATTGCACAATCCGAATGGCATCCGCTTGAAAGCAAAAGTCCCATATGGGCAAGTGAAGGTGGTCTTCTCTTGGTCTTCCGGAGCTATAGAGATTTGATTGTAGCCCGAATAACCATCAAGAAAACAATACCAACCCTTGCCTGCAAGCCTATCTAACATCTGGTCCATGAATGGCATAGGAAAGTGATCTTTCTCTGTCCACGCATTCAGCTTTCGATAATCCATGCAAACTCTCCATCCCGTGACAGGCCGCATTGGAACAAGCTCATTTCGTTCATTTGGAACCACAGTCATACCACCTTTCTTTGGTACACACTGCACAGGACATACCCAATTACTATCTGAGATGGGATAAATAACTCCCGCATCCAACCACTTGATGATCTCCTTTTTGACTACCTCTTGCATAGGTGGATTTAATCTTCTCTGGTGCTCGACACTGGGCTTATGATCTGGCATGAGTTGGATTTTGTGAGAACAGATACCGGGGGGAATCCCAATAATATCTGCAATAGTCCACCCAATCGCTCGCTTGAACTTCTTTAATACAGTCACCAAACACTCTACTTGCCTTGCATTCAAATCTGCTGCAATGATGACTGGCAAAGTATTCTCTTCGCCTAAATATACATACCTCAAGTGCGGTGGTAGAGCTTTAAGCTCTAATTTCGGTGCCTCCACAATAGATGGTCTTATGGGTGGGGACTCGCGATTCTTCATGTCTAGCTCATACTTCTTTGGTTTGGACCGGTATTCACACTTATCAAGTGCGGCTACCAACTCATCATACTCGTCAATACCATCACTACCAAAATGCATCATGACTGCTGCTAGTGCCTCAACACCTAACCGCTCTTCAATTTGCACCTCTGACCCACTCTCCACTCTGTAAGTTATAGCAGATACTGTTTGTAGCTCACCATTCTGCTTCATGGATCTACAGATATTGAAAGTTGCTTCTTCATTGTTCAGTCTGAACTTCATCTGTCCCTTTTCCATATCAACCAACGCACGCCCTGTGGCAAGAAATGGTCTCCCAAGGATGATGGGAACCTCAAAATCAACCTCACAGTCAAGGATCACAAAATCCGCCGGAAAGATGACAGACTCTACTTTCACTAGCACATCATGGAGCACACCTATGGGCCTCTTCACAGTCCGATCAGCCATCAGTATCCGCATTGCAGTGGGCTTTGGATCCCCTAGACCCAACTTCTTATAAATAGATAAAGGCATGAGATTGATGCTCGCACCAAGATCACACAATGCCTTAGCAAAGTGTAATAACCCTATAGTACATGGGATCGTGAAAGCACCAGGGTCTTCCTTCTTCTGCACCAGAGATCTTGTAGCAATAGCACTACAATGTTGCAATATATCATCATCTTCAAAACTCACAGACCTTTTCTTTGTCACCATATCTTTCATGAATTTTGCATATCCATGCATTTGCTCCAAGGCTTCTATCAAAGGGACATTGATAGAAAGCTGCTTCAACATAGTGATAAACCTGCGATATTTCCCATCTTCAGTCTTCTTCACTAACCTTTGAGGAAAAGGTGGTGGAGGTCTAGGTATGGGCACCACTTTCTGGGGTATCTCCACTTCTTGTTCTGTCACAACCTCTGACTCCTCTCTAACTTTCACCACATCATCTTCTTTTCTATTCTCAACTTCTACCACAGACGGCATAGGTGGATCTATGGTTTGCTTACCTCCTCGAGTGGTAATTGCCATACAATGTCCATCATTCTTTGAATTCTGGATGGTGTTGCTAGGAAGAGTGCCAGGTTGACGCGGGTTCACTGCAGTAGACAACTGCGTCATCTGCTGCTCTAGGTGCTTTATTGACACTGCATGGGCATCAACCTTTTGACCAATTCCAGATAAGTCGTTTCTCATCTCCTTCACATTTTCATCAGTAGCATCAAACCTTCTCATCATCTTCTGCAGCATATCTTCAATACGCGTCATATTACCTCCAACTTCCCTAGCACCAGATTCCCGATTTTGAGGGGGAACATAGGGTCCAACCCGATCGTTTCTGTTGCCATAGTTGTTCCTGTTGTAGTTGTTGTCGCGATTGAAGTTCCCATCTCGGACATAGTGACCATCTCGGTTGTAATTTCCATAGTTCCGACCTTGGTTCCCTTGACCTTGGCGCCAATTTTCCGTGTTGGATCCTTGGGTGTTTGGTTGGAAACCCCCCGTTTGATCATTCACCGCATAAGTGTCCTCTTCATAGTAACACTCCTCAACTGGTGGTGGAGTTCTAGTTAAGTAATTTACAGCATTTACCTTTTCTGCTCCTCCACTCACATACTTCAATACCAGCCCCAACTTTGTCCTCATCTGAGCCATCTCCTCACGGATATCATCTGCAGAGTTAACAGTTGCATTATGAACGGCAAATGTGTTTCTCCCAGTATCTGACCTCCTAGTGCTCCATGCTTTATTGTTGCGAGAGATCCTCTCCAGTTTTTCAGAAATCTGTGCATATGTACAATCACCATATGAACCTCCAGCAATAGTGTCAAGAACGGCTTTATTGTTATCATCCTGTCCTCTATAGAAATATTCTTTCAGCGACTCTTCATCAATACGGTGATTTGGAACACCTCTTACGAATGCAGTGAATCTGTCCCACGAGCTGCTCACAGACTCCCCAGGTAATGCTACAAAATTGTTGACCCTATCTTTGTGATTGAGCTTCTTAGACACCGGATAGTATTTTGCTTTAAACACTTCCGCCAATTGGTCCCATGTGAATATTGAGTTATAAGGAAGCTCAGTGAACCATACTGCAGCATCACCTGTCAGTGACAGAGGGAACACTCGTAACCCAATGACGCTCATATCCAAGTCTGGTCTACCTACACAACTTTTGCAAACCACCCTGAGCTTGGCTAAATGAGCATGTGGATCCTCCGATGGCGATCCTGAAAATAAGCCTCTTGCTGTAAGCATCTGCATCAAACTACTAGTCACCACAAATGTGTGCCCTGGAGGTAGAGGAGGTAGGACAATAGGTCCATCAGAGTCTGCTATATCGATGTTGCCCTGATAGTTGTCATGCGGTTGTGGGCCTGGTGGGCCATGCACTCTCACTGCATCTCCCAATTGATTTTCAGCTAGACCCCGATTTTCCCCACCAACTGCTCTTGGCTGCTGTAACTCAACTGCTTCATCTAGATTTCCTTCGATCGGATGAACTGGAAGTCCTTGATTGTTCATTCTTCGCAAAGTTCTGTTCAACTCTGGATCGTACGGAGTAAGTGGTTCGCCTTGGCTCCGTGTACTTGGCATACACTAGGGTCGGAACCTGAAAGAGACAAAAACAAAGAAAAAAGTAAAATTAGGAAATATTTGACTAACGTTCAATATTGTAGTTAAAACTAAATCTAAAAGCCAGATTCCGCGGCAGTGGCGCCAAAATTTGATACGCTCAAATTACACTTCCTTTCAGAAGCATAAGCGATCGTTATCAAGTAAAGAACCCAACTTGTAGGTTGAGGTCGATCCCACGAGGAAAATGGTTTAGACTTTACTTTTAACCAGCAATTATATTCAATTAGTCAAATTATTTCCAGAAACAAGTAATAAAAAAAGGGGGTTGTGCTTGTGTGAAACAAATAGTAAAAACTTAATAAGTAATCAATAATTAAACTCAACTTTAATTGTTATCAAGATAAGAGAAATAACTAGGGTATACGTGTTCCCCATAATCTCATAACGCAGTAATCCTAGTAATAGCAATCCTTTTCTAGTATATTACATGCAAAGTGATAAGTTAGGTATCTCTAAATCCTTAGTCCGGCATCTAGAGAATTTCACCCCGCACCTTGGTCCGGCTACGTGTGTATAATTTACTAACCCTTACCTTTACCTCATATTAGACATCATAATCGATGTTTGGCTTAGTTATTACTTCGCATCAATCGACACTAGTCTATTAGATAGTATCACACTAAATCTATGTTGATAATTCTTTTCTTGTTAATTACCTCCTTGGTCCGGCAAGTAGTAACAAGGCGAGTTCTAACGCGTGCACTCGTTAAAAAGACTTCTAAACGAAAGAATTATCAATACATGCAAAACACTATTCAAGAATTGCTTATTTACTATTCATACTTTGTTAATCGATCATACTTCCCACAACCCTAGTTGTGGATTTAGTTACTCATATTAGCAAGAACACAATTCATAATTGTAGATGAAGAAATCATGAACTTACTTAAAGAGAATAATAAACCCAGAAAATTTACTTGAATTGCAAAGCCAAAATCTTCAAAACGAACTTCAGAAATCAATAATTGCTAGGGTTGCAAATTAATCTCCAAAGTTACAAAGCAAAAATAGAATAATAGTGTCTAACCCCCAAAAACGAGGTTTACATGTCCTATTTATAGAAAACAAATCCTAAATAAAAAGGGAAACAAATTAAGGAAAGTTTTGTTCAGGTACGCGTCTTCGATCCACGAGACTGACTTACGGACCGTCGATCGATCTACGGTCTGTAAGTCCCTTCCGTCACTCGGGACTTAGAAAATATTTCAGCTTCCAAAACATCATCTTCTCTGAAGCAAACGACGGACAAACAGTACGGACCGTAGATCGACCTACGGTCCGTCAATCCCTTCCGTAGCTCCATACTTAGCATCTTCAAAAATCAGGTACTGGAACCCTCGCAGTCTCAATCTACGGATCAACAGTACGGTCCGTAGATCAATCTACGGACCGTCAATGGGAACCGTGGTTCCACACTTGGTCAGATTTCCCTGATTTGTCCTCAACACTTGCCTGCTGATCTACGGTCCTCACCTATGGACCGTGAATGGACCTACGGTCCGTAGATGACCTCCGTGGATGCCTTTTTCTGCATTTTCTTCAGCTGTCTCTAAACTTTCGCGCCTGAACACCTTTCCTGCAAAACATGATAAAACACATAAAAACCAATATAAAAAGGCCCTAGACACACACAACTTGTAAGTGAAATGTATTAGAAATACCGTAAACTCACGGTATATCAGGGCTCACCTACGAGACTTATCTACGACTCGTACAAGGAATGGATGACCATCCTGGTGAATCGTAAAAAGGGTACTGAGACTTGATTTTTGAAAAATTATTTTTCGACTACCTACGATTGCCTTCTATGGTCCGTAAATGGGACCCATAGACACAAACCTCAGCCTAAAAACTGTATTTTCCTTTTTTTCTGAATCTGAGGTGTTGCAATATCTCCCCCTTATGAACATTCGTCCTTGAAGGGAACTCAAGACATCATATGGAGGGTAGGAACAAGATCTAACAACCAACATGAGTGAAATCACATAAATACACATATTCGAGGAGGAAAAATCGATTCCAAGCTAAAGCATATCCAAAACATCATTTCATACAGCATATATGCAACTCATACTCAAATGCGCATAAAACATAAAGAAATCAATCAAGTTAACTCATTTTCTCAAAAGGAAGTTTTCATGAGCATGCATGCATGAGGAAACATGGGGATCAAAAGAGTGAACCATGAGGAACTAAATACCTCAAGCTAGAGTAGGGACGGATGGAAAGAGATAAGGGTATCAGGACATCTTATCGGTCTCGGCCTCCCAAGTTGCACCCTCAACTAACTAATTCTTCCAAAGAACCTTCACGAAAGTAACTTCTTTGTTTCTCAACCTCCAGACGTGCCGGTCTAAAATCTCAACTGTAACCTCTTCATAAGAAAGACTCTCTTTTGTACCAAGGTTCTCCAATGGTACTATAGATATCGGATCACCAAAACATTTCTTTAACAAGGAGACATGGAAAATCGAATGCACCGATGCTAAGTCATTAGGAAAATTAAGTTCATAAGCAACCTTACCAATATGCCTCTAAATTTTATATAGGCCACATAACATGGACTAAGCTTTTCTTTTTTTTCCAAACCTCGTCACACCCTTCATGGGTGAAATTTTCAAGTAGACCCAATCATCAACATCACATTCTAGATCTCTACTTCTAACATCGGTGTAGGACTTTTGTCGAGTTGTTTTCAACCTTTCTCTAATAAGCCAAACTTTCTCTATAGGCTCATGTACCAACTCAAGACCTATCAAAACAACCTCACCAACTTCAAACCAACCTATATGAGACCTACACCTCCTACCATAAAGAGCCTCAAATGAAGTCATATCAATGCTTGAATGATAGCTATTATTATAGTCAAACTCAATTAAAGGCAAATGATCATCCCAATTTCCCTTGAATTCAATCACAGAAGCTCTCAACATATCCTCCAAAGTTTGGATAGTCACTTCGCTTGCCCATCGATTTGTGGATGAAAGGTCGTACTAAACTTAATACGAGTACCAAGCCCATTTTGAAAAGATTTCCAAATCTGACATTTCATGGACCGTATAAGGTTCCACGGTCCGTGGAAGCCACTCGTGGATGGAACCTCAGAAAGTTGGAATTTTGGCTTGACCAAGACGGATGGGTTTCACGAACCATGGACGATTATACAAACCATGGAAGAGTCCGTAGATCCAAGTGTTAGACTTCAAGAAATTTGACTTCAAGTATGGATGTACGAGAGGTTGTACGACTCGTTCAAGGTTCCATGGACTGTACACTTTGTCGTGGATTGAAGGTTTTGAAACTTGGATTTTTTATGGTTGGACATGACGAGACCGTTGATGGACCGTGGACAGTTCTACGGATCGTAGAAGGTGTCCGTAGAACCTGGTCAACAATTATTTCCCAAGAGTAGTTGGACTTTTTCCTACTCTTTTAATTCCTATAATACGTCATTTTGGGATAATTTAAAGGACTTTAACTGATCCCTAAGACCCCTAACCTCCCCCATTCACTCTCATTCTACCAAATCAAGTTTCTTCTCTCTCAAGTCTTCTCCCTCAAGCAAAGCTAGGGTTCCAAGTTTCAAGTCTCCATCGAAGGATTTCACCTAGGGTTTCTATCAAGGTATGTGAAAACTTCCTCAATGGGTTCTTCTTCACACATTGAATCCCAAAGAAACCTAAATTTCTCAATTTATGATCTACCCAAAAGCTAGGGTCATGATTTCTTATGGGTTCTAGTAGAATTTCAGTTCATTCTTTATGATTGATCTCACTATGCATGATTTGATCAAAATAATGTTTTCAATGGTATTTTTGTGAGCCCATTGTCACGTCCCGCCACATCACAGTTAAATTTTGCGTCCGAATAGGGGCGGAAGGGTCTAGAGTTGTGGAGAGGTTTGCGAAGAACTCTAGAACCCTTTAGATTATTCAAGAAGGCTTAGAGAATTCCTTCTAGAATAACTTAGATATTTTTTTGGAAAGCTTTGGAAGGTCCTAGAGTGTGTAGAATTCTCTAGAGAAGGGACCTTTGTGCAAATAAGTTTAGGGACTTAGAAAGTAATTTTAATTTGCACCTTAGTCCTTAGGAGTTGTCATAAATAGAGGTGCCCCTCATTTTGCTAGGCACCAAGAAAGTTGCATGCCTCCAAGCAACTTGTAAAGCATTCTTCCAAGCAATATAAGCCTTATTCCAAAATTCTCTAAGTCTTCCTTTTCATTCTCTTAGCGATCTTAGTTTCAAAGGGCTTACTTGAGCTTACAAGATCGTGAAAGATTCGTGAGTAAGTTGTCAAGTGCCGCACAGAGCTTTAGTAAGACTATAAGTCAGTGACAAAGTGGTATCAGATCGAGGCTTGATACTAAGGGAATGGCAACCGAAGGACACGTGAACGCCGCTAGTACCACCAACGTTCGTCCGGATGGCGGAAAGAAGACCTACAAGGGAAAGAAGCACCAAAAGAGTCATGAGGAAATGCTGTTGGATCCCACACCCAGCGAGGCACTAACATCTCATCCGCCCTCGACCACCGAAGCAAGTGATGATGAACTTGGCGAGGAGGCCATTGACGTCACCGCAGGAGAAGAGTGGGTCACAAGGGTTGAAGTGGCAAGGCAGGCTGTGGAGATATTAGGCTGGCGCATGAACGTGGCCGATGGAAAATTCAAGACTCTCGAAGACTTCACCCTTAAGGAGACCGAAAACATCCGTAAGGAGTTGGAGGGACGTCAGCGGGCCAAGTTTGAGATGAAGGAGGCTATCACTTCCTTGGAGTGTCGGCTCATGGAGGCAGGCGCACTCAAGGAAGGTGTGGCAGCTGGAGGATCATCATTGCTTGACCGAGATAGGGAGGCCAGGGTCGAGGCTCCCAAGCCACCTATGTTCAAAAGCGTCCGTGACGCGCAAGAGGTGGAGAATTTCCTTTGGCATTTGGAGAATTACTTCAAGTGCAACGGGCTGAAGAGCGACGAGAGTAAGATCAACACCGTTGTGTTGTATCTTTCGGAGATGGCCATGCTATGGTGGAGGCGCAAGGAGGTCGAGATAGGGAAGGGGACATGCACCATCAACACCTGGGAGCAATTCCGGGAGGAGTTCAAGAAAGCCTTCTTCCCTAACAACGTCATCTATGAGGCGAAGCGCAAATTTAGGGAGCTGAAGCAAACGGGCAGCATCCGCGCATATGTGCAGGAGTTTACTACCCTCACGCTTCAAATTCCTAACCTCACGGATGATGATATGTTGTTCCACTTCATGGATGGGCTACAAAATTGGGCCAGGACGGAGTTGGAACATCGGCAGGTCAGGACCATAGATGAAGCCATTACGTTGGCCGAAGCTTTGACAGACTTCAGGCATGAGAAGCCCGATAGAGCCAGAGAAGAGGAGATGAGAGGTAGTCATGACCATGGTGGGGGAGATCGTGGCAAAGTCGAAGAGCAGTGGCCACATCCCAAGAAGCATGACACCTATAAGTCCGATGGCAAGAAGTCTGGACGTCATGGCAACGCGGAGAGGAAGATAGAGGTTGCCAACAAAGGTGGCTGCTACATATGCGGTGGGCCGCATGGTTATGCAAGGTGCCCTGAACTAAAGAGCCTTGGTGCCATCATGCGAGAGCGGAAGGAGAAAGACACCCAGGAGCAAGGACAAGGCGAAAGGACGACGCAGTCGGGCTTGATAGTGCTATGCGGAACTATCACGAAGCAGCCAGAGAAGCCAAGAGGATACGGCGCGCAGTATGTCGACCTTATGATCAATGGAAGACCCGTTTGTGCTATGGTCGACATGGGTGCAGAGGTCAATATAATGACCAAGACAGCAGCAACGAGGTTGGGGCTAAGTTACAAGCCAAGTAACGCCCAACTCAGGACAGTCAATGCACCCCCGACTCCTGTGAGTGGAGTTGCGCATGGAGTGAGCATCATGCTAGGCGAGTGGCAAGGTAAGGCCAACTTCACTATCGCTCATTTAGATCTCTTTGACATAATTCTTGGGCAGGAGTTCTTCCAGCAGTGCCACGCAGTGATCGACCCTTACCTCCAACGACTTCTAGTCATGGAGCAAGGAAGATCATGCATGGTTCCCCTGGTTAAGGTACCAAAAGCGGAAGGACAAGTCCGGTTAACGGCCATGCAGCTCGAGAGAAGACCTAAGAAGAAGGAGCCAGTGTTTAGAGCCACCATTGCAAGTTCGAAAGAAGACAATGGTGCAAAAGGGTCCCTGCCACCACGCTCGAAGAAGGTTCCAAAAGGGAACGATGTCGTGATGCTAAAGAAGCTGCCGAGGCGCTTGCCTCCTAGGAAGGAGGTAGATCATAAGACCGGGCTGGAAGAGATCAGGAAGCAACTGAAAGAGTTACGCAAAGGCCTTGATCAAGTCAATGGACTATTGGTCGCGCATGCCCAAGGCTCGGATGACGATGAAGCGGCAATGCGACGCGGTCGTCGCATCAATAGTTGGGGGAGAGTGTCACGTCCCGCCACATCACAGTTAAATTTTGCGTCTGAATAGGGGCGGAAGGGTCTAGAATTATGGAGAGGTTTGCGAAGAACTCTAGAACCCTTTAGATTATTCAAGAAGGCTTAGAGAATTCCTTAGAATTCAGTAGAATAACTTAGATATTTTCTTGGAAAGCTTTGGAAGGTCCTAGAGTGTGTAGAATTCTCTAGAGAAGGGACCTTTGTGTAAATAAGTTTAGGGACTTAGAAAGTAATTTTAATTTGCACCTTAGTCCTTAGGAGTTGTTATAAATAGAGGTGCCCCTCATTTTGCTAGGCACCAAGAAAGTTGTAAGCCTCCAAGCAACTTGTAAAGCATTCTTCCAAGCAATATAAGCCTTCTTCCAAAATTCTCTAAGTCTTCTTTTTCATTCTCTTAGAGATCTTAGTTTCAAAGGGCTTACTTGAGCTTACAAGATCGTGAAAGATTCGTGAGTAAGTTGTCAAGTGCCGTACGGAGCTTTAGTAAGACTCTAAGTCCGTGACACCATGCTATGCAAGTATTTTTATGATCATGACTAAGCTATTTCAATATGCATGCATTATGATATGAAGTTTTTTTGATGAATTATGGATGCTTTCGGGTAAAGTATCATTCAATTTATATGATTATCATGATTTAGATGTTTTCAGATAAAGTATATCTCAGATTATATTATGTTATCCTATTTTAAGGAGCTACTCTTATGATTATGTATTTTCCCATGAATGATTATGTATTATCAAATTATTACTGTTTCCATGACTATGCATATTTTTTGTTGGAAGTTTACTTAACACCGAGTGAACTTAGGGATAAAGGCCCACCAATTAGTAGAGGCATGAGACCTTTAGTAGCAATCTCTTTGTCCAAAACTATGTGCCTCGTAGGACTTAGTCTTTACAGACTTTAACTAGTGGATCCACCTTGACTCAGACTCATAATCCTTACCTTGGCTAGTAGGACACTCTCTTTTTGGTGTGGGAGAAGAATACTAAACTCCATGTTGTAGTTCACATAGTTTATGTCGGTTAACAGTATCTTCCACATATGACTATGATTTTCAAACTAATGCATGACCTGGTACTATGTTTTCAAAGTCAGATCATCAATTTTCATGTCATGTTTACTTGGTCATTCTATTAGCATGTTTTCAGACTTAACATGTTATTATGTCATGTTCATGCACTTTCCTATACACAGTACATTTCGAGTACTGACCGTATACTTTCCGGCCTATATTGTTTCATAATATAAATTCTAATGCATCCCATCAGGCTCGTGGTTAGTACAGACTCTTATTAGCCATACACTACTTAGGTGAATCCTCATGGTTCGGGGACATGCCACTTATGGTTTCCTATGTTCATTTTAGACTTCCTTATCAATTTTTAGATTGTTCTAGTGAACTAGGAACTTGTCCTATCAATTTACCTATGTTTAGATGTTATTTTAGACATTAGTATTTCCGCACATGAGTCATCGTATTCAGATTTCTCTATTATGTTATGTCAGTTATTTGAGACTTTATTCCCCTTTCCATGTCATTTAAGTTATGTATGTTTTCTTAGTGTCATGCTACACAATGTGGTTAGCTTGGGGTCACTTATGGCTCTAGGTTCCATGTTACGTCTAGGGTGGGGGGTCATCTTGATTAATGACAATAACGAAGTCCATGGTGATGCACTCCCACTTCTACTTCGAAATGCGTAATCTCTGAAACTCACATCCAAGCCTAAAATAGTTGACTTTCACCTGCTGGCAACACAAGCAACGAGACACATTCTCCGCGATATCTCTCATCATTCCACTCCACTAGTAATGCTGCCTCAAATTATGATACATCTTTGTGCCCAAACAAGTTCAAAGGAAAATGTTTTTTATGAGAATATTTTTATAGAAAAATAAGTGAGTCTCTTACCTATTATCTGTGTTTGATATATTTATTTTAAAAATATTTATATATAATCTAATCAAAATATTAGAGGAGGTGATGTTGAGGTAGGGACATGAGGTGACGGAAATGGGGCTACAACATTGGGGTGTTGTTGGAGGAAAGAGTACAATCAATGTGAGAAAATCATAGAACTTATTTTTTCTACTTTCATCGGGAAAAAATGAAATTTTTAGTGGTGAAAATAAAGAAAAAAGACATGCGTTCCATTTCCTTTAAAATAAAAATAAAAAATTGACACTGGTAGCCGGAGCCGGTAGAGAGTGTTTTAACTAATTTGTGGGGTGACACTCCATGAAGCTCTAGGGCAACAGCGTTTAGAGGAAGAAGAGCAAAGAGAAGGAGAATAGGGCAAACAAGGGAAGAATGCCTTTCATATCGAAAATAGAGAGGCAATCAGATTACGGTTCCTTCAACTCAAGTCACCCTATTGTCATTGACAATGGCGCTTCCTATTTCCGTATTGGGTATTCACTCCTAAATCCCCCAATTTCTCTCTCTGTTTCTATCTGTATTTGGTGTGCTTTAGCTGTTAATTGACAGGTGGGCAGGTGAGAATGAACCTCGCGTTATCTTCCGGAATATTGTTCAGAGGCCTCGTCACAAAACCACTGGTATGTTTATGTATTAATTGGAGCCACATTTTTCATGATTTTACTAAACTAACAAGATTTTAGATTAAGGATCTGTTCATTATAAAGGAAAATGCAAAAAATAAGTGTGTTTTCTACTTATTTTCTTGTCATCCCTATTTATTCGAGGAGTTGGGTTGGGTAGGGGTCTGACCCAGTGGAGTGGGGTTGAAAATGAGGTGTGTTGGAGGATTGGGAGGACACAATCGCTGCGGAATGCTATTTGTAGAACTTATTTTTTCTACTTTCACTAGGGAAGTCATTGTCTTCAGTTTTAAGGAACTTGTTTTCTTAGAGAAATTATTTTCTAAATTTTTTTATCTACGGATAATTGGAACTACCCAACACACCCTAAGTTAGCTAATTGAGAAGGGGGGATGTTATTCACAGTGGGTTTACCGGTTGTGGCAATAAAACGAGTGATGTTAGTATTTTCAATTGTTTGGCTTGCCTCTAGATTTCATCTTGTTAAATGTTAATCCTGCTGCTTTTACTTTCTTTTGATAAGTGAAAGGAACATTCAGGAGGTTTAACTTAACACCTCTTATGGAATCTTCACGTTTTTTTTCCATGTAAAATAAATAAATCATTTTCTTGTTTCCGAGTGTACTTGACAATATGTATTCATGTATCAACAATTCAAACAATCTTCTTGATCAAGACAAATGTGGGTCAACCCTGAAAGATTCCATAGAAGGCCATGGAAATTGAAGTAATTATTAACGTACATGGAACCAATAACAATTACAACATAATGGTAAGCTAGTTACCATTCACTTCTCAAATTTCACATAAAAAAATAACATTACATTCACTTAGTAAGTTAGTATCGATCAAAACAACATATAACATATGAAATGTGATAAACCACTAGTGAACGAAAATATGAGCACTTGGGCTTTCTTTAGGATAAAAATGAATTGTTCGGGTCAGCTATTGGGTCTATTTTGGCTGGGTTGGATTCAAAACTGGTTCAGATTGCTAATTAGTGTTTTAACTATTTTTTTCTCAAAACTAAATTTGCCAAGTGCTCCAGCTCACATGTGCATCCTTGATACCACCTGGCATAACCCAGATGAGTCCAAAAGAAGATAAACATGTTCCAACTATCTGCTGTTATTGTACAATGTCCTTATAAAAAAAGAGGTGTTTAAATCTCTATATCCTTCTGACACATGTAGCATCTATTAACTATGCAAATGGATCTTCTAATCAGGTTGTCTTGAGTTAGAGTTGCTTCATTGAGTGCAGTTCAATTCAAACAGGATGTCTAAAGTACTCTCCATTCTGCATAACTGGAACATTAGGTTGAGTCATTAGGCTGGTTATATTATCCTCTGTGATGGATTTCTCTTCTGCACATGAAGGATAGAATTGATACTAAAGGCTTGTTTGGCTAATCATCAAACTTTTACTGATCGTGATAGAGTTACTCCATACCTGTGCCAATGGGAGGTTAGGTGATTTCTTCCCATTTGTATAAGTCTTGGTGGATAGAGTTACTCCATACCTATGCCAATGGGAGGTAACAACTAACAAGCACTTGGTAGATTTATCGAGGTGCGAGTGACCTGATCTGAACTCAATCTTATTAGAAAAAAAAGTTCTAAGATGATCAGATTATAGTGAAGTGTTTGGTGAAGAAATGATCTAAATTATTTCGTGCTAAATAACCCCTATGTAGATATTATTAAATAGTCGAGGTGCGTGCAAGCTGGCCTGGACAGAACTGTTTTCAGGGGAAAAAAAGTTCCCAATGAACAGCCTGTAGTGATGTTTGGTCAAGAAATGATCAAAATGACTTCTTGCTAAACATCACCTACCATGAACATGTTTTTAAATATTGAATGCATATAATACATCATCATTTCATTGGTGAATATTGGCTTCAGAGTTTTATTATGCTTACCTTATCATATTGCAGGTGAAACAGTAACAGTTGTTGGTGATCACAATCCTGCGCTACTGAAGTACTTTGATTGCACGCGTTCAGGACCTCGTTCAGCATTTGAGAGCAATGTTGTTTATCAGTTTGAGATAATGGAATATGTAAGGGTTTTCTATATTGTGGGGATAGTATTTGGGTAAATGGTTTTTCTATGTTTGTAAGCTTGACCATGAAATTTGTGATGTCAATAAATTTTATACCCGAACCCCCTCCCCTGAAATAAAGATAGAAAGATCAAACCATCTACCAGAGTAAGTAACTATCAGGATAGCTGACAATTTATCTAGACATTAGGTCTAACTACTGTGTTCTATGACCCGTTCCTATTTATCAAGAGAGAACACCCTCTTTGGATTTTAACAGTAACCTCTTTGGGATGTTAGGCCAAGGTGGCAAGGCAAATTCATGATCTAATTTTAGAGTGTCAAGACAGTGCAATCTGACTAGAATATTAATGCGCGGCCTATTGTAGCACAACACTTTTCAATAATGATTCATTCCCTACTTTTTGCTGGCACTGATGCCATACGTGGTGTTCTTGGTGTAGATAGTTGGATGCATAAATTTGGTTTATGTGATGCTATGTTGCTAACCTGAGTCTGACATATGAAACAAATGATGGTTACGGATTACTTTGTCTTGTGTGCATTAATCATGTTGCCGTTATGTTTTTTGAAAAGGTACTCATGTTATGTTTTCCGTATGTAGATCCTGGACTTTGGGTTTGATCGATTAGGTGCTGATCAGTCACAGGTATGCTAGCTTCCATCCAACTTTTTCGTAGGATGAGATAGATCTGATGTAACTATATTCAGCTTGGTTTATTTAGAATCTTTTGGTTCTTACTTTTTCGAGAGAAACTTTGAAATCATTGTTGTGGCCTTTGCTTTGACTATGGCTTCTCTTTGATATAAACTGTCTTTGTTGGTCTTTGAGGTTTGATGATCATTGTCAATTGTCAAATTATTTTGTCTTCTTTTTATCTTTTATCTTTACCTCATAATTTTTATCCGACTGTAGTTTCTAGGAAGCATAAACAGGATGCAAATTGATATGCTTACACAGAAAAGAAATTGAAGAAACATGGACTAAGCAAGTATCAGATAAGGTCCTTATAGTTTTACATATATGTCAGAATAAAAAAGAGACCTCATAAACTCGTTAAAATTGGCAGAAAAATATTTATGGTAAAAGTTGTCTGACCTTAACGACATCAATGTTTATACTTTACACAAGTAAGTTGTATGGTATGTACTATTTTTGGAAAGGGGAATCTCCGACATTATCCTCTTTTCTCATCTCTCTTTTTTCCCCTTTTGTAAGATATCCCGTGTCAATTGATGTGCCTCCATATCTAGGTTTTTCGAAGTCATGGCCTTAAACAATTGGGTGATGATATATTGTCGCGATTGCATTGCAAATGCATAAATGAAGAGATGCACTTCAGTTTGCATACCTTTGTTTCTCATAAGGCGTACACATTATACCATATATGCACAGAGATACCACTACTCAAGCTATTTGCCCTACGATCCATCTTTTCATTTCCAAACTGATTATTATGGCATAGATTATGGTGCATAGTATGTATATTTGGGGTTCAGTGGGTGATGTGACGGACAGTCAGAGATTTGCTACTGTAATATAAGGAGAGCATGAGACTTGACTGCTCTGTCACTTATGTAGACAATATATAGAGAGGGGAATAAAATTGTGCAAGGGTGTTGAAATTTTTTTTTGTAGACATGAATGAAACATTTTTCTTTTTACATTGTGAAGTTATGGAGCACATATGATAATCCAGTCAGCTGCCTAGATGCTCTTTCTTGCAGAACCCTATCCTTGTGTAGAATTCTCCAAGTATACATCCTCAGTTTCCCTATTATATCATAAGAACCATTATCTTTATTGAGAACAAAATAATTTGGACTGGCAAAGCTAAGATATTTAAAATATGGTGAAAGGCAAACCCTGATTTTGTGCATTTAATTTTTGTTGTATATATCATGTTGTTAAACTTCAGCTTGCAGTCCCTTAAACCAATACTTATTCAAATCGGTGGCAGGGCAGATTGACCATCCTATCTTAATTACTGAATGTGCTTGCAATCCAATTCAATCTCGTGGCAAAATGGCTGAGCTTCTCTTTGAGTCATATGGAGTTCCTTCAGTAGGTATGAACACCCATATCAGTTGCCCAGGGCTGTTGTGTATTGCTTTGGATTTTTGTTCATAAAGTCGTATGGTGTTCCTGTAATCATGTCGTCTTTTTTATCATCCTAAACCTAAGGTTGCTTTGTTTTATCATGACCTTGTTGAAAGTTCTTTCATTGATGACAATAGTTACTTGGTTCACTTCTCACCAAACAACAGTTTGTTGATTTGATAATTGAGAACATGACTTTCTGTGGCATTTATGTGAACTTGTTGCTCACGGTAGGCATTTTTTTCTGTCTTGCAGCATTCGGTGTAGATGCTGCATTCAGCTACAAATACAACCAACAGCTTGGAATTTGCAATGATACAGGCCTTGCAATCACCTCAGGATTTACCACATCTCATGTCATCCCGGTATGCTTTAGAGTCCTATCATGCAGCTGTAGTGAATTGACATGGTAGTAGCATTGTGCTTTATCTATTTGAAAGGGGAAAATAAATTAAGGGTGGTGTTGATGTGTGTGACCATCTCATGTAAAATTTTAAACCGGTAGAGAGCACCTTTGTATCTTCCCCATGCCCCTCACCTGTAGGCTTGATTTCATTTTAATGAAGTCAAAAACATGATTTTTTATTTTGATAATGAATGGCGGTGAGACTAGAGCCTAGAACCTATGTTTGCTTTTATATCATGTTATTAAATAGACCTTGAGTATAACACAATCCTAGTCCCACACCATGCCAGTATTGTCAAAAGCGAAAAGCGCAAAAAAGCGCTAAAGCCCTGATGGAGCTTAAAGCGCAAAGCGCACTAAAAGCGTGGGCTTCACTAAAATAAAGCGCACTATGAAGAATTTTTAAAATATATAAAAGTGCACTATGAAGAATTTATAATATATATATATATATATATATATATATATATATATATATATATATAGAGAGAGAGAGAGAGAGAGCGCATAATAGACACAAAAATAGTAAATATGTAGTGCTTATAATGAAGATTGGTTCATCAAAACATATGTTACTTATATATTCTACTTCTAATCACTAAAATAATATTCTTCCATATCATCTTCCTCAATAGGGATTCTCATTGGTATCAGTATCACTAGATTTATAGCCTTCAATCTCTTCTTCCCCTACTCATCTGAATCAACTCATCTTCTATGTCAACACGTGGAGCTCGGGAGCTTGAGGCATTAGTTGTAATAACTTCCGGCTCTCTTTTGTCGCCTTGTGTATGTCAACACATCCTCAATGCCCGACGCTCTTGAAACATCACCCCAAGTTAAGTTGTCATCACCAAACTTTACCCATCTTCCCAACCAACCATTCATTACTATGATCAATGTTATCCAACGAGATTGGATCAATGACACTCCGCAAGTCATAACGAGCTTTAAAGCATGATTATACTTAACATACACTAGATCATTCAATCTTTGATGCTCCAATCTGTTTCTTTTTTTGGTATGGATCTGTTGCATTGGTTAGTGTTAGTAAATTAGTCTAATTGATTAACTATGCAAAGAAAAATTAATGAATATGATGTATACCACTACGAGTACTTAGTACTTACATGCTCAAACACACTCCAGTTACGCTCACATCCAGCAGAACTAGCCGTTAAACCCAAAATTCTAATGGCTAATTTTTGGAGATTGGGAGCTGAATTACCATATAAATTCCACCATTCAACTGTAAAAAGTGTTATGTAGACATCATTATGTATAAGTTATTACCTAAGTACTAAGTTAGAAGTATTAAATAAACTTTTAAACATAAACTAAATAATTAAGAATTTAAATGTTATTGTATTCACTTACCAGGAGATCTTTTCGTTCTAGCTCTTTTTGCATATAGGAAGGCCAAATTGTTGTTCAGCTCTTGTGTACAATGGTATCTCTGATATGATCTTGTCTTGTACTTCAGTGCTTGGAGCCAATTTTTCAATACAAGGATACAGCCCATCTGTTACTTCTTGACAATTCTCAATAGCTGGATTTTGAAAGAAGAACTCTGGATTTAAATAATATCCAGCAGCATGTAATGGATGATGCAATTGGCATTGCCATCTTTCATCAATAATCTTAAAGATATCTTTATATTTTGCAGTATTCCCTTCAAATGCCTTTGCAATAGCCTCCTTATCTCTATCCATGGCTTCATGGTTTTTTCTCATTATCAGCTAATCGCAACACTTTAACAAGAGGCCCCATTATCTTTAAAATATTAGAAACCTGACTCCAGAATGTTGCCGTCAAGACAGTATGTGTTGCAATTTCCCCCCTTGGTAACTTAGCCCACCTACTAATCACCCATTTGTCAGATGTAAACATTGCTCGCAGATTTGTTTTTTGACAATGCAACCGTTGCAAAGTCAGAAAACTCGTTGCAAATCGAGTAATCCCACATTTCACCAACTCTTTATTCTTAGTGAAATCTCTCATCATATTTAAGACTCCTGAGTGTCTATAAATGAAACCGACAAGGGCAATTGCTTTTTGGAGGGTCTTCTTGATGATAGGAATCTTCCCTATGTCTTCTAACATAAGATCTATACAATGAGCTGCACATGGCGTCCAAAATATGTGTGCTTTTTTTCTCTGTAACAGTTGACCTATAGAAAAAAAGGGTAAATAGATATGTTAAAATTTAGAAATCAAAACTTTGATCGATATTAGAAAGTAAAACATAAAACTTAAATTTTTAAAGCAATAGATTCTTACCAGCCAACACAAAGTTGCTACCATTATCACTTACAATTTGAACCACATTCTGTTCTCCAACGCGTTCCACGTCTATCTAGCAATTCACATAACTTCTCTCCGGTCTTAACAAGTGAGGAAGCATCTATCGACTCAATAAACACCGTTCCATGTGGAGAATTCACCAAAAAGTTTATCAAAGTTCTCTGTTTTTTATCTGTCCAACCATCTGCCATAATGGAAGTTCCATACTTCACCCATTCTTCTCTATGTTTGTTTATAATCTCATTAGTCAACTCAACTTCCTTCCCAAGTAATGGAACTCTTAATTCATGGTAGCTTGGAGGCTTCAAGTTTGGACCATACCTTCCTACAACCTCAATTGCTTCCTTAAAACTTTTTGAGCGAGCTACTTTTTGAATCGTCATTGCTCTTGCTTCTTTATCACATGAGTCTTTGATATTTGATTGCCCAAGTGTTCCACACTTTTGTAGAAATACATCCATAGGTCCCTTTCCTTTGGCCAGTTTCTTATTAGAGCCACTAGGAAAGCTTCCGCCGCCTCTTTTCTTATGATTGATCTCTTGGACTTCATCTTCTCCACCAACATTGTCTTGATATTCAAACTCATCAAATTCGGGAAACTCGTTAGTATAGATTTCCTTCTTTTTTTTTGTCTCCTCCATGTAATTTTTCAGTTCCTCTCTAACCTCCTCTGGGCATTTTTTACACTTTGCTGCATTTCTAAAGTTTCCGATCAAATGTTGTTTTGCCCGATTAATTCCACCCGTGGTTGTTTTTCCACAAAAGTTGCACGTGACTTGTAGTGTCATCAAGGTCCTTCAAGTAGTTATATTTCCAACCAGGATCCCTTCTATTGCCTTCAGACAAGTCCTCTGCCATTTCTACTTCTGGAAAAAAAGAAGAAGGTTATAATATAGCAGTTATAATTTCTAAATAATAAATAATAATACACAACAAGAACAAAAAAAGGGGACACTGGACAAGTTCTTTGTTATTTTTAAGCTGCAACAAAAGAAGTAAAAGAACTTTGCATGCAATTATAACACAGCAAATAATGAAATACAACTACATTTGTATGGGGTCCACCACTATGGCTATATGCCTTCTAAGAAAATTATCTTTGTTATTATCCTCTTACAAGTATTAAATTTTCATTGATCATTATTAAAGTTAAGACACCATCAGTCATTAAACAAGGACAAGTGTCCCATATTCCCATTTATTTTTAAATTTTCTACAAAGATAAAAAGGAGTATGAAATATTGAATGTTTAGCATCAACAATTTATGAAATCAGTAAAAAGTAAGAAGAAATAAGAGAAAGAAGATAGTTGTATTTGCTTGCTGCTTGTTCTGCCAGCGGAAGAAGAATCTGATTGTTCTTTTTTGTGCTTCAAGCCTTTAATTCCTCGTCTTCTTATAGTTCTTCATCATTTTTTGTCTTTTAGAGACTCTATGACTTCCTTAAGTGTAGTCTAGGGAACGGGGACAGACACTTTATAATAATTTAAAAGGACCCCTTTTTTTAAACTGATGTTTTTTTTTAAAAATAAAATAAAATTAGAAGGGCCCATTGACATGAGCCTCGCCTTAGGTCATGCGAAGCAAAGTGTATTTGCGCCTTGCTTTTGCACTTAGGCGCGCTTTTAATTTCACTGCACCATGCAAAGCGAAGCCTGATATTTAAGTGGTGAAGGGTAGAGGGGGGGCTCAATGTCCACCGAGTTTTGAAGGCTGTGATTGGTCCAAAGGGCGGATCACAGGCGGATTTCTCGGTTATCAAAAAAAATAAAAAATAAACACAATCCTAGTCATCTTACTTAGGATCTTGAAACTGAATGACGATTCTCACTCACTTAAAAGTAGATATTAGATTATGAGGTTGTAACGGAGATGAGATAATTCAATTCTGCTACTGTTGCTCTGTATCTCCCAAACAAATTAGAACTAATGGGTGAGTTGGGCTGAATTTAGACGAGTCAAAATAGGCAGAGTTGATAAATGTGCCGGTTAATGAGATCGTTGGGGCTATAAGATAGGTTGAGTCAAGATGGGCTAAACGATGGGTCACAGCCCGATCCACCCTACTATTAGCATGTTTTAATTTCTTGTTTCATAATCAAATAAAACTACTAACTTTTTTCCGTTTATTATAGCCATATCTAACACATGCCACAAAAAAGTCTTCTTAAAAATATTTTGTCAAGGTTTCTTGTGGATTAATTTAGGCTATATGTAGCCCAAATTAGATGGGTTGAATTGGGCAGGTTGAAATGTTTGAGCTAATAAATGGGTGGAGCAGGTAATTAACCTGCCCAAGCTTGGGCGGGTTCATGTACTCATAGGCTAATTTTCCAACCCCTAGTTAGAACCTCCAAGTAAGGGTTCCAAAGTAATCACAAAACTCTTTGAGTTTCAGAATCGCGTATTTTTGGGGTGGCCCAGTGGTTTGGGCTTGGGACTTCCATGTTGGAGGTCTCATGTTCGAAACCCTTTGCCAGCGAAAGCAAGGGGTTTGTCTTCTGGGTCGAGCTCGTCGCACCGGGCTTGCCTATTGCGGGTTACCTCTCCTATGTGGTTTGTGAGCTATTGCATAGGAGCGGGGGTTTCATCCTGTGCGCATCCAAAGGGTAGCGGTTGCGGGTTTTCCTTGTCATAAAAAAGAAACATCAAAATCAAGCTACATATTGTTGGATTGAAGAGAGTTCTAACCAAAAATAAACAACTAACCACCAAATATGGCCGAAAAGGTTGGGCAGGAAGTAAATTCCAGATGTTGCTGGAAAAACTCGTCGGGTAGATGACCTGAGAACTGCCAGAGAATCAACAAATATTTTGCAAACTAAACGGGGGGATGCAATGTCTAAAGCGTCTCCACTAACGTAAATCCGCATAAAAGATGTCAGAGAAGAGAGATCTGGCCGAAAACAAGTTTGTAACGCTGGAACCCTACCTCGGTGGTCGGAAGTTGAAGGAATTTAGATGGGTGGTCTCAAAATAGACTAGCGAACCCTAAGGACCAGAGGCGTATCCAGGATTTTGAGATGATGGGTGCACTGTTATAAAAAAGGTTGATCTATAATATAAATTTGATCGGTTCGACATTTAGGTTTTTACTACTGAAAATCGTTAAAATTTTAGGTCTAAAATTAATTCTTATATATATATAGCAATTACCACTTAGAGAAGTGTTATCTAATTTTAGAAAGAAAAATAAAACAAGATAAATATAAAATTCAAATTTCTAGCCTCGCGGAGAGAGGTGCACCCAATCATAATCGCATTATGTGATACGTCAAGTGTGGGTTTACACATCTATATTTCAATATTTTTTTAAAAATATAACACTATATATGATCTCAGGAAGGGACCAAGGGTTCACATGAACCCAGTGACCCCCCTTGGATACGCCTCTACTAAGGACTAGAAGTGGTTTGAAAAGGGTTTACTCACCGATGTGTGAGACTGACGTATCACAGGATTCGAAATTGCCAATTGTGCGTGACAACACATACGATGGTGTTTCCATATTTGGCAAAGCTTCTTTTTGGAGTTCGGTCGCCGCAGGCTGAGGAACCTAGAGTGGTGTTGGTTTTTGCACAACATTGACGAAAACGTTTTTGATGCTAACAACCCTTAAGTTGCTCGGAAATTGCACGAGGATAAGATTTTCTTGGCAGATGTAGCTGGTATGTGGCATAGTGATATTTTTTCACTCAAGCTCTGAAATCATGTTGAAGTTTGTGACCATCTATATCATCTAAAAGCTTAAGTTTTTGTTAGAGAGAACACACTTTTATTTACTTAATGATATCTTCAACAAACCTTTATCACATGTTAAAAGGTGCCAACCTTGTCCCTGTTTGACGATGCCAAATGTAAAGCAAGAAGGTGTCATCTTTGAAAGATGAAAAGGGCCAAAATCTCCCCTCAACTATCGAAAATGGGTCACAATTTTACCCACCATTTGCATGTGGTCCAATTATGCCCTTGCTGTTAGTAAATTGGACCGTCTCTACCCTTAAAATCTAATAGACCTCCATGTCATTTTTTTACCCATTTTAATTTATATAGGTGGAAAATAAAAATCCATCAAACCTGTCCCACTAACCTAATTACCCATTTCAATGACTCAGACCCAGAAGAGCTTTTCTTCTTCAGTACACCCCCAGATCTCAGTCACACTTTTCTCCATCTTAATACGTTAATACATGAACTAAATTTCAAAATCCCCACTTAAAAGTCACATTTAAATATTACCAAATTTCTTCACTGCTCCAAATTATCCCTTCATGAGAAAAATCGGCGATCATTACCTAGCTGGGAAGTTTCACGATTTGCCAATTTCATCAACAAATTAAAGTTCATTTTCACCGGTGAAAAAACCGAATCAACAGAGAGAAAAGAAAAGAACATTGGTTTGGTTTCTAGGCATGGTTATATATATGAGAGTACAAAACAAAGATAGAGAAGGGACAAAGATAAAAGTATATTGTAAAGTAGTTGTAGTTATGTCAAAGAAATGGTTGTCTACTAAGCTGGTAGAATTTGGAATATATTTTTTTAATTTAATTCGAAGAACTTTAAGATATTTCCCAAAGAATTAAAATGTAATCAGCAATTCTTTTAACAAAGTTAAAAAGAGAAAGGAGTAGCGCATCTGAGTTTGGAATTTTTCACACTGCAGTTCAGATAGTGCAATAGGCCTTTGTGGACAATTATCAAATTAAAAGTTTTGATAGATAGTGAAAGAAAAAATAGTTGTCTGTTGTTATGACTGGAATGGGTAATTGGGTTGGTGGGACAGCTTAGATACGTTCATGGGTCTTTATCTTTATTTTCCACTTGTATAAATTAAGATGAGTTAAAAAATGAGACGGATGTCTGTTAGTTTTTAAGAGTGCAAATGACCCACTTCATTAACAGCAGGGGCAAATTTGGGACAATTTGCAAAGAAGGGAAAGTTGCCCCATTTTTCATAGTTGAAGGGAAATTTTGGCCCTTTTAGCATTTTTCAATTGGTGCAGGTCCCAGTATGTGAAAGAGATCAATTTAAGACCCCATGCACTTTCAGGCTAAATTTCTGCTTGACATATCATGATGCAGTTTTTGCTAGTGGTAGGCTCTCATTTCTCAAATATATGACGGAATTTGTTGTATTTTCAGTTTATAAATGGAGAACCTGTCTATGAAGCGTGCTGTCGAACTAACGTTGGTGGATACCATGTCACTGATTATCTGAAGCAGCTTCTTTCACTCAAGTACCCTCATCACATGTAGGTGTTATAATTCTTTGAAAGTCATGATGTTGCTATAAACTTTTGGCTGCTTCTCAGGCTTCATTTCTTAAATGCTTAAACAGATCAAAGCTTACATGGGAAAGGGTTGAAGAATTGAAGATGGAACACTGTTGCATAGCTGCAGACTATGCTTCAGAGGTTCAACTATTTCAGGTAATTAGCACTTTATCTCTTGCCCAGCCTCTCTAATCTGCTTAACGGAGGTAAAATATTTGATTTTATTGTGTCAGAGGGGGGATAAAGAAGCTGAAGATAAAACCAGATGTTGGCAACTTCCTTGGACTCCATCACCAGTCGAAGAGCCTCCATCAGAAGAAGAAATTGCTAGAAAGGCAGCTTTGAAGGAGAAACAAAGTCAAAGATTGCGTGAGATGGCTGAAGCGAAAAGATCCTCAAAAATAAATGAACTTGAAAATGAATTAAAAGGTTTGGAATTCCTTTTAGAGGAGCTCAAGGACATTGAGGAGGATGATGAAATTGTGTCGTTCCTTGCGAGTAGAGGTTATGCTTCTAAATGTGAAGTGGAATCCGCTTTTGCAAAAGTTACTCAATCACTTCGGAAGGCCAAGGGTGAGCAAGTTCCAAGTGAAGAGAAAGTGGATATTTCTGCAGCTGAGAAGTATTATCTCATTGATATACCTGATGATGAACTTTCGGCGGAGCAGGTATGCTCGTATATCGCCATATTGGTAGTCACTGTTGTTGGGCAGTTGTATATCAAAAATTCTTTGTGATGGTGAAGAACTCGATATCCAAGTCTTTTTCCCTTTACTTTCTGAATATTGTGGTGTTACATTAATGCACTTCGTATGAGAAATAAACTCATGTCATCATAATGTTTTAATAGCTCAACTTTTGTGAGATATTATACTGTAATTCCAGTATGCTGTCTCTTGAACTTATCTGGTAGTTTATGTAGTAGATTTAAAAAAAAAGAGAGCTGTTGCAACTAAATTTATTGTTGCAATTGTCTCTTCCATTTCTCTTGGCCAGCATTGTGCAAAATCATCTTCCACTTATTTTCATTTTTTTATATTAAAATTTTTCAACTGAAAATGGAAATACTGAAACTTGTTAATAGCTCAAGGAGAAGAGAAGACAAGTGTTCCTGAAATCCACAACTGAAGCACGGCAACGAGCTAAACAAAGGCGTCTGGAGGAGGAGTTAGAAAAGGAGAAGGAAAAGAAACTTGAGGAACAAAAGCGCATGTATGTTGTATTTCTTGTCAGATAATACTTGAGCTAGCTTATTCTAGCATTATTAAACTTGTTTACAATGATGTGCAGTAGTATCCGTTTCTTCTCAAAATGGATATATGTATTTATAAATATGAGGCAAAAAATAACATACTTTAATTACAGTTTTGCTGCATACTGGTAGATTTCATGTTTCAATACACCACCAACAACAATATACCTACTGAAATCTCACTAAGTGGGTCTGGGGAGGGTAGAGTGTAAGCAGACCTACCACTACCTCGTGGAGGGAGAGAGGCTGTTTCCGATATTTCATGTTTCAATATCTCTTTATTTTATAAAACTTCATCTTATGTTGTGTAGGGAAAACCCAGAACGCTATTTGGAGCAGTTGCGAGCCAAATACAAAGAGCTCTCTGAAAAACTTGAGCAGCGAAAGCGATTGAAGACAAATGGTAACCATGCAAATGGCAATAATAATGTTTCTGGAGGTGTTGGTCGCGGGGAGAGGTTGAATGCTGCCCAAAGAGAGAGGATGCGTCTGTTAACAACGGCAGCATTTGATCGAGGGAAAGGTGAAGATACGTTTGGTCAAAGGGATGAAGATTGGCAACTCTACAAGCTAATGAGTAGAGATAATGACGATGATGACGATGATAAGCCAGATCATGATGAAACTGAGTTGGCTCGCATCTCCTCTAGGCTTCGGGTCAGTATGTTTTCTTGACACTTTGTTTGGTGTTAGTCTCTGTGTTGGATTGTTCTTTAAAGGTGTATCCTGATGTAACCTATCTGCACAGGAGATCGACCCTACATTTTTTCCAGGATCAGAATCTGGAGCGTCTGCCTCAGAGACGCCACGTTTCCGTCCTCTAACAAAGGAGGATTTTCAAATCATACTTGGGGTTGAAAGATTTAGATGTCCTGAAGTTTTATTCAATCCTAACTTCATTGGGATAGACCAGTCGGGGTTGGACGAAATGGTTGGAGTGTCATTGAGAAGGTTGCCTAGTTGGGTACAAGGCTTGGAGGATAAAATGACAAGTTCAATACTTGTGACTGGCGGGAGTTGTCTCTACCCAGGTATGGGTGAGCGCTTGGAAGCAGGAATTCGGATGATCAGGCCATGTGGAACTCCTATAAAGGTTGTCAGAGCAACAGATCCAATTATGGATGCATGGCGTGGTGCTTCGGTGTATGCTGCTGCTATGCAATTCCCACAGCAAACATTCAGTAGAACGGATTATTATGAAAAAGGTGAAGATTGGCTTCGTAGATACAAGTTCAAATACACAATCTAATCGTTCAAGTTGAAACTGATAGATTTACATAGGTTTAGTACACCCAGCGCGAGCTATGTTATTCGAAATTACGTGAACTTGCACTATGGAAGTGTTGTTCACTAGCTAATTGTTTGTTATACCTGCCATTTGACACCAAAAAAAAGAAGAAGATATAGTTAATGATATTATATGATGGTTGTATTCAAAATTCTATTGGACTATGCCGTTAAACGTAGTTTCATTTCAACATCTAACTCACAATTCCAAAATGGATAATTCAAAAGAGGTGCTGGTGCTTTGCTTGTTCTGTCAGTAGAGTTTTTGCCAAGTCTCTTTTTGTTTGGCAAGTTTTCGCAAGAGCAACTCTTTTAAGAGGCTGAGGTAGCATTATTAGTTGCAATCAAACTCTTTATCTTTTCAATTTTGGAGAAGAAAAGTTTTTGTTGCAACTTGTTTGAGTTAATATCTCAGATGGAGTACTTAACTATTAATAGTTCACTTAAAAAATTTCTTAATTATTGATAGTTTACTTAGAAAGTCACTTTCAACTAATTAAAAATTTGTAATATACAAAAAACTAAAATTTACTGTTTTTAAAAAAATTAATAAAATACTTATTTTATTGAATTTTGTTGAAATATAATTTTGTTTTTACCTAGTTTTTTTAAAAAAAAAATTGGTGCTGTGCTGCGTATTTTTTATTACTTCTTATGAATTCCAACCTTTTTTTCTTAATCATTTCTTAACATATTTAATTCCAATTATACCATTGCTAAAACGAAAAAGGTTTTTTCTCAGGGTTAAATTGCTATGGTACGTTTTTCAAAAAAATCATAATTAAATAATTCACTTTAATAAGATAATTAAAATAGCTATCTTATTATTTCTTCAAAAGAATAGTTTAAAATAAAAATTAAATTTCAATAAAATTTTATAAAAAAATTATTTAAATTGATTGAGTGACTTTCTAAGTGAAACATCAATTGTTGAGTGGCTTTTGAGTTATAAAACAAAGTTAAGTAACTTTCTAAGTGAACAACTCAAAGTTGAGTGACTTTCTAAGTGCAATGAATTTGGGAATATTTTTAAAATGTTTTTATCAACACAATCAAACAGAAGAGAGTTCTAAAATTTGTAGAAACACATATATATCACTCAACTTTGCGATTTGAAGCTTACTCTTCGTTACAAAAGTAAATCAATTATGCTCAAAACTTGCTGAATGAACTATGATATCATATATCACAAATACCTACTAGTTTCTATGATAATATTGACATTTCATAGCTTGGCAAGAATCCAGTTTTCCACACTAAAATGAAGCACATTATTGTGGATTTTCGTTATCTCCGCAATAACGAAAATTCAAATAGAGTGCTTCTTCCCATACCTACCTTTCTTCAATGTTTATTCAAGTTAGTTGTTATTGCACAACACAAAACTTGAGGGGGTGTATTGAGATAAACTTATGGTTATTAGTTTGTTAGGAATATGTTTAGTTTTTTTTTTAATTAGTTTGAATAAGATATTTAATCTTATCTTCAAGTTTATAATAAGTTGTTAGATTACTTCCTTAAAATTAGTCGAGTTAGTTACGTTCACTTGTACTTAGCAGTTGCTACGATTGAATAAAACTCATTCAAGTTTGCTTTTATTCTCAAGCTCTTTAATAACAATTGAATCGATAAATGTATATCATATTTGATTGATTTGATTTTGACCAATAACTGACCCAAATCTACACCCCCCCCCCCCCAACACCTCTAATAGCACTAATTATAATGGTGAATTACAAAGTAATAAAAAACTTCTTTAAATTCTAGATGATGAACCAGTTACTATAAAAACTACGGAAACGGTTCAAAAATGCTTTAACATATTAGAAATAGTTCAAAATGTCCTCCTTCCACCTATTGCTTCAAATTTACCCCTCCTTCCACATATTGAACAAAAAGTGCCCTTCACCTATTGAAAATAGTTCAGATTTGTCCCTCCTTCTATCTATTAGATCAAAAATGCCCTTAGCATATTAGAAATAACTCAAAATATTTTCTAATTATAAATATATATGTCTACAATTTTTTTACTATACTTCGCCAATTATTTAGTTTCCTTTTGATTTTTAAAGTTTTTTGTGTAAAGTACTTAATTGTTTGTTTACATGTTTGTCTTGCGTAATAAAAATACTTGAATTAAATAAACAAAATATATAAATATATGTTTGAATTAATCCGAATAAATGTTGTTTGAAAATATTGTCTTAATCACAGAAAAAGAGAAATTTAATGTATGCCCACAAAGAATACTCCCTCCGTTCCTTTTTATATGTCATCTCTTTCTATTAATAGTTGGTCTATAATACTTGTCATTTTATAAAATCAATGCATAAATTACCATATTCTTCCTATTATACCCTTGATAGAGTAGTTAATTAGTCTTGGAAATATATATTTTGGCCATCCTAGGAAAACTAATAAGTAATTAATATTCATTGAAGTACTCCATACATTGATTAATTACTCTCTCCAATCACTATTCTATAAAATCTTCATTTGAAAAAGAAATCTCAACAAACAAATTAAAAATAAAAGATGGAGAAAAAATCTAAAATAATCTTGAAAGTTGAAGCTTTAACAATTTTTTTAAATTTTTTTTAGATCAATTGGTGAAAAAAATTGGCTCCAAAAATAAACTCAAAAATTTAAATAGTCATCCAAATGCATTTTAATTTTTGAAATCTAACATATTCATCATTTATTGATAAGTTGACTTAAGAAAACATTAAATAAGGATAGAAGAGTAAAGTTACTTAATTTCTTAATGCAAATGCAATTTTAAAATGTGACATATAAAAAGGAACGAAAGGAGTAATTTTTTGTGGAGAATTTTTTTCTTTTAACATGTTTCTTAAGAAAGAGTGCAAATACAATATTACTTAACATAAATTATACAAAAATCTTAGTAGCTATAAAAGTCTTAAATTGTTACGTAATGAAAAACAAAGAAGATATATAACTAAAATTCTAATAGTAGTAAAATGGATTAAAATGTTGAGAGTTAATTTATTCAAATTTAAAGGCTAAAGGATTTTTAAAAATATTTTAATATTATAAAAATATTATATTTATTAAATTCTAATAAAATATTTGAAGACTGCATGGAGTGCAGATATATTAACTAGTAATTCATAGTTATCAAACATATTTTCTTTTAGGTAGAAGGAGAGAAAATTTGAACAATTTCTAATAGGTTAAGGATATTTTTGACTCAATAGGTGAAAAAAAGGAAAAATTTGATTGTGGAGGGAGAACATTTTATTGAATCATTTTTAATATGTTACGAATATTTTTGAACATTTTTTGTAAGAACTATTATACAGAAATAGATTACATTGTAGTCCTCCAATAATAACTGTTACTTTTTCTTTCACAATTTTAGAATTTTGCAGGCATAAGATCTTGATAATAACAACTGTCCGTAGAATTTTGCAAGAAGATCTTGATGATTGTAGAATTTTGCAGGCCCGTCATCTGTAGATGGTGCCCGTAAAACATTAAAAAAAAGTGTGGACTAATTTTCTAAACTTTTCAAGTTCTAGTGGTAACTTAGAAACTTTTGGGGCATTACAATTGCATGAAAATATTTATTTACAAAGATACACTCTACAATTATAATTTGGTGCTAATGCATGCATCAAAATCCCTGCATTATTAATACCTAGAAATTCATGACATTAGTAATACACACCTTAATACACCAATAGAATTTACATTAGTTATACATTGCATAGTATACCAAATAAAGTATTTACTAATATACGGAGTTAATACATATATTATTTTACTAATATAATATAGTATCAAACAACCCCTTAGCATGTTAGTTTTGATTTTTATGCATTATATTATTTCCTTTCCTTTGGATAAACAATTATTTCAAACAAAATATAGACATAATGTGTATACCTTATTTACTTATCTACGTTAACCTTTTTTTATATTCGATTTTTACAATTATAAGAGAATATATTTTATAACTGCAAAGTGTGGACCTTTTGAGCGTTGGCTAGTCATTTATAGAACCGATTTGGACATAAATTTTAAAATATTTTTGAAATGTATGCTTCTTTTTTTTTTTTTGAGAAATATATGGTTTGATCATAGATATTATCTAATTCTTGAGAGACTAGTTTTCAAATCCCAAAATCTACTTCAAATCTGTTTTTAGGCCAAGCTATATTATTGTTGTTTTTCTTAAAATAATAATAATTAAAACTTGCCTCTAATCTTTTATATTATATGAAATAGCCCCTCTATAACTTTCTATTTATTTTGCTTGATTCGTATGAATTTACTTCAGATTTGTTTTGCTTATTTGTATAATTTTTTTCATCAAAGTCATAAATCTTTTTCAATATATGAGGTCTCTCATCACCTATTGACGGATCATCATATACCAGTTTAGCATAATTTAAAATCAGTAAGTATGTTTTTGTTTAGTATAATTGAGTATAAGTCACTTTTTACTTTTTTTCATTTCAAAAAAATAAATAAAATTGAAATGAAAATATATTCTGCCAAAAACTATAATCAACCACATCTAATTTTATAAAAAAATAAATGAAAAGCTGTAGATATATTAAAGCTAGTAATTAAGGTAGAAGTAGTTTGAGGTGAGAGAAAGAGTGAAGCAACAACGGCTAGTGAGAGAAAACATAAAATAAAGGGAAGCAGCAGAAAGTAACCGTTAGGACTTGAAAAGCGCTCATAATATTTCATCAAATCCTCCTTCCTTTCTCACTAAATAAACTATCCGTTACCTTCCTTCCTTCTTTCCATCAACAACATAGAGGTTTTTTCTATACAGAATTTGAGCTTCCGCCATTGAATTGAGCTCAAGAAAAAACATGGAATCGATAACACAAAGAAGAAAGAGTAGAATTAACCTTCCATCTACAATGTCCGAAACCTCTCTTCGGCTTGATGCTTTTTCTTCTCCTCCCAGATCAAAGCGAACAACCAATTTGGCGTCATCGCCAATGTCCAACAGGTCACCTCGGACAATATCGAACCTGTCATCATCTCCGTCGTCTAAATCTGCAAGTTGCAGTGATAGATTCATTCCTTGTAGATCTTCGTCAAGGCTACACACTTTTGGTCTGGTGGAGAAGGCGTCTCCGGTGAAAGAAGGAGGAGGAAACAATGATGCATATTCCAGGTTGTTGAAATCTGAGCTTTTTGGGGCTGATTTTGGTTGTTTCTCTTCTCCTGCAGGTTCTAAAGGATGTGCTAATTCACCCATGAGTAGTCCCAGTAAGAATATGCTCAGGTTTAAAACTGAAAATTCAGGCCCTAATTCTCCGTATTCCCCTTCGGTTTTGGGGCATACAGATACTTCACTCTCCAACGAGGTTTCTACCCCTACTAAACCCCCTAGGAAAGTGCCCAAAACACCCCACAAGGTATATATATATATATATTTAGTTACAATGGTTAAATATTCTTCGTTTAATTGCATAGTTTATGACTTTCCATTGATTGCAGGTTCTGGATGCACCATCACTTCAAGATGACTTCTATTTGAACCTAGTTGATTGGTCTTCACAGAATGTCCTTGCGGTTGGGCTCGGAACTTGTGTTTATTTATGGACAGCTTCAAATAGTAGAGTGAGTAGAAAATGCTTTTTTTTTTGTTCTACTTAATACTCTCAACTGAATATTGCATTTCTCAATAGGTGACAAAGTTGTGCGACTTAGGACCGACTGATAGTGTCTGCTCTGTCCAATGGACTAGGGAGGGGTCTTATATATCAATTGGTACAAGTCTTGGGCAAGTTCAGGTACAGAGAGATTGTACACAAATCAATGTCAAGTTTTGTCGAGATATATATTTATTCATAGGGACTGATCAATCTCTTTCAGGTTTGGGATGGAACTCAATGCAAAAAGGTTAGAACATTTGGTGGACATCAAACAAGAACGGGAGTCCTTGCGTGGAGTTCGCGCATCCTATCTTCTGGTAGCAGAGACAGAAACATCCTTCAGCATGACGTTCGTGTTCCAAGTGACTTTGTTAGCAAATTTATTGGCCACAAGTCCGAGGTAATTTTTCACTACATACAACTTCAAATGAAACCAAAGGCATCTTCTTTTTTAAGAGTCAATATTTTTTTTGTCTCTCTCAATCAGGTATGTGGGTTGAAATGGTCTCATGATGATCGAGAACTTGCGTCAGGGGGAAATGACAATCAGGTATAGTTATCACACATCTAATCAACTAATTAAACAACAACAAAAGAACATTTGCTTAAGTATGTTGGTTGTGAATTGTGATCCACAGCTCTTAGTGTGGAATCAGCGATCTCAGCAACCAGTTTTGAAGCTAACGGAGCATACTGCCGCTGTTAAGGCCATTACCTGGTCTCCTCACCAATGTGGCCTTCTGGCATCAGGAGGAGGAACAGCTGATCGATGTATTCGCTTTTGGAACACAACGAATGGCTATCAGTTGAACCATATTGATACAGGAAGCCAGGTTTGTATATTGTGGGAATTACAATGCCAACTTATTTTCTGCCTAGTTTGTGGAAATTTGACAAGATTTATGCAGGTATGCAATCTAGCTTGGAGTAGAAATGTAAATGAGATAGTTAGCACACATGGGTATTCCCAAAACCAAATCATGGTGTGGAAGTATCCATCAATGTCAAAGGTAAACTAATTAAATTGTTATTCTTTATTTATTCTCTTTAGATTGTATGGTTTTGGGTATTTTAATTAAATCCCAAGTTGTGACAGGTTGCCACTCTAACTGGTCATAGTTTGCGTGTCCTATATCTTGCCATGTCACCTGATGGCCAGGTATTGCACAATATATTACATGTCTGAATCATTATCATAGAAAGGAGATCGATCGATCACATTATCGTAGAAAGAAAGGATCATACTTAAAAATTACAATTTAACGTTCTCGCAGACAATAGTGACTGGAGCAGGAGATGAGACACTCCGCTTTTGGAATGTATTTCCGTCAGTAAAAACTCCTGTAAGTCAGAATGTCCTCAAGATTTAACCCTTTCGCTGTTAGAAACATGGCATTTAGCGTCTAGTTGTTTGTTTTGTTATTTCCAGGCAGCAGTGAAGGACACAGGAGTATGGTCTTTAGGCAGGACGCACATACGTTAACGTTGATGTAATTATTGTTGCTGTAAATGGAAATGGAAATCAAGGAAGACACAAATCATACAAATATATTCATACTATTCTTTTTGCATATTTGTATATATGCCTGTGAAAACAATCTCCAGAAAATTGATTGTGCTGTTTTAAATACATTTTTTATTCACAAACATATTTATGCCTGTAAACAATCTCCCAAAATTGTGATGCTTTTGTTTTACCTTTTGGCCTGTTGCCTCATCTAATTTGGTGCCACAATCACTCCAGCTGGCTATTATTTACATTGTCAATCTCCATAACTTTTGCAATATTGCTATTATTGACGATTCAATGTAAAAATCCTGAAAATACAGAATGCGTGATTCTTATGAGATCGCAACCGACAATTCTTACAACTGAAACTTAATAAAAAAATTTGTATCCATAAACTCTTTTCCGGACTCTGCTGACATGTATGCACCAGGCTGTCCTAATCTTTACCCTAATATACCTTTTCTCAATAAAACATTAGTAAAGGTGATAGATAATTTTATGTGACACAGTTAGAGATAAGTGTTGGGGGGTTTTAAGGTATGAAGAAGACAATTTTTGGATTGCATCAAAAGGCTTATCTTTTGAATTGTATTTCTCTATCTCATTTTTTGTCTATAAATTAAGATCTTAGACAACACAGAGATATTTTTGTCTCTTCTTCTTCCTTTCATTTCTACATTGATCTTTTAAAAAAAAAACAAAGCAAGTGTCGTGTGATTTTGTTGAGTTTGCTGGAGTTGTGTAATTCCGCGGTTATAGAAGCATTTTTTCGTTCTATTTTGGGAGAAGTAACCCAAACCTTGGCAACCATGAGAGGGTTATAATTTCTTAAGGCACACAGAATTTGTGGGAACGAGTTAATTTAAGAAATCATAACTCACTTTAATATTCTGTGTATTCCAGTAGTCAGTCGCAATTCTTACCGTTTAACAGAAGCAAATGAAAAGTTGTCTCCTAAAAATATTGAAACACGAGTTTGGTTTGAGCCATTAGAAAGTGATTTGATTTTTTCCAAAACTGTCCATCGCCAGTTTCAAATTGCAAAAGGTTTGAAGAAATGACAAAAAAAATACATGAGTAATATGGTCAATGTGATGTGGCATCAAGTCACATGCAAGAGAGTGATTTTCTCCCTCCTTACATATTTCTCCCCACATAATTCTAGGGTTTTACCAGCCTAAAACAGAGAATTTTCATCGAGTGATCATCAAAAGAAAGACAATTTTAGATCATAGCTAAAAAGGGCACTCCGAGTATAGGAATTTTTTTATCTTAAATTGTTTTTTTTCTTATTCATATTTTTATATTTGCTCTCTTAAATTCTTAGCGTTACTACTTGATTTTCTCTTTTGATGAAAGATGTATTGTTTTAAAATGGATATGTTTGAGATCCTAGGATTAGCTATTGTTTCTTTTCTCTTTTCTTCAATGTATAAGGCATACACCGAATTGATTTCCGTACTATATAAGAAACATTTTGAATTTGAATATAGTTAGTTACTTGGTAAATTTGAACACTAGCATTTCAATGGGTGTTCCTCAGATTAACTGTCATCAAATTGTTGCACATGTCTGAGGATATGACCATCAGGCAACATAACAAGATACTCTAGTTTCAAGAGCGTTAGTGCTTCTCTTATGCGAATATGAACCGGATCAAGTACAGTACCTGTACATATCTATCTTGTGTTAGCCCAAGCAATGGATCAGTGAATTAAGAACACTAACCTGCAGGTTCAAAACTTTCTTCTGTCAGCCCTAACTAGCAAGTAGCTATCCAGCCTTGAAAATGAGTCATGTGTGTCTAGTAGGGGCTTCGTACCGTCACTGACAAGTCACCCACCAAATAATAACAATATTATCTTCTATTAAATTTAATGAAACACGTTCTCTTTATAATAGGTGAGGGTATGCAGCTCGCACCAACCATAAGCTTTTTAACAGTTAAAATCACAATGAATAACATTCCTCAACTACAGTGTCACGGCTCAGCTTAGGTTATTAACATTGTTTGATCTAGGTTACAAGAACAGATATGAACACAGCTCAAATCACAAGATCACTCATTTGCATTATAAAAGTGTTCATCCTTCTGTTCCTAGCCAGGACCCTCTATCGCAGTTCCCCTTCTCTGTCAAAAGTAACCCATGAATCATGATGCAGTTATACCTGGTGGGGACTGTCCATCACAGGTTCTCCTTGCTTTCTATTCAAACCTGTCTCTGTGATGCTAATTCCACCCTATTTATATGCCACTAAAGTTGGAGATACTCTTGAGTGATTCCTCCTCCATTTCAACAAGCTGGCGGTAGAATGTTTCAACAGTGTGTGCCTCTTCTCTGAATGCAATTCTGAACTCCCTCCACTGATATTCACGAGAACCATCGCTCCTTATTGGACCTAAAACTTTTCCCAGCACATCCAATCCTTTCCGATCTATAGAAAGCAGATAAGCATCCTTCACATAAAACCAGGGATCAGTTCTCTTCTGCATATCAGCTAATAGTTTATATAGTGACTGAATGATAATGTAAATTGGTAGGCCGAGGGCAATATTTGTTGATGTTTGGTGTGGGTTTATGGCTTATGTGTGTCATGATATAGTAACTACCTCGATCACAACAATGATATGCTGTGACAATTATAAGTTAGACATAAAATTTAAGGATCCCACCTTGAAAAAAGAAAATAATGGCAGTAGACATGTGTAAGAATTTACCAGGTTATATACAGTCACAATGGCCCTAAATCTAGTGCAGTGGCTTAATTTATCTTGGAACTTCCAAATGAAAGTACAAGAAAATCACTTAACAGATATTTAGCATGAGAACTCAGAGAAGACAAATACATTTTACCCGAGCTTTCAGAGACAACCAGAAATCACCTTTGCGTTCTTATTCAAGTGCGTGATGCAGAAGAGAATTAGAGCCCTACGCCTCACCTCACTTTGATTAATTCCATCAATCAGGCTCATGGTATGTGATGCTACAAAATACAATACATTTAGAGAATACTGCTCATCAATAATGAGAACACATTGGTCCTCAAAATAATCAGATATGCAAACATCAACAGTTCAGTTCTAAAACTCTTACATAAAGGATCAGGTTTTGTTGCATGGACTTCCTCTAGATCTACTTCATGAGTCCCTCCATTGCTGTCAAAGTACATGTATGAACTGTGAAGTACATAATTTTTCATTAGCAAGACATTTCTAGCCAGTTTTCAGATATATTAAATTGTCCCATCCATCTGAATTTATATCATACACTTTTTTTATTATTTTCGATAACCGTGGTATCCGGGCCAACATGCACACAACTAATTTCATGGGACATCTGTCACTCCACCAGAAACTGGTACCAGTTGACTCTGTCCACCAAGACTAGGACAGACGGGAAGAAATCACCTAGTGTTTTTATCTCCACTGGGATTTGAACCTAAGACCTCATCATTCTAACCACTTCATTCACCACTAGGCCACACTCTTGAGGGCTTTTATTCTTGTTTGGATAAGCAAGAATAGCCTACCGAGGACCTTGCACCTCCAAGCATAAGGTTATGTGTTATCACTTCTTAGTCACCCAACGGTTTATAGTAGTAGCTATTGGCAGTTTCTCATTCCAGTATTAGTTATTTCTTCATAGTAGTTTGCAGTTTCTCATTCTAGTAATGTTGGGAAGTCTGAACTCATATCCTAATTTCTAGGGGTAGCTATCTTATCAGTATTGTATTTAAACTCTATGTTTATCCCTTGAATTCTAAGCAGAAAATGATTACAGTTTTTGAGTAATTTAACTCAAGGGATTGCATGATCTCTCATAACAAACCAACACCATAAGTCGTAGAAAGAAAACATCTTATTTCATCTTGCAGTGACCCATAACTAGATCCACATCAGGGGACTGTAAAAAATTGGTATCAAAGTCGGGAGTTACGGGAGACCAAATTCAATATCAACTGGCACAATTGGTGAACTTGTTCCAAGAAGAACATGCAGCCAATTTAGCCAAACAGGAAGCAATGAATGCTCGCTTTGATGCACTAACAAAGGATTTAGCAAATTCAAAGGTTGATTCTGAATCAACTGAACATACCAGTCAAACTCGCGGTTGGAAGGGTAAAACTGGAGTGGTAGGAGGGTCAAAATCAGAAGCGGGAGGAAGTTCCATCATTCCTCGACATATAAAGTTGGATTTCCCACGATTTAAAAGTTGGAGGACCCTTTGGAATGGTTGAACATATGTGAACGCTTCTTTCGACACCAACAAACTCCAGAAGAAGAAAAGGTTGGACTTGCTCCTTTTCATTTGGAGGGAAATGCACAACTTTGGTTTCTTCAACAAGAAATAGATATGCCTCAACCTTCTTAGGATGAATTCAAACATCATTGTAGCCTTCGTTTTGGGCCACCAATCACAAGTTGGAAAGATTAGCTAAGTTACACCACATCAGATCTATGGCAAATTACCAAGAAAAGTCTAAGCAATTAGTTTCGCGGGCTGGTACACTCGCACAATCACAAAAAAATGAACTTTCTATCAATGATCTTGCTGATTAATATAGCAATTGAGGTTGAGTTGCCTAATCTCCAGATTTGGCTACGGTGATGAGTTTATCTCGGCTTTATGAACTCAAGGAACAACTCATTTGTTCGCAATTGTTAGATAATTGCGGATCAAAGACATCAGGTTTCTCACCTCAACATATCAAATTTGTGAAGAAATTGACCAGATCTAAAATGGAGGAAAAGCGACAAAGGATTTTGTTTAAACTGTGATGAAATGTGAACCCAAGGTCATCAATGCGAGAAATCATTTTGGATTGACTCTACAGACAATGAGGTAGAATTTGCTAAAACAAAGGAATATACAAATACTTTCCACACTTAGCGCTTGAGGAGAAACAGCGGTTTGAAGGAGGGGAGTAATGTTATCACTCAAATCTCCCAACTATTTACAGCAGTAATTATTTCCAGTAGTTACTTCTTTGTACTAGTTATTTGCATTTTCTCATTCCAGTAGTAGTTATTTCTTTGTAGTAATTTGCAGTTTCTCGTTCTAGTAATGTAAGGAAGACATGTCCTAGTTTCTAGGGCAGTTATCTTATCAGTATTGCATTGAACTCTATGTTTATCCTATGAAATCCAAGTAAAAAATCATTTTAGTTTTTGAGTACTTTAAATCAAGAAATTGTAGGTTCTCTATGACAAACCAACAACATAGGTCATACGGAAAAAACAACTAATTTCATCTTGCAGCGTCCCATAACTACATCCATATTATTAAATTAGGTCTTGGGCCTAACTTACACCCCAAAAGCTAGCTCAAAGGGAGGAGGATTGCCCAAGCCTTATAAGGAGTCCACCCATCTCATTAACCACTGATGTGGGACTTTTGTCATTCTTTAACACCCCCACCTCGCGCCCAGTGCTTAGCATCTGGTGATTGGGCAATTTTGATTTTGGGGGCCCCAACATTGGGTGAGACGAGCCCTGCTCTGATACCATGTTAAATTAGGTCTTGGGCCTAACTCACACCCCAAAAGCTAGCTCAAAGGGAGGAGGATTGCCCAAGCCTTATAAGGAGTCCATCCACCCATCTCATTAACCACCGATGTGGGACTTTTGTCATTCTTTAATACATATCAAGGACCATAACATTGTGGTTGAGTCACCAACAGAACCAAGAGGAGAAGACGGAGGTTGAGCTCCTCACACTAGGGGAGGAATTGGTAGGTGAAGTTTACCATATAAAGATATTCTAAAAAATTGTTTGCACACCTATACGAAATAAAATGTAATAAGTGGTTTCCAAGAATCTAAAGCAAAAATATAGTTAAAGGAAATCCATTCCTACATATCTACCATTACAAAATTACCGTGATAACTCACTCCATAATTGTCAAATACAGTTAAATTACATCACATGCACGGGTAACCAAGGAGTAAATAAAATGGAAGCTACAACCTACAAAGGTACTTCTAGAAATCCATTCCTACTTATCTAAAAGTCACTAACTTTTAAATATTGATATTATAAAAGGTTCACAAACTTGTGAATATAGCTAGCATTCACAATAATTAGCAATCAAACATACATATTGATCACTTCACCTCACTTTATGGGTGTTTCAGTGTCGTCATCAAGGCTATAAGACATATTATTCCTTACCAATGAGTGTAATCCTGAAGAGGTGACACTAAATAATTGATATTTTACTTAATATAAAAAAATTCAATTTCTTTGTCCATATATTTATTATCTTGTTATTATAATTATTAGTCTTGGACTAAAAATAAATATTTGTATTTTTCCTCCATTTGCACCTTCTTCACTAAAGCCCACGTTTTATTTGCGCTATCTTTAAAGCCCCAATGAACCTTAGAGCTTTTTTGTGCTTTTTGCCTTTCATAACACTAGTTCTACATTCAGTTGTACCAATAGTATCTCCAAGAAAGAAGAGAAAAAGTTAGAATCTCATCTCAAACATCTCTTTTCTTCCTTGTTGGATAAGTACTCATGCCAAAAACTTATAGAGCTCAAAGTCATTTTGATGAGCCTCAAGTTATAAAAACTTATCCCAGGAGGCCAAAATAAACAATTAAAAGACTAAGAGTTTGTTCAGCATTGCTGCTAAAAACAACTTATTTTTAGAAGCACTTTTTAAAAATGGCTTTTTAGGAAAATGCTTTTGAAAAAAAACAATTTGTGTTTGGTTAATTCATTTGAAAAGTGTTTTTCATAAGCAAATTGCGTTGGACCAATCTTTTTTTAAAAGTGCTTTTAAAAGTCAAATTACAAAAAAAGAACTATTGATGCACTTCTAATATTAAAATAATTTTATAGAGACTATTTTAAATATCTATTATAAAAAAATAATTAAATTTTTATTTTTTTTAAATTAAAATTTACATGTTTAAATTTTCAATCAATAGTATACCTTTTTGGGAGGATGAAATCTCTAATTGTTATTTTTTTTCTTTTTTCTGATCTTGTAAAAATATTGTTGTTACATTTTTTCTAATTCTACAAAATAAAACGTACAATAATATATAATATATAAAATAATAATATATAAACGTAAAATAAATTATAAAATTTATTATATAAAAATTTAAAATAAAATTCTTATAAGAAATTTAACCAAACTTATGAAATATGTTAATTAATTAATAAGAAATATATTGGTAAATATGTATATATGAAAAGGATATTTTAGTCTTGAGAAAAATATTTTTTTGTTTCTGCTTCTATTTTTAGCTTCTTCCCAACAGCAGAAAAACTGTTTCTGCTTCTATTTAAAAGCACTTCTACTGATTTGCCAAACACTCAATTTATCAACAAAAGTGTTTTTTTCTCAAAATAAGTGTTTCTGGCCTCCCAACAGCAATGCCAAACAAGCTCTTAGTAACTGTCATGAGACAATTACACATGTATTGAGTGGTTTTTCGATAGAAAAAAGGGGTAGGATGGTTACAAGAGGGATATTTAGAAAAAGAAAAGGGAATCTTTTGGGAGAGTTCTAGCTTAGGGCTGAGTATCAATTGGTTTGGTTCAGTTCGGTTTTGAAGTTTATTGGTTTGACTTATTGGGTTATCGTTTTGTAGACATGCTAAACCGTTATAGAACCATTAAGATATTGGCTTATCAATTATTGGTTTATCGGTTATTGATCGTTGTCGGTTCGGTTATCGATTTAATCGTTAAGATTTGACACAAGAAAAATCATTGATAATCACTTAGAAACAAGGTGACAAACCAAATGAACCATGCACATGAGTTCACTTATTGCAGCTTACTCAAAAGCAAACACTTTCTACTTTGTAGAATAACCAAAAGTTTTTGAGACAGCCAGAAATAAAAGTAGGAAACTAAGCTCTAAGTCAATGACTTTATATAGAAAATGGTATAAATAAAATTATTTAATCTACTATCGGGTTATCGGTTAACCCATTAAGAAAAAACTTCAAACCATTAAGAACCAATAACTTGATAACAAAAAAAAATCAAAATTGTTATCAAAACTGAAAACCAATAACCCATTACTATAAACCAATAACTTTTTCGGTTCGGATTTGAACATCCCTAGTTCTAACCTTTCGAATGTATAGAAATGTTGAAAGTTCGTGTAATCTTAGTGTTTACGTATTGTTTAACTAAATCTCATTCTGTTGTAGATACATTGGAAGCCCTTAAATTTAGTATTTAATTATATTTTTAGTTGCTTTATTTATTATTCTAGAATAGAGATTATGTTTCATAGTTTCATAAGGATTAAGTTAAGTTATAGTTATTAGTTTGGAATAGGATTTAGGTCTCCTACTTTCATAGTTTCATTAGACTTGTTATTGATGTAATAAGACTCCTATTTAAAGGGGTTTTTGATGAATAAATCGACAAGTCATATTTCAGCAAAAAAGCAAGAGATTAGAGTTCTCTCTTCCATTGAACTCTAATGTTTCAGTCTCCCTTTGGAGAGCTGAAGAGATCGAAGTTCTCTCTTTTAATGAATTCTAAGGTTTCAGCCTCCCTTTAATGAGTTGATTTATATATCGCCTTGTGAATCGATCCTTCCCTAATGATTCATAACACATTCATGTCTTCGGATGTAATTTATGGTGTTGGCAATGTCCTAGTGATTGTTTTTCATACTTCTTGTTGTAATTTCAGTGTAACTGGTATGAAACAACAGTATTTGTTCCTTTATTTACTATTTCAGCAGAAAAGTCTATCACATTTCTTTGTCGACTCTCGGTATAATATTGCAGAGGGACAGAAGGTTAGGAGGAAACAAAAATCGAACTGATAGTACATATTAATCTTTTTTGATGAAGATTATATGATAATCTAGCTGAATAAAAAACAATTACTGATAAGAGTTGAATTAAAAACTGTTCACCTTGGGCTGAACTTGAAGACAACATATCTTTTGTCTGAATCAAGTAATTCCTGGAGATTGTCACCTCGGCATGTAGCACCAAGGCTGGATGAATTCAGTATACCCAAAACGGAGTAAGAGAACTTCTCAATCATGCTCCTTTCAGATGATATGACTTCCTTAAGGCTGTCTCTAGGCAACCTAGCCTGTCATGGAGCAAGAAGAAACATTTCAAAAATCACTTCTTCATGCTAGCATGAAAAGGTCCATTAGTGAAACGAACAACTCTCTTTCCAGCACAAGGTTACTTAGCTAGACAATTTAGTTGTATGACCACAAATGGGCATTACCAAGCTACAACCATATCAACTCAGCTCCTCAGTTAGTCAATCCTACACAATTGCTGGTTTAACCCAACAGGTAAATAAAAAGGCAGAAATATAACTATGAAATGGCAGAAATCACTTGTAGTACATTCACTTGCAGTCCATGAATGTATGCAGAGGATTAGCAAAAGTTAACAATAATTCACAGCTTTCATTGGAATTTGCCAAGCCTTCCTCCTTTCTTATTCAATGGATGGTTCAATTTCAACCTATTTTGTTTTCTCTATACAAATAAGCTGAAGAAAGTATCCATTTCTCCCTTTAAATACATTCTGCCTTCTGTCATTTTACTCGTGAATTTTATCTTTATTTTGTACCTTTTGATGAACTCAAACTTTCAAGCATTCAGTATATCTCACTGTTTCATACTTCTAATATCTGCTCAATTATTAGAATTTTAAATCAATGGAATGTATAGGATTACATTCTCTAAACACAAAAGCTACAAACAAAAGACTCCCAGGCACATTCCCCAAGAATATGACCTAACCTATCTTCCATTCCCTTTCCCTCTCCGGTGATCCTTCTGATCACCGGAATCAACCCCTCTCGTCCTCCTTCTCTTCTTTATCTCCCCCTCCTCTTTCTTCTGATACCCACTTCTCCATTGATTCTCATCCCTCTTCTCTATCTTCTCTCTCCTCTCTCTTCTGAAACCCTTTTCACCGGAATCTTAGCCTTTTCTTTCTAAGCCAACAATTATCACCCACTGTGATAATTGCTACACACTTTAGCCTAGGATGGAAGAGAATAGAATTTATTTTAACGCTGGGTTTAAGTCATTCGACATCACTAGATGGAACTCGAGCAAGTCTGAATGGTATGAATGGGTTGAAAGAAGCAGAAAGTTGATGACGAGGTCAGTTATGAGCAAGAAAGCTATGGAATGGATATGTTTCTGCCTGAGAGAGGCTTCAAAGGAGCACAAAAAGGAGACGAGAAGTTGGAAACTAGCAGATAGAGAGGCAGAGCTTTTTTGTACTAAGAAGCAAAATGAATATGGGAAATTTATGAGCGTGATAACCTTAAATAGTGGTGGAAGGTCGAGTTTAATCATACCGGAACTTGCTTTAAATGCAGGGTGGGTGGATATTGCATTAAAGATTGAGAGATTCATTAAATGTCAGCAAAGAAAGAAGGAACATTCTTTCTCAAGGGTGACGGAGGAAGAATACTCTTATGCTGAGGCTGTCCAACAGAGTAAATGGGGGAGCAGTAATTTAAGAAGAGCCGAGATGAACACCAAGAAAGGAAGCATTCTGATTACTAAGCCAGTAAATATTAAGGAGGAAGATCTCCTCAAGAGATGTCTTATAGGATATTGCACTGCAGGAAAGAAGGAGAAACCAACTCTGGCGGATATCAGGAGCTGGTCCTCAACAAATTGGAAAAAGGTCTTTGGAGTCAACATATATGAATTGAACAGCGAAATGTTCCTTTTCGAATTCCCCAATAGATACATGGCGGAATTGATCATCCAAGGCCAATGGAGGTGGAAGAGTAGCATATTTCATCTAGATTGGTGGAGTCCAACAACAGGTTGCACTCCTAGCCCCTCAACTGTGCGTGAAACTTGGATTAGAGTAGTGGGGATTCCATTGCATTTGTGGTCTAGGAAGGTCTTCCAAGAAATTGGGGATCTGTGTGGAGGTTGGATTGAGACAGAAGAAGAAACTGAGCTAAAAAACCACCTGAAGTGGGCTAGGATTCTGGTGAAAAACAACGGGAGAAACCTTCCGAAAGAGGTCTCTGTCGCTTGTGATGGAATTACATATTTTTTTCCAATTTGGGCAGAAAGCAAACCCAGATTCGAAATAAGGCCGGAAAGTGGAGGCATAGTCGCCGGGGAAGATGAGGTCTTTTGCCCAGGGAATAGATTTACCCAGAGGTCTGATGGCGTAAATATCTGCGACATAGTACCAAAATCCCATCCTTTTAGGGATTTTAGTACGTTGAAGCACGTGGGCTGTACTTCGACAGCTGGAAAGACAATGGGGAATGGAGCACGTGAGAGGCATGTGAGTTTTTTAAATGAGAGGGCTGAACTGGGCCCATCAGAAAAGCCCAAGAAGAATAACAATTCTAAATGGCCCAGCGGCCCTGATTTTGCAGCACATGTCATTTTTAATGATTTACAAGGGACAAAGATCGGATACACAGAAACCCATAAATTGGCTAGTGACATAACAGCCTTGCACGTGTCCAATTCAGGCGAAGGAGAGCAGAACATGAACACAAAAGTCGTGACAGAGCTGCTGGAGGAAGAAATCAGGGGAGATTTGATGATAACGGGAGAGGAAGAACCTAACTCCATAGATGGGGGAGATGATAGAGAAGTTACAAAATCAGGGGAGACTGGGCTAGCAATACAGAGCTCAAACACAGAAATAGTTAATTGGGAGGTGGAGGAACCTGTACCAATTATGGTGCAACAACAACAAAGGGCACAAGATGTAGATAAAGCGAATTCAACATGGGTACAACAGAACTTGATAAAACTGGGGAAAATCTTTGGGATCGATTTCCAAGGGCATGAAGAGGAGGCAACAGAGTTACTGCTACAAATAGACAGTTGCAGACAAGCCAGGAGAATGGAGCAGGATACAGAAGTTAAGAAACTCAAGATCAAGGGTGCACAAGAACTTAAAAGTCTTGTAGCCTTTGATGTAAAATTTAAAAGTTCTGGAAGTAGGAAGAAGGGGAGGAACACAATTTTCAACACATGATGAAGTTTAAGCTAATATCATGGAATGTTAGGGGATTAAACGATAGGGAGAAGAGAAGGGTTGTACATAGTTTGTTGTCTGGATGGAGAGCAGATATAGTTTGCCTCCAAGAAACAAAAATTGAAGGGGATATTTCAGAGATGGTAAAGCAGATTTGGGGAGGCAGGTGGATTAGATATGCCTGTCTAAAAGCAAGTGGAACAAGAGGAGGTATCTTATTGATGTGGGATGCGAGGGCATGGATGGGGGAGGTCTTGGAAATTGGTTCCTACACCATTACTTGTAAATTTGAATCACAAACCCAGAATTTTAGCTGCCATATTTCTGGAGTGTATGCTCCTAACTGTTACAAGGAAAGGAGACTTGTATGGGAAGAATTGAGCTCAGTAAGGGGGTTGATGGAGGGACCCTGGGCAATGTGTGGGGACTTCAATGTATCTAGGTACATATCTGAGAAGAAGAACTGCAACAGAAGAACTAAGGGAATGAGAGAGTTTTCTGATTTCATAGAGGACATGGAATTAGTTGACATGCATTTAGAAGATGCTGCATACACATGGTTTAAGGGAGATCAACAAGAGGCAGCCTCCAGAATTGATAGAATCATGATTTCTAAAGAATGGGATGATACATTCAACAATTTGAAACAGATTCCTCTTCAAAGGCTGGGCTCAGATCATATACCAATAGCGTTGATTACTGGTTGCTGGGAGAGGAATAAAAGCTACTTCAAGTTTGAAAATTGGTGGCTGCAGTCAGAAGGATTTGTGGATAGAGTTAGAGAGTGGTGGAGCTCCTTCAGTTACACAGGAAGACCTGACTATGTTTTGGCTTGCAAACTTAAAGCACTGAAATTTAAGCTAAAGGAATGGAAACAAGAAGAGGGTGGAAATCTGGGCAGTCAAAGAAGGAGATTGTTAGAGCAGTTAGCAGAATTAGATACAGAAAGGGTAAACAGAACTCTCACTGTGGAGGAAACGACAAAAAAGGCTGCAGTCTTACTTGAGTATGAAGAGCTAGTCAAGAAAGAGGAAGTTTCATGGAGACAGAAATCAAGAGTTCTATGGTTGAAGGAGGGAGACAAGAACACCAAATTCTTCCACAAAATGGCAAATGCTCACAGGAGATATAACAATATAGATCAACTCATGATACAAGGAGAGGTTACTCAAGAGAAAGGCAGAATTGAAGGGGAGATAATAGCATATTATAAGAACCTGTATAGAGAAACACATCAATGGAGACCTTCTTATAATAATGTTGAATGTCCAATGTTGACTGAAGAGGAAAAAATGTCCCTGCAAGGCAAATTTGAGGAGAATGAAGTTCTAAATTGCCTAAAGCTATGTGCAGCCGATAAGGCTCCTGGTCCAGATGGGTACACAATGGGTTTCTTCATCAAGTGTTGGGATGTACTGAAGAAAGACATCATGGACACATTTCAAAAAATCTATGAGCAAGAAGTCTTCGAGAAGAGTTTCAACGCTACCTTCATTGCACTCATTCCAAAGAAAAAAGGAGCCAATGAGTTAAGGGACTACAGACCAATTAGCCTCATAGGGAGTATTTACAAAATACTCTCCAAAGTTCTCACAGAAAGGTTGAAAGTTGTGATAGACAGACTGGTGGACTCACAGCAAATGGCTTTTATAAAAGGGAGACAAATTATGGATGCAGTGTTGATTGCTAATGAAGCTGTAGATTCCAGGATTAAGCAGAAGAAACCTGGCATTCTATGCAAGCTGGACATAGAAAAAGCATATGATCATGTGAATTGGAAGTACCTTCTGAAGATTTTAGAGATGATGGGATTTGGACAAAAATGGTTGAACTGGATCAGCTTCTGCATTTCTACAGTTAGCTTCTCTGTTCTGATTAATGGGTCCCCTGCAGGGTTTTTTCAAACTCAAAGAGGACTCAGGCAGGGTGATCCATTGTCCCCTTTCTTGTTCTTAATTACTATGGAGGGGCTGAATAATATGCTCAAGACAGCAAATATGAGAGGATGGGTAAAAGGTTTTGATGTGGCTAGAGAAAATACAGAAAGCTTGGAGGTGACACATCTTCAGTATGCAGATGATACACTGATTTTTTGTGGAGCTGAGGAAGACCAACTGAAATACTTAAGGGTGATCCTGGTGCTGTTTGAAGGGGTATCCGGGTTGCACATTAATTGGATTAAAAGTTCTATGTATACTATCAATGAGGTCAACAACATAGACTTGTTAGCTTCAATTCTAGGGGGTGAAGTAGGTACTCTACCTACAACATATTTGGGTATGCCATTGGGAGCAAAATCCAAGTCCTTAGAAATTTGGAATGGTGTGATAGAGAAGTGTGAGAAGAAGCTGGCCAGATGGAAAACTCAGTACTTGTCAAGAGGGGGCAGACTGACCCTCATTAACTCAGTCCTGGATGCTCTCCCAACTTACATGCTGTCTCTATTCCCCATCCCACCAGGGATCACTAAAAGACTAGACAGCATAAGAAGGAAGTTCTTGTGGCAAGGAAACAAAGAGAATAGAGGCTTTCATCTAGTTAAATGGAAGGCAGTGACAACTGGAAAGAAGAATGGTGGTCTGGGAATAAAGAATATGGAGCTACATGGCAAAGCACTCTTAATGAAGTGGTTGTGCAAATACTCAAATGAAAACCAAACACTTTGGAGAAGAGTGATAGGTGCCAAATATGAGAATGAAGATAGTTGGATGACTAAGATTGTGACCACACCTTATGGGATCAGTTTATGGAGGTCCATAAGAGCATTATGGGAGGAAGTTAAACCCAAATTCAAGATGAAAGTGGGGAATGGTAACAAGATCAAATTCTGGAAGGATGAATGGCATGAGAAAGGTAACCTGGAAACTCTTTTCCCTGATATTTACAATCTGGCAATGTTCCAACAAAGAACTATTGCAGAACTATGGACACCACAAGGGTGGAATTTCATTTTCAGGAGAGAACCAAATGACTGGGAAGTGATGAGGTTGGCAGAATTCCTCAACTTGGTTGGAAACTTTACTGGACTTCAAGCATATGAGGATATGCTTTGGTGGAAAGGCAACAATAGAGGAGAGTTCAAAGTGCATTCAGCTTACAGGCTGATGGATCAATCAAGCCAGCAGAGTCCCATCTGGCCCTGGAAACAAATATGGAAGTGTAGAATCCCCAACAAAGTCTCATGCTTTATTTGGCTGCTAGCTAAGGAAGCTGCCCTGACTCAGGATAATGTAATGAAAAGGGGGATAACCTTATGCTCTAGGTGCTTCCTATGTGGGGAAACCTTAGAAACTGTAAACCATCTATTTCTACACTGCAAATACACTTGGCAGCTTTGGAGGATTTTCTTGAGTCTTGAAGGCATATCCTGGACTATGCCTAGGAGAGTTACTGAGGCATTGTACAGCTGGGAGGAGGCAGGTGCCCTTGCAAAAGACAGAACTAGATGGAGAATTATCCCTGCTTCAATATGGTGGGCAATTTGGAAAGAAAGGAATTCCAGATGTTTTGAAGGCATAGAAAATAGTGTGCAGGATGTTAAACTAAACTGCATTTTGTTGTTATGTTTTTGGTGTAATCAATTATACTCAAATGACACTGCCTCTATAGTTGATGTTTTAGACTCAATATAGAAATAGAGTAGGAGTGTCTAGAGTGCATCTGTATATAAGGTTTGAGTACAACCCATGTACTTTTGTGATATAATACATCGTTACCATTTTCAAAAAAATATCTGCTCAATTCATGCAGAAGGATGATAGTTGTTTGCTAGGCGAATACCTATGGGGATGAGTAATTTAAACTTGACTTATGCAGGTCCGAGCAGCCTCAAGTTCACATTCAGAAAAGGTTAGCCAAAATTCCGTTTGGTGAAAGCCTTCCAAACCAACCCCCTCACAAAATGGCCATCCCTCCCTGCTCTAACATACTGTTTCACTACTATGAATAGTTGGGAGCCTAACATCACCGAAGAGTGCTATCAAGAACAACATAAATACGTTGATTCAAAGTTTCTCATAAAAGCAGAAGATCGGCAAATGAATTGAATAGTCAGACAAGCAATATTAGAGGTTAAAATAAAGTGAATTCATTTGTCGGGAAGGAGCCATCTAAAACACACCTTTTCATCTTTAAGAGGCAGAACTTCACCCATCAGAGCAACCCGAGCTGGTAACTGCATTATGCTATGTCAGTTTGTACAAATAGCTAAACATCCCCCAGATAGAAGAACGCACTGTGTGAAGAGTTCCTCAAGAAACAAACTTAAATGGAAACAAGGAAGTGATATACAACATGACAACCACTTCAGACTGACAGTCTCACTAATTGCTACACAAGAAAAATAATGAATTGAATGATTAAGGTTAGAGCTATCAGACACAAGATGTAGGAAAACAAATGGTTCTATACCCACTTTCTTGATAGAATTGAGAAAACTTGGCAGTGGACCTGGGAAGGGACTGGCCACAGCAAAAGAACCGCGCTCATCTATCATTGTGTTCTACATAGAAAAGAGAAACAACATGTCAGGGCTGTTGTACATCCTCCAATGAACCAATTCAACCAACAAGCATGCATCACAAATTAGATTCCGTATTACTCAATAGCCAAGCTATTATATTTTCCTTCATGGTATCAGAAACTAGTGTGGAGCTTTGAAACCCAAACCAGGAAATCATGAGTTAAAAATTAAAACTTAGTAATTTGCAAAAAGAAGTTTATCAAAAGGCATAATGCATGAACAGACACTCAAACTTGGCCTCGGCTAACAAGTAAGCACTCTTAACTTTGAGAGTGCACTTCTAGACACCTCAACTTGGTCTCAATTGGTAACTAAACATCCCAACTCATCCCACTATGTTTCGTGGACACTTGACGCTGACTTGGCACATAAATTTTGGAAATGTCTAGATGATCATTTTGTAAGTTGGAATGTTTAAATGACACAGGAGACGATTTGAGGTGTCTATATGTGCATACTCAAAGCTGGAATGTTTACTTGTTAGTTGAGGCCAAGTTTGAGTGTCTTTTTTTATGTCTTATGCCTTATCGGAAAGCTAAAAGGCAATGTTTTATGAAGTCCTATAGCAATATATATTCAAGAATTATATTATCCTTACAATGTTGTCCCGAATTCATATGCCGTCATTATTACTTCATCTTGTGTTGTCTCTGATAGCTATAGTTTTAAGAGAAAGGTTTTAAAAGAATAAGAATCTTCATTGACTAGAGAGGAGGGGTTTAAGCCCTATAAGTAAAAATAAGGGTTTTGAAAGAATGAGAATCTTCATTTGACTAGAGAAGAGGGGCTTAAGCTCTATAAGTAAAAATAAAGACAACGAAATAAATCGACTCTGTAGGAATATATACAAATCAAGAAGAAAGCAAATCCCAGAAAGAGCGAATGAACACAGAAGTAACTCAAATCTTCACAAAAAGCAATACATAAGAAATCAGAAACAACAGTTCCAAAATCTTTTTGCTACATTATCACTTGTTCCTATTTCAACCTTTCTCCCATCTTATTTTGCATTCCCAGAAAGCAAGCTTTCCCTGTTTAAAGTAAGGTTCTTAAGAAACAGGCTGATTTCATTCTCCACATCCCATAGATGTCTTTCCATACTATCTGTATTCAGTAAAGTGGAGTAATTGTGAAGACTAAGTTACTAACTTTTTTTATGGAAGCTGAGATCAGTAGGAGTTGCACTACAATGCCTCAAGCTCTGGGAACAAGAAGGGAACTGAACGCACGGGAAAATAAAGAAAACCTAGAACCAAAATGGAAGCATATCCGAGACTAAAAAATCATCTTCTCCTCAGACTAATGAAATTCGTTATGTATACCAAAATGCCCCAACAACCTTGAATTACTCTGCTTTAATCACTTCTGAATGTCATAACCCAACTTCACCCCTCTTGTAGAATCCGACTTGCAAATCACAAGCCCGGATTTGTAAATTGAGAAGAAAATAATCTTATTGAAAAAAATGGTAGGCAGTTATCTTCCTGATCCATACGGATATCCACGTTAATTAAGGGGTAACAGTTGTAGGTTGCTTAGAGACAGAGAGATAGAGACCTCAATTCAATCTAGAACAGGAACAGTGGAGCTGATAATATTATGCTACAGAGCCAGTTCAGTGATAATGAAATCAAAGACTGTATTATGGCATGTGCTAGGGACAAAACACCTAGCCATAATGGCTTCACTATGGCCTTCTTTATCACATGCTGGGATGTCGTCAGTAGAGAAGTTGCAGCTGTACAGAATTTTCATGATCAAGGCATTTTTGAAACAAGTTCAAATGCTGATTCCAAAGAATATGGGGGCCAGTGAAGGACTTCAGACCTATTAGCTTAATAGGTTGTATATACAAGATCATCTCAAAAGTGTTGACGGAAAGGCTCAAAAAAGTAGTTTCTAAACTCGTGTATGCTCAACAAATGACATTTATAAAAGGCAGGCAGATTATAGATGTTATATTGATTGCAACTGAGTGTGTGGATGTGAGGAAGATCAGCAAGGTGCCAGACATCTTATGCAAGTTGGATATTGAAAGAGCCTGTGATCATTTACACTGGAGCTTTCTCCAGAAGACCATGGAAAGTATGGGCTTTGGTGACAAATGAATTAAGTTATGTACTACAACTGTGAAGTTCTTTATTCTGATAAATGGATCCCCTGTTGGTTTCTTCTCTTCTAAGAGAGGACTAATACAAGGAGACCCTTTATCCCTTTTTCTATTTATTTTAGTAATGGAGGGACTCAATGACATGCTTAGGACAGCACCAAACAAATGGTTGGATACGGGGTTTCAAAGCAAACATGGATGATAGACAGAGCCTGGCCATATCTCACTTCCAATATGTTGATGACACTTTGATCTTATGTGATGCAGACAACTCTCAACTGAAGTACTTGAGAGTCATTCTTATTTTATTTAAAGCCATTTCAAGTCCTCACATTAATTGGGGTGAACGCTTCTTTTACCTAGTTAATGAGGTGCCTAGGATCTATGTTGCTCAGACTCTCCATATATGATGTCGCAGCTGTGTCGGATCCTTCAAAAATGTACTATTTTTTGGAGGATCCAACACGCACTTGTCCATATTTTTGAAGAGTCTGAACAGAATAGCCTAGGATTGCTAATTTAGCCACTATACTTGGGGGGAGGGGAATAGGATAGCTTCCCACAGTTTATCTTGGTATGCAAGGTCAAAAGGTATTTGGAACAGGAACAATGTACTGGAAAAATGTGATATGAAGCTAGTGAACTGGAAGAGCTAGTATTCGTCTTTGGGTGGTAGAGTTACACTCATAAAAAATGTTTTTGATACACTACCTAGCTGCATGATGTATGTTTTCCCTATGCCAACAAATGTGACTGACAGACTGGATGCTATTGCAAGGAATTTTTTGTTGCAAGGAAATTGTGATCCAAACAATCACAAGATCCACCTAGTCAAGTGGGATCATGTCACACTTAGTAAAAAGGAAGGGGTCAGGGAATAAGATATCTGAAAATTCAAAACCATGCCTTCTTATTAAGTGGTTATGGAGATTTGTCTCTCAAGAACAAGCATTATGGAAGGATACAATAAAGGCAAGATATGGAATGGAGGACTCGGGGATCAACAAGGTGGCATTACGACCTTATGAAACTGGAGTATGGAGATGACCCAAATTAATCAACAATAGTAAAATCAAGGTAGGTAATGGAGGGAAGACTGTTGAGTAGATCAAGACACTTTAAAAGCTAGATTTCCTAATTTTCAACTTGAGCCTGCAGAGAAAGGCTACAGTTAGAGAGATGAGAGACAATCAGGGATGAGACCTCAGGTTTAAGAAAACATTTGAATGATTGGGAGGTGAGCACATTGATTGAGTTTCTTAACATTCTAGAGCATTGCAAAGGCCTCAACACAAGTGAGGGCAATCTGTTTTGACTACCAGACAAGCAAGCAAGATCCTCAGTTTGTTCAGGTTACAGAAGCTCTCAAAGATCAAACACACAACAAGGTGGTTAGCCTCAAAGATGATAGGTGACATTCAAGGGGACATCTTTCACTTGGTTGTTAGACAAAACAGGTTGCACTCACTCAGGATAGCCTCATGAAAAAGGCGCTCCAGCTGTTCTTATTGTGAATGTGAGACAATGACAATAAACCATCTCTTTCTACATTGTGGAGAGACTGAAGATGTGGCAGATTTTCATCAACCTAAGGGGCAATAGCTAGCTTATGCAAAGGAATATTAATTAAGCTTTACCATAGTGGAATAGAGATGGTAGTCAGGGCACAGGGAGAGATGGAAGATTGTCCCAGCCTGAGCATTTAGTGGACTATCTGGATGGAAAGGAATCAGAGGTGCTTTGAAAACAAGAGTTGCCCCCTTCAGAAAATGAAGATGAATAGTCTGGCTCTTTTCTGTTTTTTTTTTTGGTGTAAACATGAATATCCTCAAGAAGAAGAGGATATTCCTAGCACTTTAGATTACTTATGAATTCATAGGAGGCAAATTATACTTCTATGATTTCTGATTGTAAGTAATATTGGAATACCTTCGGTGTATTCCTTTGTTTATAATACATGCTACTTTTCTCAATAAGTATAAAGCGTAGGTTGCTATCAAAAAAAAATTAAACTAGTAACTTTAGGTCACTATCAAATTATTATACCTTCAAAGGTTCATCTTCCTTTCTTTTCTTTTCTTTTTGAAGTTTTCAAATTTTGTTTTAATCAAGGTTTTGTTACTCTCTGTTTATATGTCCTATGGTAAGACGTTTAGGGGTCGTTTGGTTGGGAACAAGTTATCCCAGGATAATTATCCTGGGATAACTTAGCCCACCATCTATATGGGACAACTTATCCCATCACTATGGTATAAATGGTGGGATAAGTTATCCCAAACATGACAACCAAATAAGACACTAAAATTTAATCTCAGGACTATTTTTTTATCCCATGGCCATTTATTCTTACCCCTCACCAAACGACTCCTTATAGTATAGTGAATCAGCTTTTATCAAATTATTAATCATATGATACACATATTGAGTATACCACCATGCCTAGTCATAGATTAAAGCTTCTTCTTATCCAAAGAAACAAAATAAACCAAAAGTAATGGTCAGATAGGTCAGATATATCTGCCCCCAGCTAGGTAAAATAAAAATAATAAAGAAGTAAATAATTGAAGTTCTGACATAGCATGTGTGATCAAGAAAAAAAATACCTTTTCAAGGTATCACTACATGAATCATGCTACTAACAGAAAGCATTTGGATAGACATTATGTAGAAATACCACCTCCACTCCACCCTCTCTTTGAGGGAGAGATAACCATGAGCACAAGGCAATTGGAGGAGGAAGGGAGGGTAGAATAGACAGAGAACCTCAAATTAGGCTCAACTCACAAGCTCAAATTTCTTTTTTCTTTTTCTTCATACTGCTGCATGGATAAGATTGAAAAAACTTATCAAACTGATGGTAGGGAGACCATAAATGCATATGGTCCATCTTATTCGTACACAAGTTTAATATTGTCATTTTCGTCGTTATGAACACCATAAAACAAAGTTAATTTTACGATAACATGATAATATCTCCTGTATCATCCAAATGAAAATCTATAATACCCTCAAGAGGAGTAGTACAGGTAAGCAATTAAGTGTAAGACGAAGCAATTCAAATAAGGTTAGAATACTGAAATTACTTGGTAAATGCAGATTTGAAATATTATTAAGATCTCACATCAAAGTGCTTAAAAATGTGAAAGGGCTGAAATATACCACATTGTGCATATCATTTTCAGGTACCCAGATGTAGGGCTTGCCTCTCTTGACGAAATAGCGGACTTTTGAAGTGTATATTTCCCCTTTGCTGAGATAAACAAGGTAACAAACAGATGGGACAAAAGGCAAATAATAATATCATAAAAGCATATATATACCTTCCATTAGCATCAGCCTTCACAGTATTAAGGTAACCTTGCCAATTAGATGCCAATATATTCTGCAAAAGCATGCATAAGATCATTTATGAAGGAAATTTTTGAAATGAACAAGAGGTTCCCCACTCACCTTGCATTTTTCAGCATATGTTAGCACCGAAGTTTTGCCTCCTTCAATCATCTCACTCAACACTACTGTCTCTCTCTCAATGGTTCCAACAGTAAGAGAGGCGAACCGGAAAGTCGTCGATGGACAAGGGTTTCTTCGGGGTTTATCAAAAAAAAAAAAAAAAAAAAAAAAACCGCTCAAGGGTTGGGAGTTAAATTTATGAATAAGCATTTACATATTACCGTCCTGTACTCATTTAATCTGATGTTTGGTTTGCAAATAGAATAAAAGTTTCATGTATAAATTTGGAATAAGGTACAAGTACCTCTAGATTAGGATCGAAATTTCAGAGATGCGTCTTAACTAAACAAAGGTCATATTACTCTCCTGAATTCATTTTTTTTGTAATTTTGTACACCTTTTGACTTACGTAGCACACTCCATGACTCCACACAATTGAAGCGCGTGGAGATATTTGGATGTCACGTAAGTCAAAAAAGGTGTACAAAACTACAAAAAAAATAGATTCAGGGGTAATAGGACCTTAAGGTGTCTCTGGAATTTTGGTCATAGTTTAGGAAGGTACTTGTACCTTATCCCTATAAATTTTATACAATGTTTGATTGGTGTGTTTCCAAATGTTGTATAAAAGTTATTTATGTATTGATTTTATATGGTGTTTGGTTGTGTTTTTGTAATTCTACATAGCTAATACTCACATAACTTATGAGGAAATCGATGTATAATTTTATGCGGAGTAGAGGGTAGAATAAGTTATGAGGGTATTAGTTATACAGTAAAACCTCACTAAATTAATATAGATAGGACCATGAAATATTATTATTTGTAGAGATATTATTTAATCAACAAATTAATATTTATTAATTTAAAGAATGTTTTGAGATTCAGTGAAGGTTTATTTCGATTACATCAAAATCATTGTATTTTATTAATTAATGTATCATATTTACTGAATTCACGTAAAAAATAAATTTATTATACATAAAGTATAATGAATACATCAATGTTGATGATGAAGTTGAAAATGATACAATACATTTGGAACTAGTTACGTGTAATGAAACATTAATCGCATCTAGAACTCTTCATAATTTTATGGTGCAGTTCGAAAAGACAACATCGAAACTTTTGAATGCAATAAGAAAAGATAGAGATGGACTTCAACTACATTTAAATTTTAACAAAAAATAAAACACAGTGAAATTATATTTCGCTAAATTATCTAAGATATATTTGTACTTTTAAAAAAATATTAATTTATAATATTAATGGGATCATATATTTATATAAGGGTCTTCTGAAAATATATTATCTTATCGAGATGAGTGATTTTTTTCATTGAACCAAGTCGGGACTAGAGGAAAATATTATCTTAGAGAGATTATTAATTTTGTGAGGTTTTACTGTATATGGATTAAAATAATAAAATTACATATTTACCCTTAATTATTACGTATTTATTTGTAAATAATGTTATTAATTTACAAGATTAAGGAGGTCGACTAAGTTATTTCTTAATTTTTTTATTAAAAAAAAGACTAAGCTATTTTTGTACTAGTTTCGCCATCCTCGTGCTCCCACCCCACCCCCCGAACCAGAATTGTTGCATTTTATATTTCTGCATAATAGTTTATAGTTAGTGGTGACTGGTGACTAGTGATACTTTGATGTATTTTGGCTTGTTTATCATGTATATTACTATCATTTTTGGATTTTATAATTTCAGATTTTGTTTTAAAAAAAGTATATTCATTTACAACAAGTTAAATATTCAATAAGTAATAATTTATGTATTGTAATTTTTACACAACTAAATCCTACATAAAGAATACCGACATAATTATTACTTGCATAATTAATATCTACATAACTAATTTCTGAATAACTAATACCTACATAACTAATATATGAATAACTAATACCTGCATAACTCTAACCAATAACCAAATGACCCCCAAGTGTATCCATGTTCGGTTTGGAGGTTTGATGTATTATCAATTTTGATTTACCGGTTATCAAATTGAGAATATGTTAAATTCATAAATAAATTAATAGGATATTTATTATTGATTTTTGGTTTTTAATAGTTCGGTATTTGGTTAAATTGATTAGAAAATATTTGTATGATACACAATGTTAATAAAATAGAAATAGCGGCAAGAATAGAAGTGTATCATAAACTTCTAGATTGATCACTTTTGTTTAAGTTATAATTGTTGAATTCCTTATAAAGACTCGTGCTATAAATTGTCGAAACAATATTAATTGATTGTTTTGGTCACAATCAAATATGAAATTGAGAAAGGAGAAAGTACTACTAGTTTGTGTCTATAATCATTTAAAACTTTATTGAAGATAAATTTATAAAATGATTCAGATTATATTAAATTCAAGCAAGATACACTAGTCCAATATAAATATGGATTTGATTAAAAGTTCAATTTCATTGGACTAGTCCATTAATTTTGTCTACATATGATGAGCCCGATTTGCTAAGCACAATATGTCATCTCATTCTAGAGGAAAATTTTGGTACTACATGTCAAATGACGTGACATGAAAAGTCAAACAAAGAAACAAATAGGACCATGCCACAAGTTAAAATGACATGACATGCCTAGCCAAATCAAAGACCAATAAAAATGTGTCACATGTTCTGACCAATCATATATTATCATGTCACTTAGATCTGATTGACCAAAGACAATTTGTCATCATCACAACTTCTTCGTCGTGTCACTTAAATCTGATTGGCCGAAAAAAGTTTGTCCTCATTCCAACGCTTTCATTTTACAACTATAAATAGGGGTCCTCGTAGTTCAAAAAAGACACCAGAATTCTAACAAGAAGGCAGAGAGATCTTGTGGATCAAACGTCGTAGATTTCTCTACAAGTTGTAAGTTCAAGCATTCAAGCACTCAAGTTCAAGAAACAACTCAAGATCAAGATCACCAAATCAAGAATAAACTCAAAAGCCCTTGAATTCAAGTAAAAGTCAAGATTCAGCTCAATAGCTCTTGAATTCAAGTAAAAGTCAAGATTCAGCTCAATAGCTCTTGAATATATATTTGAAAAGAAGAATCAGAGGATTTATAGAGATTGTAACACTTATATCTTAAACAAAATACTACGATTGTTGTGATATTTTTCACACCTAATTATTATTTTCTCGACACAAATTTTATCGTCTATAAATTCTGGCACGCTAGTGGGATAATATCTACCTTTCATCTCAGCTTTTCAATCATGAAAGAATCGTTGGTGTTACCTTTGGAGTGTTCAAACTTGTTATGATGAGCAAGGTCATCATGTTGGGACAACAAACACTTCAAGTGTTGTCCACGTCAATTCCTGATTTTGGATTCTCAACCCCAAAAAGAGCAAAGTTCTTTATAAATACTTCAGAAGGAGGAAGTAGTGTTGTCAAAAACATCAAGAAGACTATAGCTTTACTTGAGCTCTTTGGTTCCAAGAACTCTTGATTAGTATCAAGGATAAGAATATACCTAATTTACCTAGATTGATGATGTGAGGCCAAAATACATATTTTAATTATTATTTGCCTCACATTTATTATTTATATTTATTCTTTTTGAGCATGAATTTTATGAATTGTGCTTAATAGTGTATTTTATTTGTAGAATTAAATTGATGAAAAAATAAAGAAGTTTGAAGCTAAAAAAAATTAAAGATAAAAGATTGAAGAAAGAAATCAATCAGATAGCTTAATGTATTAAATTTAATATAATATTGTATACATATGAAAGTGGAGCAAAGAGATATTCAATTGAAATTAGCGCATTTGGCACGTGGCAGCAATATGAAGACACCATTGAAAGGTGGCGGACGAAGCAGTGTTTCAAACGGAATCCAATTTCGTTTGGTTTTGAATTTCTAATTTATTTTGGACTCAATTATTTTATTCAGGGTTTTCTATATCTATAAATAGTCCATAAGAATAATTATTAGAAGAGGAGGATGAATGTAGAAATTAACTTTTGATTTAGGGTTTCATCTTTTCTTTCTCTTTTATTTATTTTACATCTTTTCTTTGAATGATGAGTTGTAATTGCTTTATGTCTATGTGGAGTTAAATTTCTTGTTCTTGGATTATATTTACTTACAATATGATTGTTTAGTGATTTTGATTCGGCACGATATGTTTATCATATTAGTTGTTCTTATATTCTTGTGATAACTATTTTGATGCTTGATCACCAATGAAATAAACATATTGTCCGAATTGAACTCGGGAGAGGAATAAGAGGATAGAACGTGGAATATAAGGAGCATGATTTTCTCTTAATAATTAGGGTTAGTTTGTATCTAGGATAGGGATATACCTAGAAACCATGCTTGGTCACTATACAAGAAGAAATCGTAATGCTCGGTACTTGGTCCAACCTATCCCCGCTCAACGATGTAGTTAGGTTATCATTTATCGTAGGCGATTAGAGGTCGGAAGACCATGATCATACATTTAACTCTGTGAATCAATAACTAGATAATCAAATAAGTTGATGAAATTGATGCTAAACATGATTGTTAGTTAAATTATAATTCTAGATCGATTCATTCATTGATTGTGTAAACATCTATCTTTTCTTAGTTAATTACTTTTTTGTTATTTTATCTTTATTTTTAGTTTAGTTAATATATTCATCTTTTGAAATCCTCCCCTTAAATAAATAATTAGAATTAATATAATTTAGTAAGAATAATTAATTGACAAGTCCTTTGGGTTCGATAATTCGGTTCTTTTAAGAGCCACTATATGACTTGTGTGACCGCGTACACTTGTGTGTGCAGTTGAAAGCAACAATTGACTAAGGAATGAGAAGAGAATGTAATACTCCATAATTGGTTAAATATATCTCCGTTCAATTATATAGTTAGATTATCAATTTTGATAGACGATTAGAGGCTTAAAAGGCAATAACCATATTTTTATAATTGTAAGTCGGTGATTCAATAATCCAGTAGAATCTATGGTTGAAATCACGCTGCATGAATTCACATGAAAGTGGTAGGCCTGATGAACTCAAGTTTTTGTTGTTTAATTCTCTTAGTTTCTAATTGAAATCTTTTAGTTAAAATCAACTTTCAAACTATTTTTGCACACTTGTACGTAATTAGTTAAAAGTTAAATTAGATATTTATTAGTCAAAAGTCCTTTAGATTTGATAATTCGACTAGCAAAAGTCACCATATTACTTGCTTAACCACGTACACTTGTGTATGTGATTTGACACAATAGAGAGAGACAAAGGATAAAAGCGAGTCTAAAAAGATAATAATATAGTACAAAATATGAAACCACCTCCTCCATTCCCACAAAAGTTCAAAAGGCAGAAGGGAATGAATGCTTTGGTAAGTTTCTCACTCTACTTAAGCAGGTTCACATTAATTTGTCTCTTATTGATATTTTGCAGGGAATTCCTAAGTATGTCAAAAATGTGAAAGACATCGTGGTGATTAATTGGAGGCTAAACAAGTATGAAACAATTGTACTTTATAAGGAGTACAGTTCTCGAATCTAGAATAGGTTGCCCACAAAGTTAAAAGATATGTTCTGCTTCATAGTGTAGATCACTATAAGGTAGAGACTTCATGATAGGGGTTGTGTGATACTCGAGCAAGCATCAATATAATTCCCACCTTATTGTTCAAAAAGTTAGGGTTGGGCAGTCTTAAATCCACCACAATTATTTTCCAACTTGTTGATCGCTTAGTGACTAGGCTAGAAGGCATTGTGGAAGATGTATTAGTGCAAGTGGGGTCCTTGATTTTCCCCGTGAATTTTGTCGTCTTGAATTTTGAACCGAATCTTGAGGTCCCCTATATTTTGGGACGTCACTTCTTAGATATAGGGCGCTCTTTGACAGATATAGCTAATGGACAATTGTCCATGAGGACATATGACCAGGTTGAGGTATTTGATGTATACAGGGCTATGAGGAGTTGTCATCATCACTGTAATTGATTTTTTTTGTGGAAGCCCATTACATTGCTTCTAGAGAACCACCTGAAAGAGTATTGATGGATCATGACATTTTTTGGGATGTTGAAGCGCAGGAAGTCGTGCAAACTTTGGATGTGGCAAGTGTTTTTTTTTTTTTTTGTAAAAAGAGGCAACTAGAAGCTTCTAAATAGATTGGTGGGACCTCCATCATATTCATCGATTAGAGAAGCCCCTAAGCTTAAGTTGCAGGCACTCACACCTCATCTTCAGTATGCTTTGTTGGGTGATAATGAAAATTTGCCTATAATTCTCTCTACAAGTTTGTCTGAGTCGCAAGTTAGTGCAACCTTGATTGTGCTCAAAAGAAGAAAGAAAGAAATTGGGTGCCAGATGTTAGATATTCATGGCATTATTTCAGCTTTGTGCATGCATAAGATTTACATGGATGAGGGACACTGGCCTAGCATGCAACACCAAAGAGGATTGAATCCGGTGATGAAGAATGTGGTGAGAGAAAAAAAGTGATAAGAGTGGTTGGATATACAAATAGTTTATCCAATCTCTCACAACAAGTGGGTCAGTCTTGTGCAATGTGTACCAAAAAAAAGGCGGCATGACTGTGGTGACTAATTAAAAAAAATGAGTTGATCCCGATAAGAACAATAACATGTTATCAAAATTTCATGGACTTCTTCAAGCTAAATGATGTAATAAAAAAGAACACTATCTTATTCCCTTCATTGGACAGATTGACAAGGCAAGAAACAGTATGGGTGGCTACAATCAGATTGTGATTGCTCATGAGGATCAAGATAAGACAACTCTCACTTATCATTGTGGCACATATGCTTTCAATCGTATGCCATTTAGACTTTGCAATGCGTCAGCTACCTTCCAGAGATGCATGGTGGCCATCTTCCATAATATGGTGGAGGAGTTCGTGTAGATTTCATGGATGATTTCTTAGCGTTTGGTAAGTCATTTGATGTGTGTTTGAAATTTTTTGACAAGGTCCTTGCTCATTATGAAGAGACAACCTTTCGTGCTAAACTGGGAAAATGTCATTTCTTAGTGAGTAAATGCATTGTGCTGGATCATAAAGTGTCAAAGCAAGGCCTAGAGGTTGATCGCGCGAAAGATGAAGTAATAGAGAAGTTACTACCTTCAGTCTCAGTGAAAAAGGTGAGGAGTTTCCTTGAACATGCAATGATTTCTCCAAGCCAGACCTATGTGCAGTCTACTAGAAAAGGAGGTGAAATTTCAATCTGATGAAAGTTGCATCAAGATTTTTTCTAGGTGCTGAAGAAGAATTTGATCGAAGCTCCAATTCTGATTGCTCCGAATTGGGAGATGCCTTTTGAGTTGATGTGGTTGTTGGTGAAGTGCTTGGGCAGAGGAAGGAGAAAGTCTTCCATTTTGCCTATTATTCTAGCAAGACATTAGACTCTGCTCAAGTGAACTACACTAAGACTAAAAAGGATATGCTTGCCTTAGTTTAGGTCACATTTGGTGGGAATCAAAATTATTGTTTATAATGACCATGCATCTATTAGGTACCTGTTCAACAAGAAAGATGCAAAATCAAGGCTTATTAGGTGGATCTTACTATTGCTAAAATATGATATAGAGATTAAGGACAGAAAAGAGTCAGAGAATCAAATTGCACACTTATCAAGATTGAAGAGTTTGTCTCATGTGCTAGATGAAGGACAAATTTGTGAAGAGTTTCCTAATGAACAGTTGCTAGCTTTGAGTAACATTTTCATTTTCCAGCTTAGTTTGTAATTTCCATTTCTGCAGTCATTTATCAATCAGAAAACTGTCCCAAAATACTTCTGCTTCTAGATCACCACAAAAATCTTTCATTTTATACATTGTCAATCAAAAATTGTCCAAGAGAGAAACAAAATTGTGAACAAGACCTTGTATTGTTCCGGATGAGAGCCTTTTCGTTTCGGATAGTAATTCAGAAAATGTGTCCCCCCGACTCCCTTTTTTTTCCGTGACGAGTTAAATTTAGAGTGTTTTTCCAAAGAATTATTCCTTTCCTTTTCTTTTTCTTTTGGGATTCAATACGTACATTGATACAAGGCAAAACAACAATTCATCTATACGTACACACAGTGATGTCCAGATTTACATCACTGATACAAGGAAAATGTACATAATCAACACCTTGAGGACAAAAAATAATCCAATGATCACTTCATTTCAGAGTAAACTAGATTTTCATCACAATCGAGCAGGCTCAGTCAAAAAATTCACAACCCTGTTCAAAAGGTTCAGGCCAAAAACAGTCTCTTCGCAGTTGACTTTTACTTTAGTGTCCAGCGGTTCGGAGCATCTACCTTCAACAGTAATAGTAATTAAACATGGGATTGAGTTGTTTAATATCTCACCACTGAACCTAAGCCGTAAACCTGACGCATCATCGAGGTTGGTACCAACAGGCATGTCCACGGATAGATGAAAAAGATTGGAATTACTAAGCACCTTTAAAGCCAAAGTTTCACAGATTACAAGGAAGTTGTCCTTTGCTAAGGGGCTTTCAAGCTTGTTAAGTTCTTCAATATGGTCAATGAAAGTACACCTGTAGCAAATTATAGGAAAATCATCACAAGAGAATTCTAGAACAAAGAGTGTAAAGTCCACAAAACAACAAGTTGTGGCAAACTTCAAACTTTCATTTACACATCCAACTTAAACTAATATTTCTCAGATGTCCTCTTTGTAGAGGGTTTTTACTTTCTTTTCCCATTTGTAAGGTTCGAAAACCGGGGCACCCACACACAATTCAAGAACAGAGAATCGTCATCATTTTCCATAAAAACAGCGAAATGGCATAGCTCAGTTGATTTATCCGCAATTAACACAATTGGATTTGCCAATTTGGTTTGATAAAAGCAACAATCTCTTGGCCTCTCAACACAGACATGAGACACAAAACAATAACAAACCAAACATCAAGGGTTCAAACAACTGACCTCCTTATATATTCAAACATTCCAGGCAGCTGAGATTCCTTGATTGAGAACATATCGATTTCCATTGGAAGAGGTTTTACAAAATACCCAATATCAGGTCTCAACTTCACAGGATACTTCTTGCCATTGCACCATAAAAGCAGCTTAAGGGGCAACAGATGATGGTGGAACCGGACCTGAAGCGTTCTCTGCATAACCTGACCTCGCTCCAGCTTAGTAATTTCTTCCATTGGAACTAGAGTCGGCGCATCATTAACAGACATCTTGGAACTACAAACAAAGATGAACAAGTGCAAGATCCCTCACCAACTTGAAGAAAGAGTAAGATGCCATAGCATGACTAAACAGAACGATCGTAATGCCAAAGTTGTCATATTACTAAAAATAAAAAACGACAGCAGATGAACAGAGCAGAACAAATCATAGCAACAGAGAAGAATAAGAAAATTAATTAAGACAAAAATGCACCCTCTACACTATCAATCGTATTATATGAATAACTGACCATTCAGGAAACTGGGGGCCAGGTATTGAGATGTTCCAATTATCCATTTCAGTGACTAGAGATGAATTATGTATTTACATTTCTGTAATGGCCTCAGCTAGCTCTATGATAATATCTACTTTTCTCGTTGAGCATTTCACTGAATGCCTGAAGACCAGTGAAACAATGAACTCCTGGCCACTAGTTCATATAGCAACAAGAGGAACTGAAAAAAAGTTTTCTAGATAAGAAATAGAACCTTCACAAAGGACAGCATAACTTAAAGAACTATCTTATCATTACATCTAGGAAAAGGTTGACTGACAAAAGAAATATTCAAAAGGGCATGCTCTCAAAACAGCATTATTCACCATAAGAATCAGTATTATTTTGACCAACAAAGTAAATATTGAAAATTGCAAAGCACAACAATAACCTCTCATCTGATGTCAGCACTTGATCTGAAGATTCTACCCTCATGCCAGAATCCTCTTCGATCAACTGTATATTTGACATAGCTTCCACTGAATTGTTGGTAAATATGACCTGAATACAAACAAGCAGAGGAGATATGCTTGACACCTCTGATGAAAATATGTATTCCACACTCAAGCCGTTTCCATTTGCAGGATCTAACAAAGTGTAGGACTTAGGTTTCACTCTGCTACTAAGATCTCCAATTGAAATTCTGGCCAATGATTGACAGACATTATTTAATTCTAACGAATTATGGGTAGAACCAGGATTGTCATCCAACCAGGATTCAAGAGATTTTATCGACATTAATTCCCCAAGATCATTGGAGTCAGAATTTTGATTAAACCTTGGTCCCAACTGATTCCCATGAGCATTGCCACTGTCAGAAAGATGAATCAGTGGACCAGCATGCTCATCATCATCACTCACAGACCCACTCCTGTGGCTACCGTGAGTTCCACTTGAACCAGTTCTAGAATCTTGAGAATTGTAACCAGAGGTGCTTTCTTCATTTAGTGATCCAGATACTGTGTCAGCATCATCAGTTTCATACGATTCACTTTGAGTGGCTCCATTCCCTGGTTGTTTCATACCTATTACCATATTGGGTTCATGAGTAGTATCATTGCAGATCAAACTTAATGGCTGTGGGAGAGGTTCATATCCTGGAGCAGCATGAAGAACCATCTGTGAAAGAGATCCAGGAAGATAAAAACGATAAGCTAATGGTTCTGAAGGTATGGGTTTTATTTCTCTCCCAAATAAATGTCCTGTGAGTACATGCAATGTGCTGTCAGGAGCTGATTCTTCCAACTCATGAGTGCCTATGTAGTGAGATAAAAGTTTCTGTAGAAGACGTCCACGGTCACGGATATCATAGTTCAAGTCACATTTAGCTAGTTCAAGTACATAGTTTAAGAGTGTCTTGAAGGTTGATAGTGCTTCCCCTTCTGCATGTAATAAGACCTGAAAAAAATACAAGCCTATTGTTGATTAAATGAGACAAGGTTCATGAAATAATCAAATCGAGGTTTAAGAAATTCAGCCATTGATTAATCAAAGAAAATTATTTCTTAAAAATACCAAATCAGTTGCATATTTGGATAGCATCTCTTTCTCAAAGAATACATGAGTCTGCAACATCTAATCTTTATACTTTTGAGAAACCCTCTGCCAGATCTACGAGCAGAATAAGTTCAATATGTAAACTCATAAGGGTATGTCAGGTTAGACAATTTTTAGCAATCATATTTTAGGACAGATTAACTCATATTACAGAGAGCTTGAAAGTACAGCCAAGCACTCCTCATAACAAAGATACTCTAATAATCATCTTTAGTTTGTCAAAAGGATACATGTCATTATTGATTTTGTTGGATGCTTATGTAGACAAACAAACACCATTTCACGTCCTGTAAATAACAGACTCGACATCTCATATCAATCTACTTCCTCAATAGATACTGGAGTAACTAAATCTAGCACAAAAGAACCATTGCCGATAGTGGAGATGCTCCTACAATGTCAGTTGTGCTTCTTAATAGCAATTGAAGCCATTAAACAGTAAGCTCACCTTCTCTGCTGTTTGATTATAGATTCAATTTTTGTCTAAACAATGCAAAGTACAGACATAGGCAAATATTCCAATTAGGCCAAGAACATCAAAGGAATATAATTATGAGAAAAGAAGAAGATTTCCAGAGTTAAAAAGTACAATTAAGATAATTGCAAAATTTTCCATCCAAAAACATTCGAGCTAGATGCTCATTGAAGAAAAACAAATATATTTGTAGTGCTCTACCTTGACCATGGCATTAAGAATCTGGAGCTTCGTTTCAAGTGCTTCAGAAGAAAAAGTCCAAGCAAGATACTTGAGAACTGTGGGTAACACCTTTGGAATTATATGTCCCATGGAGTTATACTTGCCCAACATCCAAATAATCATTGCACGTGCACTTGGTACTCGGATAGAATCCAACTTACGAGCCAAATGAACAATCACCTTTTATCAAAACAAGTGAGTGAGTAAGTTCTGTGTCAAAGATTATTGTATATACTTCTTCTTTCCGGGTTTTTGACAAGTATGTTAACCATTATATGCAGGGAAGACATAAAATAATGCATGTAGCTCCCATCATAAGCAAGGTGTAAGTAGAAAAAGAAGAAGAAGCAAGGTGTAAGTAAATTGTTACAGCTTACGTACCAGAAACAGATCTTATTAAAATGACATTTCTGCAAGTATTGCATTTAGTAAGTATCAATTATAGCTCTGAATTTTGATAACCTGCAATACATCCACAGGTCGCTTAGTGATGTATTGCATTAGGATTCAATTCCTGCTCAACCCTAACTGAACAGTCAACTTGTGAAGCATTTCAAAGGTTAATGTTTGTGCCAGGGAGTAGACTTTGGCACGTGATGGTCTATTCAAGTCAAAAGAAGCCGAATTTGAATAACTTGCAATTCAAATGATTTTCTTGCTTCCAAAAAATAAAATCTGAGAATTTGGGGATAAGAATGGTAGCTGTCTATTTCTCTATCCTTGACTTAGCCACATGGTTGTGTGCTTCCCCACATTTTTCTGGTTTTTGGTTAGCTCCCTGGGCTGGTTCTAGCATGACATCATGTAATGGCGCTAAGTTTTACTTTTGTATTCTTTGTATCTGTTTGATGCCACTAATGAAACACCTTACTTCATTAAAAAAAATAGGATGAAGGTTAATTGGTAGCTCATGTTGCCATCTCAAAATAAAAGTAACGTAGATTTTACATGTAAAGTTTCTACTCATGGCTCAGCTAACGGACAGAATTTCCACATTTCTAGTGGCACTAGTCACTACAGGCTCCTTTAGTGGTGTTCTCTAAACTATAAACATTTTTGTTTAATAAATGTGTCTAAGTTACAATTAGAGCTCAGATTCAAAAGTTCCATGTCAGAAAATTTTAATAGTGCATTAAATTTCTGCAGCACGTCTTCTGAAGTCTACATGAGAGAGGTGGCAAGACAAGTCCATTAGCACCTTCTTCTCCAAAGGACAGCGAACATGCAACGTTACCTGTTAAAACCAGAGGCGGATCCAAGATTTGGAGGTTCCGGGGGCCACTTTACTGTAAAATTAGACGTATTTACAATTATATGGTTCAAATAGAGTAAACATTTGATCAGTTTGATCAACTTCTGTTTACAGTTCGGGTTATTTGTCTTTTCGATACATAGATAAATATTATTCCAAATATTATTTAGAAAGGTTCATGTTTAGACTGGTACATCAACTCAACCTTACAAGCATAATTTCTATAATACAAAAAAAAATTATTTTCTAAATCAGCATGAACCAAGACTCAACATACCATTGTCTTTTGTATTTTGATAAACCATATAAATAAAAATAAAATATGTAAAATTCAAGATAAGAGACGGAAACAGAAATGAAGCTGGGGCAACAGGAAAAGATTATTAAAATTTTGATGAAGAGAGAGGAGAATGTAAAGAAAGAAAAATGATACAGATCCACAGAAGATAAATAGAACTTGTTCATTTGATTTCCACTCGTAGTGAACGAGTGAGCTTGCTTTTGTTAAGTATAATAATAAAAGTTCCCGTGAAAAAAAAAACAGAAAGAAAAAATGGTCAAAGAAATATACTAAAATGTTTTTAGAAGAGTAGCAACAAGGATTTGGACTGGTGTTCCTTGGGAGGAAAACTAGGGTTTAACCACTGGCACCGTGGACCATCTTGATACTTCGGGTGCCAAGTTTTATATTTATAACATTTCTTATACATATATATACAGAGTTTCAACCGAGGTAAAAAATCCGCCCCTGGATAAAAGACCCCTAAGATAATAAGCAGTCTGCCTTGTACCTGAAGCAACATTAATGAAACACTGTATATACTCCTCCGTTCCAATTTGTGTGACATAAGTCGACTCCTTATGGATTTTAAAGTAAAAAAAAGGGAGACTTTTGAAACTTGTGGTCTTAAACATGTCATTACTCATTATATTTTTTTTTTGAGAATTGTCATTACTCATTATATTTGTGTGGCAATAAGACTTCTAAAACTTGTGGTCTTAAACATACCGTAACATTTGTGTCTATAAGAACTTCTCATTACAGGAAAAATGAGAAGTTTATAGTTAGATGTTTTCAAATATAAAAATGTCAAATTCTTTTTGGAACAGACAAATAAGGAAATAGTGTCATGTATACTTAACGGAGGAAGTACTTGTTACCAGATCAAGAAAATTCCTAAAATATCATTATTAAGTAACAGGTAACAAAATGATAATGATTGACTAGAAATTGAAAAATGTGCAAATTTGTCGAGTTAGTAAAGCAACTCACTTTGTCATGACTTGAGTGTTCATGTTTTATGATTGTTTTGATGGAATTTATTGCTTGAATCAGAATAATTGCTTCTTCATCCATTGATGCTATGTCCACATCTGAAATTTCTGCATGTGTCCGTGATCACTTATAAAACTGAAACTAAATAAATGAAGAAATGAAGCTCAGAATTACAAAAAACAAAAGCTCTCCTATAGATTCCATAGACAGAAGATATCTTTACCAGATGAAGTCAGAACCAATAGTCCTTCCAAACATATGCTTGCTATATTTGGAAGTCGTTGGGCACATAAGCCAATAGCAGCAACAGCATCTGCAGCAAACCTTCTGTCTGGATCTTTAATATAATCCTAGAAATTAACTGACAAATTAGAACCAACTTGCATGACTAATTCCACAACAACAAAGAGAAAAAGAATTTAATGATGCGAAGTTAACACGTGGCTGTAAAGAGATTGGAAACCCCAATGTGCAAGCAACTAAATTGCAACATAAGAAAAATCATAAAACGCACACATACTCCCTTTACGTTGATAAAGAATAAACCAAACATTACATTCAGTGGCATATAAAAAAGGAGAGAAAGGTGCTTTAAAAGGATTCATGACTGTATGAAGCTGAGTTTGGTTAGTCTATAGCATCTCAAATAATTAGATCAAGACAATCACTATGGTTTGAAAAATGTACATATAAATTTAGATAAAAAAGTGTACCTGGAACTCATTAAAAATAGGTGAAATTGATGAATCTGTCGCAATTAGAGAAAGTATGTCAAGCTTCAGAGCTTTCACTGGATATGGATCAATAGAGCTCACAAAGAAGTCTTCGAAATGGGAAACAAACAAGGTAGGCATTGCTTTAGCAAACACTTGAATGTTACAGAGTACCTGCATCAACCAACGAATTACATATACACCAAAAGTAGGGAACGTATTGTAGATGGCAGCAAAGTTGGGTCATGGAGTTTTCACAAAAACAAAGTTCTACTAACGGATGTATGTTTGATTGCAGCAAAATAATGCGGTCATAGTATTTTAAGAAAGACAAAGTCCTAAAGAACAGTCCCTAAGGGGTCGTTTGGTATGAGGGAGAAGGGACAATAATCCTGGGATAAAATGCAGGATTATTTTATCCTGCGTTTGGTTAGGGGTATTAATTAGTCCCGGGATTATTTATCCCACATATACTATAATGATGGGACAAGTTATTCCATATATATGGTGGGATAACTTATCCCATGGGATATCCCAATCCATGGGATAACTTTATTTATCCCATCCCCCATACCAAACAACCCTAAAGATCTGAACGACCTCATCTCACTAGCTAGTAAGTTACTGGAGAATTCAAATCTTCTTGAAACCATGACCAAAAATCTCTTTAACTTGTGAAAATTCCCGTGGAGAAGAGTTCTAATCCAGTTCCAAGACCAAATCTTTCCACAACCTAAACCGTGGATAAACTTCATTGAAGCACCTAAGATTTTTAGGCCGAACAAAATGTGAAAAAGACTTGAACCAAGTAAACTTCCGGGCAAAGAAATTGATTGACAGATGTTGATTTGGTGGCTGAATTTAGGAAAGCAGCAACTTGACCATCAGCACTTCTTTTATTACAAGTCAGTGAGTGACTGTCACTACTATTTAAGTGATCCAATATGAATGTTCAACTAGAAATATCAGTCTAAATGACAAGAAAAGTGAGAAATCACAAAAAGGTCATGGCGAGCAACCCTCTGCCCTTGAGTTGTCAGTCTACCTTAACGCATATTCCTCTTCCTTCAACCTCTAAGTCACACTCTACCAGCAACAGAATGACATTGTTTCTTTTCTCACTCATTTTAGGGAGCATAAAACTCCAGCAGCACCTTGTGAAATTAGGAAGTGGAGATAGTCAAAATATTTCCACATGTGTCTTTGCCTCATTGAAAGGCTAACACAGCACAAGGTGATTTTAAGCAATTACAAGCAAGAGAATTGAGGACTGTACAATGTTTTAACCTCTTGTGAAATTCATATTGCCATGTTTTTTTCAATCTACAATACCGTTACAACTGAATACAAACTCATCAAAGCTTGAATTCCCATAGAAGGTCATATGCATTGCAGATGACAAACTCCTACAGGAACTGTCCAAGAAGTTAACAGAGGATCAATGTTATGTTGTCAATGCTTAAATAACTAAAACGGCACCTCTCAACGTTAGTTGTCCATCACTCTAGCCTAAAAAAGTTCAATGGCTCCTGAGGCATATTACCAAGTAAATAAGAATCAGTTTTGACTAAAACTATTGGGAGACAGAATTACCACGTATTTTGAGGCATCGGATGATCTCAACAGAAACAACAAAGGCTTAACAATTCTTTTAATTTCTTCTTTTGGTGCCATAATCCAGTGCACTCCAGCAGCAGCAAGTACCACTGCACTATTTTGACTCCACAGTAGAGGTAAAGTACACTGTAGCAGGATCTTCACATCATCGTTACTTTTTGCGGATGTAAAGTCTGATAAGTCCTTGAAAGAAGAAGCTCTTTCGGAACATGGTCGGGATAAATACTTATCTGGTCCTTCAAGATAACTCCTAGATACCATTTCTGCTATCTCAGATTCACAAACTACACTCCCAATGCCATTGGTTCTCTCTTTGATTCCAAAATAGGTTTCAGATCCTTCCTTTCCTGAATTAGAATTCTCTGGAGAATGGGAAGCTACCATCAAGGATTCTTTAACAAGCCCATGCCTAGCAATACTATACCGTATAAGGATCCCTATCAAAACAATCTGACCCCATTCTTCCACATCAGGGAGAGTCTCGCACAGCCTTCTATAATTTTTTGCAATTAGAGAGAAATTATTAGGACATATAGAAGCAAATGCAGCAGCAGCAGCTCCAACTACTCCAGGAGCGTTGTCATTCAGAAGAATCCCAACAAGCTGCAAAACATAATAGTAGATGCAGTAGAAGTCAAATTTAGTAATGATGAAATCCACTTGCTTGTTTTTTGGTTTGCTTGTTTGACATGAGCATGATTGAAGCCATGATTGCAGTTTAGTTGTAGAAAACATATATGGCAACATGGAAGAAAATATGAAAAATCCAAGTTGAGTAAGGTTCTTTTTGTTGTTGTTGTTGGTGAGAAGAGAAGGCCCTAAACCACTGTCAAAAGTGCAATGAAATCATGTTTAAACAGCTTTAGCTAGTGTATAAGTCAAAAGTCTAATTTTTAGGACAAACCAAGGTCCTAGCTTAGCAACAGATCTGTTATGAAATTTAGATAAATGATTTGAACATTGGAGCAGTTCTTTCCTGTATAAGTTACAAGGACATGATTACTTTATAAAGCAACAAAAACTACCTCTTCAATAGTACTAATATTCTCCTCCAAACGCAAATCATGCAACTTTGGAAGTGCATTAGCAGCACACTTCCTAACATATACTGATGGATCTCTTGCACATTTTCCCACTGCTACAAGAACAAGGGGTGCAATCACATGAAGGCGAATTCCTGCCATTGTACGAAGTGCCCACGCCCTTACCAATGGATTAGGATCTCCCAAATCCTTCTGGAAACAGTTAATTGAAAGCAATGCTTCATTTGGACGCCTAAAACATAAATAAGAGAATAAGATTTTTTCCCCTCATGTTATTGTAATCTCATTTAAATTGGTGTCATACTTTTCAGCATAATGCAGGAGGTACAAGTAGACCAGTTTCTTCACTTCCATTGATTGTGAAGCCACATTTTTCACCACCTACAGTGCAGTAATCAAACAAACTTCAATAAAAGTGATAATTTGATACGAATTAAAATTGTCACAGACCTGAGGGAAGAGATTGGAGACGTTGCAGCCTTGGGCAATGAGAGCAAGTAATCTCTTGAGGGCTTCACATTTTTCAGAGTCGAATTTGCTGTCGAGAAGGGGAGCAATATTGACATCATCAGGATCATCGTAGAGGTGGGCGTCAGTGCCGATGCGGAACATCAAACTTGAGGCTTTGCTCAGTGAATCTGCCGTCGCGCCAAACTGTGTGAACATTTTCTAACTCATTCGGAATTCTAATCCGATCCGGTCTTCAGCTTCAGCGATTCTACTCCGACTAGCACCAGTTTAGCGACCGATGCCTTTCGCATTCGGGGTTTAGCCTAGTTATTATTGCAACTTTAGGTGTCAAAGTGCACAAATAGCTACTCTTCAATAGGGAGTAGAGGAGTGCAATAATAATCAACTTAATCGGAAAAAATAGGCAAAAATGCCAAGACTTGTTAAATTTATACTTCCTCCGTCTCCTATTATTAGATAAGAATCTTACTAAAAATATTTATTTCATATTATTGATCATTTATTAAATCGTGATTGAATTAATTAATTTTTCCCTTTTATCCCTACAATTAATATGGCTTTGGAAGTTTTAAACAAGTTTTGAAGATTCAAAATTTCTTTTGTAACATCTCGTTATTTTGAAAGAAGTAGAAAGAGTTAGAATTGGAAATAGTCATTTTAGGAAAGAATGAAAATCTGGAAAATTGGTTAAGTTATGTTAAGTATGGGTTTTTGGCCAACTTCAAACGACCATAACTCCTAGCTCAAGATGAGTTAGGTGTGCTTCCAGATATCGTAGGAAAGATCTTAGAATAATCTTTCCAACGCCACCGAGTTTGCGGGATTCCAAGTTCGTATGAGTGAGATATGCCCATTTGAAGTTGGGTTGTTTGGATAAGGAAAGTCCAATCCGGATTTTGAAAGGGTAGTTTAGTCTTTTCCTTGCCCAATTGTTTTATTTCATTTTTGGTAATTAAGTTAGGGTCTAATCAGAATTAGATTAGTTTACGTTTTTACCAAAATACGATAGGGCTTGGAGAAAAGAGAAAAGAGGAGAAGAAAAGTTCAAGGTTCGTCGATTTCTTGGAGAATTTCGTGTGGATTTCGCCAAGGGTTAATCCCTACGAGGTATATGAGACTTTCATAGCATTGGATTCGTTCACCCACGCGCCAATCATGTTTAGTTCAGCGAAATTCGTTCTAAAAAGGTTGAAAGTTTGATGTTCTTGATATGTATTCTTGAATTTGTTTTCGTTCTTGAATTGGGCTGAGATTAAGGAGTTTTAGAGATTAATACGTTGATTTTAAGAGTTGTTTCGAGTTAGATTCTTGTGTACATATGCTGGGTATATGAATCTAAAGAGAATTTGAAAAAAATAGTCAAGTTTAGGCGATTTGGGGTTGGAAAAATGCAGAAGGAAAAGTCGAGCGAATTTGGGCACCAGGTCGCGTCGCGGAATAAACATGGACCTGTTCCTCAGATTTGGGAAAACCTCTTTTGCGTCGGGGAGCGGTCACGGACCGTTCTGCCTCAAAAGTTATTTTGCAACCAAATAATTAAATACATCTCCGCGTCGCGGACCTGTTTTCAGATAGTGATTTCTTGATCTTTTCTCATGTTTAACTATCTAAAAACACACCTAAACATCATGAGATCCTTCTTATCACAAATCACAATCCTTGAATCCATAATTCAATTCAAGAAAAGTTAAGAGTCAAATCAAGAGAAGTTAAGAGTCAAGTCTAGAAGTTAAGAATCAAGTCAAGAGAAGTTCATAAAGTATTTCAAAAGTCTTTCACAAACGTTTTAACTTTGTTTTAAGACTTAATCTTTGAGTTGAGGAAAGAGTAAGAGTAAAGTTCATTTCTTCAAAGATTATATGGGAACTAAGTATTCCCAAGAGTTAATAATATTTTCACATTTGAGCAAGAAGGGAAACACCGATTTTCAAGAGAGCTTTTAAGCTAAGTTTTGAGTAATTATCTCAAACCAAAGAAAGAAGTTTTGTTTTAAAAACATATGAGCTAAGTATATTTTGGGAGTAGTATTGAGCACCGTTATGGGGATGCGAGTTCATACTAATTCAAGTCTCCATAAACTATGTAGCCATCATGGGTAATAAATGATCATACTTTTTAGATGCTTCCTTAAGTGCTTTTTAGCATAGACTAGTAGATCCACTTAGTTAAGGCGTTCTATATGATGGCAAAGTATAGGACAATTCTGACAGCGTGGGCAAGACGCTGTATCACCACTTAGGCTCATAGTGGTGGTTCTCGGTTAGAGAAACTCCCACAATATTACATTACTTTATTATATGAGTAAGTTGAGTTGTTATTGCATTTTCTTTAACAAACTGAGTACCTTTCTACTGTTTTAAAAAGCTTTCTATATATTGCATGTGTATTATTGCTTTATATTGAGTTAAGTTATTCATGAGTTGAGTAAAGCCAAGGTAAGTGTTCCTTTTAGATTTTTTTCAAGCTTACGTTCTGTTTTAGTATTCCCCTCGCATACTTGTACATTCAATGTACTGATGCCATTTGACCTGCATCGTTTTATGATGCAGACACAAGAAATCATGATCAACATCTAGGGCCCCGTTGATCCAGTTGAGTACTCAGAGTCAGTTGGTGAGCCTCCTTGCTTTTCGAAGGACTCCTTTTACTTTGCTTTTAGTATTTCAGTTGTTAGGATGATTGGGGGTCTTGTCCCGACATCCATCTTTATTTTAGAGACTTCATAGACAGTTAGTAGTTCGGTTGTCTTTACATTATTATTTCATATGTCTTACTTGAGTTGCCATTTTGGCCAAGTTGAATGTTTGACCTTTAAACGTTCTAATTCATTTTATTAAACAATTGAGTATAAATGCATTTGATCATTTTAATAATGCTTAGAGTCTTCCGTTGAGTAAGTAAGCCAGGCCAACGGTTCACTTGGGGCCAGCAATGGTTCTCGAGTGTCAGTCCCGCCCAAGGTGTAGGCTCAGGGCGTGACATTTTTTTTCAAGAGGCTAATTAATATGAACAAAGGGTAAAACAATAAAGTTGATCAATTTATTAATGATTTCTTATTCACCATATAAAATAAAAAAATGTTCATCTAATAAGGGATGGATGGAGTAGCTTTTATGTTGTGAACACCTTCATATCATACATATTAAGTACTCCAAATTTATTTTTTCATTTGTACCCTTATAACAATTAGGTTCTTCAATAGTGTCTACACCCAAAAGATTCGGTGGAGGAATAGTTGATGTGAATATCCACATAGATAAATAATAAGCTCACCCCTCCAATATTTATTCACTTTAAAAAGTCTTCTCATTAATCAATACTTCTACTCCCTTCTCATTATCCTAATCTTAAGAAGTCTAATTGTCAGAGTAAAAGATGAATTTTCGAACATTTTTTGTTTTGCTAGGTGAACATTTTCTTTATTTTGGGTAATTTTTTCGTGAGGTTTTACTTGATTTGGATCAGCTGTAGTGTATTGACGTGAAACTTTTGCTCGATTTGGATAAAAAAATTATTGATCTTGTCTAAAATTCTTACCAAATAAGTGATTATCTACTCTTATAATGTGTTTTATTTGTTTTCTTTGTCTTATGTAAAAATGTCTTTTTGTTTATGTTTCGTTGTATTATTTAGCTAGGGTTTGGCCATAGTTTTGGATGAGCTTTTAATTAGGAATTTGATGGAGAGCATCTTTCTGGAACATCAATAGAAGACAAAGATTTTTCTCTGGGAACTCCTTCCAAAAATCTGATGACACAGGAGGCAATGGTTCTCACATGCCCTTTCAGTTAACTTCTCATTGATTAAATGGGAAGAACTATCTGGAATGGGCACAATCCGTAAAGATTGCAATCGATGGTCGTGGAAAGCTTGGACATTTGACCGGAGAGACGAAAAAATCGGGAGTTGAAGATCCAAAGATGAACTCTTAGAGATCAGGGAATTCACTCGTGATTGCTTGGTTAATAAATTCCATGGAAACAGTCATAGGTAAATCTTATCTTCTTTTGCCCACTGCTAAGGATGTATGGGAAGACGTTAGGGAGACATATTTTGATGTAGAAAATGCCTCTCAAATTTTTGAGTTAAAAATTAAATTATGGCAAGCTAAGCATGGTAAGAAGGAAGTCACTACTTACTATAATGAAATGGTGTCTTTGTGGCAAGAATTAGACCAGTTTACAATGATGAATGGGAGTGTTCTGTGGATAGTGTAAAAGCACAAAAAAAGAGAAGAAAATGAGAGAGTTTACCATTTTTTAGCAGGATTAAATCGGGAGTTTGACGAGTTAGATTCTCCAACTGCTCTTCCCTTCTGCCTCATGTTCCATTTTCTGTCTCTTGCATTCCATACCCATCTTGTTGGGAAATCGTAATATGTCATCTCTCTAGCATCGACATTTTCTTTGTTTGCCTCAAACCATTCTGTGAATTTTGTTTTTTCTATATCATGCCTACTCAGTAGCATTCAACTCACCTTGATTCTTCAAATATTATGGTGATTTATCCATCTAAATGGAAAGGTAGTCGCTCAACTGCTAGTTCTTGTGATATATGTCAAATTGAAATATCCTCCAGCAAGCTTCTATACCCGATATATATCTGCAGTCTAAATATTTGTTTATCTCATCATTGTCTGTTGTACTTTAGATATTTTCTGTTATTGTGGTTGCTCTATCAGACCCTTTATGAAGATGGTCCGATAGAGCAACCATACTTGAATAGGTACTTCACTGACCTTGAGTAATTGCATGCTTCGACATTTATATGTGCATCAAATTGAACAAGCAAGTTCCTATTGTATGGGACAACATATCTGTTTTCTAATTTAGCACCATTTTTCGTAACTTCAATACATGTATTCCTTCTCCTATAAATAGGAAATCCACCCGTATCAAAATTGGTTTGGTCATTGTATTTCTTTGGAAAATGTTTTGTGCACTTTCCTTGTTTCATACATGTGTATTTCGAATTCAAGTCTCCACATGGTCCATGAATCATAAAGTTTTTGATTGCATTATAGCCATCCGGGTCTTCTGCAACATCAGGGATTTCTGTTGATATTAGTCTGTCAATATGATTTGGTGATTGGATTTTTAATGTTTCATGAAGAAAGAGCAGTATGTACGCATGTGGTAATCCTGTTTTCTGGAACTCAATTGTATATATACGTGCATATAAAGTTGTGTTGTTAAATGATTTGGACGGTTGTGACTTAAAGTAATATACGTCTGTATCATGGAATGCATAGTTTGTGTTATTGTAATAATATCTTGTTGAGGCTGGGTATTCTATGACTAAGTTGGAATGTAATTTTAAATATGTAATACACGGTACTTACATGCAACAATATTGCCGAAGGGCTTTTGCTTTTTAAGATGTTGCATTAGTTGAAACAATTTGATTTGAAAAACTCTGCATATGATGTCTACCCGGCTACCATCGTTCTATTATGATATTAAGCGTTGCATTTCATTTATTTCTGGCCATTTCGGATTGCAAGTGAAAGTAAGGAACAAATCTGGGTAACCTGCCCCCTGCATATCGACATTGCATCTTGATAATTTTGTGTCCCGTATCGTGGTCCACCAGTGTGCGATGAAGGTAGTATAATTGTTTTCCCAACCCTAGAACAATCAGAATTTCCCCAAACAATAGCATCCATCAACCCCCCAAAAAGATCTACCCATAGTTTTGTTTGATTATTTTGGATATACCGAAATCTTTCTTCTTCAATTTCCATATAACCATCCACAATGTATTGCTGTAACAACCTTCGAGGTTGTAGAATAGTGTGTCCCTCATTAACTGTTGTTGTATTCGGAAGCAATAATATTGCCTCATGAATCAAGTTGGTCCTCGCAAATAATTTGTTATGTACATCCACCAATCGAATTCCAAGCCAATATCCATCTTCATCATATGGGTGTATTATTAAGTCTTCACCATGAAAAGATGGGTGTAAATTCATGATTCTTTGTAGTTCATTTTTCTGATGTTCTTCAATAACATTGCGCTGAAAGTTAGCATATGTAAGTTCACCAATTATTAATCTTGCCTTTTCTGAAGCAGTTGGTATATTGTATTATCGGCCATCGTTGCTCCTTTCTGATAGGAGGCGCAGGCGACGTATGGATTTTGGTTGTTCTCTATATCTATCTCTTGCCATACAGAATGATTTGACCAAACCATTATGCTCATCAAACATTTCAGATATTCCCCGAACAATTTGTGGTTCAACTTTCTCATGCCTCAGACTATTGATTCTATTATTGATCTCATTGTCAGTATCATATATATAGAGTTGGGCAAATTGAGGGTTTCTTTCCGGTTCAGGTAATAGGAGCCAATGTGATGGTAATTTTGACCATTTATTCTGAATACGTAAGGTCCTTTCGCACGGTTGATTGATTTGTCCACTCGGCCTCTCATGGATGTAAATGCAAACATCGAGTTACACACTCTAATATTCTTTCTAAAACTTATACCCAGTTGGCCGAAGTCTGTGCCCAATAGATTTTTGAGGTAGATTGGAAGTTGGTTCAGTAATGATAGTTGTACTCGACCTTCTATACAACAAAATGTGAATTTTGGTTGTCTTGTATTTTTACCTTTGTCTGTTAGTTCCTCATACCATAAAATGGCACCACAATATTGGCAGTTGTATGTTGGAGGTCCCAACTTCGAAGGTGTCGAATATTCATCTACTACATAATTAAGTTTACGATCAATTGGAAGACTTGTATACAGTTATAGTAATTTTTATACCCGATAATGTGTTATGGGTATGTGGATGTTGTCCAAGGCAAAACATACGTACATGTATTCTGGCCAGTAATTAGAGTGATGCGGTCAATCCGGTCATACATGGAGACTGAGCTTCTTCCTCTTTCCCTTACGGGGTGATTCAGATGGCATGCCACATTGGTTACCGGAAAAGTGTTATCGTAAATGTATTCAATCAGTACGTGCATGTAGGTTGTAAGCAGTGTTTGTTTACTGCATTTTTTCACTAACTATGTTACCTTGTGTATGGTTCATAACTTACGACAATTTGTGCATTTTGAGTAGTGTAACAATTGGGCAAATAATTTAAGGTTAAGGTGTTCGATGACTTGCTATATATATAAGTGTTCTACATGGTTATATAAAAACAAGTAATGTCAGTTATACGTTTTGGGGAATTGAGGATATAGTAATATCAGACATTATCAGTTTACCATTCATCTGGTGCATCATTTCTCCCAGCGTGCAGTTTGATAACTTCATCAAATTGGTTAAGCTTTTCACAAAGTGTAGTAGGTGCTATATTTTCTTAATTGGTTGATATTTGTATTTGTGGGTAATTAATGTGAGCTTTCTCTTCAATCTGGGATAATGGCCCCTGTAATTTTTTATATGGCTTAATTCCTCTGTCTTTCGAGTACAATGCGTTTGGTTTTGAAATCTTGACAATCTTCTTTCCAGCATCCTAACCCGTAGCGCTAAATCCGATAGTAGTTGTTGAAGTAATATAATCTATGTGGGTATATTAAGAGAGTCTTTGAAATCTCTAATAATGTATGTGATCCATTCCATTTGACTACACTAATGGATGGTGTGCTTTTGAAGTAAGGGTCAGATAGAATTTCAGCAGTTGTAATTGCAGGCGTTTGTAGTCAAAGTATAATTGGGATAAGTAATTGCCTGTTGTGTTTTTATTATATTTGGGTTGAATGCAGTGACAGGAATGGTCAGTGACTTAATCGTACACACTTTTTTGGTGTTTCGTACTATTCGTAGATATACTGTCAAAGTGAGGTGCAATTTAAATTGCTTTTCGAAAAAGTAATGGCCAACAAATTAACTAATATGCGGCAGTTTCTGTTTATGCCAAAGTACACACCTCTTGAATTTACCAGAGGGGAATAATTTTTTTCCCTTTCATAAGTGTTTGGGCCGTTAGGGGTTGTAATTGATGCTTGACATCAACAATATTATTTGTTATTTCATATTTGGATTGTGAATTTTTTAGTTTTTGGGGTTGACGTGATGGGTGTTGGTGGTGTGAGGGGGTGCTATCGACGCTATGTGAAATTTGTAAGTGAAGCTATTAATTCAAATTGGTACGAAATTATTTGATTATGGCGATTTCGTGGTCATTTTTTAATTTTGAGTCTAGAATAAATGATTCATTTCCCAGTTCTGTTGGTATCCACTAATTATTTTACTTGGTAGGGGTACTGGTTTTATAGGGGAGTATGTGATGTGTAAGCCCAAAAATAGTTTTAGCAACATTTGTAGCCAGGGCCATAATGACATGTCCTTTTGATCTTACAGACCGAGCATAGATAAGACTGTTTGTGAAATTGAACGCCCATTTTGCTGCGACCTTGACATCCAATAACATATGAATAGTCCCAATTATTTCTATAGCCAATATAATTGACCCTTAACTGCCATCACAATGTGCATCAACAATGTTGGAGGATTTGTAGTCTTGGGCGACTCTCTAACAACATTTATCAAGGTAATGTGATTGAAGGTGAAAGTCAATGGATTTGTGTCAGGTGTAACAATTGATGTTAATGGTGTTTGCTCATCCATGGTTATCCAGTATTAGTATGGTATCTTTGTTGGGTTAGGACTGTGTTATGTACTTGCAACTTCTGATTACGTAGTGTCTTATATGTGTAATTGTTGGCGTTTCATTTACATTTATAAGAAGCGGGGAGGATGTGTTTAACGGAAAGTTGTTTAAACGCCCATGTGGCTAATCATTGCCACTCACAAATTGAATTGCTGAAGGAAGCGTATGTAGTATATACTTCACGTTGTTGATTGAGATTCGGTATAACAATACAAGTTACATAATTCCATTTAATAATCTACATATTCAACATTCCAATTAGTGAAAACCTTATTAGAGTTACTAAAACATACGCCAATACACATCAAGAAAGAAACTACTTCTTGGGTGAACTAATAGTAGTTACATTAAAGTAGGTAAATACTCTATTTTGCATTTGTGTTGGTGGGAGAAAATCTTTCTTCATCTTCGTCTATGTATAGGTTGCTTTTCTTCTTGAGTTTTCTAGTAGAAACTCTTCTCTTCAAAATGACATAGATTCGTCATCCTGATCTTCTTCCCGAGAATCTCTTGTCTTAGATCCTTCTGCTTTCCAGTAGTTGGGTTCATTTCTCTCTTTCATTTGTCCTTTTCCCTAGAGAATGTAATACAACTCAAACATTAATAACACTATAAGGGTTTCCATTTTTTTGCAAGTTTATTATTGTAAATGTCCGCTGAATATGTGTTCCACAATGGGTTAAACTATACTACTTGACCTTCGATTTTGGGTGAATGTTGTACGACGGTTCCACTTCCTCATCTGAAATGTCAAGTTGTGACTCTATTTTGATAAGTCCAGTGATATATTCATCGTTATGTATGATCATGTTTCTCCTCTTTTTGATGTTTGTAGTTGTAAATGTTTGGTTGCAAATGGAAATATCTTTGGCATTAGGAGGAGCATTTTTAGATCCCTCTACATCTCGATCAGTGTTTTCAGTTGTAGCTTCCACAGTGCCAGTATCCTATAGACGATAATATAAGCAAGCCTTTCTAATTAACGGTCTTCGCGTAGCTTGAAATTTGAAAGGGTAATAAAGTACATCAGTATTTAATTTCAAGTCCAAAGTGATTCAAACTATAGTACTTTGCCTGATTTTGTTTCTTATTGTTGTAGTGCTCTTCTAGCACTTCATATAGAGTAAATACTTTTGTAACCGTAAAATTTTAAAGACCCTCTTTCAAATTATAAGCATTTACTTTAAGCTTGAAAACAAATTATTTGCCCGTAAGGCTTTAAATGTGTGAGGGTACAATTGTATCAACTGAAGACAACATGTTGACCAACTTGGATGCCGAAGTATCAAGCAACTTTTCAGCCACTCTATAAAAAAGGACCAAAGTAGTCTCTCTAGTGCAGTCCTTGACTTGAATGTGTATTTTGTACCTAAAATTACATAATATGTTACTGGATAGTTGAACATATATAAGACGTGGTTACATTGCTAAATGATATGTTACCTGACCAAAGGAAAGTCATACTATTGTACGCAGTAAGGGCATATATAGATACCATTTATAGGTTTGATTTTTTGGAAGCACAAATTGCATCAGATGTAATACCATTCAAATGAGTTATCTATTCCACTGATTAGGGTCTTTATTGTAGCAGTGCATTCCTAACACATTTAAAATAGTTGTAAATCGTTAAAGCATGAAAAAGGCTTTTAATGTTTAAATGGTAGGTAGTTGTTGAAAAGGTAACTACATGTACGTCCGAGCTCAAATCTGAATCTAGTAAGTTGGCAACAACCATCCTTTTCTCAAACATGGCTTTCTCAATGGGAATGTTATCGCCATAAACAGTGACAATAGTTTGAACCCCAATTGCTTCGGATGAGAACTTTTAACGCAATGAGGTTGTGCAATCATTTTTAAGGTTAACATAGATTTTGCTTGCGGTTGTGGTGGCAAAATTGACTTCTCTTGTTATGTTTAAAGACATTTTTCAAATCCAAGATACCTTCAGAGTGCATAAAATGCTAGTAAAATATTTTTTCGGAATATGTACCTAGAAATTCTTTTACGGTTGTTGCGGTCAAGATGACTATGTGAGGGCATGAATCAGTAGGATATAAATAGGGGTAAAACATTTCCCCAAATTCCTCCCAAAGCGTGATTTTTGATTTCACAGAAATACCCCCATAAAAATTTAAACATATTATATTATAGTGTGAACATGAATGGTGTTTCTAAAATGAAGTCGTCAAATATGTATTGCATAAATAATCCCACATTAATTTTATTGTTTCCATAAAAGGTATGTATCAAAATACGTTCAGATGAGAAGTTTATAGTGGATTACAATTCAAAGAAAATGTGGATGTCACGTTTTTTTTTCACTTTGAGCCAACACTCTCCATGTCACCAATTTTGCATAAGCAGCCGACCATATCTGCAAGTTTAGTTTGGGTAATATTAATTATTGTTAAGGGAGATTTTGGATAAAATAATGCTTCGAATTATGATACCTAATAAGAGGGTATTTTTATTGACCCTTCAACGAATCATATCTGGTTGGATGAATTGGAATCCATTTTTTGGGATAGGAACACTCTCTTCTGGTAGCTTGTGGACAACAATTATCCGAAAGAAGAGGATTTTAAACAGTGTTGAAAGCGGTCTATATTCACTCGTAGTTTCTGTAACCTTGAAGTTCTTAATAATGATGGGAGAGCCTTCGCAGAATGTTTCGCGAAACCCGTTGATTTGATTTTTCCAGATTATCGCGTGCATCAAATTACCCTATTGGAAGGAATTTAGTTAGTACTTCACAATAACTTCATATTGAATGTGACTTTATTAAAATACCAAACTTGCATTACCATTTCATCAATAAGAATCATGTCTAGACTAATCACGTCTTTGTTTCATTTGTAGTTTTTAAATTTCCACATCCTGCAAACACGGACCCTAACCAACTAGTCATCCCTCGTTGTATCCAACTCAGAGAGAAGTGAATGTTCCATATTGGCAATTGCTATGAAAAATTAAGATAAATTTAATTCATTTAATTTATCTTAATATGTGAATAATAGGAAGGTGAAAAAATTAGAAAGTTGATGGTTGCTTTCTTGATGGTAGATATTTATACAATATTCTGGCATTCTTGATGTGAAGCATGCGTCGGTTGGTAAATAGTCACAGTTGTTGGGAAATGTCGTGATGCCTGTATGCGGCGTATTGTAAAGAAGCACAATTGTTGGGGTAGTCGCAAGGGTTAGGCATGCTAGGTCATTGAAAAGATGGAATCAAATCGGTTTAATATGTGGCCTTCATTATCGTAGACTTGAAGCCAAATTTTAATTAGGAGCCTAAAATTTAAATAAACTTCTTATATATTTATTTTATTTATAAAATTCTTGCAGTTTTAAATGCTAATTATTACGTATGTTTTTATAAATGATTTATTTGATTTATTTTTTCAATTATAATTTTTAGATAAGATTTTATTAATTCAATGTTGAAAAACATTCGTTCACTAATATAATCAGTATATGAATTGTTAATATAACTCTATAGGTAAGAAGTTGATAAATTTCTAGTAAAGATAAGAGTTAAAATCATAGAATCTTTATTTAAGAAGTTTATAACTTGATATGCCCACATTATTATGCTTGTTGGAAGGCTTGTAAATTTTAGAAGAAATAAGAAAACAATTTACAATTCAATTTGTTGAACACGTTTTGGCTTCTTTTTTTTGAAATTTTTGATAGAGTATTAGTAGTCTAACTTATGAAATAGTTGAAGGTGAGTATAAAAGGATTTAAAAAAAAAATATGAGTGTTAATGGAGAGAGTATAAGAAATTTGGTTTTTCTTTATGGATTGCTTCTATTTGAATGAGATTTAATAGAATAAAATGATACCTTTTGTTCACATTTACTTTTAACATAAATAATAAATTTTTGTATGTAAAAATACATTATTTATTTTGGGTAGGAATTTGAGCCCCTAAATTAGGGCAAAGGCATATGCCATAGTGCTTTGAGCATAGAGTTGGTCTTGTTCGGGCTATATGTATGTTGCATTTTATAATCGAATGTTGTATATGTACACGATACTTGACTTGAAGAAGAGAAGACTATACTATAACTATAGGTATTTTTGTCAAAAATGAATTACTATGGAAATTCATGTTAGTGGCATTGCTTTTTTATGAAGGTCGTTCCCCGCTGCAGTCACTCGCTAATAATGAATTTTATTTTTAGTCATATGCTGGAGAAGATAAATATTGAGAAAGGAAAAATATTAGTGGTCGATCAATGTAGACAATTAGAAACAAGATTTTTTAGACAGTTTTGTTTTACCCTGACAAAACATATGCATCAGGCAAATGATGAACAAACTTGATCAAAATGGTTTAATTTTCCCGTGGTAAACATAATTGACTAGGCAATATATATGTTACCATGTTATAATCTAAGGGTGTACATTTACACGAATCTTGACATCAGTAACATAAGTCTGCACTGCAAATAAATGCATTTGCGCTAGCCATCATCAATATCATTAGTGTCCTCCTCGATCTTACCTGGCAAAGAAACACACTCGAAATTCCTTAATGCAACCTATCTTCTTTATATAAGCAAGCTCGTGCCGACAGCCCATACAGTGTATTTGGTGCTTCAGCATGTTGCTGGAGTATGCGGCAGTTTAATCAGAACTAAAAGTGATGACACTTGATTGTAAGAACTCTTTGAAAAATAGTACCATTTTACCCTGTGAAATATGGCCAACAGTTTTTTGTAGGTAGGAATTACCCATTTAGTAGCCTCTTAGGTGAGGTTAGCTGGCAATGAAACAGTACCAATTTTCCTTTTTGTGGTGCATATTCTTTATATAAGCAAGCTACTATAGCCGACTATTCGTTCTTCAGCGTGTTGATGCATGATGTGCCAGTTTAAGCTGAACTAAATGTTTTGATGGATTTATCTTCCGTTATAACCTATGGTTCTACGAACTCTTCCAAAAAATTGTACCATAGCACGCAGTCAAATATGGCCACGACATTTTTGTAACTTTCAATTACCCATTTTAATGTAGTATAATGAGGGGTATTTGTCCAATTAAAGCTTCCCGTTAGTGGTTCTCGTGGATGTAATCAGTCTCATACGCATAGTTTATAACTTGACGACTTATTGTTGTGTAGAATATGATGTAACAAAAGGACAAATCAAACAAATGAAGTTTGGCAAAATTATAGTATGAACATTTACAGTGTAGAAGTTAATTGTCACGGGAGTTCTGTGTGCAGAAGGGACATAATGAAAATTCGGACATTTTATTATGCTTAAAAATCTAATAGTAATTCCAAAGTCATATATGAAATAACATTATTGTTGTACATATACCACCAGAATGGCACTATTGATTGAGTGGACAATGTGTTTTGTCAAATTCCTCTGTAAATTGTGGTTCTTAGTTATGCTTGCTTCTCCATCAAGTATTGAAGCCAAAGTTGCCAAAGGCGAGACATGTATGTATAAAGTAAAGGCGTAGTAAGATATTGTTGTAATGGAGATAATAATCATGAGACATTAATATAGTAAGTGGCAATGCAACATTACTGTCCGTACAATGCAGATTAATATTAGGTATAAATACAGTACTGTCATAGAGTAGAGATGATGGGAAGAAAGAGCGGGAAAGCTGTAAGGGTCTCTGGGAATATTACAAAGCTTTTGTAAGGTAATGTACAAATGTGAAAATATATTGATGCGGAAGCAAAACTGGATGATTTAAAGTGATTTAGGACGGCGTTAAACGTATGTTGGAGAAAATAATGGGGTGACATTTATGTAGTAAGTGACAATACAACATAGAGTGAGTATGTACAGTGCAGATTCATAATAGGTAGAAATACAGTACTGGTAGGGTAAGAGGTACAGTTAACAGGGTAGAAGGAACTGCCCTGGATTTTTTGGACTGCATAAGAAGGGAAGAAAGAGAGGGGTCGCTGCAATGGCATATGGGAATATAGTAAGATTTCGTAAGGGAACATACAGATGTGAAAGTATTTTGATGCGGAAGCTAACTAGAATGGTTTAAACTGCTTTGGGACGACGTTAAGCATATCTAGAAAGCTAATGAAATTACTTGGATGCTCTATAAAGTGTGGTTCTTAGTAAGATTTCGTAAGGGAACATACAAATGTGAAAGCATTTTGATGCGGAAGCTAACCAGGATGGTTTAAAATACTTTAGGGAGGCATTAAGCACATCTAGAAAGCCAATGAAATTATTTGGATGCTTTGTAAAGTGTGGTTCTTAGTGCTGATTGATTCTCCCACATGTGTTGAAGCCGCAGAGGTGGGCCTGTGCTTGTTCTAGGGGATTTGGGGGGAGTTTTATTAGGGTTTGGCAAATAAATATTGTCTTACTGATGGAGAAGAATAGAGTAGTATAAGGTGTAATTTGGAAATTACCTGGGCATCATCTGGGAGGGTTAGGCCGGCATGACGATATGTTTTCGGTGCATCCATCAGGAAATTCCTGAAAAGTATAAGTAATCGCGTAGTAAGACAGTGTAGTGTTGGAGACAATGTTAGTGCAACGTTCATGTATGAACCAGTTTTGCAGTTTCTACTATGTCTACTGAAGCATCTAGTGGGCCGACAAGGTGGTAATATGCAACAAAACATAAATGATTGCCCTAGACTGTTCGAAGAGGTTGTCCAGGCATATTAGAGAGTTCCAAAAAATTGGGTGGAATGTATCAAATTTAGTGCGACTATTATGTATGAAGGTGTAAGCGCATAGTGTGTTCGTGCAATAGTAGGTTGAACCGAGCAACAACGACAAATAAGTTGTGTGGAGGGAGGGATAACGCTCAACTGCACTTCATCCGATTCTAACTGTAGGCGGTTGCTAACAAGTATAAACCCAACTAAGAGTTAAGGCCGATCCTACAAGGAGCGATACGTTAAAGAATTTGATTATAAAGTAAAAATGGTGTTCTAATCGTTTGTAGATGTAGACATTTTCGCAACAATTAATTAAATCACGAAGTTTTGACAATTAATGTCAAATGGGGGGAATTGGGTAACCAATTAACAACTACAAAGAACCAGGAGATCAAATAGAGAGGGTTTCTTGGGAGTGTGATAAATTGAATGCAAATTTCACAAAATGGGTGACTATTATTTACGGAAAGTCATTGAATCTCAGTGGGTAGGCTAGGCTTTGGGTGCAATAGCCATTTCTCAACCAACTATCACAAATCAAGTGAGTTCTTTCGAACCTCAGTAAGCAAAACACAGATTAACAACCCAATACCTTAATCAATCTACTTTTTCAAGCTAGATTTGCAGGATTGCATTTAGACCCACTTTCTCAAGCTAAATCCATAACAACATAATCACTACAATCATCAACTAATAATTTTAACTCTAATACTTCTTTCTCAAGCAAGCATGGAGTACTCAGCTAGAATTTCATTTGCAACTACAATTTGTCAATTAAAACACAAACTATTAATTGAACCCACTTCAAATCAACAATAAAAGTAGTAAATATTAATACCCATAAGCTAATTGAAACTTTCAACTACATAATCACACCCTCAAGAATGGGGATTTTAGCCAAACATAATAAAGACCGATAAATTGTTACCAACGTAGTTTTCCATCCGATTGGGTAACAATCCACAAGTTTCCAAATGCTCAAATTGAAGCTAAAATTCAAACAAACCCTAAATCTCTACTCAAAAGTGTAAAAACAATATCTTAGAATGTTCAAGATCAAAAACCCAGAATTGGACAATGTGGGAACTCCTTTTCTTCTTTTGAAAATTGTATTTATACGTTTCCAGAATTTCAGCATCGGAGTCACCCAGCGAAGCAAGTTGGGCTTCACCGACCTGGTCGGCGATACGCCGAGTGCCCCCTTTCATTGCCTTCTTGGCTTGACCTTTCACCATCTCTTTTCTGTAACTTTAGGCGAACTAATTTGGCATCGTCGAACACTTCGGTGAATCGCCGAAATGCTAATCCTATCACCAAGTTGGTTTTGTCCATGGGTTGGCCTCCTGGAACTTTAGGCAAGTTGAAGGTCCACTTGGCGACTCGCCGAGTGGCTTTGGCGTCTACCTACCTTGCTTTCCTTCAACTTCTTAAGCTTTTTTGCTTTTTTTTACCTCGTAATGTCCTTTCCTTGCTCTTTTGCCTTCATTGCTGCAAATTAAAATTTTAACATAAGTTATGAGTATGAAATAGGCATTAAGGACAATAATTCCTTAAATATTAAGACCTAAATGAGTCGAAATCCCCGACTCATAAGAAAGCACAATTTGAAGGGGGCGTGCAAGCTTAGTGGAGAATTAGCGTGGTTAATGTGGTTAGGTATGAACCAACATTCACATTAATTCCTTAATTTGGATAAAAAACCAACATTCAAATTAAAAACCAACAATCACAATATAAACATCCAAACAAGATAGATACAACCCAAGGGGATAGGTATGAAGATACTCAATTCCGCCAAATAAAGCCAAACATTGTCCTTAATGTAAAATAAAGTAACTCTCTCAAAAATAAACTAAGAAGAGAGTTAACAACCCTGTGTTACACAAAGTCTGAGGTGAACGTTACACATCTAAGTCTCTTTCAATCTGGGCATCAGTGCTCGACTCATCTCCACCAGCAGACTTGTAACACCTCGAATCTTAAAATGAAGAAAAATCCTAGTTTTCAAAAAAATTGGTGCCAGTAACGATGGAACCACCCACGGATCGTAGGTGGGATCACAGATCGTAGGTGGGGTTCCGTTGTTAAGGCCCAAATCTTTATAGTCTCTGATCCCACCCACGATCGACCAACATGGTCCGTGGTTGGACCTACGGATCGTTGCTGAGGGTTAGGAGCCAGTTAGAGGGAAATTGTTGTTGGGTCAACTTCAAATGGTCATCACTATTAGCACAAAAAGGAATTAGGTGGCCCATGACCTACCAAATGATAGATAATTTAATCTTCTTTCCAATGCCATCGAGTTTGCTAAAATCCCATCTCCGAGTAAAAAGGTATTCTCATTTTAGTGAAGCTCTGTCGGGCAGACTTGACCGACGACCCCACCTACAGTTGGTAGGTCAACCTACTACCAATAGGTTCCTCCGTTGGTGGCCATCGGCAGCTTTTTAGTTAGTTTAAGTTGGTGGCCTCCATTGGGCACTTAAACTTCGTCCTTTTATGCCTAAACTACGTCATTTTACTTAGTTTAAGCCTAATAACTTAGTCAGACATACCCAGAACCTTTATTCACCAAAAATCATCCAATTTATGAGTAAAAAGATAGGGGAAAATTCAACCAAACCTCCCAAGAACAAGCAATAGTATTCTTCAAGTTTCAGCCCCGAAATTGAAAGATTTCTTCGTAGATTTCGTCACCAGGTATGTGAGATTTCATTAGTGGGTTCCTTTTATCCACTAGGTCCCTAGAATTGAGTCAGATTCTTGATTCTCTATATCATGTTTAGACCTAGGGTTTCTACAACCTTGCAGAATTGTTATGAATTAGCTGTTATAGTATTTTTAATCAGACTATCATGTTTTCATGAAATCGTTGCTTAGTTCTTTGCATGAATTAAGAACCCTAGTTGTGTAGATTCTTTTAGTTCATGAATTACACTTGCTAGGTCAGATTAAACAGATATACATGCTCCAGTAAAGAATGTTTCATTATCAGTATTTAAATGTTGCATTCTCAGATTTGCATGTCAGAACATTGAGTTCTCTAGTATTTCAGTTTTGTTGTGTCATACACATTCCAGTTACGAGTAGGCTTAGACCGAGTTATACTAGGATTCAACGTACCCTCATAGTCCCAGAACTACGTGCCCCCGTAGGTTTATCAATCCCCTCTATTGGGCATCAACTTTAGTGATCACGACATTCATGCTTTTATACCCCTATCAAGGTATATTGGGTCCTATCGATGGGGCGTATACGTCGAATAGTCTTGCCTTTATACCCCGAGCAATGTGTATTGGCTCCTTTCGATGGGGTGTATAGATCAAACTCCACATTTAACTCACGTGGTTTTATGTCGGTTAATAGTAGCTCCCACAGTCAGACTGTAGTGCATTTGACCACGTTTCCAGTTATACTTCAGTATTCAGTCTCAGTATGTCATGTTCAAAATTAGTACTTGGTCATTGCATTTAGTTCAGTCTTCAGTATATTCCAGCATTTACATACAGTTCAGGTTATGTCATTGCTCAGTATGCTTTGTTCAGTTATGTATTTTATTCAGCTATACTCTATATCCTGCATGCTCAGTACATTCCAAGTATTGATACATACTCTGTGCTATATTTTTTCATGATGTAGGTTCAGGTACTCAGCATACAGATCATGCAGAGATTGGTTCCCGATCTCCAGTTCAGCAGCTTCAGTGGTTGGTCCTCATACTTCGAGGACAATAGACATGCTTTACACTTTAATCTTTTTATTCAGTTTTTCTAAAGTTAGTTGGGGGCATGTCCCAACAACCCTAATCAGTAGAGGCTTTTCAGACATAGTACTAGATTCCGTTTTAGTTTTGAGTTTGATCTTCTGGTTGTTATTAATCTCATAGTCTTTTATATATTCATATATGTATTAGGTATTCCCTACTTTCAGTTAATTATGGTTTTAAGCTTCCGCATAGTATATTTTATTTAGTAATCTTTTAGTATGCTTATGATATGCCAGATCAGGGTTAGCTTGGGGTCACACGTGATCCCAGGTCCCATGTTTACGTCCAGGGGGTAGCCTCAGGGCGTGACAAACTTGGTATCAGAGCATTAGGTTCAAGAGTCCTAGGATGCCTTAAAGGCGCACTAAGTACAACCCTTTTCATGGGTGTGAAGTGAACCACATCTAATGAGAGGGAGGCTACACAATGTTTACGGAAAAACTTCACTTTCTTGCTATTCTTATCGTGCGTGGGTATGATCTCCTTTCTAATTCATCGTTATGTGTTTCAGATCATGACTCCTCGTAGAGCTTACCTGTTAAATGCTAATGCATGCAATGCTAACACAAGTCCCTCTAGTCCCAGATCATGAGGTTTCGAATGTAGAGTTTCGGAATGCAATTCAGCTTTTGTCTCAGAGTATAGCTAACCAGAAAGATAAGAAAGTTCCAATTCCTACTAATAGAAATGGTGGGTCAATGACAGCTAGAGTTCGAGATTTTGTTAGGATGAATCCGCCTGAGTTTCTAGGGTCACAAGTTGGTGAGGACCCACAAAATTTCATCGATGAGGTTAAGAAAATCTTTGGAGTGATGCAAGTAACTGGTAATGATAGGGTAGAGTTGGCATCCTACATGCTTAAGGATGTAGCTCACATTTGGTTCACTCAGTGGAAAGAAAACAGGGGTACGAATGTAGTTCCTATGACTTGGGAGTGTTTTACTAGAGCTTTTTTAGATAGGTTCTTCCCTAGGGAGTTAAGAGAGGCTAAAGCTCAGGAGTTTATGAATTTGAGGCAAGGTACCATGTCAGTCCAATAGTACAGACTTAAGTTCACCCAATTCTCTAGGTATGCTCCACATATGGTTGCCGATCCAAGGGTACAAATGAGTAAGTTTCTATTTGGGTATCCGATTTAGTGAAGACAGAGTGCGAGAATGCTATGTTGTTAGGGGATATGAATATCTCTAGGCTCATGACCCATGCTCAGCAGGTTGATGGAGATAAGCTTAGGGAAATAGCTAAGGTCAACAAGAAAGCTAGAACATGGAAATATGAGTACTCTCAGCAGAAATTGGGTGGTGGAAATCACTCACAGTTTCAACAGGATCAGAATAGTAGGGCACCAGTCTCTAAGTCTCAAGGAAGTGTTTCAGGAAATAGGACCTACCTAACTTGTTCAAAGTGTGGAAAGAACCATCCGGGCGAGTGTCTTGCAGGCAAGGAAGGATATTTTGGATGTGGTCAGTCTCGTCATAGGGTGAAGGATTGCCCTTCTGCCATGCAAGGGCAATGAGGTAACGATAGTAGGGCTCAGTCTACAGTCTGAATAACACTAGCAGGTCGCTCAACTCAGCAGGGTGCGTCATCTGGTACATGTGGTGGTCAGCGCAAAGGCAAGTTCTATGCTCTCCAGGCTCACCAAGATCAGGAAGATTCTCCTGATGTGGTCACTGGTACGTTTGGAGTCTTTCCTTATGCATTGTTAGATCCAGGGGCTACTCTTACCTTTGTAACTCTCCTTATAACAGAAATCTTAGGTGTCAGTCCAGAAACTCTTTCAGAACCCTTCTCAGTCTCTACTCCAGTTGGTGACCCAGTTATAGCTAGACAGACATGCATGAATTACCCTGTCATAGTCTCTTAGAAAGTCACCTTAGCAGATCTTGTAGAGTTAGAAATGGCAGATTTCGATATCATTCTAGGCATGGATTGGTTACATCCATGTTATGCCTCAGTCGATTATAGAACTAGGATCATTTGGTTTCAATTTCCAACGAGCCAGTCTTAGAATGGAAGGGTAGTAGCTCAGTTCCTATAGGTCGAATTATCTCTTACCTTAAGACTAGAAAGATGATCTCTAGAGGGTGGTATAACACATATTGAGGAAAAAGGGAAGGAATTAGCAAAAGATATTCATCGGCTTGCTTGCTTAGGAGTTAGTCTTACAGACACATCAGATGGTGGTGTGATAGTCCAGAATAGATCAGAACTTTCATTAGTAGCGAAGGTTAAGGGAAAGCAGGACAATTATCATGTATTATTTCAGTCGGAAGGTGTAGTTCAACAACAGAAAGTGGTGGTTTTCTCCCAAGGGGGAGATGGTCGCTTTTGTGTTCCTAAGGTGGATGAGTAGTTGAAGCAGCCATGAAGGCCAAGTATCATCATCTCTTTCCTTCTGATTCCATTTCAGCTTGAGATAATAGTTTCCTCTCCAGTCTCTCAGTTTAATCATGCTTAAATTCAGTCTTAGTACCTTGTTCATTCAGTTGTTCTTGCATTTTCAGCATATTTGCATGTCCTTGGAACTCATTTCAGTTAGATATCAGTTTCTAGTACTTAGTGGTAGTGATTGTAGCTCCTTCCCTCCATACTTAGCTAGTTTAGACTTCATTAAAGGATGAATGTTCCCAAGGGGGATATTATGTAACACCTCATATCTCAAAATGAAGAAAAATCCTAGTTTTCAGAAAAGCTGGTGCCAGTACCGAATGAACCACCCACGGATCGTAGGTGGAACCACAGACCGTAGATAGGGTTCCGTCGATAAGGCCCAAATCTTTATAGTCTCTGATCCCACCCACGATCGACTAGTATGGTCCGTGGTTGAACCTACGGACCGTAGGTGAGGGTCAGTAGCCAGTTAGAGGGAAATTATTGTTGCGTTAACCTCCAATGGTCATCACTCTTAGCAGCAAAGGAATTAGGTGGCCCATGACCTACCAAATGATAGATAATTAAATCCTCTTTCCAACGCCACCGAGTTTGCTAAAATCCCATTTCTGAGTAAAAAGTTATGTGCGTTTTAGTGAAACCCTGTCGGGGAGATTTGATCGACGACCCCACCTATGGTTGGTAAGTCGACCTATGGCCAATAGGTCCCTTTATGGGTGGCCTTCATCAGTTTTAAAGTTAGGATCATTTATGTCTTTTTCCTATGCGTTGGGCACTTAAACTTCGTCGTGTTACTCAGTTTAAGCCCAATAACTTAATCAGAGATACCCAACACCTTTATTCACCAAAAATCATCCAAACTTGGAGCAAAAAGAAGGGGAAAAAGTCTACCAAACCTCCCAAGAACAAGCAACAGTATTCTTCAAGTTTCTGCCCCGAAATCGAAGGATTTCTCCGTAAATTTCGTCACCAGGTATGTGGGATTTCACTAGTGGGTTTTTCATCCATTAGGTCCCTAGAATTCAGTTAGATTCTTGATTCTCTGTCATGTTTAGTCCTACGGTTTCTACAACCTTGTAGAATTGTTGTGAATTAGCTGTTATAGTATTCTTAATCAGATTATCATTTTTTTGTGAAATCGTTGCTTAGTTCTTTACATGAAATTCAGAACCCTAGATGTGTAGATCCTTTTAGTTCATAAATTACACTTGCTTAGTTAGATTAAACAGATATACATGCTCCAGTTAAGAATGTTTCGTTGTTTGTATTTAAACGTTGCATTCTTAGATATGCATGTCAGAATATTGAGCTATCTAGTATTTTCAGTTTTATTGTGTCATACACATTCCAGTTTGTAGTAGGCTTAGACCGAGTTGGACTAGGGTTCAGTGTACCCTCGTAGTCCCAGAACTACGTGACCCTATAGGTTTATCAGTCCCTTATGTTGGGCATCAACTTTAGTGATCACGACATTCATGCCTTTATACCCCTGACAAGGTATATTGGGTCCTATCGATGGGGCGTATACATCGAACAATCATCCCTTTATACCCCTGGCAAGATAAATTGGATCTTCTCGATTGGGCGTAAACATCAGATTCTGCGTTTAGCTCACATGGTTTTATATCGGTTAATAGTAGCTCCCACAGTCAGACTCTAGTGCACTTGACCAGTTTCTAGTTATACTCTAGTATTCACTCTCAGTATGTCATGTTTAAAATTAGTACATGGTCATTGCATTTAGTTCAGTCTTCAGTATATTCCAACATTTACATTCAGTTCAGATTATGTTATTTCTCAGTATGCTTTGTTCAGTTATGTATTTTATTTAACTATACTCTATATCCTGCATGCTCAGTACATTTCAAGTACTGACACATACTCTGCGCTATATCCTTTCATGATGTAGGTTCAGGTACTCAGCATATAGATCACGCATAGATCGGTTCCCGATCGTCAGTTCAGCAGCTTCAGTGGTGAGTCCTCATACTTCGAGGACAATATACATGCTTTACACTTTAGTATTTTTATTCAGTATTTTTCAGTTTTGCTAAAGTTAGCTGGGGGCATGTCCTAACAACTCTAGTCAGTAGAGGCTTTTCAGACATAGTACTAGATTCAGTTTTAGTTTTGAGTTTGATCTTCCAGTTGTTATTAAACTCATAGTCTTTTATATATTCAGATTAGTATTGGGTATTCCCCACTTTCAGTTAATTATGGTTTTAAGCTTCTGCATAGTATATTTTATTTAGTAATCTTTTAGTATGCTTATGATATGCCAACTCTGGGTTAGCTTGGGGTCACTCGTGATTCTAGGTCCTGTCTTTATGTCCAGGGGGTAGCCTTGGGGTGTGACAAGATTGTGCTCCACTGGAGCCAATTATCGAGGTGTCCTGAAGTGAAGCCTCCATAATTGCCTGCACCATCGCACCCTCCAAATCCTCAAGATCATCATATACAACCACCTCACGGTTGCCCAGCTCCTCCTCATATGTATCAGGAGTGTTCGACTCATCACCTTTATCATCTAAAACAGCATCTCCGGTTACAGGAACTGGAGGGATCTCAAAATAGCTGGCATCTCTGAACTCGGAACCTCAGGAAGTTCCACAGTGTCGAACAATATAGAAAAATATATGGATTTGAGCTCAGCCACATCACGTCTCAATTCTGCAATATCAGCCCTAAAAGTCGTAACATCATGAGACTGGCGACCTCCCTGCTCACATGCCTTAACTCGCACAGTGAGGGCATCAAAGGCTAGGCCATGTGCAATAATCAACTCCCGTGCTCTTTCAAATTGGCTCGGATAGGGGCTAGGAAAGCAGCAATGGCCCGCTCAATCAGTCCTAGGATATCCGCATCTACCTGAGAAGCACGCACATTAGTAGATTTGACCAGATGGCCCATTTTATAAAGTATCGCCTGCGTCAACGACGGAGGGGGGAGGGGGGGAAGTAGCAGTAGCAACAATAGTAGTGGGAGCAGATGTAGAAGAAATAGATAAACTAGGAGTACCTAAAGGCTCACCGGCCTGAGTGGAAGGAGTTGTGTCTGCCTCTAGCATCTCTACATCAACAGCCGTGGATGTATCCACCGAAGCTGCTCTACTTCATTCAACCTCATCCCTAGTGTACTCGGCCTCAATCCTCCGAATGTCAGTAGAGGAAGTGGGAGTCACTTCATAATCTGTCTTTGCCACAAAGGGCACTCTAGCTCGCTGGCACCACTATGTGATCAGCACTGGTAATGAAAGTGATGTTTAGCTCTGCTTGGCCCTCATGGCCATCTCCTGCACAATGATCATCCTGAGATTTAGTGTATCCCGATCAATAATGGAACCCAACAAAGCATTCTTCGAATGTCGGAGGATGGAGTAATTCTATGATGGCATCAGTGTGCTCCTAATGAATCTGAACCAGTACCTCGCCGCTACATTCATGTCCTTCTTCTCAATCTGGACCCTTGGCTCTTAGAAGGTGACAATCCTAATGAATTGACTATGAAGCTGGCTCTTAGCTACATCAGCGCTCAAGATCTACAACGGTGTAATGTCAGAAATCAAAGGAGCTAACCACCCCTTTTGGTCATCTAAGATCTTCTTCTAAATTTTATCTGCCAAAAAATATATCACATTTATTGTGCACCCTAATGCCTCATTGATGTCTGAACTGCTGCACTTCACCATTTTTACTCGGATTACTACATGATCAGCAGGTACAAATAAACTGGCCTTTTTCTTGCCTTCGGGACTAGCTTCACGTACTCCGCGTAGAATTTCCAGACCTAGGAAGGTATATAAGAGCCTCAGGGTTATGTAAACCTGTCGAATTAGCGGAACTGAATGGTGTCCCGCACATCTGGATACATGTCCACTACCTCTTTAGTGGACAACCTCTTCTCTTCCAAGATAGTACGCAACCTGGCAGTCTTCAATCTATTCATCAAACGAGGTAGATGTGCCTCTACCGGGGGCACTGATGGTGCCTACTCAGCTATCTGTGCTGGAGGTGGAGGAGGTATTGCATTGACTGGTAGTCTAGCCAGATCATGTAGCGCTTTGGAGTGCAACTTAACCATTCTCCTCTAAAGGGTTTGATCATCATTGAGTTCAAACTAGAAGGCAAAATCTTGACCCAGAATTTTCCTCACGATCAGACACAGAAGTGGTGAGGTGAGTGGAGTCTATACCCATGCTATCGGAGCTCGAATCAATCGAATTCGGCTCCGCAAGTCATTTTCATGTATCTATTTATTTTCCCCTGTCAGAGGAAGTTTGGGTTTCATTGATCGTGGATGGGCAGTCTCCTCATAAATGACCACTCCTCGTGTTCTCTTTCGGGGTGGTTGGTTTCTTTCGGGTACTTCGGGTTTAGTCAAATCTGCAAGACAATACAAATCAAATGAATGCATTAGAAATAGGATAGTGAAAAATCATGTTTGACAGTTGCAAAAAAATTCGCCGACTAGTTCGGCGAGCCTTAGAGGCCTTGCCAAAATTCACAGAATAAAAATGTAAAGAGATCAACACAATGCGGCCAAGTCCAAGGTCAATCGGTGAATCGTTGAACCTAATCGGCGAGCCAAAGGTAGCTCACTGAATATCACAGTATAATTTTAAAAAAATTGGGCTGACAAAGGGCGATCACAAAGACATTCGACGAGCGCAAGCATATCGCCGAATGTTAGAGAGGCAAACAACTAATTTTCAGGGTAAAAAGGGCGATTTGAGGGATCAATTGGCAAACCGTCGAGTCAGTCGGCGAGCTCGACTAAGCTCGCCGAACTGCCTCATGTGCCATATTTCTACCCCGACCCCAAATTTTCTATGTAGAACCTACGAGAACAAAATTAAAGCTCTATTCTATGCAATTAACACTTTTCCCATATCATTACCATCTTGGGGTACTCAGACTTCCCCCATTTTATCTAAAATCGACTAATCAACGTCTTTTGCCCTTAAGTATGACGTCACTCGCTCTATCATTGGGCTGATTCAGTTGATCAATACAATTCGGGTTACTTAAGACTTCACCCACACCAACCCAACATGCTACAACCACACACATGCTATTTCAAACAATTTTAACACAAATTCTAAAATATAGGGGGCTTAACATGAAATTTAACCGATCAATCAATAACTCAAAGTCTAAAATCAACCAAGTATACACGATTATGCAATAGATCTAACAATTATACTAGCATGCTTAGGAAATGGCGAGAAATCAAAGTAAGTTCGGGACACCAACCTCAGTAGTAGTTAGACACAAAATGCAGGCGAAAAAAATATGAAAATAGACACAAATTCCAACTAAGCAATGACACCCACACAAATATTTGAAGCAAAATATGATCTAAACTGAAAGTATAGGATTCAAGAGTTGAAAAATGCAAAAAAAAAAGAGTTTTGAATTTAAAACGGTTGGAAACCTTTTTGACCCTTTAGTTCGCGCCTCGTTCAACGATCTCCACTTATTTCACCGACACATTCGACGATGCGCCTATGACACTTTTGCCCACCGAAGTTACTAGAACTCCAACCCTTTGGTTGGTCAACAAGGCAATCCATATCGAGCTCACCGACCCTCTTGGTGATTCACCGAATGGTTCCTAAGCTTGCACATCTGCTTATTTCTCCCAAATTTTGAATTTTCAACCTGCACATCTAACAACCGTTATTCAAATTAAAAAAACAAAAACTAAAACTTGGGTTGCCTCCCAAGAAGTGCCTTATTTAAGGTCGTGGTACGATGGAGACATGCTTTCAAGCTTCATTTTTTGGGTTAACCATGATATCACTCGGTAAACCCCCTTTTGGTCTTTGTTTCAAATGAGTTGACATTTGACCCATTTGTGTTTCCAACTACATAATAGATACCGAATATGAAGTGACTGTTTGGTTCAGAGAAGAGACTTCATCTTTCATCTCCTTTAGCACCTTGTCCAATCCTTCCACTTTGTTGAGAATGTGAGCAAGCATATCTTCGGTGCATAAATTTTCAGGATAAACCCTTGGCTCTTTTGGCTTTTGACTCTCATGGGGAGGCACATATCATTTTTTGTCGCCATTCCGCTCCCTCTAATTCGTACCATGATCTCGCCATTCCCTATCTCGGTCTCTCCAACTGTCGTCGCGATCTCTGTTTCAATCTTGAGTTTTGCCCGGCCTTGGATAGTTTGGATGGGAACGACCTAACTGATTTGCCAAAAACTGTACTTTTTCATTGTACATTGCCTCAAAGTATGCTTCATCAGTATTCACTCCACTAACTCTAACCGTATTCACAGCTTTGGAACCACTTCCCGTGACATGTTTCGTTAATAGGTCCATTTGGATCATCATCTTTGCCATGTTTTCATCTTGCTCTTGGTTATTTTCCAATTGTTCCTTGTCATCCCAAAATTCAACAAAGACACATGATCTTCTCTAGTGTACCAAGCTCGATTTGTTTTTAGATGCTATGTCAAATGGTTGCTGCATGATTCCTCCTCAAATGAGCTGGTCTGCCACACCTTTGTTGACGAGTCAAGGCTCCGGTAAAAATATTGTAACAACACATTGTTCGCTAGTCAGTGAGTTGGACATTGGAGCAACAACTTATGAAACCTCAACCATGTCTCGTGAATAGGTTCACCATCCACTCGCTTAAAGTTCCAAATATTATCCCTCAACTTCACCATCTTTGAGGGAGGGAATAAACTTACATAAAATGCATTTGTGAGCTCCTCCCAAGAAGTGATTGATTCCCTTGGTAAATCGGCCAACCACTTCATTGCCTCCTCCATTACAGAAAAGGGAAACAAATGAAGTCGGACCGACTCTTGAGTGATGTTCTTGAAAGAAAATGACCCACACATATCCATAAAGTCTTGGATGTGGTCATGAGGGTACTCATGAGCAAGTCCTCCAAAGAGTCCTTTCATTTGCAATAGCTGCAACATAGTTTTGGTCACATGAAACACTGCATTACCCATAGTCGGAGGCAATCGAATAGCACATGCAATTCCTAACTAATCTTTATTAACATCGTGCAAATCACTGACGTCACCATTGTTCCCTAGTTGGCTAGCATTGCTCCCATTGACACTTATCTCTTCACCTATTTTAGAGCAGCCAACAAAGAACACAAATAAGTTGATTCAACTACCATAAAATCAATTCACGACTAAACTTCAATAAAAGAATTCTAAACACCATTCCCCGAAAGTGGCACCATTTTTGATAACTCTCAACTCAACTTCATCTGATTCTAAGTGTAGGCGGTCACTAACAAGTATAAACCCAACTAAAAGTTGGGGTTGATTCCACAGGGAGTGATACGGTAAATAATTCGATTACGAAGTAAAATAGTGTCCTAATCATTTGTATATGTAGACATTTTTGCAACAATTAATTCAATCATGAAGTTTTGACAATTAATGTCAAATGGGGGGATTGAGGTAACCAATTAACAACTACAAAGAACCGGGAGATCAAATAAAGAGTGTTTCTTTAGACTGTGATAAATTGAATGCCTATTTCAACAAATGGGTGACTGTTATTTACTAAAGGTCGTTGAATCTAAGTGGGTAGGCTAGGTTTTGGGTGCAATAGCCATTTCTCAACCAACTATCACAAATCAAGTGAGTTCTTCCGAACCTCGACAAGCAAAACACAGATTAACATCCCAATAGCTTAATCAATCTACTTTTTCAAATTAGATTTGCAGGATTGCATTCAGACCCACTTTCTCAAGCTAAATCCATAATAACACAATCACTACAATCATCATCTAATAATTTTAACTCCAATACTTCTTTCTCAAGCAAGCTTAGAGTACTAAACTAGAATGACATTTTGTTGCGTCCAATAGCACATGCAAGTGTACGTAGTCGTTCAAGTATTCAAGTAGCTCTTATTAAGAGCCGAATATCGTACCCACAGGAACTAAAGATTAGGACGATCTTTCCAATATTCTCAATTAGAAACAAGTGTTATCAAGATTCAAGAGGTGAATGATTTTATAATCAAAAAAATAATTTAAAACTCAACCAAAGCGATTCAATTTCAAAAGGTTTTGAACAATGATTAAGTAAAGTTCAGGGTTGAAGCTCACATCAGAAATCGTGCATATTATCTTGTTAACCAGATTTTTATCAACTATCGAATGATCACAGGGTTAAATGTATGACTATGGTCTCCTGACCTCTAATAGCCTACGATAATAGGCAACCTAACTACATCTATTAGCGGGGATAGACTGGACCAATTAACGAGCATTACAATTTCATCTTGTCTAATAACTAAGCACAGTTTCTAGGTAAATTCCTATCCTAGATACAAATTAACTCTAGATCTTAAGAGAAAATCATGCTCCTTTTGCCCCACATTCTATCCTCTTATCCCTCTCCCGAGTTCAATTTAGAGAAGATATTTATTTCAATAGTGATCAAGCACGAAATATGAAAAACAAGAACAAAAGATTGATTCATATGATAGTTAATGTCAATCCATAAAACTTCAATAATATACAATCATCATGTAGCCACAACCCTAGAACTAGGGAAATTAGCTACTCATATCAAGAATCTCGAGTATGCCATGTTTAAATGACATAAAGATATCAAAAGTAAAAGAGTTTAGGAATGAACCCTAAGAACAGATGAAAAAGCTCCCAAACTAGTCGTTCTTCAAAACCAAGAAAAAGAATAGTAAATAAAATAAAATATGAGTCTATTTATAATTATGTCAAAATGACCAAATCGAGAAAATGGGGGCGCGAGGCGGAGGGGCACCTAAAATTCAGTTTGAGGATCTCTTCTCTTCTACGCTACGCGGCCATAACACGAACCATTCTGTCTCAAATGCTATTTCACAAACAAAATCATAATTCCCTGTCTACGACGCAGAGAGGATACGAACCGATCCTGTTTCAACTTCTAATTCACGACCAAGAATTAAATCCCTCTATACAGCGCGGAGAGGATATATATATTCCTTAATATTCATTTTTTTCATTCTTTTTTCTTGTTGCTCATATACTTGGATCCTTTAGTGCTTCCCAATGCCTGTTTTCGTGCTTGTCCCTTCATTTACGCTCACCTACACGACTAATCATCTTGGTTAGTATAAATTAATTCAAATGACTCGACACTACTATCAATTAATAGAGAATGATTCTAAACTTGGCCAAATGTGGGTGTTATTTTTTTCTCAGGCATAAAAATACGCCCAAGATAACCACCCCACACTTAGAGATTTGTTTGTCCTCGAACAACTTACTAAACTAGTCATATACCTAGACTTCCTAATACCAGTATTTGTGCATCCGCCACTTCCTTTCAAGGATCTTTTAAAAATTCAAGTATGCATGTTCTCATTTCCACTTAGCCTTAACCACTTTCATATATCTCAAGTACTGACTCGACAACTTTTTGCAACCAAAACATTAAACTTCATGTTCACCATACTTATCTTTCATAAAACAAATGCCCCTCACTCAAAAGAATAGTCCGCACACTCAATTCAACAACTTGAATATCATTTAAGGACTTTAACAAACATAGAACACTCTCACTATAAAAGGACATCACACATGCATGCTCTGAGAACCATAAGCTTTCCCATTATGTTCATCTCCACTATTTAAGCGTGCTTTGCAAAGAATCAAATAAGGCTTTTCTAGGTTGTAATGTCGGCTAAAGGACGGGTAGGAATAAGTTTATAATAGTGACTAACACTTACCTAAGCACTTTGAACTTTTTAAGACATCATCATATTTTCCTTCATTTATCAGCCCTCACTCAACATTTCTATCGCACATGACTTACATACTTCTAAAATTTCCCCTCATCTCTTTTATTCCAAGAACCAACCTAAAAAATAATTTTTTATGTTTTTTTTAGCCACATTTTTTTGGTTTTTGTTTTAGATTCACTTATATTCTCTTACTGAGGGTTTTCTTCTAGCACCTTGTGTCTATTTCGAGCTACCTCTTCACTTACAGTTCTACTCAATGCATACAGTCTATGCTATAGTGCTTAGGCAAGTGATGAGTCCACAATTTGGACTCATTTAGGGCTATTTTTTTGATAGAATTAGTGTCCTCAAATGCATATTTTGCTCAATATATGATGAAAATCCTTAAGTTTTAGGTATTGGGAGTTTGAGGCAAAGCATAAACACTACTTGGCAAGATGGAACAAGGCGGATAAAAGGAACGAAGCAATGAAGGCCTAAAGATCGCCGAGCCCAGTTGGTGAGTCAACCATCGGCCTGGAGATCACCTTTTGTTCTAGTGCGCTGAGCCCTAAAGGAAAAGGTCAAGTTGGCGATGCAATGAAGCAGTCGGCGTGTCACCAAAAAGTTCTGCAAAGCAGTACCATATCGGCCAACGACTAAAAACGCGAAGAGGCTAAAGCAGAAAGGCGATGAAATCGACCAAATAATGGATCGTTCAATATATCAACGATCCTAACTAACATCGCCGAAGGGTCCTTCGCAACACATTTTCAAACACTATTATTCTTAGAACTTTTTATAGTTTTTAGAGAGTTTAAGTTTTAGAGGGTTTTGGAGACTTTGTTCTAAGACCTTGAAAATTAAAGGGTTTCAACTCCAAGAAATTGGACTTGGGTCTCAAAATTTTTTCACTCTTGATGTGTCTTAAGACTTAATCCTTCATACCCAGTTGATGGAAACTGATATTGGTATATATGTTTATCTCTTAACATGTCTAGCTAAAATCCCAATTCTTGGGGTGTGATTTTGTGAATATGGGTTAGTTTATCTGTTGGGTCATGCTTGTTGATGGTTTATTTGTTGTTTAAATATGATTTCATTTAGTAGTTGTGTATGAACTTAATGGAGGTGTAGTTGCAAATACGATTACATCTTAGTGTTTTCGGCTTGCTCGAGAGTGAGAGGTCGTAAAACTAAGATTGCTAAATTGATAGCCGATGGTATTGGGTCGACATGGGTTCAGCTCGAGAGAGTGAATCCTAGTCCTTCTCCCACACATTCATCTCGAGAGAGTGAATGGGCTAAGGCGGAGGCTGTGCTTAAAGTGGCAACTCGGTGTTCGAGAGAAACTGAGTCGAGTCGGGGTAAGTTGCTCAAGAGAGAATTTACCCCCACTATAGTCTAGCCTAGTCACAAATACTCAACAATTTACTATCAAAAGCATGTACCCAACAATTTAGTTTATCCCGTATTCCTATCACATCCCAAGAATCCAGTCTCTCTATCTAGATTACATATATTTTCGCTGCTTGTAGTTGTTAATTAATACAAAACCCCCCATTGATAATTGACGCTTGCGTCACCCCCTTTAGATTTAGTATGTTTATATTCGATAATGTCTATAGCTATGACTAATTAGAATTAAATTTTATTTTTCTATTAATTCTCAAAACCATTCCCTTGGGACTTGACCCCAACCCTTGGTTAGGTTACTTTACTATTGTATGATCGTAGACACTCAAATGTGAAGTTGTGTTTTGATTACGCAAACATCAAAATGGCGCCGTTGCCGAGGAGTGGTGTTAATTGAGAATTTGTAGTTAAGTAAAAAAAATTGTTCTTCTTAGTTGTAGTTCTACTTTCTTAATTTGTCATTTTGTTTCGTTGGTTTGTGTAAATATTTCAGGAAGCATGAGTGTTAATGGTAGCAATGGCAGCCAGGTAGGCCACCAAGACGACATCAGAAATATCAACGATGTCCAAAAGCCCAACATTAATGAGCCCCATCTCATGTGAAGGTATTGGGGCCATCCGTTTACCTACAGCCGAAGGAAATGCAATGTCCCATATAACGAGCACTGTGTTGCAACTGTTGCAACTAAAAGGACTTTTCAGTGGATTGGAGCATGAGGATCCTTACGAGCATCTTCGAAACTTCATAGATGTGTGCGAACCATTCTCTTTCAAAAACATATCTCAGGAGTCAGTTTGGTTATGGTTATTCCCTTTCTCGTTGATGGGAGAAGTGTGCAAATGGCTGGCGGAGTAGCCACGCAAATCTATCACTTCTTGGGAGGAGTTGGTTACCGCATTTGATGTGCGCTTTTACACTCCCTTGAAGATAATGATTCTTTGGGACAGTATCCAAAGCTTTAAGCATCTAGAAGGAGAGCCTTTCAACGAAACTTGGTTGCGGTTCAAAAAGTTGGTGCTTCAATGCCCAACCCATGGTTTGTCGGATAACGTGCTGCTACAGTACTTTTACCGGAGTTTGGACTCGGTAAACAAAGGTGTTGCTGACCAACTTACACTTGGAGGCTTGATGCAGCAACCGTATGCAATAGCAGCCCAACTTCTAGATGGCATGACAACCATCAACAGAGCGTTGTACACCCGCGAGGACCAAGTCTCCCCTCTCACATTCAAGTTATCCAAGGAGCAGATGGAAAAAGGGTCATGATAGAGACCAAAATATGGCCAAGATCATGACACAACTTGACATTTTATCCAAAAATGTCATGGGGGCTGGTGCCCATAGTGTCAATGCCGTTGGGGTCGGGTGTGTAAATCTTGAGGATACGAAGTTTGAAGCCTTGTATAATGAGGAGGTAAATTTTCTAGCCAACCAAGGCGGTGGTTATCGTTCAAACTACCCGAGGTAGGGTGGTAACCAGGGTTGGGCTAGAGAAAATGGTTGGAATGATCGTGACAGAGAATGGAGGGACCGAAATCCTATTAGGAAGGATGGGGAAAAGAACAAGTATGTGCCACCCCATGAGCGCCAAAAGCGAAGGATTCGGAATGTGGTCTATCTGAGGATATGTTTTCTTGTATTCTCAACGAAGTTGAGGGGTCGAACAAGATCTTGAAAGAAATGAAAGAAGATGTGTCGACCCTGAGCCAGACCGTCACTTCCCATTCAGTATCAATCAAGCAGTTGGACACCCAAATGGGTCAGATGTCGTCTCACCTAAATCCGAGACAAAAAGAGGGTTTGCCTAGTGACACTATGGTCAACCCCAAAAATGAGGTTTGAGGGTGAACTTGCGTCGTGCCACGACGTTAACTAAGGCATTGTTTGGGAGGCAATCCAAAACCCTTTATTGCATATTGTTGCCTTGATAAAATAATGGTGTGTTGATTGTGCAGATGGAAGTGTGGAGTGTGAACGAAAAGTGCAGATTGACGAGTAATAGGTCTAATCAGCGAATCGCCGAATGGTTCGACGACCCCGAACTAGACTGCCATTAGACTCAAGACCAACTTACATCGGAGTCTGTAAAACTCGGCGAGCACAGGAAATTAATAGCGAATTACCGACCATGTCGGTGATCCCGACGGAGACCGCCGTTTGGACTCACAAAATAACTGGAAGTTCTGTAAAATTTGGAGAGGTAAGTGGCTACTTGGAGAAACGCCGAGTTGTTTGGCGATCCTGATTAATGTCGCCAAATGGGCGAAAACTGGATGATTTTTAAGGCCAAAGGTATCAAAGTTTCAAAATTCATCCCCTTTCCCTCACCTTTCCATCTTCCCAAACTCACACCTGCACTCTAGTTTTTATATTTCCTGCATTTTTGGGGTATTTTTAGTTGTTGATGTGTGCTTGGAACTTGGATTACATTGCTGTCTAGCGATTCAATTCCATTTTAGTCAGCACGAAAGTTTGGTTCCCAAACTCTGAGTTCTTTCTATTAATTTTGTACTCAATGCAATGATATTACCTTGTTGATGTGTGTTGGGCCTCTCTGATAGGATTAAAAAAAAATTGTTTGCCTATTAGATTCACTAAATTTTCCTGTACTGAGATAAATAGTTAATTCCTAAAAATTTTACCTTGAAGAAGATGAAAAATAGTGGGTTGTGTATGAGTGTCGTTGAGTCTAAGCCTAATTTGAGTTGTGCATGCTTTGATTTTGTTTTCGGGGGTTACGGGGTTGAATTTGAGAAGTGGGTTGCATGAAGGCACGTTGGGCCGTTTGGAGAGCTGGATGGAGTTTGCCGAACCATTCTGCGGCTCGCCTAATGACCCCATCTCGCCTTTAATAGCATGCTATATGTTTTGTTGGTTTTTGAACCTTTCGGCGAGTAGCATGAGTTCGCCAAAAGCACTCGGTGAATCACCGTAAGTCTTCTTGTTTGCCCTTTGTCTGCACCTCTTGAACCCCCACTATACTGAAACCTTCGGCGGGCAACCCCTTGCTCGTCGAAAGGATTGGAAAGTCTGCCTGCAGGTGATTGTCCTTGTTTCGTTTGTCGAATATTTTCTAACTTTTCCTCGAAGCTTTGCAGACATGGCTAGACCTAAAGTTGCAGGGAGAATCATGCCACCCCGACAGATAAGAGCGAAATTTTTTAGGAAAGATAAAAATGAAGCGAAATCTCCCAAGACGGGAAGTGAGGGCAAAAAGACTAGTTCCAGCAAAAGATCTATCCCCCGAAATCCCATTGTCCCTTCATGGACTCGTGGATTCTACAAATCTATACATTCCTTTTTGGCGGTTCATGACTTGGACAATTTTAGCAAGTCAGTAGCCGCTGAGATTTTTGAAGTAGCTCCGGGGACTATTATCCATGTCCAGGCTGACACATCGGGCACTGTTGCCCAGACAGATGGAGCGAGCACTTAGACTGGATCCCCTCTTTACCTCCCTCTCTATCTTTCTTTAATTTACATTCTGGATATTTTATTATTTGCATTTGCGGACAAATTGTTTTTAATTGTGGTGGGGTGTGGCCCACCTTTGTGTTGTATTCATGAATTGTGTTTTTTTTATATATTTGCATTGTAAGCTATAAATGTGTTAATACTGCTTTCGTGGAAGGTTTGAGCTTGTGGCTTCTTTTGCTTTAAATTGCAAATGATTTTGACCCTTCCAAAAAATATTTCGCCACCTCTTGTATGTGTTGAATGTGGTTGTTCTTTCACAAATTTGAGTATAGGTTTTGATCAATATCGATGACTTAAATAGTTCTCATAATCGAACAGACATGAATGTGTGGCTACTATGAGGCCAAATGAAGTTGCATAGACAATATGTGGACTCTTTGCATCTCGTTATGACTAACCAATTATTAAATCGAGTCTCTTGCGATGATTGTTGCACACTAGCGGAAATGTGAAGTCTTGTTTGACTTTAGTGTCGATGCCTTGTGTGATGAGCATACTGTGAACCATGCATGACAACACCTAGAATTTGTCCCGTTGGTCCGGTCGACTAAGTAAGGCTATCTTTTGATAAGATCTTAGACAAATTCTAAGAGTGAGCCAATTTGAAATATACCTCTTATGTGGCCTACCTTGTGAGTGTGTGTGAACCTTTCTTGAACACCCCTTGAGCCTTTCCTTTCTTTGGAAGAAACTTGATGAAAACAATGACCTTTCTTTATCCATCATCCATAATCCTCATAAAGTGGTGGTTTGTTTGAATAGCTAACTTAGGCCAAAATCCTAAGTTTGGGGTGTGGTGAAAAGAGAAGGCAAATCAAGAAATACAAGAAAGTCCCTTCTACCCATAATTTTGTGAAAAGTATACCCCTCCATACAAAAAAAAAACAAGAATGAAAAAGTTGTGGAGTAAAGTTATGAAAGTATAAAAAAAATTGGCGTTTCCAACTATCAATGGGAAGTGAATAATAGGACTACTTGTGAGCATAAATGAGAATGATGAAAGAAGATGAAAAGGAGTGTTATTCAACCTTTGTTTCATGAGGACTATAGCCACTGAGCCTAAATAATCATACCTTTGCACTCAACCCCATTACAAGCCTTGAAAGACCTTTGAAATCTTGAGTGAGCTGAAGCAAGTGTTGATTGAAAAATACGGGTAAACCTATGGGTGAAAATTATGCATTGTGTTCATCTTTGAGAGTGTGAGCGTTGCATTTGATTCCGAAGCTTTAAACTCTGAACCTTTGTGTGAATATGGAATCATTCTTTGTGTGAGGGCATTTGAACACTTTGGTTGAGCTTGAAATTGCATTTAAACCAAGTATTGTGAGCATGAGATTCTTCGATATTAGTGATTCACAACTTGAATATTTGAGTGCATAATTGATTTTTGCATAAGTAAAGTGAGTCTTGTTGTGTGCATTCATGATTGATTCTTGTGTAGCACTGTTTGGGACACCCTTTTTGAACAACTGAACTCGAGTTTCTTGAGGACAAGCAAAAAGTTAAGTTGGGGGTGTTGATGAGTCCACAACTTGGACTCATTTAGGGCTATATTTTGATAGAATTAGTGTCCTCAAATGCATATTTTGTCTCAATATCTGATGAAAATCCTTAAATTTCAAGTATTTAGTGTTTGAGGCAAAGCATGGACACTACTTGGCAAGAAGGAACAAGGCGGCCGAAAGGAACGAAGAAATGAAGGCATGAAGATCACCGAGCCCAGTTGGCGAGTCGCCGATCGGCCTGGAGATCGCCTTTTGTTCCAGTGTGCTGAGCCCTGAAGGAAAAGGTCAAGCTGGCGATGCAATGGAGCAGTCGGCGTGTCATCGAACATTTCTGCAAAGTAGTACCATATCGCCCAACGACTCAAAACGTGAAGAGGCTAAAGGCTAAAGCAGGAAGGCGATGAAATATACCAAACGGTGGATCGCCGAATGTATCGACGATCCCGATTAACTTCGCCGAAGGGTTCTTTGCAGCACATTTTCAAACACTATAAATGCTTGTTTATATTTCTAGCTTAGTATCATAGCACTATTATTCTTAGAACTTTTTACAGTGTTTAGAGAGTTTAAGTTTTAGAGGGTTTTGGAGACTTTGTTCTAAGACCTTGAAGATTTAAAGGATTTTAACTCCAAGAAATTGGACTTGGGTCTCAAAGATTCTTCACTCTTGATATGTTTTAAGACTTAATCCTTCATGCCAGTTGATGGGAACTGATATTGGTATAAATTTTTATCTCTTTTACATGTCTAGCTAAAACCCCAATTCTTGGGGTGTGATTTTGTGAATATGGTTTAGATTATCTATTTGGTCTTGCTTGTTGATGGTTTATTTGTTGTTTAAATGTGATTTCGTTTAGTAGTTGTGTATGAACTTAATGGACTTGTAGTTGCAAATACGATTTCATCTTAGTGTTTTCAGCTTGCTCGAGAGAGAGGTCGTAAAACTAAGACTACTAAATTGATAGCCGGTGGTATTGGGGCGACATGGGTTCAGCTTGAGAGAGTGAATCCTTGTCCTTCTCCCACACATTCAGCTCGAGAGAGAATGAATGGGCTAAGGCAGAGGCTGTGCTTAAAGCGACAACTCGGTGTTCGAGAAAAATTGAGTCGATTTGGGGTAAGTTGCTTGAGAGAGAATTTACCCCCACTATAGTCTAGCCTAGTCACAAATACTCAACAATTTACTATCAAAAGCACGTTCCCAATAGTTTAGTTTATCTAGTATTCCAATCACTTGCCAAGAATCCCGTCTCTCTATCTAGATTTGGTATATTTTCTTTGTTTGTAGTTGTTAATTAATACAAAACCACCCATTGATAATTGATGCTTGCGTCACCCCCTTTAGATTTAGTATGTTTATATTTGGTCGGTTTTAGGATATGCTTTCTCGTATCCTCAACAAAGTTGAGAGGTTGGACAATATCTTGAAAGAAATGAAGGAATATGTATCGACCTGAGCCAGACTGTCACCTCCCATTCAGTATCAATCAAGCAGCTGGAGACCAAAATGGGTCAGATATCGTCTCACCTAAATCCGAGACAAAAAGGAGGGTTTGCCTAGTGACACTATGGTCAACCCCAAAAATGAGGTTTGAAGGTGGACTTGCGTCGTGCCACGATGTTAACTAAGGCATTGTTTGGGAGGTAACCCAAAACCCTTTATTGCTTTATGTTGCATTGATAAAATAATGGTGTGTTGATTGTGAAGATGAAAGTGTGGAGAATTAACGAAAAGTGCAGATTGGCGAGCAACAAGTCCAATCAGCGAATCGCCAAATGGTTCGGTGACCTCGAACTAAACCACTGTTAGACTCAAGACCAATTTACATTGGAGTCTGTAAAACTCGGTGAGCACATGAAATTATTGGCAAATCGCTGACCATGTCAGCGATACCGATGGAGACTGCCGTTTGGACTCCCAAAATAACTGGAAGTTCTATAAAATTCGGCGAAGCAAGTTAATACTTGGCGAAACGCCGAGTGGTTTGGCGATCCTGACTAATGTCGTCGAATGGGCGAAAACTAGATGGTTTTTTAGGGCTAAGGTTTAAAAGTTTCAAAATTCATTCCCTTTCCCTCACCTTTCCATCTTCCTAAACTCACACCCGCACTCTAGTTTGTATCTTTCTTGCATTTTTGGGGTATTTTTAGTTGTTGATCTGTGCTCGGAACTTGGATTACATTGTTGCCTAGCGATTCAATTCCATTTTAGTCAGCACGAAAGGTTAGTTCCCAAACTCTGAGTTCTTTTTATCGATTTTGTACTCAATGGAATGATATTACCTTGTTGATGTGTGATGGGCCTCTCTGGTAGGATTTGTTTTTTTGTTTGCCTGTTAGATTTACTAAATTTGCCCGTACCAAGTTAAATAGTTAATTCTTGAAAATTTTACCTTGAAGGAGATGAAAAATAGTGGGTTGTGCATGAGTGTCATTGGGTCTAAGCCTAATTTGAGTTGCGCATGCCTTGATTTTGTTTTCAGGGGTTGCGGAGTTGAGTTCGAGAAGATGGGTTGCATGAAGGCACGTTGGGCCGTTTGGCGAGCTGGGTCGAGCTCGCCGAACCACTCTGCGGCTTGCCTAATGACCCCATCTTGCCTTTAATTTCATGCTATATGTTTTGTTGGTTTCTGAACCTTTTGGCGAGAATCATGAGTTCGCCAAAAGCAATCGGCGAATCCTTGAAAGTCTTCTTATTCGCCCTTTGTCTGCACCCCTTGAACCCCTAGTGCACTGAAACCTTCGACGAGCAACCCCTTTCACGCCGAAAGGATTTGCAAGTCTGCCTGCAGTTGATTGTCCATGTTTTGTTTGTCGAATATTTTCTAATTTGCCTCGAAGCTTTGCAGACATGGCTAGACCTAAAGTTGCCGGGAGAATCATTCCACCCCGACAGATAAGGGTGAAAAATTTCAGGAAAGATACAAATGAAGTAAATCATCCCAAGACGAGAAGTGAGGGCAAAAGGCCTAGTTCCAGCAAGAGATATGTCCCCCGAGATCCCACTGTACCTTCATGGATTCTACACAGCTATACATTCATTTTTGGCAGCTCATGGCTTGGACAATTTTAGCAAGTCAGTTGCCGCTGAACTTTTTGAAGTAGCTCCGGGGACTATTATCCAAGTCCAGGCTGACACATCGAGCATTGATGCCCAGACAGATGGAGCGACCACGTAGACAGGATCCCCTCTTTACCCCCGTCTCTGTCTGTATTTAATTTACATTCTGGATATTTTATTATTTCCATTTGAAGACAAATTGGTTTTAATTGTGGTGGGGTGTGGCCCACCTTTGTGTGCTATTCGGGAATTGTTTTTGTTTATGTATTTACGTTTTAAGCTATAATTGTGTTAATACTGCTTTCGTGGAAGGTTTGAGCTTGTGGCTTCTTTTACTTTATATAGCAAATGATTTTGACCCTTCCGAAAAATATTTCGCCACCTCTTGTATGTGTTGAACGTGGTTGTTCTTTCACAAATGATCAATACCGATGACTTAAATAGTGCTCATAATCGAGCAGACATGAATGTGCGGCTACGATGAAGCCAAATGAAGTTGCATAGACAATATGTGGACTCTTTGCATCTCGTTGTGACTAACCAATTATTATATCGAGTCTTTTGTGATGATTGTTGCACACTAGCGGAAGTGTGAAGTCTTGGTTGACTTTAGTGTCGATGCCTTGTGTGATGAGCTTACTGTGAACCATGCATGACAACACCTAGAATTTGCCCCGTTGGTCTGATCGACTAAGTAAGGCTATCTTTTGATATAATCTTAGGCAACTTCTTAGAGTGTGATCCAATTTGACATATACCTCTTTTGTGGCCTACCTTGTAAGTGTGTGTGAACCTGTTTTGAACACCTCTTGAGCCTTACCTTTATTTGGAAGAAACTTGATGAAAACAATGACCTTTCTTTATCCATCACCCATAATCCTCATGAAGTTGTGGTTTGTTTGAATAGCCAACTTAGGCCAAAAGCCTAAGTTGGGGGTGTGGTGAAAAGAAAAGGCAAATCAAGAAATACAAGAAAGTCCTTGACCCGAAGGAAAAGGTCAGGTTGGCGATGCAATGAAGCAGTCGACATGTCACCGAACAGTTCCGTGAAGCAGTACCATATCGCCCAACAACTCAAAATGCGAACAGGCTAAAGGTTAAAGCAGAAAGGTGATGAAATGACCAAACAGCGGATCGCCGAATGTATCGGCGGTCCCGACTAACTTCGCCGAAGGGTCCTTCGCAGCACATTTTCAAACACTTTAAATGCTTTAAATTTCTAGCTTAATATTATATCACCATTATTCTTAGAACTTTTAACAGTTTTTAGAGAGTCTAAGTTTTAGAGGGTTTTGGAGACTTTGTTCTAAGACCTTGAAGATTCAAAGGGTTTCAACTCCAAGAAATTGGATTTGGGACTCAAATATTCTTAACTCTTGACATGTTTTAAGACTTAATCCTTCATACCCAGTTGAAGGAAACCGATATTGGTATAAATTTTTATCTTTTTTACATGTCCAGCTAAAACCCCAATTCTTAGGGTGTAATTTTGTGAATATGAGTTAGATTATCTGTTGGGTCTTGCTTGTTGATGGTTTATTTGTTGTTTAAATGTGATTTCATTTATTAGTTGTGTATGAACTTAATGGAGTTGTAGCTGTAAATACGATTTCATCTTAGTGTTTACGGCTTGATCGAGAGAGAGGTCGTAAAACTAAGACTATTAAATTGATAGGTCGACATGGGTTCAGCTCGAGAGAGTGAATCCTAGTCCTTCTCCCACACATTCATCTCGAGAGAGTGAATGGGCTAATGCGGAGGCTGTGCTTAAAGTGGCAACTCGGTGTTCGAGAGAAACTGAGTCGAGTCGGGGTAAGTTGCTCAAGAGAGAATTTACCCCCACTATAGTCTAGCCTAGTCACAAATACTCAACAATTTACTATCAAAAGCATGTACCCAACAATTTAGTTTATCCCGTATTCCTATCACATCCCAAGAATCCAGTCTCTCTATCTAGATTACATATATTTTCGCTGCTTGTAGTTGTTAATTAATACAAAACCCCCCATTGATAATTGACGCTTGCGTCACCCCCTTTAGATTTAGTATGTTTATATTCGATAATGTCTATAGCTATGACTAATTAGAATTAAATTTTATTTTTCTATTAATTCTCAAAACCACTCCCTCGGGACTCGACCCCAACCCTTGGTTGGGTTACTTTACTAATGTACGATCATAGACACTCGAATTGGAAGTTGTGTCTTGATTATGCAAACATCAAAATGGCGCCGCTGCCGAGGAGTGGTGTTAATTGAGAATTTGTAATTAAATAAAAAAAAAATTTGTTCTTCTTAGTTGTAGTTCTACTTACTTAATTTGTAGTTTTGTTTCGTTGGTTTGTGTAAAAATTTCAAGAAGCATGAGTGTTAATGGCAGCAATGGCAGCCAGGTGGGCTACCAAGACGACATCAGAAATCTCAACGATGTCAAATAGCCCAACATTAATGACCCCCATCTCATGGGAGGTATTGGGGCCATCCGTTTACCTTCAGCCGAAGGAAATGCAGTGTTCCATATAACGAGCACTATGTTGCAACTAAAAGAACTTTTCAGTGTATTGGCGCATGAGGATCCTCACGAGCATCTTCGAAATTTTGTAAATGTGTGCGGACCATTCTCTTTCAAAAACATCTCTCAGGAGTCAGTCCGGTTAAGGCAGCCTAACTACATCATTGAGCGTGGATAGACTGGACTAATTAACAAGCATTACGATTTCATCCTATCTAATAACCAAGCACGGTTTCTAGGTATAACCTTATCCTAGATACAAATTAACTCTAGTTCTTAAGAGAAAATCATGCTCCTTTTGCCCCACATTCTATCCTCTTATCCTCTCCCGAGTTCAATTCAGACAAGATATTTATTTCAATGGTGATCAAGCACGAAATATGAAAAACAAGAACAAAAGATTGATTCATATGATAGTTAATGTCAATCCATAAAACTTCAATAATATATAATCATCATGTAGCCACAGCCCTAGACCTAGGGAAATTAGCTACTCATATCAAGAATCTCGAGTATGCCATGTTTAAATGACATAAAGAGATCAAAAGTAAAAGAGTTTTAAGAATGAACCCTAAGAACAGATGAAAAAGCTCCCAAAGTCGTCATTCTTCAAAACCAAGAAAAAGAATAATAATAAAATAAAATATGAGTCTATTTATAATTAAGTCGAAATAACCAAATCTGGAAAGTGGGGGCGCGACACGAAGGGGCACCTAAAATTCAGTTTGAGGATCTCTTATCTTCTCCGCTACGCGGTCACAACACGAACCGTTTTGTCTCAAATGCTATTTCACAAACAAAATCATAAATCCCTCTCCGTGACGCAGAGAGGATACGAACCGTTCCTGTTTCAACTTCTAATTCGTGACCAAGATTTAAATCCATCTACGCGACGTGGAGAGGATACAGATCTTCCTTAGTCTTTTTTTCATTCTTCTTTCTTGTTGCTCATATACTTAGATCCTTTAGTGCTTCCCAATACCTGTTTTAGTGCTTGTCCCTTCATTTACGCTCACCTACACAACTAATCATTTTGGTTAGTATAAATGATTTCAAATGACTCGACACTACTATCAATTAATAGAAAATGATTCCAAACTTGGCCAAATGCGTGTTATTTTGTTCTCGGGCATACAAATACGCCCAAGATAACCACCCCACACTTAGAGATTTGTTTGTCGTTGAACAACTTACTAAACTAGTAGTAGACCTAGACTCCCTAATACCGGTATTTGTGCATCCGCCACTTCCTTTCAAGGATCTTTTAAAAATTCAAGTATGCATGTTCTCATTTACACTTAGCCTTAACTACTTTCATATATCTCAAGTACTGACTCGACAACCTTTTGCAACCAAAACATTAAACTTCATGTTCACCATACCTATCTTTCATAAAACAAGTGCTCCTCACTCAAAAGAATAGTTCGCACACTCAACTCAACAACTTGAATATAATTTAAGGACTTTAACAAACATAGAACACTCTCACTATAAAAGGACATCACACATGCATGCTCTAGGAACCATAAGCTTTCCCATTATGTACAACTCCACTAATTAAGAGTGCTTTGCAAAGAATCAAATAAGGCTTTTCTATGTTGTAATGTCGGCTAAAGGACGGGTAGGAATAAGTATATAATAGTGACTTACACTTACCTAAGCACTTTGAACTTTATAAGACATCATCATCTTTTCCATCATTTATCAGCCCTCTCTCAACATTTCTATCGCACATGAGTTACATACTTTTTAATTTTCCCCTCATCTATTTTATTCCAAGAACCAACCTAAATAATAATTTTTTATGTTTTTTTTAGCCACATTTTTTTTTGTTTTTTGTTTTTGATTCATTTATATTCTCTTACTGAGGGTTTTCTTCTAGCACCTTGTGTCTATTTCGGGCTACCTTTTCACTTACAGTTCTAGTCAATCTGTACATTTTATGCTATAATGCTTAGGCAAGAAAGGTGCAAACAACTTAGGGATTCAATAAAGTGATATCAGCTGAAAATGTGGTTGCCAATAAAAAGCTACATGCTCAACAAGGCTACAAGTGATACTATCTGAAAGGCTAAGCTTATTGAACATGTTCAAGGAGGCATATTATCATTTTCTACACAAAGCAACACTTTAATTTCGTTTCAATAACACACTAAGCAAGTTCTAGAATCAGATGAATTACATGGATACTACAATTCCTCACCGCTCATGGAACAAGTTCTACTCAAGATGGATCAATCACATGCAACACAATCAGTTCATGCAAAGGTTCTATTTAAGCGTAAGTTGCAATCATTAAAGTCAAGTACAACAATTCAACTGCATTCATATATAAATTGCCCACATTCTTTCATATAATTTCCTTTTGGAATTTCAAGCTTCAGCACATACCACACCTACGACTCAATGACGAAAATTGCCCTTAAGACGGTCGCCATCCATCTATCATAGGCCAATGTGACTCAACTACGACGACTGACTCGATCTTAAAAAGACAAAAATATTTTTGTGCTTTGTATGGTTCAAAGGGACTCTCCTTAGCCAAAGAACTAGAAACAACTTCCAAGGAACCCAAATAAAAACAGAAAATAAAAGACAGATATACGACACTACCAATGTTCACTAATATATACAACGCAGAGAGAATTTCACCCCACCCCACACTTAAAACATTAACACTATCCCCAATGCTTCACAAAATCACAAAAATAGTACAAAGGTAAGGTGAATCACTCCCTGATTAGTCCTCCATGGCATCTTCACGCCTCATCACCGGCCTGAGTAGGGTCAACCTCTTCCATCTCAGAATCGGAGTCCACAACCGAACCAGTGCGCAGCCTATCCTCATCGATTGGTATCATCCACCGGCTCATAGAACTCAGGACCAATGCCAAGCAGGGATTTCGTATGTGCATTCAGTGGGTACCGCCTCTCCACCTGCCCCAATTGCTCGTCAGTCGATGCCCGACAACCGTTTTGGTGGCGCAACATCTCAAGCCCATACATTTGAGCCATAATTAGATCATCACATATATGGCGCTACGCGATAATGAGTCTTGGGCCTAACTCATTATCGGGTCCTTTTTATCCGTTATATCCACCGGCGCTGGGAAAAGTGGTGACATATAGTCCAAGCTCTCCTCCGGTACACCTTCAGCACGACAAAGTCTAGTAATGATACCTCTAAAAGAGTACATGTACCCTTTATGAACCCGGGTCTTTCTCATAGCCCGATTTCAAAACAACACCAATATTCAACTAAGTGGGAGTCATCAAGGCGTAAACCAAGCATACTTTATCCCGGGTGATAGTGTAGCCTAAGTATCAAGAAATTAATCACAATTTTTAACCATACCCGAGCTTCCCTGATCATGTGCGCATAAGGAAGAGATTGGTGGAACCTTTTCGCGTTGTGCTTAGTCCACTGCACCATAGACTGGGGTCCACAAAGTGTGTGTCGGATAGACCCCTAAGATGGACGAATGTTAAGCCCTGTTAGCACCAATGGAGCAGCATCAGGTGAAGTGCCAACTATGTCACTTAGAACTGCGGGAGTGAGAGTCGCATCCACTCCCTGCACCTTCGCAAAATGAGATCTAGACTCCATCGCCCAGTTGGCATAGAACTCTCGGACCATGTGCAAGTTGCACTAACTTGGCTCAGTAAAAATAAACTCCATCTGAAGTTCTTAGATATGCCTCATGATTCAAGGAAACTCCCATGCTAGACTATCTCTTTCAATGCACACATTAGTGAATTACCATGCCTCTGTGTGTTTCTTCCACCACAGTTTACCTTCCTTAACCACAACTCGCAACTCGAATCTCCTAGTTTGCCCCCATGGGACTGTGGGAGTTACATTCCCCCCACTCCGAACACGCTTTCTCTGGCTTAAGGTTGCTACTTCCTTTTTGGGTCGCTGGGTGCCTGACATGATTGCCTACAAACATAATACAATCCAGCCCAAACCAATCACAAAACACGGATAAAAATGGGTGATGCGCAAACACCACCCCACACTTATTCCATATATCCCCCAACCTTAATATTCAGACTTCCCAAAGGGAAACACACACACCCACGACCAAAACACATCAACATAAGACCACATTCACATTTCACGTTGAAACACCACAACATATTCAAGCGCAACAACCTCAATCAAGGACCCGGATATAACAACTCATTAGTTCACACAACGGTACACTGTCAGTGTTACTCAAGAATTCACACCAATACCCTCCAAATTCATGAAAAAAATAATCTTAAGTATCAACAACCCTAAATTTGTAACTTTACCATGTTCATTCTACCCCATTCTACCCGATGGCCACATAAGATCAACAATTCAGTAATTTCTACTCAAGACTTCGAAATACCCATGAAAACATCAACAAACATCACTTCTACCCCAAACCAATCACACCCATGTTTCCCACACAACAAATACACCAAATAACTCAATCAACTCGCAGCACAGACCCTTAATTAAGTGGGAAGAGAGTACAATACATACATGTGATAGTGAAAGAGAGGAGAGTAGAGAGATGAACAGGTGGAATCATCTTAGCGTTACGGATTGATGCTTAAAAAAATTGCACAAGGAGAAGGGTAGAGAAAAATGTGTCTAAGGGGAGAAAAAATAGTGAACTTAGGGAGAAAATAGGGGTTAAAAGGGATACTTGGGTCGGGTCTTCTGAAAGAAGACAGGTAAACACGTATTTTTAATGAAAATCGAATGGAACTCACTTGGTCCACAACGCACTTTGATGACCCAGCTCCGCGACGCGCGCTCATTACGAACAATTTTGTCTCAACCTGGGAATTAATTCCTTGTGAGGCAAAATTCTTACCTAGCTCCGCGACGCGTTATGGATACGAGACTCCCTTATTTATGATGACAAAAAATAATTCTCGTCGAAACCAAAATTCTAGGCTCTCTCCGCGACACGTGCAGATTAGGAGTGTTTTGCCTTGCCCTCGAAAATTAATTCCTAGCAAGGCGAAATTCTCCCCTTTCTTCGCGACGCGCTCTGGGTGTAGAATATTGTTCCCTGTACAATACAAAAACAACACCCATTAATCCAAACCCAATGGGTTGCTTCCCAACCAACGCCTTAGTTTTGTTCGTAGCACGACTCATATTTTTGTATTTTTCCTGATATATCACACATACATTTTTTTGTTTTTTGTTTTTTTTATATTCTAATATTCTAGCAATCTTCTGTACTACCAGTTTAGCTCCTCCTCCATTCCACTTGGGATTACCTTGTGAAATCCTGCTAAGCAGGGTGAACAACTCAGCATAAGTCTTCTCCAAATCATGTCCACCTGCAACTAAATCAAGTAAAATTTTGGTGTTAGGTTCCAATCCTTCAATGAAGGTATGGACCAACACCTCGTTAGCCTGATGATGATGCAGACATCTTAACAACATTGAGTTAAACCTATTCGAATCCTGGTACAAGTTCTCTCCTTTTTTATTGTCGAAAGCTCAGTATGTCACTCCTTAACTTAGTTGTTTCCCCAAACGGGAAAAACCTAATAAGGAACTTCCGTGCAAGAACGTCCCATGAGGTTATAGAGTTCGCGGGCTCGTAATTTAACCATTTTTGCTTCCCCTAGTATAGAAAAGGGAAATAAGGTTAGCCTCATGTAATCTTCATTCACTCCAGTTGGAGTGTAAGTGTCACTAATTTCGAGGAAATTCTGGATATGAACTTGTGGATCCTCGTGCGATAAATCAGTGAATTGCCCATTAGTGTGCAATAGTTGCACCATACTCTGCTTCAATTCAAATCTTCCACCAGCTTCAGTTTTCTGAATGCATGAAGTTACAGTGGTGGTGTGTGGGATTGCCACGTCTCTCAGTTTCATCTCAGCCATCGCTACAGGTTATTCTCACTCAACTCTTGCTACAGGAGTTACTGGTTCACTAGCAAAAAAGAGGGACTGGGTAAGTGAGTCATCTTTGCCTTCTCCGATAATGAACGAATCTTTCCGGTTCAGCTAGAGGCACTACCAAGTCCTGATCCTTTTCCAATTTGAAAATTCAACACAACCTGCAAAATGTATAGCTAAGATTAAGTTGTCAACACTTGCTTTTTAACTTCAGAAATTAGACAAATCAAATACTTTCTAATTCTAAAATCCCCGGTAGCGGCGCTAAAAACTTGTTGCGTCCAATCACACACGCAAGTGTATGTGGTCTTTCAAGTATTCAAGTAGCTCTTATTAAGAGCCGCATATCGTACCCACATGGACTAAAGATTAGGACAATTCGATCTTTCCAATAATCTCAATTAGAAACAAGTGTTATCAAGATTCAACAGGTGAATGTTTTTATAATCTAAAAATTAATTTAAAACTTAACTAAACCGATTCAATTTCAAAAGGGTTTGAACAATGATTGGGTAAAGTCCAGAGGTTATAGCTCACATAAGAAATCGTGCATATTATCTTTTTAACCGGATATTTATCAACTATCGAATCAATGATCACAGGGTTAAATGTATGATTATGGTCTCCCAACCACTAATCGCCTACGATAATAGGCAGCCTAACTACATCGTTGAGCGGGGATAGGCTGGACCAATTAACGAGCATTATAATTTCGTCCTGTCTAATAACCAAGCACGGTTTCTAGGTATATCCCTATCCTAGATACAAATTAACTCTAGATCTTAAGAGAAAATCATGCTCCTTTTGCCCCAAGTTCTATCCTCTTATCCCTCTCCCAAGTTCAATTCAAACAAGATATTTATTCCAGTGGTGATCAAGTACGAAAGTAGCCACAACCCTAGAACTAGGGAAATTAGCTACTCATATCAAGAATCTCGAGTATGCAATATTTAAATGACATAAAGAGATCATAAGTAAAAGAGTTTAGGAATGAACCCTAAGAACAGATGAAAAAGCTCCCAAAGTCGTTCTTCTAAACCCGTAAAAAAATATTTAAAAAAATGAAATATGAGTCTATTTATAATTAAGTCAAAATGACCAAATCTGGCAACTGGGGGCACGACGCAGAGAGGCTCCTAAAATTCAGTTTGAGGATCTATTCTCTTATCCGCGACGCGGCCACAACACAGACTGTTCTGTCTCAAATGCTATTTGACGAACAAAATTAGAATTCCCACGTAAAATCAACAATACAATTACTAAATATTAACACCCATAAGCTCATTGAAACATTCAACCACATAATCACACCCCCAAAAATGGGGGTTTTAGCAGAACATAATAAAGAACAAGAAATCGTTACCAACAAAGATTTCCATGTGGTTGGGCATCAATCCACAAGTCTCCAAATGCCCAAGTTGAAGCTAAAAATCAAACAAACCCTAAATTTCTATACAAAAGTGTAAAAACAATTTCTTAGAATGTTTAAGATAAAAAAAACCCAGAACTGGAGAATGGGAACTCTTTTTCTTCTTTTGAAAATCACATTTATACGTTCCCAGAATTTTAGCATCGGAGTCACTCGGTGAAGTAAGTCGGGCTTCACCGACCTGGTCAATGATACATCGAGTGCCCCCTTTTATCACCTTTTTGGCTTGGCCTTTTACCATCTCTTTTCTGTAACTTTAGGCGAACTAATTTAGCATCGCCGAACACTTCGGCGAATCACCGAAATGCGTATTCTATAGCCAAGTTGATTTTGTCCATGGGCTAGCCTGTTGGAACTTTAGGCGAGCTGAAGGTCCACTCGACGACTCGACGAGTGGCTTTGGCGCGTACCAGCCTTGCTTTCCTTCAACTTCTTCAGCTTTTTTCCTCCTTTTTACCTCGTAATGTCCTTGCCTTGCTCTTTTGCCTTCAGTGCTGCAAATTAACATTTTAACATCAGTTATGAGTATAACATAGGCATTGAGGACACAAATTCCTTAAATATTAAGCCCTAAATAAGTTGAAATACCTGACTCATAAGAAAGCACGATATGAAGAGGGCGTGCAAGCTTAGTGGAGAATTAGTGTAGTTATTGAGAATGTAGGAAGATATACATTTAATAGTGCAGCGAGAAGATTTAATTAAAATTGGGAACATGGTTTAAAGGGAGTGTCTCAATTGCAGGGGTGAGAGAAAAATCAAGTAGATGTAGATGATGCGTTTATATTGAAGAAGGTTATGGAGGGGAGGATGGGAAACATAGGGAGAAGGTATATATGTAAGCGTAGAGGTTGAAGAGGAGGAGGTGTTTGTTGGGGATGGTGCGGCGTTTATGGAGCGGTGTTGTAATTTGGGGAATTGGTTAAAGGGAAGGAGGTGTCTGTTGGGGAGGGGTGCGTTCTTGTGAAGGAAAGAAGCGGGGTGAAAGTATATATGGGGTGACGCCATTTAGGCGGTTCAAGGATCCTCTTATATATATAGCAAAATTAACATTTTAGGTTCTAATTCCAATAAAAAAAAATTGGTATTGTTAAATGTTGGGATTTTATGTAAATTTCTTATGTATAATTATATTTTTTTTTATCAAGGTGTCTTATTACGCCATTAATTTTGTGATGGTTGATTATTGTTGTGGTCATAGGTTGACATATGGGTTCAAAATATTTGAAAGCATTCTCTATCAATTTAAAACTCCAAAATCATGGGGAAATAGGTAGGGAGACAAAATGAAATCAAAACCACCAACTTTCTATAAAATGAAATGTCATAAAGAAAACCAAAATACTACAATATATCAAAATAAAACTGAAATAACAAAATACAATCCAAAAAGGGGAATATAGGCACATATTCCCTTACCCCACCAAAAATAAGTAGCAATGTCATCAATGCTATCAAAAGTAAGTACGGAGGAGAATGAGAAAAAGACCCCCTGACAAGCTATGCTTGTGAAGTACTTTGATCTTGAGGCTTAGAGGGAATGTCATCATCTCTAGCATAAGTACCCGACAAAATTGAAATAACAGGCTACACAGTAGCATCAATCGGGGCATCAGTGCCCTGCACATCTGTGAGAGGAATAATAAACTATGAAGAAACCCCATTAGTGCCAGCTACGAAAGTCTCTAGACAAGATCTATGAATTATCACATGCACTATCGACTCCTCGATCTCCTGTAGCTTTGTCAAGGTCTCAACTATCACCTGCTCATTGGCTCACAAGAACTCATCATCATCCTTCTCTTTATCATCATCATCATCACCAACCTTATCATCAACATTAGTTGGCTGCTCAGTTACTCCATCAGGTGCATCTATTCTCATCTCAGAAGGGGGAACAACCTCGGGCATCTCGGTCAAGCGAACCTCACCCCACAACATGGAGATATTAGTGGACCTCAGCTGGTCCACATCAGCCCTAAGGGTATCTATGTCACTCCTCAACTTAGTTAGCATAGTAGAGCTTCCCTCACAATACTCTATGTTCTCTACTCTAGCAGTGAGAATATCCAACATCTCCCCATACGATGCTAGAGTGGTCCTATGCAACATAATATCATCCCTAACCGGGCACTTCGCTACCTCAACCGCCCTCTCAATAATCTTAGGTAACTCTCTCTCTAACCTAGACACCCTAGTATCCGTAGAACGGGCAAGATTGCCCATGTGGTATATCAAGGCCTTGGTCAAGGGAGGCCAAGATCTAGGGGTAGATGTAGACGAACTAGTTAGTGGTTGAAGGAACAACTGAGGGTGGAATGGTGCCTGAAGGCTCCACAGAAGGAGAATGATGAGCAACGTTAATCTTTAACGTAGTGGGATCTACTACTAGAGTGGTGTTTAGTGGTGGTGTCTTCCTCCTAGCCACATCATCTCTCAAATAGTCTACTTTTATCCTCTGAATGTCATTGGAAGAGATAGGGGTAACTTGAACATTTGTCCTCTCTCTATAAGGCACTCTGGCAGCATCACATAGTTGTGTGATCAAGACTGGGAATGAGAACAAGGTCTGCTCCTAGAGGGCTCACATAATTATTTCTTCTTCAACAATAACCCCTATATTGATCTCCTTCCAATCGATCATATTTCTCACTGATACAACCATTGGATGCTAGAGGATAGACTTATTTTGGGATGACATTAATTTAATATTAATGAACATGAACCAGTACCAAGCTCCAATATTGTTGTAATTCTTCTCTTTCTTAACTCTGTCAGCCATCCGTTCAACACATCCAACTCATACTTTATACGAAACTTGTACAACTCAACTCTGTTGCCTTAGTACCCAATGTGTCATTTATCGCTTCTCGATGGCACTGTACCATCTTTCCTCAAACCCCAACCTCATCTAAGGGTCTCCACATAACACCCATTCTTTTTTTTTGCAAGGTTTTTACATAGGCTGAGTAAAACTTTCGTACCCAAGTTGGGACATTGGGGGTCGAATCTTTTGAACCTCTCAAACCGGTGGAAATTAATAATGTCCCATATATCCGGGTACTCACTCTTTACCCCGTCGGTGGATGTTCGCCTCTCTTCTAAAATAGTCTGTTCTCCAACTACTTTAAGCCTATTAAGAGCTCTTAGAGCTATGATTGGGAGAACTCGGGAGACATGTGATTGAGAGTTTTGTGTAACACATCGAAATTTAGAAAAGAAAGAAAATAAGTTTTTGTGTTGCAGGCTGTGTCTACGAGTCCCAACAATGAACCGTAGAAGCTTCTACGGGTCGTAGATGGCAACCGTAGAAAGAGGGAAAATAATTTTCTAAAATCAAATCCAATACCCCTTTTTTAAGGTTCACTAGGATGGAAAATAAAACTTTTAGGTCTTAAAACTACGCACTTCAACCCCATTCTCCTAATATCCCAAAACCTAACCAAATTCATCCTCCCCAAACTCTCTCAAGACTAAGGAAGGAGAAGAATCTAGGGTTAACTCAAGTTCATAAATCCTCTAATCCTATTGGGCTTCAAGTATTAAGGTATGTGAGTATTCACCCACGGAGTCCAATCTCCATGGGGTCACCAAAGGTTCCAATTTCTCAATCTCAAATTCAATTGTTTAAGTTAGGGTTTCAATACAATCCTTATGGGTTTCATTTAATTTTGATTGATTATTTTTAATTAAGTATTATAATGTATGTTTTGATGCTAATACATGATATCTAGTTGAAATCATGTTGACCCATTCCTAAATTATGATTTTTCAACTATGAACTCATGAACCTATAAACTATGAATTTATGAAGATGTGCATGTTTTTATGAAATTATTATAAATTATTTTGGGATGCTTTAAAAGGAAAGTATAGATATTATTGTGAAATGTTTTTCTCACATGCTATTATGATCATGATTGCGAGAGGTATTTCTAACATATGGATTCACATTGATGAAAGATTTTCTCATCTATGTTGAATTATGTTTAAGGAACTACTCTATATTTTGATCTTAAAAGATGTGGATTGGTATTGATCATTGTATTTCCTATGTTCTATTAATATGTTACTTTTATCTATTTCGTTGGGATATAGACTTAGCACCGAGAGGGCTTTGATGTGGAGGCTCAAAGGGTAGTCTGTAGTAGCAACCTCTGGTTCCAAACTATGTGCCCCGTAGGATTGTCTTAAATGACCTAGCTAGTGGATCCAATTTAGCAAAAGATGATATGTACGGATTCTACCTTGGGAAGTAGATTCTCTTTTTTTGATATGAGAGATATACCGATTCCATGATATAGCTCTCATGGTCTTATTGTCGGTTAAAGCTAATATCCCACAAAATGATTGTTTTCTTCAAAGCTTTTCTTATGTCCCTTATGTTAGTGTATTTGACCATATTGCATGATTTACATGTCATTTCTTCTTTAAGTCTTGAATGTTTAAAGAGTGATCATGCTTACATGTTTTAGGTCATTCATTCTATCATGCTTATTTTATGCATATTGCCCCATACTTAGTACATTTCATGTACTAATACATATGTGTGCCTACATTGTTTCACTAATGTAGGGTCCGACGCTCCTACACCCATACCCGTGGCTAGTTGATCGCATTAACGATTTGAAGATCAAGGGTTGGTGAATCCTCATGTTCCGAGGACTATGATACTATTATTGTTTTCCTTACTTCCAGTTTCTTTGACTTTGTATGTGATGTATGGGTAACGTCTCAATCACTCTCCTTATGATGTATTAGATGGGTCATTGAGACTTATGTTAGACTTCTGCTTGTCAAACTCTTTTGAAATATGAAATTCTATCATTTTGAACTCTTTATTTCTATTATCTTGTATAATGTATGCTAAGTGGCTTGCGTAGGGCCTCTCGAGGTTCCATACACCATGTTACACCTTGGATATACTTTGGGTCGTGAAATTTATGGCACTTTGGACCGGATGTCCGTCCTCCTTTTAGCCATTACCTTCTTTAGAGCTTCACCTACACGCATAAAATAGCGTGAAGTTGACTGTTGTTGAGGGACCTCGGAGGGCTCATTAATAGTGATCCTTATATTCCTCTATAAAGGAGGTGAATAGGGCGACTCGTGCTTTAAATACGAGGATACCACTCTCTTCCCTTTAGATTTAGCTATTTCTTGCAAGGCACAACAAGTCAAAACACAAATTGGGTGAAGGTTAGTTGAAAAAAGTTACAAAACAAAAAACAATTAAAAACATGTTCTGAGGCTCGCCAGTCGAAAAGATGATTCGCCTAACGGGTTCAGCGAGCTCAGGTGAGCTCCTGAAGTTGACTAAACAAAATTAATTTTACTCAGCCATGAAAGACGATATTTACTCCAACTCGACGATCCGCCGAGTTGGTTTTGATGGACTAAGACAAGTCCGTTGAAAGTGACAGTGCAAAACTTTTTAAGAACATGCAGAAAGGTAATGTCCACTCCAACTTCAATGATTCGCCGAGTTGGTTTCAACGAGCAAACACAAACCCGCCGAATGTGACAATACTCAGGTCACATATTAAAACTCGAAAGGTGATTGCGGCTTACTCGTTGATTCACCTAATCACCTTGGCGAGCTAAGACAAGCTCACCGAATAGGTAATTTCAGCCCAATGCCTATTTTTCACAAATTTAACAATGACATGTAACAATACCCATTACCTAATCAATTTTACGAGCTACGCACATGCTAATCTATCCCTAGGTACTCAGACTTCCCCTAAAATTCACAAAGCATTGCTCAAATTAATGATTTACCCTTAAGAAAGATGTCACCCTATCCATCATTGGGCAAATGCAAGTCATCAGGGCAACACTGATTAAACAGACTTCACCAATACTAAATTCAAACAAATCTTGTTAATAAATTCCAACATTTAACCTTCACAGTCAATTTTAACAATTTCAAGCACCAAGTTAACTATCATATTTCATGGGCATAGTTTAATCAATAACATTTAGTACCATCCAAACAAATTAAACAACACAACACTAGATACATCACAAAGCCCACTTCATTGGCACCAAATTTAGACAAAAATAATAATGAAAGCTTCGAAAAACCAACCTTAGAAAAGTACCACAACTAAAGCGAGGGATAAAGGGTTTGGGATCGAGACTCAAGCACCAATACGTACTCCAACCAAGAAAATTATGCACACGAGGACACAATAGTATGTAAACAAGGGTATTGTGAGTGAAAGAACTCAAAAAGATCAGAAGTTTTCTTCTCTTGACCTTTTTATTTCAGGCGCATTCTGCGGTTTGCGACTAAAGTCACCGAATGTCTTTAGTGAATCACCGAAGGAGCTTAAGCTCACCAATGATGCCTGTACAAATACCAAACATGAAGTTCAACTTGGCGGACTTGATTCAGTTCGCTTAGTGTAATTTGGTGGATAACCGAATAGATCCCTGTTCACCGAAGTTGACAATATCATTTTTCAAAATTCTTGGCTCAGAAGATGTCTACCCAATCATTTGAGCACATCTCCGATTGGTACGTGCATCGCCTAATGCATCCTTTTCAACTTTTTAACTTTGTTTCAACCTGCACTTATAATACACATTGTTGAAAAATAAACTTGGGTTGCCTCCCCTAAAGCACCTTATTCGTGGTACGACACAATTCTTACTCATCAACAATAATTTTTGGGATTAGGGATGGTGTCACTAAACAATGTTTTTTTTTTCCTTGGATTTAAATGGGCAGAGATCTAGCACCTTTGAGTTTCCGGTTACTTAATTGACACGGGGTGAGAAATACTTGTTTGAGTCAAAGTAGAGAAGTCAATTTTCAAATCTTTCAACACTTTGTCGGACCATCAACCTCGTTGACTATCCTTGTCAGCATATTATCAATTTCGTTTTCTTCCAGTAGAGCTTCTTTTGGATTGGGGAAAGATCATGAGGTGGGATATATCTATCTTTTTCAGGTTCACGATCTCTCCAATTGCCACCTCGATCTCTCCAGTATCTCCAACCATTATCCCTATCCTTGTTCCAACCTTGGTTGGCACCCGATCTTGGATAATTTGGATGAGAATCCCCCAATTGGTTCCCCATGTAATTCACTTTTTCATTATACAATGCCTCAAACTTTGCATCCTCTAAGCACTGCTCGCTGCTTGTTCCAATTGCATTCACCATATTGAATCCACCTCCCATGACATGTTTGGATATCAAGTCAAGTTGGGTAATCATTTTAGCCATGTTATCATCACACTCATGATCCTTTTCAATTTGTTCCTTGCTTCTACCCAAATGTATAGAAGATACCTGATCCTCTCGAGTATGTCATGCTCGATTTATCTTTATCATATCATCGAGCAACTTTGTTGCTACATCGAATGATTGTCCCATCAACCCACCTTGAATAAGTTGATCAGCCGAACCTTTGTTGACCAAATCAAGGCTACAATAAAAGTATTGCAGCAACAAATTATCTGAAACAACATGTATTGGACGCTGTAATAACAACGTTTGGAACCGTAACCATGTCTCGTGAAGAGGTTCACCAGCAAATCTTTTGAAGTTTTGGATGTTGTCCCTAAGCTTTACCATTTTCAAGGGAGGAAAGAATCTTTCAAGAAATGATTTGATCAACTCCTTCTGTGAAGTGATAGAACCATTCGAAAATTCGTCCTACCATGTAGTAGCTTCCCTTGTTAAGAAGAATGGAAATAATCTCATCCGAATAGATTTTTGTGAGATGTTCTTAAAGACGAACAACCCACATATATCCACGAAGTTTCAAAGATGTTCATGGATTCTTCATGAGCAAGTCCCCCAAACATTCCCCTCATTTAGGGCAATTGTAACATGATTCCTATTACATATAACATTGCTCTCCCAGTAGTATGAGGTAACCGGATGGCTCCATTGATCTTAACGAACATTCACATGTATGTCGTTCATGTCACCCATCTGATCATTTTGCCTGTAGTGACTAGCATATTCATTACCATTTTCGCTCATAGTTCTACCTGCAAATGGGCAAAACAACAACACCAAACAATCTACTACAACTAAGCAAGTTTATAAACTAACTTCACAAATTGAAGTCTTAGCTACCACTCCCCGGCAACAACGCCATTTCTTATAACACTCAAATTACCCTAAAAATAATTAGAAGAGTAAGCAGTCATCAGTAATAAAAATACCCAAGGAGTGGTTTAAGGAAAAGAATTCAACTAGGAAATTAAGAATGCAAACCGATTAATTGTAGCACTTTAGAGCAATTGGGTGGATGATTCCAACAAATTCATAAAAGAGTTTTGTAATCAAGTATCACAATGATATTAAAAATGCTGGGATTTCATAAGTAAGAGATGATCTAGGGGTGTGGTATTAGCATTGATGTCACATAGGGGTACAAGTGCTTGCTTAATAGTGCTAGACAAACACAGATAGGATAGGTCATCTTCAATGACACTAATCTTCTTTCGATCTCATAGCATCATATCATAGAATCTTCTTTCGGTCTTATCTATTTGAATTACAAATCAGCCTGTTACCTTAGTGAAATCTCTCTTTCGAGCAAATTAGGTAACTAGAAATGAACCATAACTTCTCTTACGAATAAACCATGGAAATAAAACCTAAGTTGCATGCATAAAGTTATTTACCCACTTCAATTGATCTTTTTTTAGCATCAATCGAAGATCTAGACTAAGAGTAAGTTTGCAGTATTAACCCATGAAATAACCCCATGCTAAGTAACCTAAACCTATTGATGAACAACAACAAAACAGAGCATGGCACAAGACCCACTACATTAATCAACACCCAACCCCATACTCACACCCCTAGAATTAGGGTTTTAGCCAATCATTAAAAAAAGAGAAGAAAGTATACTGACGACGTTACTAGGCATGAAATATTTAGAAATCAGCAACAATCTTCAATACTCACATTGGATTTTACCCACAATTGTCAATTACAAGAGTATTTGAAAAACCTCAAAACTAAGAAAAGAGTATTTCTCAATATCCAAAAACTAACTATGAAATTAGGGAAACATTTTCTGTTCCAGATCCCAACATACATTTTCTCTCACTTTTGGGCTATTTATAGCTGCCCCAAAATTAGCCCAAGATTCCATACGCGACTCACTAGGTGATGTTAGTGGGGCTCGCTTAACTCGTTTGGTAGATCTTCGTTTGCTCTTTAGCTCACTCTTCTTTTGCTTCAGGCTTCAGGTGTTTGAATCTCAGTTGTTGAACTCGTTTGAGTAAGCCTTTCACATTCGGTGGATCACCGACTACCACCATGTTTGCACTTTCAACTTTCATTTTTACTTAAAATTCTATCACCTTTGACGATGGAACTTTAGCTCGTCCAATCTACTTCGGTGAATCATTGTTTCAACTCTAGTTCATCGACCTGCCTTAAATATTTTTAGTTGTGAACACCGTCAAGTCAAGCCAATTGGACAATCCGCCCTTTTGGTTAGGCGACCCCTAATGTTTGCGTAATCAAGACACAATTTCCAATGCAAGTGTCTACTTTCGTACAATAGTAAAGTAACCCAACCAAAGGTTGGGGTCGAGTCCCAAGGAAGTAGGCTTGAGAATTAATAGAAAAATAAAATTTAGTTCTAATTAGTCATAGCTAAAAAACATTATCGAATGTAAACATGTTAAATCTAAGGGGTGACGCAAGCGTCAATTATCAATGGGGGTTTGTGACAAATAAGCAAAAACAGCAAAAATGCAAAGAGTACTAATCAAGGAGATGAGATTCTTGGGATGTGATAGGAATACGGGATAAACTAAACTATTGGGTACATGCTTTTGATAATAAATCCGTTCATTATTTATGACTAGGCTAGACTATAGTGGGGTAAATTCTCTCTCGAGCAACTTACCCCGAATCAAATGGGTTCCTCTCGAACACCCACTTGCCGCATGAAGAACATCATCCGCCTTAGCCCACTCACTCTCTCAAGCTGAGTGTGTGGGAGAAGGACTAGGGTTCACTATCTCGAGCTGAACCTCATGTCGACCCACTCCCACCGACCATTAATTTAGTAGTCTTAGTTTTACGACCTCTCTCTAGAGCAAGCCAAAAACACAAAGGTGAAATCGTATTTGCAACTACAATTTCATTAAGTTCCACCACAACTACTAAACGAAATCACATTTACACAACAAATAAACCATCAACAAGCAAGACCCAACATATAATCTAACCCATATTCACAAAATCACACCCCAAGAATTGGGGTTTTAGCTAGACATGTAAAAGAGATAGAGATTTATATCAAAATGAGTTTGCATTCAAATGGGTATGAAGATTTAAGTCTCAAAACAAGCAAACAATGAAGAATCCACAAGACCCAAGTCCAAATTCTTGGAGTTGAAACCCTTTGAATCTTCAAGTTTTTCAAAACCCTCTCCAAACTTAGAACTCATAAGTCTATGTTAAAAATTCTATATTAAAATCTTTGATAATAAGCTACAACTCTCAACGAGTATTTATAGTTTTCAAAAATCTGTGCTACAGTGGATCATTCTACGTCGTTAGTCGAGATCGCCGATCAACTCGGTGATCCGCCCTTTGGTAGGTTTCATCGCCGTCTTGCTCTATCCTTCAGCATCGTCGTGTTTTGGATCATTGTGCGACATAGTACTGCTTCGCGGAACTTCTCGGCAACACGTCGACTGCTCCTTTTCACCACCGATTTGATCCTTTCTTTCAGGGATCAACACACTGGAGCAAAAGGTGAGGATAAGACCTTTTTGGCGATTCGCCGAATGGGTTCGGCGATTCTCAGATCTTCATTTCTTCATTCTTTTAGCTGCCTTTGTTCCTTTTTTGCTAGGTAGTGTCCATGCTTTCCTTCAAACTTCAAATACTTGAAACTTAAGAGTTTTCATCAGATATTGAGATAAAATATGCATTTGAGGACACTAATTCTATCAAAATATAGCCCTAAATTAGTCCAATTTGTGGACTCATCAACCCCCATTGGGAGTTTGTACTCCTTTCAATGTTTTTGACCTCTTTTTCATGTATTCATCCTTTCCTTGTCCTTTAGCCTTTATAGCTGCAAACATCAAAATATCATTATAATAAGACATAAATAAGCATTGAGGACACTATTTATTGAACTAAAAAGGCCTAAAATGAGTGGATATCTACCACTCGTCACTATCATATCAAATAAGGATACTCAATTCACATCTCAGTTCTACATGCTCTTATTTTACATGTTATCTAATTTTTTTCACCATCTATGGTCTGTCAATTAATCTTCAATTATAAATCCCTTAAATTCTGGTACTTTATTATATTTTTCATCTTTTAGCCATTTGGACATCTAATATAAAATAATATTTAACATTAAAATACATAAATCAAGCACAAGTACAATTAAAACCTCAAATAAAAGACATAAAATATGCTATTAATTCAAGCACATCATGTACTTATACTACTCTTGTTGCATTTTTTTTGACGTTGATCCTAGCACCAGTGGACTCCACTAATTTTTATCATATGAGACTGTGACTATTTTAAAGTTGTGGTGAGTCACTTGCGTTGGGAGCAATAGTCTAGCTTCATCCAAGTTAACTTCACGTCATTTTGATATTCTAGGTATTTTGTAGCAGTAAACAATTGTACTTTGTTTTAGATCTTGTACGGGTGACACTAGGTTTTGAATATTTGGCTAACTTCCTCACTTTATGTTTTATTTATGAAAGTTATCCACTCTATTAATTTACTTCTTTCACATTTATTATGTATTGCTGTGTTGGGTGAAAAGTTAACTTATCTACCGAGGTTTAGGGTAGTTGTGATCATATTCTTGATTTTTGGATCGTGACTATTTGGTATAAGAGCGTCTATATTCACTAGTCTCACAAGTACAAGAGGAAGTGTCTAGTAGAGTCCTTCAGATCGGTACAATGGCGTTTGTATCTATCTTGGAGGGGTTATTGGAAATTTTAGAAAATATATATTATTTGATTCCTTATCATGCATAATTGGTCGTTTCTTGAGTTTCTAAACTTCGTGTGTTATTCTCTCACAGATGGTATGGACGAGGTCAATTGCAATTAGAGATGAGACACCAATACCCGTTGCTAGATCACCCCATGGGGCCGAGGCAGAGGCAAATCATGAGATGCTGCACCTCCTCGAAATGTAGGATGAAGAGGGACATCACTCAGTATGTCTCAGTTCTTGAATTGTCAGCATGTGAAGTATGAATATCAAAGATAAAGTTGAATGACTCAAATGATGCCTACACTTGAGTGAAAGTGGGAACTTATTGCTATGAATTTTATGATAGATTTGTCACAAACTTCTAGGAAATTTGATGCTATTTGGATCATTGCTAATCGATTGACCGAGCCTGCTGATTTTGTGGCTGTTCAAACTACCTAGCAAATGCACATGATATCTGTGTTTTTTTTTTTTTTTTAATCATATAGACAAAGATACTCATTTGACATGTAAGTTGTAAAAGTTGAAGCATGACAAGAAAGAAAAAAAAGGGAAAAAAGAAGATGAGGAATTTGACGGAAAACCCTGGCAACAGTTTAAAGTGGCCGCAATTAACTAAGCGCTTGCCAGCTAATAATGGCTCATAAAACTACTCTCTCTTGTACACATTTCATATCACAAAGACATACAGCTAAGCTAATTGTACTCTTCGCACTTCGTCAATTCCACATCTCACCATTTCTCTTTCTCTCTCACTCACTCACCCATACAGACATAGGAGATTTTGATTACAAACGCTTTTTTCAGTCCTTTTGAAATGTAGTATAAGGACAACGGCTTACAAATTCATCAGACTTGGCGTTCTTTTTGTTGTATGTATCCATAGATATAGCATTCACTTCCAAACATCTCCCATCACATACACATCTATGTCGACGATCTACAGTCCATCTCGGACCCCAGCTACCTCCAGGTTGCCTTTAGGAGGCGCCGTCGCTGGTGGTGGTGGTGGTGTAAGTGGCGCATCTAGATTGAGATCTTCTTCGCTTAAAAAGCCACCTGAGCCACTTCGCAGAGCTGTCGCTGATTGTCTATCTTCTTCTTCTTCTCCTGCTCACCATGGAACACCTTCTGCCACTGCCTCTGAAGCTTCTCGAACTCTAAGGGTCAGACTTGGATGCTCTTCTATCTCTTTTTTTAATCTAGGGTTTACTACAGTACTTTCTCTAAGATTTTCCTTCTTACCTACATTTTTATTTAAACTCGAGTCTCCTTTTTTACATTTCATGATGTACATTGCCTTCAGTTGAGTTTTAGGAAATTTCGCAAGGAATTGTCAAGTGTAATATAGCAATTTATTTAGCATTTTTTTTAATATATGGGATTCAGCTGCAGTCTTTGTGCAAAGATCCCAGGAGAAAGTGTGGGGTTTCGATGCTTGCTTGACTTTGAAAAGCTTTAAATACCTTGGCCAATTTGTCTGATAATCTTGTAAGCAAAGAAACAATACCAAACTTATTGGATTAACAAATACATGAAGATAATTAGATCATGACATACAATCTGTGTGTTCAGACTGATATAGAAACTCTTACCTAAAAGGGCAAGTATCTAAATGGTTCCAAAAAACTGGCTTCTTGAAAATTGAAATGCATCTATTTTATTTCATCCTCAATTGAAGACTTTGCAGTTACTCTAAAACTTAGATGCTGTCGTGTTTGGACATTCTTATGAGCCTATACGGTGAAAGGTTTTTTCTTTCTAAATTTTGAGGAGAATCCCTAATTATATGTGTGTCCAATCCAAGCTCTCACATGCTATTTATGTTTCTTTAGTTGTGCTTTTATTTAGTAGCTGAATAAAGGGATCAAACTAGTTAAAAGGAGGTGCTACAATTTTACAAGAGAACTTTAAATAGTAGTTGTATGATCACATATGCTGTTACTCTTGCCAGAAACCTTAAACAAGAAAAGAAAATGACCTGTCCTAGTAGGGGAATTTTCTTTTCTTGATAGGAGTTGGAGTCTCACATCATCTGTGGGATGGGTACATGGACTTCTTTTATGGGCTTGAACAATCCTCCCCTCATGAGCTAGCTTTTGGGGTTGAGTTAGGCCAAGTCCACTTCTTTAACATGATTCATTTATAATTGAAACTTAAATGATTATTGGCTTTTGGTGTCCTTACACTTTTAGCATAATGACATTGGTAAAGATTACACTTGTTTGGCTTATGTCCTATAATATGATAATCATGTAGTATATAATCATTGAAATCCTTTGAACCATCGCATAATATTTCTAAAATTACAAAATGAGATGGGAAGTTGTGTTCATGCTATTAACTTATACTCTTACAGGAATATCTGGCAGCATATCCAACAACTGACTTAGCTTATGGTGTTATTTTGGATCATACACTAGCAGAGCGCGAGCGCAGGTATGCCATACTTTGTTGATAGAGGCAATAGTATACTAACATGCCTATATAGTTCAAAGCAGTATACTTATACTATGTGTCTGTCACATGTGCCATAACTACACTGACTGTTTTTCTAGTACTTCTGTGCTGAATTTCATGTTATAGATAAAAGCCATTCTTTTGATTTTAAAGTTATAAAGGATTATCTAATCCTTGTAATGTAGTTACAACAACAATATATACGGTGTAATGCCATAAGTGGGGTCCAGGGAGGGCGGTGGGTACACAACCTTACCCCTACCATGTGAAGGTAGAGAGATTGTTTCCAATTGACCCTCGGCTCAAGTAAAGCTTTTTAAAAAACAAGTATGTTAAGCAAATACAATAGCGAAGAAACCATGCTGAAAACAATGAAGAAGAGAACAATAGCAACAACAAAATAATTCTCGTCATATAGTTCTGGAACTGATTACAAGAGGTTTCTGATGAGTGTTCTTTTCCGTCTTATCTTCTAGTCTGGTTGGATGTTTGTGAGCGCTAGTTGAAATGAAGTTAAATCAGTATAATTCTCATGAGAAAGATGTCTATCATGTAACTTTATAGGCACTATGGAACAATGATGTTGAGTCTTGGAAAGGGAAAAGTAGGACTTTCAGGCTAAGTCAACTCAATATTTTAGGCAAATTTCACATAAGCAAACATGAAATTGCACATAAGTTTATGGGTGCATCTCATTGCTGATGCTATTATAGTATCATTGTTCTTTATTATGTTAAGTTTGCAGAAAACTAACAAACCATTAAATGCATGCCTGATGTCCTCTCTTGCAGGATGGTGAAGAGAAATAATTTCCTCTCATGGCGTGCCTAAAAAACATATTATGTTAAGAATTTAAAAGAAACTCCGATTATTAACTTTTGCAATTTGATCCAAGGCCTAGAAAATATATTTCAGTAAATTTTATAGGATTATCTACCCCTTGTTGACTTGATTTAGATAGCCTCTTATGTCTGATTGTGGAATGATGATATTTTGCAGTGTGATCTTATGCCTTACCATGTATTTTCTTTTGTTTATTTCTGATAAGCGACATTGCAGTATATCTTTGTCGAAATTACTGTGCTCTTCTGCTAGTACCTGAATCACAACCTACATCGCTTATGCTTTGGGTGTCATATACTAATTTCCAATTCTTTCTTCAGTAGAAGTCTTTAGTTTATAAACAGATGAAAGTCACAAACAAGTTGTGAAAGTTGATTACCATCAATTTAGAGGTATTTGACCTAATTTAGTGAGAACTGCTTCCACTAGGTTTAGTTCTTAATCCAAGTTAACATTTTGAGTGACAATGCTGAACACCATACACTTGAAACATGCAACCAAATATACAAACTGATTTGGAATATGAGATGATTTCGTCACCTCCATCTTCCTAACTTCTAGTGAACCAAAGAAAGTTGAATCTTTGAAGGGTGATATATATGATGTTATATGAAAATATTTAAATCAAGATAACTATTTCAAAAGTCCATTTTGAAAAAAATTAAGGAAAATGCATAAAGAAACCCTGAAGTATGGTCAAATTTTCAGTTTCACACCTTATTTTTTGCGGGAATCCTATTACCCTTGGACTTATTTGAAACAATATTATCAACCCCTAAATGCTGAGGTGGCAAAGAGAGTGCATTTCACTCTCTTTGAGTGTGTGAGAAGCACAAAAAATGTTAAAACTTTCTAAATATTTCATTTATCAAATATTAATTTTCCTCATTTTTTATTATTTCTTTTCTTTTTCTTTTATTTTCTTGGCCACCACCATCACTATAGCCACCGCGTCTCTCCTCCTCCACCATTTCCATTACCCTTGGACTTGATTTGCACTGCTTGCGGGGGTAGACATAGGTCACCAAACTTCACAAAATATAACTGATCTTTTAACCTTTTATTTGTTTGAGGGGAACATTTGAAGAATAAATCACGTATATATAACCTGATTAGACACCCAAATCCCAGTTGTAAACTTGAGCCACATTGTTCAATTTTTTCCCTTTTATCATGTGGTGATAACAATATATTTATCTTAATTATATATTAGCATGGATATGAACTTGGATTCTCTAAATAAAAAATTGAACATATACTTGTACTTAAATGGAATTTAAAATTTAAGTAATCAGTAAGAAATGTATTATTCATGTTATTGGGGTCTGTATATGCACAGGGATTATTGGTATTTGTAGCTTAGTGCAAAAGTATATGCTGGATCCTAGTTTACCCTACTTAAATAACATGACAGTTTGCTGATTCTCTCCTTTGCTCTTCAAGTGTGGGAAAATATTGTTATAGCTGAAGCTAGTAAGGAAAAGGTTATAGTTGTTTGTAGTAGCTGGAATTTTAGTTTTCTGCAAATTTGAACTGTTCTGTGAGGCATCGTGCTTCTTGAATTTCTTTTCTCCCTTCTTGAGATTTTGTTTTTTGCTTTATTGCTTCTTGGATGTTCATGTTTCCTATAACCATTACATTGTACTCTGTCCTACTGATGTCCTTTTTTCCATCTTTGATATTGAATCAGCCCAGCAGTTGTAGCAAAATGTGTGGCGCTTTTGAAACGGTATCTTCTAAGGTAGTTTCTTCCTTTTGCTTATAATTTCTTCTTTCCCATTGAAAATCTAAGGTTTCATATCTCACTCGAGCACTGACATTTAGCTTATTTAGATTGTCATCATTATACATTTTGTGACAAATTTTTTTTCATCAATATTTTATGACAGATTTCTGTTACTAACTTTGAATTCATCACTCAAATTTACATGAACCTGATATAACTAACTTTGCCACCTTTACCATCTATTTATGTTTAATACTGTAAGTTATTTCCTTCTCAATATATACTGTAATTGAGAAAGAGAAAGATAAATATAGCTTGTGTCCAAGAGACTAGATGGGTAGGTTCCAAGGCTCAGGATGTCGACGGGTTTAAGTTGTGGTACTCAGGAGGCTCAAGGGATAGAAATGGAGTGGGTATTTTAGTAGACGGGGATTTGAGGGAGCAAGTGGTGGAGGTTAGGAGGATCAGTGATAGGTTGATGACGATTAAGCTAGTCATTTGAGGATGTACTTTGAGTGTTATTAGTGCTTATGCACCTCAAGTGGGCTTGGATGAGGAGGCCAAAAAGCTCTTTTATGAGGATTTGGATGAGGTAGTTAGAGGTATACCGAACACTGAGAAAATTGTCATTGGTGGAGATTTTAATGGCCATATCGGGGCAACTTCTAGTGGCTTTGATGATGTTCATGGAGGCTTTAGTGTTGGGGAGAGAAATGGAGGTGGAACTTCGCTTCTGGATTTTGCTAAAGCTTTTGAGTTGGTGATTGCTAACTCATGCTTTTCGAAGAAGGAGAACCACATGGTTACCTTTCGTAGCTCGGTAGCTAAGACTCAAATAGATTACTTAATCCTTAGGAAGGGTGATAGAGGTCTCTGTAAGGACTGCAAGGTTATCCCAAGTGAAAACCTTACTACCCCACACAAGCTTTTGGTGATGGACCTGGAAATTAAGAGGGATAGGAGGAAGAAGTTGGTATCTGATCGATCGAGGATTAAATGGGGTGGCTTGACCCCTGCCCTTTCTCGGGAGATGGGTGAGAAGTTGGTGGGGATGGGGGCTTGGAGTGGTAGCGGGGATGCGGACACCATGTGGAATAAAGCAGCTAGTTGCATTAGGGAAGTTGCTTCAAAGGTGTTAGGGGTATCAAGGGGTAACTTTGGAGGTCATAAAGGAGATTAGTGGTGGAATGGGGAAGTCCAAGGCAAAGTAGAAGCGAAGAAGGTTGCATACACAAAGTTGGTGGAGTGTGTAGATGAGGAAGAGAAGCGGACGCTAAAGAAAGCTTATAAGACGACAAAGACGGAAGCTAAGATAGCTGTTACGAAGGCTAAGACTGCAGCTTTCGAACGCTTGTATGTCGAGCTGGGGGACAAAGGTGGGGATAAGAAATTGTATAGGCTCGCAAAAGCAAGAGAGAGGAAGGCTCGCGACTTGGACCAAGTGAAGCGTATCAAGGATGAGGAAGGCAAAGTATTGGTGGAAGAGACCTCCATCAAGCAAAGATGGCGAAGATACTTTCACAAACTTTTAAATGAAGAAGGGGACGGAGACATTGTGTTGGGTGATTTGGCGTACTCTGAAAGACTTCGGGACTTTGGGTACTGCAGGTGTTTTAGGATCGAGGAGGTCTTACGTGCTATTAGTAGGATGAGCAGGGGAAGAGTGACCGGACCCGATGAGATTCCGATGGAATTTTGGAAGAGCACGAGCAAGGCAGGTATAGAGTGGTTAACTGGGCTGTTTAATGTTATTTTTAAGATAGCGAAGATGCCTGATGAATGGAGGTGGAGTACAATGGTTCCGTTGTATAAAAACAAGGGTGATATCCAAAACTGTAACAACTACAGGGGTGTCAAATTGCTAAGCCATACTATGAAGATTTGGGAGAGAGTGGTGGAGATGAGGGTGAGAAGAGGGGTGCCCATTTCTGAGAACCAGTTTGGATTCATGCCGGGACGATCGACTACCGAAGCCATTCATCTTATGCGAAGACTGGTAGAAAAATATAGAGAAAGGAAGAGAGACCTACATATGGTGTTCATTGACCTTGAAAAGGCCTATGACAAAGTACCGAGGAATGTCCTTTGGAGGTGCTTGGAGGCTAAAGGTGTCCCGATGATTTATATTAGGGCAATAAAGGACATGTACGGTGGAGCCAAGACTCGGGTTAGAACGGTTGGAGGAGACTCGGAACATTTTCCAGTTGAGATGGGGTTGCACCAGGGATCAGTCCTTAGCCCTTTTCTAATTGCTTTGGTGATGGATGAGTTGACGCGGTCTATTCAGGAGAAGGTCCCATGGTGTATGTTATTTGCGGATGACATAGTACTGATTGATGAGACGCGGAACAGAGTTAATGCGAGGTTGGAGGTGTGGAGACAAACGCTGGAGTCCAAAGGGTTCAGGTTGAGTAGGACCAAAACTGAATATTTGGGGTGCAAATTTAGTGATGCGTTGGATGAGATAGATGTGGAAGTGAGACTTGCCACACAGATCATTCCTAAGAAAGAAAGTTTTAAGTATCTTGGGTCTGTAATCCAAGGAAGTGGAGACATCGACGATGATGTCACACATCGCATTGGGGTTGCTTAGAGGAAATGGAGGCTTGCCTCTGGAGTCTTGTGTGATAAGAAAATTCCACCTAAACTTAAAGGTAAGTTCTACAGAGTGGTAGTTAGACCGGCCTTGTTGTATGGAGCGGAGTGTTGGCTAGTCAAGAACGCACATGTTCAAAAAATGCATGTTGCGGAGATGAGGATGTTGAGATGGATGTGTGGGCACACTAGGAGCGATAAGATTAGGAATGAGGTTATCCGGGAGAAGGTGGGAGTGGCCTCTGTGGTGGACAAGCTGAGGAAGCGAGACTGAGATGGTTTGGACATGTGAAGAGACGGTGCGCAGACGCCCCAGTGAGGAGGTGCGAGGGGCTGGCTATAGAGGGTACGCGGAGGGGTAGAGGTAGGCCTAAGAAGTATTGGGGAGAGGTGATTAGACAGGACTTGGCTCAGCTTCACATTACCGAGGACATGACTCTAGATAGGAAGGAGTGGAGGTTGCGTATTAAGGTTGAAGGTTAGTAGGGTTAGTGTGTTGTCTTTCCTTGCTAGGGTATGGGTTGTTAGCGTTTGTAGAAGTCCTAGCCTTGCACTTGTAGTTCTTGTCTGTGATACCTATAACTATATGTTGTGTACTGCGTTCCACTTCTAACATTATTTTCTTGATGTTATTGTCTCCTTGTTGATTATACACTATTTTTCTTACTGGATGTTATGTTTTATACACTGTTTCCCTTCTTCTTGTGCTTGGATTTGATGTACTTGAGCTGAGGGTCTTCCGGAAACAACCTCTCTACCTCCACGAGGTAGTGGTAAGGTTTGCGTACACCCTACCCTCCCCAGACCCCACCTAGTGGGATTTTACTAGGTATGTTGTTGTTGTATATACTGTAAAAATCTTAGATTTGTGACTTTTGTTGTTAGAGGCCTCGTTAATGTTGAAAAGGACAAGTTTTCATTAGAATTCATTGTGATCTTTGTAGAACGAGTAAGTTAATCCACCATTTACTTACAAATTGTTAAAAAGTAATTCAAATGGAGTTGAGCTTTTAGGAGCAACCTGAACCCTCTAAATAAAGTAAAAAATGCTCCTATGCACAATTCTCAAGGCTTTTCTCTCTCCTACTTTCTAGGAGAGAGAACATCCTTTCTTTGGTGCCTTCACTGGCCTTCAAACTGCCTGATAGCTCAGATTCACCCACTGTGATTTTTGTCAAACTCTTCTCCTTTTTTTTTTCTCTCATCACACTCCAGACTTCTTCCATCAAGAATATGGAGGAAATTAGAATCTATTTCAACGTGGGTGTCAAATTTTTTGATATCACCAGGTGGACAACCAGCAATGAAACTTGGTACGAATGGGTAAAAAGAAGTCGCTACATGATTAGACGATCAACTTTGAGCACAAAGATTATGGTGTGGATTTGTAACATACTAGAAGATGCATCTAAACACGAGAAAAACACAATCAGGAGGTGGAAAACTAAGGAGTAACTCACAGATTTCTTCTGTACCAGGAAATTTAATGCTTATGGTTGGTATATGCATCCTCTCACTTCAACCAAAAGAAAGGACGATTTCAATAAATACCTGAGTTGACATTGAATGCTTGCCGAATAGACATAACTATTGTGAGAAATATAGGAGAAAAATATTATTGAATTGTGTATTTACATTAGTACGTTGAGATCCTATTTATAAACACTACATTAGACTCCTTTTCCAACTAAGACACTATAATACAATCTTTTTTCAAGTAGAATTCTATATACTATTTCTTTTTCTATTCCTATTCTAAGTAGGGTTGTATATATTATTCTTGTTCCTATTCCTATTCTAACACTCCCCGCAAGCTGGTATACAAGTCTTATGTACCTAGCTTGTTACAGATGTAATTAAATACTAGGACTGGTGAGGGGCTTGATGAAGATATTTGCAAATTGAACACTCAACTTTACAAAATTGATAGTCAATCTCAATGTGCTAAGTCTTCTCATGAAATATTAGATCTAATGCAGAATATCGATAAAACATAGAGTGATCAGCTCCACTATGAGTCATGCCAAACTCCTGAATTATTGTGCTGACTTCCCAAACCAAGCTTGAGAAGACCATTTCAGACCATAAAATGACTTGCACAACCAACATACAAGGCTACTAGATTCCCCATGAGTAACAAAACTAGGTGGTTGCTCCATATCGACCTATTCCTCGAGATCATTGTGGAGAAAACGTTCTTAATGTCCAACTGATAAAAAGGCCAATGGAGAACGACAACCATAGATAGAAAAAGGCGGACATATGTTGTTTTAGCCACGGGAGAGAAAATCTCACTATAATCCAGCACAAATATGTGAATATCCTCTTTTTCTGGCAAAAGTTAATTTGAAACTAAAAAAAAAAGTGCATTACAACTCAAATTTGTTAGAAATAATGCAATGATCGCAGGAAATTAGATATGACAAAGTAGTCACCTAAAGGATGGCAAGGTGCTACGCAAATCAAATATTAGAAAGTAGTCACCAAAAAGATGGCACAACGCTACACAAATTAGATATGAAAAAATAATCATAAAGATACACGGTGACCCAATTTTCGCTAACATAATCATTGGCCAGATGAGTGACATATATGGGTAATAGCCTCCTGCTGACAGTTGAAGCTCGTTGATCTCTACCAAGATCATAGAGACTCTGATATCATGTGAGCAATATAGGAGAAAATATTATTGAGTTGTGTATCTACGTTATTACATTGAGGCCCAATTTGTAGACACTATTACTTTTCCAACTAGGACACTACTATAGAATTCTTTTCCAAGAAGAATTTTATATACTATTCCTATTTCTATTCCTATTCGAAGTAGGATTGTATATGTTATATTCTTGTTCCTATTCCTATTCTAACATGAAGATAGATAGGTTAATTAAATGCTCCAATCTTTTGTTAAATACAACTTTTAATGAGGATTCCTCATGCCAATGCAATATGAGAGTAAATGGCAATCAAATGCACTTCGAGAGTCCCCAGTCACCCCTTACAAATGAGACAATGGGCAGCAGGGGTGAAGGACAATGTACCTCACTCTCTTGTAAGACAATTTTCAGGCTAAAACATTTAAAAATGGCTGGAAACTTGTTTGTATTCGAGTTTCCGAACAGAAACACAGCGTAAGAGACACTGAAGAAGGAATGGAGATGGAAAAAGGGAAAGATCTGTCTCGAGTAGTGGAGTCCCACTACAATCTGCACACTTTTATATCAGAAAACTACAACTTTCTGTATTAGGGATTTGGGTTCCTCCTTCATTTATGATCGCAGAAGATTTTTTCGGAGATCAAGAATCTTTGTGGAGGCTGGGTTTCCACAGAAGAAGAAACAAAGCTTAACAATCACTTTAAGTGGGCAACAACAACAACATACCCCGTGTAATCCCACGAGTGGGGTTTGGGGAGGGTGATATGTACAATCTTTCCCCTACCTTTTGAAAGAAGAAAGATTGTTTCTGATAGACCCTCGGGTCAAGTGAAACATATCAAAACAAGTATGGTTATAAAAAAAACGGATTTGAGTTTTGTTCAAGTAGATCTTCCAATATTGATGTAGAAATTTGACGTATTCAAATGAGAACATACAAAAACGAATAAATGGTATGAAAGAATTTAATAAACCGACGAACTCTTAAAAAAAAATAACAACTTCCAGTTTCAATTTTCGTTGTGAAGGACGAACTTTTAACCTATCCTGCATTTACTCATCAGCATGGAGCATCAATTTGTTGGGAAAAATTTGTCGGTAAAGATTTAGGAACAAACAAGTTGATCCATCTATTCATATGTTATTGTCAAGTACTACCTGCGTTTCATTCTATATGATAGTGTTTGATAGGGAGCATAAGATGTAATCTGAAAAAATATTGAAGTAATTGTTCAAAAGTTAGTTTGATTGGGAAAACATTAAATCAATGTTTATTAAAAGCTCAACAGTTTGATGAATTTCAATTCCTGAAAGTTGTGAAAGTAGTATAAAACTTGATGAGTGTAAAAAATTTGGATATTCCAGAAAGGAAAGAGTATTATTATATTAATTGAATTGGAGGGAATAGGGGTGTTCATGGAAAACCAAACCGACTGTAAAAAAACTGACTTTTTAATTTGATTTGGTTAGATTTTTATTTAAGAAAAACTGACAATTTGTTTGGTTTGGTTTTAAGCAAAAAATAACCAAAAAAATCAATCCAAAAGGACTATAAATACCTCTTCAAAAATTGTATAAACATGTGTATATGTATATTCTTATATATACTTTTTGGTGTACTGCTTTTTGCAATTACTTTGACTTGACTGGTTTCATCTGAAATTTAGCTCTTTCTGTTGGTGCTGAAAAAATTGTCATCTACATGTTTATATATATGCAAGCGTGTGTATAGAAGTACTTTGACATATGGACTAGTTAAGTGTCGATATGCACTTAGTGAAGTGCTATTACTATCTACCTGTATTAGTGTATTTTGTGCTACAGTGTTTCTCATATAACCGATGTCCTGGACAATGTCTTGTTTTTGACAACCGTGGTGTCCTAGCTAGCTTTTGTGCGCCTCTACTGATTCCATGGGTACCTGCTACCTCCCACCAACACAAGTACCACCAACTCTGTCCACACTTGGACATATAGGAAGAAATCACCTAGTGTTTTTGCCTTTGGTGGGATTTGAACCATGGTTCTCAGCCCACTTCATTGGTCACTAGGCCACACCTTTCCCTTGGGTGCAATATAGATGATGTCCTTGACAGCCTTTTCTTATTTTTGAGATGATTTCCTTGACACTGTTATGTCACATTTTTTTTAAAACGACAAAAAACCAAACAAACTAACAAAAACTGAATGGATGAAGTTTCCACAAAGTATGGTTTGATTTGGTTAAGTATTTGAAAAATTGACTTAATTGGTTTGATTTCTTTTAGGTAAAAACCGATCCAAACTGAACCGTCAACACTCCTAGAGGGAGTAATAACTAAAGAGTGAATCTGTGGAAATTGTTTGGTTTACATAAATACAATATCATAAAAAGATCATTTTTTTGATCGTTCATCAATATTTTGGAATTTGACTACTGGAAAGATGACATGAAGATATGACTGTTGGTTATAAGAATCAATTATCTGAACAAATGAGTTCTTTATGAAAGTCATGTTCTAGTTTCAATCCTTGGAGTGAAAACTTACTATAACCTACGCACATTTATCATCAGTGTGGGAAACAAATTTTGTCTTGACAAGTTTGGGATTGGAAATACGAGAGACAGTGTAATTTCATCATCAGTGGGCTATAATATTCTTCCCTGGATCTCATTCAGCCAATTTTGTATATTGTGATCACTCTCATTGAACTTGTTAAGATGATCAATGAACAACCTATGAAACTGAATCCATTCCTACTTTTCTCCTATCACAAAATATTAGTGGGGCCAACACTCAAGTAACCTTTCAAAGCACTTAATGTTTATTGAGTGCTTATGATATCCCAACTCTAGTTGAATACTATGGTCGTTTACATATCTTACCATGAAGAGCCCTTAAATCTCTCATTACAACAGTGCTTTATGTTTGTTGCAGATATAAACCCAGCGAGGAGACATTGGTACAGATTGACCGATTTTGTGTAAGCATCATTGCTGAATGTGATATGAGTCCCAACCGAAAATTGGCTCCATGGTCACGTTCTTTAAGCCAACAAAGTAGTGCATCTACCGCATCAAGTACTGTATCGCCTTTGCCTGTTTCGAGTTATGCATCAGGAGCACTTGTGAAGTCCTTAAATTACGTTCGTTCTCTAGTCACACAATATATCCCAAAGCGATCATTTCAACCAGCGGCTTTTGCTGGAGCAGCTACTGCATCAAGACAAGCACTTCCCACACTGTCATCTTTATTGAGCAAATCCTTCAATTCCCAACTTGGCCCTGCAAATGGTATAGAACTATTGGAGAATAAAGATGTCTCTACTGTTTCGACTTCAGGCTCACCTATAGCTGAAGAAATTAATAGAATGGAAGATCATGAATTCACTGCTTTTGACGTTTTCAAGTGGCGTTGGTGCAGAGATCAACAATCATCACCATCTCCATCCAAAAGGTAGTTAAATTATTCGCTAGTGGTCCTGTAATATCTATTTGCTCTGTAGGGCATTTACTGATTATGGAAACCTCAACTTTCAGTGACCATCTTTTGAATCCGAAAGATGTGAGTGCACATAATTTCCTTGAAGTAGGTGCAGCAGCTCTTCTTGTTGGTGACATGGAAGCTAAAATGAAGGGTGAGCCTTGGAAAATCTTTGGGAGTTCGGAGATGCCTTATCTAGATCAACTTTTGCAGCCTTCACTGCTCACGACCGTGACCAATTCCGCGTCTGCTCGTGCCCACTTAAGAGCAATAACAGCTCTAAAACGTTCTAAACCAGGGCCTCATCAAATATGGTAAATAAATTGGCACTGTTTCTCTACATCTTTTTTCAATTTTCGCATCTTAACATGCTTCTTGAGGTTGGTTTCTACTATGACAGAAAACAATCTCAAATTCTTAATGGAAGTTATAGGAGCTTCACTTTGTCTGGTGAATTTATTTTCACTTGTTTATCTTCGAACAACTTCTTCCACTCATTGAATGTGGAGGTTTTACTTGAGTATAGAAACATGAATTCCGTAGTCTATATTAGAAGTGTTGAAAACCCTTCTTTATCTCAGTGTTGTGCATCTATGAAGAGCTGTAATACAATTTCAAGTCATGCAAAGTAATGAATCTGAACCAGTGAAACTTTAATTTTTGATAGTAATTCTTCTTTCCTTATATATGTGTAAATCAGGGAGGATTCTCCCGTGAGCACTTTCCGTCCCCGTGCAAAGCCGCTTTTTCAGTATCGACACTACAGGTATGTCATGAGGCATTACTTAAAAAATATAGTTTCTTTTAAGATAATTTAAGTGTTTTGTTATCGCTTGAAACACAACTTTTTTCAATGTGAGATAAAAAAATTCTACGCTTTCCTACACTAGGGCTTAGTTTAAGTGGCGAAGGTTGAGGAACTTGTGATTTAGGTCACAGATTTGAGCCCTGTACCATGCAAATTAAGTCGGGTATGTAAGTGGAGAATGATAAAGGGGTGGACCCATTATCCCCTAGTTTGAAGTTATGATTGGTCCTGAGTTGGCAAGGGTGGAGGGGTGGGCCCATTATCCCCGAGTTTCGAAGTCTGCGGCCGTTCCTGGGTTGGCCCCGACAGATTTCTTGGTCATAACAAAAAAAGAAGAAATTCTTTACTTTCAAATTATAGATGTTCTTGAGTTCTCATCTCCAGCCTTAGTTTTCAAATTTTGTGGCCAATCTATCTTATTTCGGTTATACAGCTAGGTTGTTGGAATGTTTTACATTTCCCTCTCCCCTTCCCCTCGGGATGTTGGTCCATGTCCCCCTATCCATGAATTTAAAATATTTTTAGCTAGTAGCTCGCCTCTTTACCTCCTTTACTGATATGATTTGTACTGTAGACCAAAGTGTGAGCATCCCTTTTGAGTTGTTGATGGTCAATTAATAAAGAAAGATGACTTATGCTGTCTTATCTCGTCATATCCATTATTTTTCCGAATTTCACCTTGCTTCTTCCTTGTCTTACACATGCACAACTATAGCTGCGTTACATTGATCCTTTGTTTATCTCGAGACCGGTGTGGAACGAGTCTAACATGGACATGAGTACGTCGTCCTAGTTCTTAAAGTACATTATGAATTAGCAAAAACTATCACCCGGAAAAGCTTATATAATTGGAAAATTGCTGATGTTGAGATCCTCACAAGGGTAGAAGAATTCTAAACTAGGGGATTTAGTCATTGAGATTCTTAAAGTACAGGAGATAAAATTTGACTTAAGGTAGACCGTAGATTATTTTCAGAGGTGATAGATATGATACTGAAAGTTGTTTCTACTAGATTAAATGTTCTCTCTTCAATGACACATTTTATCAGCTTGTTGTAGGTTTCTTTGATATGTGTGTTCATTGAGTTTGCTCTCTTTAATAATATGTTTTTGTTGCTTTCCTTCTAGGTATGCATTTATCATCTCCCACTACCTAATTTCCTCCCTCTTTTGTCTTTCTTGATTCATAATACGTTGATGTTATCAGTGAACAGCAGCCTCTGCGATTGAATCCGATGGAGGTCTATGAGGTTATTGCTGCAGCCTGCTCTGAGACTTCTGCTCCAAATACTTATCCGATGACATTTTCATCTAAACTAAGTAACAACAGTGGAAAGCCGTCAATGGATGTGGCTGTCAGTGTACTTGTCAAACTTGTAATTGACATGTACGTGCTCCTTTCCTTGCATCTAGAACTTTTACATTAAAAAGTAACAGGAATATCGTGAATCTTGTTTATTTTTATATATTATCCCATAATAGGTAACTTGATAGACCTTTAGTAGTGCAATTCGGCAGCACAGTAGAATTAAGTCTGTCCAAAAAGGTTACTTCTCAAACATCATAGTAATGGCATATGCATAAATTCTTCTGCATGCTCAATGTCATAAATGCTTATTTGTTATGGGATGCACTCTTCCAGTTCCTTGATTTTGAAATCTCATTCTTGGATGAGTAGCCAACAGCTCTCCATGATTCAATTCCTTGCCTTTCATGTTCGTGGGCTGTGTGGAACAGGACAAATTATACTCGTACTTGTCTTGTAACAGTAGTCTAATTTCAATTTTAACTTTTTGATTATGCAAGTGCTGTAGATGTCTGTCCTTTTCTTCTACTTACAAGTAATGTTTATTTGACCTAATATGTATCCTTTTTTAGGAATAACTAATATGTTTCTTAATTGGACTAGTGTGGACCTTTTGGGACATGCAGGTTGCAACTGAGTTACGTATAAGATGGTACCATTTGGCGTTAACTGGTGCATTAACATCACATTCCATGAATTATGGGTTTTTAGTATCATTTTGGTAATTGTTCCCAAGGGTAATCTTTGCTATTTGTGGTTTGTAGGTATGTTTTGGACTCCGAGACTGCTGCTCCTCTCGCTCTGTCCATGCTCGAGGTGCTGCCTTGTTCTAGATGGTCACTCTTTTATGTTAGAATGTTCAGGATACTTACTTTTGTGAAAATTAATTGTAGGAAATGATGAATTCTACTCGTCTGGAATCCAAGACTCGGGCCTTTGATTTAATTTTAAATCTTGGAGTTCATGCTCATTTATTGGAGCCTCCAACAACAGATGATACTTCAACAATTGAAGAAGAGTATTGTAAAGAAACTTTTTTGGACAATGAAACTCAACTTTCTTTGGAAGGAAATAAGAAATCAGATTATCTTAAGAAAACTGGGAATTCCTCAGCCATTGATAAGTTTGAGTGTTGGATTTTAGGCATCCTCTATGAGATCCTTCTTCATCTTGTCCAGGTAAATGTGGCTAACAGTCGAGCTTTTTCTCTGTGTGTATTATTTCTTGGTAATCATCTTGTAATGTTTGTTTTTTACTGAGCTTTGATTTTGTCCTGTTAATTTTTTGGTTGGCTTTATATCAAGCACTTCCATAATTGTATTGTTTTGTTGTAGTTTCCGTTATGTTACTATCTGCTAATTTTTGTTATTATCTTTTTTTCCCTTGTACTTCCATTACTTCTTTTCGGGATTGCTTTGGACTTCTTTTCCTTGAGCCAAGGATCTATCGGAAAGACGGAAATGGCCTCTCTATCTCTGAGGTAGGGGTAGGGTCTGCATATGCTCTACCTCCCCAAAACCCATTTTGTGGGTCTACACTGGGTATGTTGTTGCTTTATATCAAGCACTTCAATGTGGAAAGATAGTTCTGGAGGATACAATTTTCCAGACTTAATTTTTGGTTTTTCTGTTTTATCATAATTCATCATGAAATTTGGAAAATTAAAATTTGCATGCATTGGTACATAGCTGGAGTGCTCACAACTCTTTATTGCCTCCCACTCCACATGTTAAAGTATAAGGCTAGAAGTTCTTTGATTATGATGGAATATGATTCAACCTTTATTGTTGAGGAATAATTAGTCAGTTATCGAGTAGGCCATTTGACTTCAGTTGGAAAGTTCTCGATTTTGAGTTGGCGCACTAATTCCTTAGCTTAGTCCTAGACCTGATATTTAGAGTTAGTTTGGGTTTTGTCAGTTGCTTAATTGGTTGCCAAATTATTCCTGAAGGTACAATTTTGTCCTTGATTGTGGCATTATATCAGAAATTATATTCTGACACAGAGACCTGGAAACCTCAGTACATTTTTAGGGACTGTCCTGTGAGAAATATATAAGAAAAATATTATTGAATTGTGTATCTAAATAGTTACATTGAGACCCTATTTATAGATACTACATTGGAATCCTTTTCCAACTAGGATTCCTATTCTTATTCCTATTCCTATTCCTATTCCTATTCCTATTTCTATTCTAAGTAGGAAATACTTATTTCTATTCTAACACTCCCCCTCAAGCTGGTGCATACAAATCATATGTACCTAGCTTGTTACAGATGTAATTAATACGAGGACATGTGAGGGACTTGGTGAAGATTTCTGCAAGCTGATCATTTGACTTCACAAATTTCGTAACAATATCTCCCGAGAGTATCTTTTCTCTGACAAAGTGACAGTCAATCTCAATGTGCTTAGTCCTTTCATGAAACACTGGATTTGATGCGATATGAAGAGCCGCTTGATTATCACACACAAATTCCATCTGATCAACTTTGCCAAATTTTAGTTCTCCCAGCAACTGTTTGATCCAAACTAGCTCACAAGTTGCTGTCGCCATTGCTCGATATTCTGATTCTGCACTAGATTGAGCAACCACATTCTGTTTCTTACTCTTCCACGACACCAAATTACCTCCTACTAAAACACAATATCCGAATGTCGAACGTCTGTCAGAGGGTGATCCTGCCCAATCAGCGTCTGTATATCCAATGATATGCTCATGGCCTTGATCCTCAAAGAGTAGTCCTTTACCGGGAGATGACTTTATATATCGCAGAATACGAACAACTGCTTCCCAATGACTATCACAAGGGGAAGTCATAAACTGACTTACAACACTCACAGGAAAAGAGATGTCAGGTCTAGTCACTGTGAGATAATTCAACTTTCCAACAAGCCGTCTATACCTTTCAGGATTACTAAGTGGCTCCCCCTGTCCTGGAAGGAGTTTAACATTCGGATCCATAGGAGTGTCAATAGGTCTACATCCCATCATTCCTGTCTCCTCAAGAATGTCTACGGCATATTTGCGTTGAGAAATAACAATACTTGATCTAGATTGAGCAACCTCAATGCCTAGAAAATACTTCAATCTGCCAAGGTCTTTAGTTTGGAAGTGCTTAAAGAGATGTTGCTTCAAATCGGTGATACCATCTTGATCATTACCGGTGATAACAATATCATCAACGTAAACAACCAAATAGATACATCGACTTGGCGCAGAATGCCAATAAAACACAGAGTGATCAGCTCCACTACGAGTCATGCCAAACTCCTGAATTACTGTGCTGAACTTCCCAAACCAAGCTCAAGGAGACTGTTTTAGACCATAGAGTGACCTGCGCAATCGACATACAAGGCTACTAGACTCCCCCTGAGCAACAAAACCAGGTGGTTGCTCCATATAGACTTCTTCCTCAAGATCACCATGCAGAAAAGCATTCTTAATGTCCAACTGATGAAGAGGCCAATGGCGAACGACATCCATAGATAGAAAAAGACGAACAGATGCAATTTTAGCCACATGAGTGAAAGTGTCACTATAATCTAGCCCAAATATCTGAGTATACCCTTTGGCAACAAGGCGAGCCTTAAGTCGATCAACCTGACCGTCTGGACCAATTTTGATTGCGTAAACCCAACGACAGCCAACAATAGATTTACCTGCAGGAAGGGAGACAAGCTCCCAAGTACCACTTTTATGTAAAGCAGACATCTAATCAACCATAGCCTGCCTCCATCCAGAATGAGAAAGTGCTTCACCTGTAGTCTTAGGAATGGAAATAGAGGACAAGGACGACACAAATGCATAATGGGGTGATGATAGACGATGATAACTTAAGAAGGTATAATGTGGGTTAGTATTTCGAGTGGATCGTATACCTTTTTGAAGTGCAAGCGGTTGGCTAGGAGGAGGCAAGTCCACAGTAGGAGCAGGGTCCGGCGCATGACATGAATCATCTGGGACTGGGGTTGGACGTGGACGGCGATGATAAGTTAGTAGTGGTGGCACTACAACTGGAGATGTAGAAGTAACCGTAGATTCCTCAAAGGTTGGCACAGGTAAAACCTGAGGTATGGGCAAGACCATAGATACATCAGGATGATCAGAAGATGTATAGTAAGGCTGAGACTCAAAAAATGTAACATCAGCGGACATAAGGTATCAATGAAGATCATGTGAATAACAACGATACCCTTTTTGGACTCGAGAGTAACCAAGAAAGACACATTTGAGGGCACGAGGAGCTAATTTACCTTTTCCTGGGGCTAAGTTATGAACAAAGCATGTGCTCCCAAAGACACGAGGAGGGATAGGATAGAGATGTGACTGAGGAAACAGTATGGAATGTGGAACCTGATTCTGAATAGAAGAAGAGGGCATTCTATTTATCAAATAACAAGATGTAAGAACTGCATCTCCCCAAAAACGCAGTGGAACATTGGATTCAAGGAGAAGAGTACAAGCGGTCTCAATAAGATGCCGATTTTTTCTTTCAGCTACACCGTTTTGTTGAGGGGTGTATGGACAAGTAGTCTGGTGAATAATACCTTGGTGAGTCATAAACTCCTGAAATTGGGAGGATAAGTATTCTAAGGCATTATCACTACGAAAAGTACGAATAGAAACACCAAACTGATTTTGTATTTCAGCAAAGAAACTTTTGAAAATCGAAAATAACTCAGAACGATCTTTCATTAAGAAAACCCAAGTACATTTTGAATAATCATCAATGAAACTAACAAAATAATGAAATCCTAAGGTGGAACTGACTCTACTAGGACCCCAAATATCAGAATGAACTAATGAAAAAATAGACTCTGAACGACTCTCAGTACTACGAGAAAACGTAGCACGAGTGTGTTTCCCAAGTTGACACGACTCACAATCTAATGTGGATAAACTAGACAAACTAGGCACCATCTTTTGCAGTTTGGATAGACTCGGATGTCCCAAACGTTTGTGAATTAGATCTGGGGAATCTGTAACGGAGCATGCTGCTAAGGAATTTGAAGAGGTAGGATAGTAAAGGCCTTGTGATTCATGTCCTGTTCCAATCATCTGTCCCGTACTGCGGTCTTGCATGAGAAAAAAATCATCGAAAAAAGTTATGCTACAATGTAGGGCTTTCGTCAAACGACTAACAAATGCTAGATTAAAAGGAGAACCAGGGACATAAAGAACAGAGTCTAGGGTGACAGAAGATAGGGGTTTAGCTTTTCCAACCCCTTTTGGTTTTGTTTGGATCCCATTGGTTAAAGTAATAGATGGAAGAGATTGTGAATAAACAATATCGAATAAAAGTGATTTATTACCAGAGATATGATCAGAAGCCCCAGAGTCCATGACCCATGTTCCAAGAGTACTAGATTGCGACACACAAGCAAAAGAATTACCCGCAACAGAGACATCAGGTTGTGCAACCGAAACTACTTGTGGAGACGTTTGCTTATTTGCACGATACTGAAGGAACTCATCATACTCTGTCTGAGCAATATGAGCATTATTGGATGGTTGATTAGGTTGAGCATCATATGCTACTGGTGGAGATGTCTGTTTACTTGCGCGATTTCGAAGGAACTCATTATATTCCTTTAGAACAATAGGATCATAACTGGGTGGTGGACCATGCAAAATATAACATATATCACGAGTGTGTCCAGGTTTATGACAATGACTACACTTGGATCGAGGTTTCCTAAAACGCCCTCCCCCTCGCCGATTCTCCATAGATTGATATGTACGCTTTTCAAGGGTTTGAGATGCGAGAATAGATGAGTCAACAGTGGGTGATGAAACTACCTTGTGACTGGGAGGTGCCGCAAAACGAAGGAGACGAGAGAATAATTCATCGATTGTAGGAACTGTAGGGCTAGCTAAAATCTGATCACGTACAGAAGCATGATCAGGAGGAAGTCCAGCAAGAGTAAGAACTAGAAACAATGTTTGTCTGTGTTCTTGTTGTTTTTCCACATTCGTAGTAACTGGCATCAATGTGTCAAATTCCTCCATGACTGCCTGTACCTGTCCCAAGTAAGTAGACATATCGGATTCTTGTTTCTTTAAGTTGGTCAATCGAGATGTCACATCATAGAATCGAGATATGTCATTAGTGTATAAAGCACGAGCCTTTTCCCAAACTGTATAACACGTCTGGAATGGGCGAAACAAGGGCATCAACTTGGAATCAATAGAACGCCATAGGAGACTACATAATTGAGCATCTACTTTCTCCCATTGTGCTTTGGCTTTTGCATCTTCCTCACTAGTCTTTGCCTTTACATCTACCACATAAGCCTTGTTCGTTAAGTGATCTTGGATACCTTGACCCTTGCACCACAGCTCAACCGAGGAAGCCCAAGATAAATAGTTTGAACTTCCCAATAAAAGTTCTGAAGTGATTATAGGGCTAGAACTTCCAATCCCCATATTTTTAGAACCAAAAACATCACACCCAAAAGACATTATGCTAAATTTGTCTTGGAAACAATGAAAAAACTTGATTATTGAGATCTGATTGTCGGAAAATTCAAATCTCGAAGAAAAGTCGCCGGAAACTGTCTGGAAATAGCCGGAACCCTAATTCCGGCGATCGGATCTGGTCAAAAACAGTATGGGCCTGGTCGGAATGGCTGGACGACCCCAACTGTCAAAAATATTCACAAAAAATATGATCAGAAAAGCCCCACGCGCTGGCGCGTGAGCCAAAACTCGCCGGAAACTACCACCTCCGATCGGCGCGTGAGAGCGCGTGGGGTGATTTTTTCCGGTGGTTTTGGCTGGGGTTTGGTCGCGGGGGCTTTCCGAGCCTCGTGGTGGGGTTGGTTTTCGCACAACACCCATAGAAAGAAAAAAGAATAACAAAATCAGACCCAACAGTCACCGGAAATTGACATAGACATACGGTGACTTGTTTGTTCTCACCAATGCTCTGATACCATGTGAGAAATATATAAGAAAAATATTATTGAATTGTGTATCTAAATAGTTACATTGAGCCCTATTTATAGACACTACATTAGAATCCTTTTCCAACTAGGATTCCTATTCTTATTCCTATTCCTATTCCTATTCCTATTCCTATTTCTATTCTAAGTAGGAAATACTTATTTCTATTCTAAAATGGTATCACTCACCTGATGTTGCAAGGTCCATTTGAGCCACATGAAATTTTGGCAAGCATCAAAGCATGTGCAAGGGACAAGGCCTCTGGGCCTGATGGGTTCTCAATGACATTTTTCACACTGCTGGGAGGTAGTCAATAGAGAAGTCATTGATGTTCAAAATTGTTACCATGGATGCTATTTTAATAGTCAACAAATGGCCTTTATCAGTGGCAGGTAAACAATGATGCTATTTTAATAGCTAATGAATGTGTGTATACCAGACTGAATTGTGCGAAACAGGGATCCTGTGCAAATTGGACATTGAGAAGGCCTATGACCATGTTAACTGGGATTTCTTATGTGGAATATTTCAAAGGATGGGATTTTGAGACAGATGGATCAAATTTTGTATCGTTACAGTCGATTTTTAGTATTGGTTAATGAATAACCTTGTGGTTTCGTTTCCTCTCAGAGAGGACTGAGGCAAGAGGACCCCCTATTACCATTCCTTTTTATTCTAGCCATATAGGGACTGAATTTTATAGTTAAACAAGCAAAGGCGAATAATTGGACCAGTGGTTTCAAGATCAATAACAAGATTGGCAATTGTTTAGAGATTTCTCATCTTCAGTATGTAGATGATACACTCGTTTTTTGTGAAGCTGTCAAGAATCAACTGAGAATGTTAGAAGTAATTTTCATTCTTTTTGAAGTTGTCTCTGGCTTATGCATTAATTGGAACAGAACTTTTATTTAGCCCGTTAATGAAGTTAATGATACACCTGAGATCCAATCCTTGGCAGAGATTCTGGGAGGAAGAATAGGTGAGCTGGACACTGTTTACTTGGGCATGCCATTGGGTGCTAGATGAAAATCTTTAGGCATTTGGAGTGGAGTCCCGGAAATGTTTGAGAAAAGTCTTACAAGCTGGAAAAGCCAATACCTTTCACTAGGTGGAATATTAGTTCTGATTAACAGTGTGTTGGATGCTATATGCACTTATATGATGTCTTTGTTCCCAGCTCCTACTAGTGTGCAAGGTTAGCTGCTATGAGAAGAATATTTTGTGGCAAGACATTAGTAAGAAGAAAAAAGTACATCTGGTTTAATGCAAGAATGTAACAATCAAGGAGCAGGGTAGAATGGAAATCAGAAATCTCCAGTTTCAAAACCATAGCCTTATGATGAAGTGGTTGTGGAGGCTAGCTGCTGATGAGAAATTACTGTGGATTGAAGTAAATAAAACTGAGGATGGGCTAGAGGATAGATGGAGTAACAATCGAGTGAATACACCTCCTTATGTGGTCTGTGTGTGGAGAGCTATCAGGAACTTATGGCCATCAGTTGTGAGAAAATCCTCTCTTAAGGTGGGAAATGGCATGAAGATGTCTTCTTTCTAGAAAGACATTTGGCTAACATGAACCATTGCAGCAGACATATCCAGATCTCTTTATTCTATGATAGGAAAAAGAGATATCATTGGGAGAAGCTTGGTCATTACAGGGGTGGAACTTGAGCTTCAAAAGACAACTTAATGATAAGGAGGTGAGCAGGGTGGCAGACTTCTACAATACCTTAGCACAATTCAAAGGGACGTCTGAAGCTGAGGACAACATGTGGGGGCAAGGTGATAGGCATGGCAAAGTTCTACTTCAAGACAACTTATAGTGAACTTAATACAATTAACAATCAGGTGGGTTGTTAGCCCTGGAAAATGATATGGAAAGTTAGAATTCCATACAAAGTAGCATGTTTTTCTGGTTGCCGGCAAATGAGGCAGCTCTGACTCAACACAACCTAGCTAGGAGGGGCCTTCAGCTTTGTTTAATATGTTACTTGTGTGGGGAGCATGCTGAAACAACTAATCATCTTTTTCTCCCTTGTCTGTGGTTAAGCCAATTGTGGAAAATCTTCATCAATTAGAAGGGCAGCAGTTAGGCAATGGAAGGGTAGTTGATTTATTTGTCACTTGGGCTGCCCCTCTTCTCCTCACTCTCCTTTCCCTAATATGGACCTTAGGAGTATAGAAGGGAATCTGTCTAGTCAAAAAGAGAGATGGAAAATTGTCCCAACTTGCATTTGGTGGATGGACAAAGTGGAAAGAAAAGACCAGAGATGCTTTGAAGAAAAGGAAGTTCTATACCAAGGATGAAAATGAACTGTCTAGTTTTGTATTATTTTTGGTGTAAATAGGAACTTTCGGTGGATTATGAGTCTATTTTTGATGTCTTAGATTACATATAGAATCTGAGTCTGTTGCATCTTTCCTTTTTGGATCACTTGTAAATTTTGAGGTGGTTTCACAACTTGTGCAGTATACTTCTACAATTATATATGAAAACGTACCTCGTTTTAAAAATAAAAAAATTTATACTTGACATTGAATTGCTGCAGTTTGATAAGAATCAGCCACTGTTTTGTACAGCGAAAGAGGACAAAAGGCGATAAGGGTTTGCCTCGCCACAAGGCGAGGCGAGCGGTTTTGAAGTGCGGCGCCAATTTATACCAAAAAATTAAAATATTTAATTGCATAGATAAATAATCAAAATTTCCATAGCAATAATATATTAGCAAATACTTTAATTCAAAAATTGAAAATAGATAGTACATACTAAAAGTCTAGAACTTGAATGAGAAAAAAAGAAGAGCAAAAGTCAAAACAGAGAGAAAAAAACAGTATTAGAAGGAAACAGAGGAAGAAGAAATTAGAAGAAGAAAAGAAGAAATATGTATTGGTTGGACTTTGGAGTTGCCGGAAAAGTCTCGCTAGTCGCCGGAGAAGTCTAGTCGAGTCGACTGGTTGGAGTCAGAGTCGTAGTCTAAGAGTGCAACTGTGCAAATTTGGAAAGAATCCTAAAATTACCTTTTAACTTTTTAAACCCTAAATTGGTTACCTTTTTTAAGAAAATACAAAAGGTGACACCTTTCTCGCCTCTTGCCTTTATCACCATGCCATCACCTTTTGAAGATCGCTTCGCCACAAAGCTAATAAGCGATGAAGGGTCGCCTTACCTCACCTCTCGCCATTGGTGATGAGGCAATCACCTTTCACAATACTCAACCGCCTCAGGGACCCAAGAACATAATAATGAAAATCAAGGTTTGAAAGAAATGTCCGAAAGCTTAAAAAAGAATAAAATAGACAATTTTATTTTTTTGAAATTAAGAATTAATTGAATTCAAGAAAGTATTTCTTCAATTCAAGAACAAATCAAGAACTTCAAGATAAGTCTAATTTTCGAAATTGACTCCTAATAAAACAATTAACCTAAACTAATCACATTTTTAGTAGAAAATTAACACATAATACATTATGGATTCTGATTCTGACAGAATAACGAAGAAGAATCATAAGCCTAAACCTATGAATAAAGTAATCTAAGATTTTGAAGAATTTAAACTTATCTCCTAAAAGTGTAGACTTGAATGTTGAAGAAATCCAAGGTAGCCGTATACTCACAAGAGCAAAAGAGAAAGTTATCCAATATTATTCATCATGAAAAATCTGTCTAATGCAAAACAATGCACTGCTATTTATAGCCGAAATTGGTTAGAACAACTAAGCAATAATGAAATATGAAATAACTAGCTAATTAAAGAAATACTAGGATAACATTCCTAGCTACCTTGGAAAGCATTAAAAGATAGTTGTAACTATTTAGGAAAATATTCCATAACAAACTAGGAAACGAATTAGGAAACTTTTGACTTTTCTCTCTAAGTTTGGGCGCCAAGTAGGAGGCGTTCCTTAGCTGATTTAGGCTCCCATCTTCATGCTTATTGGGAAGCAAGTCATCCCATCTTAAGGGCTAAAAACGTGGCTCAATGTAAGTTTTCTTGGTGTGCTAGTTTTACACATTTTAGCTGCCTAAATTTGTCCAGAAGTGGACAAATTTGACTCATATTAAGAAGTAGAATCATGGGCTCATAAACGCCTGAACCACTTAGGTAGATGAACTGTGTCTTCTGTGCTCAGATTTCAGGTGCTGGTTCTTAGGCTAATTTGTTGCTTAAATTTTATAACAAAGTTCATTAGTGTCATCTTTGCAGACCCTTTGATGGTTGAAAGTAATGGTCCCTTGATCCAGCATTGTCTCCTGCTTCTCACTTATTCTCATACTTTTAACTCACATATATTTACTTAAATAGCATTGTACGATGATGATGACTCAAGTGCTATTCTCATTCTAAGTGTATTCACAATGTGATGAACAGACAGAAGAAAAGGAAGAATCCATCTGGGCTTCTGCTCTCAGCTGTTTACTATATTTTGTCTGTGATAGAGGCAGAATAAGGAGGAGCAGACTTAAAGGTCTTGACATAAGGGTGAGTCTATACCTTGGCTTGTTATTATTGACACATCTTATTCACTTTATTTTTCATGGAGAATATTTCAACTACTTGGTTTTATATAAGTATAGTAAAGGGAACAATGTAATTGGACTTCCATAAAATTCCGGAAAGTAGAGAAATGTGTTTGTAGTGGGGGACCTAACTTCTTGATTTGGCAGTTCCAACTAAACATATAAAAAGGAAATAGATATCTGATATGACTGCTAAATGAAGTTTATCAATTTCATTTATTATTTATCAATGAACATTATGAGGGACAGACACATTATCCACCTAGTTTCATATCTGGTAGCAATGTATTTCTTGGTTATCCAAAAAAAAAAAAAGAAAGGAAAAGAATATTGGTAAATGAAGTAGATTTTTGAAAAAGAAAGTAATTACTCCCTGCATTTCAATTTAACTGGCATAGTTTGACTTGGAGTGGAGTTTGAAGAAATAAAGGCTTTTGAATTTGTGGTATTAACTAGGCCATGAAATTTCTGCACGCCTGCCATTGAAGTTAAAATTAAATTGTTCTAAATACAAAGAGGTGCCATTCTGTTTGAAACGGACTAATAAGGAAATAGTGCCACATAAAATGAATGGAGGAAGTATTAGACAAATAAAAGTATTGAGAATGGAATTTATACAAATAAAGATATTATTCGGTGGTACTGGTAAACTGAAGAGCTTATGAGTACATGAAAATGAAGGATAAGTTGGATGCATTTTATTTTATTGTATTTTGTCCTTAATGACCTTAGGTTCTGCCCTACTTGTTTCAATTTGTCTCTTAATCTTCTTGAAAAATTGTAAATATGAGAGTCAACACCCAGTGTTATAATTTGTTATCCCTAAATGAATGTCCATATGACCAATGAAGAGATGGTTGTGCATCTAATATTAGTCTTTCTCACATGTATAGCACTTCTGTTTCTATGTTAATGTTAATCTCAAAAGTGCTTGATGTTTGTTTCAACTTTTCTCTTAATACTCTTGCAGGTTGTTCAGGTACTTATATGCGTTAGCAGGATGAATTCTTGGGCTGAAATAGTTCACAGCAAGCTTATTGGCATGCTAACAAACATGTTTTATGAGATTCCGGAAATATCTAATAAAGCTCTTTTAGCTACCCCTGAATTTCTTATTCAGCAGGTTGATCTGACGGGAGGAATTGAATTCATATTTGTAGAGGTATTGCCCTATTCCTGGTTATAATTCATATAAGTTGTCTGAGAGATTGACATCCTTAAAAACACCCGTTTACTTGACTAACTGAACTTAAATACACCACGATCTTGCAACATGAGTGAAATACACCCCCTAGATTCTCATCAAATTTATGGGTGTTTTCACACTTCTCTCGGCTTTTTATTAAGAGCCTCATACTCCTACAAGAGTTGGAGACCACTTTTTTTGGACAAAAGTACTGTTGTATTCCTCAACATTAAGGGATGCTGGTCACCTTCAAAAACTTTTTACAAGATGATAAAATAGAGTCTAGATTTACAAAGCTCCAAAGAAATCGACAAATTCATCCATTTCCTCTGTATAGTTCTCCTTGCACCAAAAAAATAATGTGACTAGACAACTCCATTTTACAACATGAATGAACTTAACTTTGTCTTCAAAACATCTCCCATTTCTTTCTTCCCACACTGACCACCAAATGCAGGAAGGTATCGTCCGCCACCACTTCTTCTGGCTTTTGCTGCCACCATGAATGAACTTAACTTTGTCTTCAAAACATCTCCCATTTCTTTCTTCCCACACTGACCACCAAATGCAGGAAGGTATCATCCGCCACCACTTTTTCTAGCTTTTGCTGCCACCTCTTCTGATCCAACAACTCAACAGGTCAGCAGTGTGCTCAGGCATTGTCCACTCTATTTTGGTGAGAGTAAAGAATAGGTGCCATAGTTGAGCAGTAAATTTGCAATGCAGGAACAAATGGTTATTTGTTTTCCCAATTTCATTGCACAAAAATCATCTAGGCACAAATATCCTTCCCTTTTTTTTGGAGAACTTCTTGAGTGAGACAAGCCCTTCTGACCACCAACTAAGTGAAACATTTGATTTTAGTAGGGGCCTTAATCTTCCATAAGGACTTACAGAGCTTTGAGACTTCCCCATGTGTTGAGCAGCTGTTTTCCTTCTTGTAAAGTCTGTTCACCGAGAGGATGCCATCTTCTGTGTATTTCCATCTCAAAGAATCTGGATCAGAAGTTGTGCCAGTGAAGACCCCCTATTACATTCAGCATGCTTGTCACCCTCTCCACTTCCCGGTCGTTAAGGTGTCTTCTAAATGCTAGGTTCCAACCTTGGGGAGACCAACATTCCCCCACTGTAGCTTCAGGATTGTAGCTTAATAGCATTAAATCAGGGAAGGATTCCTGCAGAGTGGATTGGCCTATCCAGAGATCTTTCCAGAAGAGAGTTCTGAGCCCATTTCCAACTCTGATTCTGGTATTTCCTTGCATTTTTGTCCATGTTGATCTGATAGCTCTCCACACACTAACACCATAAGTACTGTTGACCTCATTGGTCATTGACTTTCTTGACCATACTTGTGAGAGATGGCCTGTTTCCAGAGTGAAGCTTCTTCCTCACTAAACCTCCATAACCACTTCATGAGAAGGCCCTGATTATGTAGTTTTAGGTTTCTGATGGCTAGTCCTTACTGGTTTTTGCTCAATTGAGTTTCTTCCCACTTCACTAAACTGTATCCCCCACCCTTCTTGTTTCCTTTCCATAGAAAATTCCTTCTGAGCCTGTTTAATTTCTTAGATACACCGGAAGGGATAGGAAACAATGACATCACGTAGGTGGGAAGGAAGTCTAAGACAGTTTATAAGAGTGACTCTTCCTCCAAGTAATATGTACTGAGCTTTCCATTGAGATAATTTTTTCTGTCTTCTCTATGATGTTATCCCAAATATCTAGATCACCATGTTTGTTACCAAGGGGCATGCCAAGGTAAACAGTTGGGAGTTTGTCCACCCCACAACCTAAGATGCCAGCCAGAGTCTGAATGTGGTTTTCCTCTTTGATGGGAAATAAATTGCTTTTACTCCAGTTTACCTTCAAGCCAGGTATAGCTTAAAAACAGTCAACATCACTCTGATATGCCAGACAGACCTGCTCTTCTGGTTCACAAAAAATTATAGTGTCATCTGCATTGTCTTCCAAATCACCCATACCATGGCTATTAAGCTTGAAACGCCTTATCCAATTCTTCTGTAGAGCTGTTCTAACCATACTGCTGAGTCCTTCCATGGCTAGGTTAAAGAGGAAAGGGGAGAGGGGGTCTCCTTGTCTAAGACCCCTTTCGGAGGGAAAAAATCCAACAGGTTCTCCATTTACCAAAATGGAGAACCTAACAGTTTTAATGCAGAAACTTATCCACTTTAGCCATCTATTTCCAAAACCTAACATCTCCTCTGGTTCTTGTGTCTACACATTCGTTTGCTATCAGTGCTGCATCCATTATTTGTCTTTCCTTGATGAATGCCATTTGATGTTTGTTGACCGAATTCCCTATCACCTTTTTCATTCTCTCAGATAAGGCTTTGGCCAAGCTGCTCCTGCTTTCTTCGGAATGAGGGCTACATAAGTGGCATTCAGACTTCTTTTGAAAACTTGGTGGTCATAAAAATACTGCATGGTTCCCATAATATCACCCTTGATCAACTCCCAAAAGGTTAGGTAGAAGTTAATTGGGAAACCAAGGGGCCTTATCAATAGCACATGACTTAATACTCTCTAAGATTTCCTCTTCTTCAAAATTCCTTTGCAGCCATGTCTGATCTTCTGTGGAGATGATTGGTGCATCTTGGAGATTGAAATCAGGTCTCCATAGAGCTGTCAAAATGGGCTGACCCAACCCAATCCAACCCAACCCTAATGGGCTAGAGAGTTAAACGGGTTGGGATGGGCTGGCCTTTTTAATTAAAGGGCCTATAAAATAGCAGCCCAACCCAGCCCTAAGCGGGCCACGGGTTGGCCCTTCAACCTAAAAATGAACAATAGTACTCTCTTAGAAAGTGTATCTAAAAGTATCGAACGTTGACGTCTATGAAGACGACATCAATACATACAAATTTTCATTTATGAATCACACACTTCGATGAATACTTACAAAAATACATTTATGAATCACACACATCGGTGAATACTTACAAAAATACATAATAGTCAACATAAGATTTAGCGGAAAAATGTTGATTATTCCACCATTCCTCCCACAAAAAACTAGCTAGTTTAAAAGACTTGATTTTTATTTTTAAAAATATTTATTGATAAAAACTTTACAAATAAAAGACTACTAAAAATATATATAAGAAATATTTTTAAATATTCATAGCCCACGGGCTGGCCTCTGAGGCTTGCGGGTTGGGCCTACGAGGCTAGCGGGCCAAATGAGGCTGGGCTAAAAAGCCTCGTTCGTAAATGGGCCAAAAAATTTAAGCCCAACCCCACTTAATTCAAGGGTTGGGTTGGGCCGACCTAGCGGGCCAAGCCCATTTTGACGGCTCTAGGTCTCCAGTGCTCAGTCTCTTTGTACATGTTCTGGTAGAAAGTTTGAGCAGCATCCTTGATGACTTCTGAATCACTGATAGTGAGACCCCCTACTTGTAAGGATTCTATGGAGTTGTATCTCTTGTGGGCGTTGGCCATTCTATGAACAAAATTGGTATTTTTATCACCTTAGCCATTTAACTCTTGATCTTTGTGTCCAAGCTATCTCCTCTCTCTTCGCAACCTCCTCGAACTCCATAGGTAGATGTGATTTTTGCAAAAGCTCATCATCAGATAGGGCCCTTTAGTCTTGAAGAGTTTCCCAGGAGCTGATCTGTAAAAGGATCCCCTCTTTCTTTTTCTTCCAGTTCAATCTGTGGCTTTTGCTCCATTGTGTTAGCTCTTTTTTAATGAGCTTGAGCTTGTTTGCCAAATTGTAAGATGGTCTTCCTGTATTTGGAAAAGAGTTCCACCACTCCTTCACCCTTTCTCTGAATCCCTCAACTTCTAGCCACCAATTTTTGAATTTGAAATAGGATTTTTTGAACTCCCAGTCACCACAAGATGGTAGAATTGGGTTGTGATCAGAACCCAGTCTTGGGAGCATTGTTTGCTTAAACTGAGAGAATCGGTCTTCCCATTCAGGAGAGTAAAGTAATCTATCAATTCTGGATGCACTATTCTGGCTTTCCCCTCTTCTCCAAGTGTAAGACCCTCCAGATAAAGGAGGGACTATCAATTCTAAGTCGTTGATGCAATCAGAAAATTCAGCCATCTAGGGTGTATATAAGTTTAGTTAGTCGAGTAGAGGGGTGTTTTTAAGGCTGTCAATACTTTGGAGACGAAACTAATAATTTGCGTCAAGTTTAGGGGTGTTTTCAATACTTCTTTCTTTTGGTTTGAACACACGTGTTGGGATAAGTTATGCTAGGATAAGTTATTCTGGAATTAGTTATTCTGAGATTATTTCTTATATTGATTGTTTGGTTTGTCATATTCAAAATAATATGCATTGCATAATTTCTAAGAATAAGTTGTTTGTTTAAAAATAAACACCCTCCACCTTATTTTACTTTTTTATATTATCCTTGCAAGCTTTAGTTATTCATTCTTAAAAATAAATTTCCATCTTATTTTAGCTTAAGTATTTTTATGTGTGCATTCCCATATGATTGTGTGGTGTGTTTTTAAAAAATAAAACTTTCATCTTATTTTGCTTAAAATAAAATTTCCATCTTATTTTAGCTTAAAAATAAAACTTCCATCTTATTTAGCTTAAAAAGAAAAATTCCATCTTACCCTTCGGGGTTGCCCAGTGGTTTGGGCTTGGGACTTCCATGTTGGAGGTCTCAAGTTCAAAACCCCTTGCCAGTGAAAGCAAGGGGTTTGCCTTCTGGGTCGAGCTTGTCGCACCGGGCTTGCCTAGTGCGGGTTACCTCTCCTATGTGGTTTGCGAGCTATTGCATAGGAGCAGGGGTTTTACCCTGTGCGCACCCAAAGGGTAGTGGCTGCCGGTTTCCCTTGTCATCAAAAAAATAAATAAAAATCCATCTTATTTAGCTTAAAAATAAAACTTCCATTTTAAGTTTGTTTAAGTAAAAGATGTTTAATGTTTATGTCACTTCATATAAGTACATATTGCTCCTATATTGTAAAATATTAAATTTATGTTCATTTTAGTTGATATATAAAATACAAATTTTCAAGTGACTAAAAACTATTTAATTAAAAGTATGTAATTCAGCAATGGAGTCAACATTTTAAGAGAAATCAAAATATAAATACACATAAGAATTAGTCAAATAAATTCAACATGTAATATATACATAAATAAAAATTATATTTATATATTGTATTTTTTTAATAGAGAAATATATTATCATTAAAATAACGAGTAGTGAAGATTGTGAATGTTATTATAAATGATATAAAATTATGTGAATATACATGGATGTAAAAGTAATGTATAAAAGAGGGTTTAAGGGGTGTACTTTTGTCATTTACATATTTTACAGGATAAGTCATCCCGGTATTATTATTCAACCCACAAGTAGGGATAACTTATCCCATGTACTAATTATCAATCTAGAGATTAGTTATCCTGGGCTTTGTAACCAAACAAAGAATTAAGGAGTACTAAAAACTTATCCCAAGATTATCTTCCCTTATCCATCACACCAAATGACCCCCAAGTGTATATTGTTTCTGGTACAAGCTAAACTTTGGGTCAAACTATCTGTAGAAGCTTTCTTTGTATCTGAGCAGGAGGATTATCAATGCTTCCGGCGTATGTGCTATTAGTTGTTCTAGAATGTGCAGAATATCTGAAGAGATTTCATGTGATTAGCTGGAATAATCTTAGGGGCTGGGGAGGGGGTGTTTTATTTTTCTAGTTAAAAGTTGAAGCAGGAAAATGATTTTTACACCATGCAGAGTCTGAAACATTCCATTGTTTCATAAGCTGTTAGCAAAAACTATTCTGGTCTACTTGCAATCTCATTTGTGATTACTTGTACGTAGCACAAAGAGAAAGGCTTTGCTTAAAAGTAAGTTCTTTCTACCAATGCAGTTAGTGCTTTCAAACTCAAGGGAGGAAAGAAGGAATCTGTACCTGGTGCTTTTTGATTATGCTTTGCATCAAATAAATGAGTCATGCATAGCTAGTGGAACATCAGACTACAGTGATGATGAAGTCCAACCTGTCACTATGCTGCTTATGCTCGCAGATGCACCTGAAGCTTTGCATATATCAGTAAAGCTTGGATTGGAAGGCATCTTGGAGCTTCTCCAACGCCCAATATCTAGTGCATTGTCCAAATATCCAAATTCTGACCGACTTTCAATGGTAATGCTAACTTCATTTCTTGCTTAATTTCATTGGCCATCAGACATAATAGTGTGTCATGTAAAAACATCTAAGAAAGCTTGTCCAATTGTGCTTCTTTGTGATAACTTGTAAAATGATTGATGCTTCTCATTATATGCTGTTTCAATGAACAGTAATTTGGTTGTGCTTCTTGGTGACTAATCAACATAGTTAATAGCCTAAAATTAAAAGGGCCTAAAATACCCTTCTACTATTAGGATTGGTACAAAACTACCATCCGTTGACCTATTGGCCACGAAATACCCTCATTGTCAACCTTTGTGGCCCTTTATTACCCTTATCACAAACGGATCTGTTATTTAGATCAATTAGCCTTCTCATTTAATATGTGACACATTCTGATGTGTTAGGAAAAAAACAATTATCCAAAACTAATTTAACCCAACCCAAACGCGGAAAAATAATTGTAGGTAGTGGAGAACAACCTTGCTTTCTGAGGGTTTAGGCTTGTTGGTATCTGTCGTTGTAGCCGTATTCTTGCAGTTCTTGCTTTGATATCTAACATCATCTGTTTATTGTGTTTCAGTTACTGCACTACTTTTGTTGTTGTTCTTATTCCTTTCTTGTAGGCTTTGCGTTGCTTCTCTTATTAGTTGTTATATTTGTATCTTTATACCTGCATTTACTGCACTTGAGTCGAGGATCTTTAGGAAACAACCTCTTTACCTCCACGGGTAGTGGTTACGCCTGCGTACATTCTATCCTCCCCATACCCCACTCGTGGGATTTCACCGAGTATGTTGTTGTAAATTAGTAGTCCTAGGTTAAAACTACAACAACCATAATGTCATTAAACAAGAAAATTCTTTACATTGCTTCAAACCACAAAATATAAACCACTGCTATTAGATTTCATTAACCCACAAATTTGGGAGAGATTAACGGAAGGACAAGTGGCTGAGCACTGTTAATGGATGCCCCTACTTTTCCTGAAAAACAAAACTAAAGCGCAAGAACTTAAATTTAAATGATATTCTTCCCAACTAACAGAAAGCTTATTAAAAGTTTGCTAGACAATTTCTTTTTGTCCATAATCATCCTTCATTGAAAAGAAAAAATTATATGTTCAGGATCGATGGACTCTAATGGCATTAGGTCGTTTGATGAAATGTAAAGATAATTTTAGGTTTGAAGCACGGTTAATTGTGTTTTTTTTTTGTGCAAAGTAACCACATTTTTGATGTGATGGAATTTCATGACATTTGGTGATTTGAAGGAATCTTATGACATTTGGTGATTTGATAAAACGTAAAGATACTGTGTTTCGAATATAGTGAATTTTCTTGTTTTTATGATATCATGGTTCTTGTATCTTTACCTAGAACTTCTAATTTAGATTGTACAAAATGGCATGTTAAGTTGCTTAAAAATGGATTAGAAAATTCACTACAATTTAACCATGTTGCTTCATAAATGCAAACTTCACAAATTGTTGCATAATTGCAGTTAAGAACTAAATTGGACCGTATATGCCCTTATACCATGCATGTAATCAATATGCCCTCGGTTAAGTTGTGTGAAATAAGCGCATTTTTGGCCCAACAAAGTAACAACGGGGGAGCATAATTGGGCCAAACTATTAAGGGAGGACAAATATGGTGAATATCACACACTTTAGGTGCATTTTTTACCCTTTTCTGTAGCAAAACAGCCATAACAACATTCCATATCTTTTGTTTGAACTTCTTAATGCTCATGCTAAACGGAGCCAATAAAATAGACATAATTTCAAGGCATAAATGAAAAGCTCTTTGTATTGTGAGGCATATCAGAATCTGTCATTTTCCTTGCACCTGTGTGTATTATTTTTTTTTCCTACTTTGCAAAGAAATGAAAGGCTGTTATAACTATTGTCTTCTGTATGAGTTTGTATATACATAGTGCTCCTTGCTTCCATTCACGATAATTGTATAAACTTTTTAAATGAATTATCTCTTCTTTCTTGTGGTAGTCTGACCTTTATTTCATTTGCAGCTCTTGGGGAAAATTGTCGAGAATTTTGAGATGCTTATAAAATCATTTACTCATCTTGATAAGGAATTCGCTCATATGAGGCAGATAACTAAATCATGCAAATCCCTGGAAAGTATTGATGGAGCTTATGGTAACAGTTTTGGCATGCAAGCGAAGCTCTCTTGGGCCACCTTACATTCTCTTCTTCATTCTGAAAGAACTCAGTGTCGTCACAATGGTTATCTATGGTTGGGGGATTTGATCATCACAGAGATTGTCGAGGAAGGGGATGCTAGTATATGGTCAAGCATCAGAAGCTTGCAGGAGAAAATTTCTCGAGCCAGTGTTATTGACTATTCACCTGATTTAGATGTCCCATTATCCATATGGCTCATGTGTGGGCTAATAAAATCGAAAAACAACCTCATTAGATGGGGCTTTTTATATGTTTTGGAGAGGCTTCTTATGCGCTGCAAGTTTTTATTAGATGAAAGTGAAGTCCAACACGCAATTAGTGGTGAAATGGTTGGAGATCTGCATAATAAAAGTCGTCTCGAGAAAGCAAATGCAGTCATTGATATCATGAACAGTGCCTTGTCCCTGATGGCCCAGATAAATGAAACCGACCGCATGAATATATTAAAGGTGATTTCTTCTGTCCCTTTCTGGTTAAAAAAGAGAAGAAAATAAAAGGAGGAGGAAAGAAAGAGGAAAGTAATTCAATCTTGAAATGCTTCAGACACGGTGGTCCTAATAGGATATAAATTGTAGACCTTGAGTAAGATGACAATTGCACCTTTATGCCTTGTTATTTGACCTTTAGAGGTGTATGTGTTTGAATTATATTTGCATCCTGTAATGATTTTTCAGTTTTCTCTGTTGAAGAGAGCAATATGCATACTTCTTTTGAAACAGAGAGAGCAATAACCATACTTATTTAGGAAGGATAAATATTTTGTTCCCATCACTTGAAAATAGAAATTTAAACCTTATTCACAACAGTACTTTGGATAACTATGGTCTATGGACTTCAGTGTCATGATATTACCATTGTAAGTCCCACCTATTTTGTCTGTTGTTTAGGGGTTGCACTGCCCATAGGGTGATCATCTTACATAATGCCAACTTACTTATCAATCAAGATACAAGGGATGGTTAGTGGATACTACTGTTAAAATATTTTACCACAAGTAGTTGTATCTTCCTGCTGCTTTTTACCTGTGTCATTAATAGTCAGTATCAGCGTCTCACTCCAATATTGCTGTTAATCTTTTCAACAGATGTGTGAAATTCTTTTTTCTCAACTGTGCCTAAAAGTCCCCCCTTCAACGGTGACATCTATGGATGATCCTACAATCTGTATCAAAGATGTTAGCTGGAATAAGAAGCTTGGTCCAGGAGAAAGCTTACCTCGACAGGAGAGCTTTGGCTGGGAGGAACACATTGAAGATACTAACCACAAACTCAAAAGAAACAAGGATTCTCCAAAACCAGAAACTGCATCCATGGCGGCGCTGCTTCTCCATGGACAGGCTATTGTTCCCATGCAATTGGTTGCACGTGTTCCTGCTGCTTTATTTTACTGGCCTCTAATCCAACTTGCTGGTGCCGCAACTGATAATATTGCATTAGGCGTTTCTGTTGGCAGCAAAGGAAGAGGAAATGTTCCTGGTTCCACCTCTGATATACGAGCCACTCTTCTCCTGCTTTTAATTGGTAAATGCACAGCAGATCCTGCGGCTTTTAAAGAAGTTGGTGGGGAGGAATTCTTTAGGTGATTACTAGATATGTTTTCTCTCCAATTAAGTATATTTTAGTTAATTTAGAAGTTCATAATCAATTCTGCACATATGGTTCTTTTGCAGAGAGTTGTTGGATGATACAGACTCAAGAGTGGCATATTACTCTTCAATGTTTCTTCTGAAGGCAAGTTTCATGTTGCTTTCCTGATCTTTGGCAATGATGCTCCCACTATAATATTAATTAATCTGAAATTGGCATTTTGCAGAGGATGATGACAGAAGAACCGGAAAATTACCAACGCATGTTGCATAACCTTGTTTCTAGAGCTCAGCAGGTGTGGTCCCCTCTTTTTTGTAACGGTTTTGTTAGAAAATTTATGGGACTGGTGTGACGATAAACAGTTACTATGTGTTGTTTGTTCTCTACAAAAGTTTGTCTGCATGATGATAAATACCAGTTTCTTCTAAGAGTTTGTTTCCAGAGCCTCATCATGGCATATTCTGGTTCTATCATTGGTGGTGAAATACATTCTGTAGTTGCATCCACTGGCAAACTCCAACATTGTCTTGAATTGCTGGTTCTTGATGTCACTTGGACCATGTTATTTCTGGTAGCTGGTATTTCTGTGTTTGCTGTTTGGTTGCTTTCCCCACTAGACATTCTTACAGTGAAGTATCCCTGAAATGCTGAGATGCCTGGGTTAGACACTTGTGTCTGCTCTATGAAACATGACTGTGTCGGCAAGATTGCTGACTTAATGTGTTATGATTCGTAGGGCCATTTCATAAGAAGCAGCAATTTTCAGCTAAATCTGTTAAGCTGTCATATATTGGTATAATAACTAAAAGCAAATGGTAGGTTGCATGGACAGCTAATCTGTTTCTATTGAGATTTAGTTGTCAAAATTGGTATGTTATATTCATTTGCAAAAGTTTTCCTCATGATATTATCATTTCATTATTAGATCACCCCTGGGCAGTGCTGGATCATGGAAAATCCATAGGCTTTATGATTTTACAGATATAGGGTTGGAATTGTCATAACTACTTCCCATTTGGGTTTATGCTGTTCTTTGCAGAGCAACAATGAAAAACTCCTGGAGAATCCTTACCTTCAAATGCGGGGGTTACTTCATCTGTCAAATGAATGACATAAGCTCTACTTTATGCAATCACTATTTGAAGAATCTTGATGTTCACTGCTTCTGACAAACATGGAGCCCAACTGCAGGGAAATGCATTCCATGTTGCGAGCCCAAGGAAGGATATCATCATGAAATGGTTGTAAGTGTGCAGTTCTGTGGGTATTTAACCAAAGAATAGTACTCTCCGAAACATGGATGCCAAGTTGCTGTATGGGGTTGGCTCGGTTGTTTATGCTTCAGCAGCTTCTCTTATGTCATCTCATGGAGTTCCTCTGAAGTGCAATGATGGAACTTTGTTTCCATTAGTTTTATTGGCATTCTTTTCATGGATGTGAGATCTTCCGATGGTATTTTGAACTTGTGGTGTTCATCAGATGATTACGACAAGCCAAATATGTCCAGAATTAGCCAGCACATGGAAACCTGAGGATACAGTTTGACCTTATTGTTGGTGTGTCAGATTGGGTTACTGAGCGATCTTCAGGTATTAAATCTATCTTCTTACGACATCGACTTTTAAGTGTAAATGTCTCACCACAGAAATATTGAGCGACTTCAACACATATACTCTCTTAGTCTTTTGTGAGTTAATTTTTTCAGGAGTTTTGCTTCCTGTGGATAAATGCATTTTTAGCTTGTGAGAAAAGATTATCTTGTTCTTGCTCTATTTATTCACACAGCGCCTGACTATTGCTATTTTTGCTTTTCATTTTCATTTGAAAGCAGGTGCTAGTTCGAACAACTTCAATATCAGAAGAACTTTTGTACAGGATGAATATCCAATTGGCATCCATCTTTTTGCCTTTATTTGGGAATGGTGCTTTATGGAGTTTATAAATTCATCTAGGTCTTCCATGCATCATGGATGACAAATTTTCGTGGATTATAATCTGGATCCGGCATGCATGTAGGAGAATCACAAAGCTTGTCCTGTTTTCAGGTTTACAATGTTTAATGAGATCAAACATGGCTGGGTAAATATTCTTATTCTTTTATTTTATTTATAATAGATTTGTACATGTGTGCAATTTTTTTTTTCCTTTCTGGGTCCTCAAAAGGAAATAATAGATCCTTGGTGGGGAACCATCTTTTTGATAGATGTAAAACATATGTTGACTGAATATCCATTTAACATGTAAAATATTAGACAATGCAAGTCCTTTTATTTGATTTTTCCATCGAACTATAAGTAGGGGAAATTTTTAGTTTGTGCAATTTTCTTGCAATGATTCTTCAGTTTATGCTTCAACTTTGTATAAATGGGTTGTTATTTTATTCAATTTTTGTTGTGAAAAAAAAACATCAAACTGGTTTACTACGTCGATGCTGTTGGAATATTGATATAAACGAAGCAATTTACAGTATCAAAAATCTAATATAGACAATGCAGAGTCGCAGATTTTAATACTTGCAAATATTATAGACAACATATAATCACAAGTTTTAATCAAACATAAAATGTTAGTTATCTTTTGAATTGTGATCGGAACTGCGAATCGAGCCTTCAAGCATGAGCATAAATTGTCCATGCAACCATTTTTTTTTCATGCCTTCTGTTGTTTAAGTTAAGTAAGGGAAAATTTCTTATATGGCAAGCAGATTTAAGTAAATAATGATCTATGGCTATAGTTTATCTAATTATGCTTCATAGTTATAGTATAACTAGTTTTTCGACATGTGCGTTGCACGTGATTATCAATTCAGAAAATTTAAGTGAAGATTTGAATAATAAACTTTGCACAAAATAATATTGCAGATTCTCCTGTGAATGTTCAATGTGGATCATCATATATACCTCTTATTCACACGAAGCTCTTAAGATGGTCAATGAAAAATTTTATTAGTTAAATGCAATAATGCATATATTTATTTCAATTTGATGAGGTTCAATCATGTAATTAGTCGTATCTCACTAATATTACCTTATAGACGATAGTTGTTGTGCATTTTTCGTGTCATCTAACCAGATGTGCTTTGCATGTGTATTCCACTTAATCTGTTTAGATGTCATGTGAACATGTGGAGAACAATTACATTTTATTTTTTAGAACTATTTTTGTATATTGATTTTTCTTTTATAAGTTATAACATAATAGATGATTTTCTTTTTGTTGGCTCTAATATTTGACTTCTCGATTTACTGTGCACATAAATCAAAGATAGTTATCTGACTGTCCATAGTTAACTGAGAAAGATTTCCTTTTACTTTTACCGAAAAAATTAAATATTAAAATTAAAGAATATAATCTATATGTGAAATCATATATATAATCACCTGTTTATCTTACACACAACAAATATATAGTTCATATACTTGTAAACAATTTTCAATTTATTCCACAAGCATGATTTGTCCAAGGAAAAATAACAACACCGTGTCATCACATATATAGGGGTGGTATAATAATATGAAAAATTATTAGTCAAAAGTTAATATAAGGAAAGATGAAAGATAGAAATAATTAATGTACTAACTATGAGAATTCATAATATTATAACTAAAGAGTGTAAAAGAGTGTGAATAACATTTGCAATAACTAAGAGAATGTATAATGTTATAACTAAAGAATTAATGTGCAATAGATGAATTTCTAATAAATTTTATACTTACATAAATAAATAGGACTTTTAATTAATGTTACTATTTTTTATAGGTATTAGATTTTAAATTAGTGTAGAGACAAGACGAAAATGTTTATTCTATATTACTAAAAATAAAATTTATTTGGTTAATGATAAATTTTAAATGATTCACATATTTTCACATTTGTTGTGAGTTTAAAAAAGAATTTGCAAAATTTTAAAATAATATATTGTAAAGTTAGAAGATTTTGTTAACTTGATAATACATTTTTGACATATATAAATACCTACCCAAATATATATATATATATATATATATATATTTTATTTTTTTTTTTCATTAATGAAAATATACTGTCATGCCCCTTGTTCCTCAACATTACGTTTAGCAGGACGACCTCTCACAGCTCTTCGTGGAGGCATGATTATCTGAAAACACGTGCAAGCACGAATTAGAAGGAAACTTTTTAGAGATTAAACTCTAACACACGAAATGAGTATGAAAGAAGTGAGAATATTTCCTAAGTGTCGCAGCCTCCTAATTATAGATGTGACGCGCTTCACACCGATAACTAGGACTCTACGGACACGGCTTCATAGAATCCCTAGGACTCTTGAACTCTAGGCTCTGATACCAAGTTTGTCACGCCCCGAGCCTATACCCCAGACGTGGCTGGCACTCAAGAACCATTGTTGGCCCCAAGCGAACCCTTGGCCTGGCTTACTTACTCAGCGGAAGACTCTATGCATATTTACAATGATCAATAACACTATACTCACTTGAATAATAAAGTACTGAGAATGCTTAAAAAGTCAAACATTCAAATTGGCCAAAATGATAACTCAAGTCTTAACATATGAAATGAAAATGTAAAGACAACTGAACTACTAACTGTCTAACTGTCTATGAAGCCTCTAAAACAAAGAGAGATGTCGGGACAAGACTCTCGATCATCCTAACAATGAAATACTGAAAGCAAAGTAAAAGGGGTCCTTCAGAATGCAAGGAGGCTCACCAACTGACTCTGAGAGCTCAACTGGATCAACGAGGCGCTGGATGCTGATCTTGGTTACCTGCGTCTGCATCATAATAAGATGCAGGCTAACTAACATCAGTACATTGAATGTACGAGTATGCGAGATGGAATGCTAAACATAACTTGAGCTTGAAAAGAATCTGAAAGAAACACTTACCTTGGCTTTACTCAACTCCTGAATAACTTAACTCAATATAAAGCAATAAACATATGCAACATATAGAAAGCTTGTAAAACAGTGGAAAACAACTTAGTTCGTTATAGAAAATGCAATAACAAACTCAACTATACTCAGATAATAAAGTAATATAGTTTCTTGTGGGAGTTTCTCTAACCGACAACCACCAATATGAGCCTAAGTGGTGATACAATGTCTTGCCCACGCTATCAGAACTGTCCTATACTTTGCTGTCATATAGAACGCTTAACTAAGTGGATCTACTAGTCTACGCTAAAAGCATCTTAATGAGTCATCTAAAAAGTATGATCCTTTACTACCCATGATAGCTACATGGTTTATGAAGACTTGAGTTAATATGAACTCGCATCCCCATATCGGTGCTCAATACTACTCCTAAAAATATACTTAGCTCATATGTTTTTAAAACAAACTTCTTTCTTTGGTTTGGGATAATTACTCAAAACTTAGCTTAAAAGCTCTCTTGGAATCGGTGTTCCCTTTCTTGCTCAAATGTGAAAATATTTTTTAACTCTTGGGAATACTTAGTTCCCTGATAACTTTTTGAGAAATGAACTCAACTCTTTACTCTTTGCTTAACTTGAAACTTAAGTCTTAAAACAAAGTTAAAACGTTTGTGAAAGACTTTAGAAAAACTTTATAAACTTCTCTTGACTTGCTTCTTAACTTCTAGACTTGACTTTTAACTTCTCTTGCCTTTGATCCTAAATTTTCTTGAATTGGATTATGGATTCAAGGTTCATGATCTCATATTTATGGATGATTTTATGGATGTATCTTAGAGTGTTGGAATCAACTAGAAAACATAGGTATATTGCTAAGGAACAAGTACGAAAATGTGGAGAAGAAATGGGAAGAACTGGCGTCCCTGGTGCTCTAAGAGGCGCGGGGCGCCAGCCCTTGAAGTTCAGAACCAGACCTGGGGAGCGCTGGCTGGCGTGGCGCCCCAAGGATAAAATTTCAGAGGAACTTTTGGGGTGTGTTGGCTGGCGCGATGCCCCACCCCTTTCTCCAGGTGTTCTACGACTTTTGTTGCTCGTTTTTCAACTCTAAACCCTCTAAACTTCAATGGTTCCTTCCCCAAACACTTAGAATCATTTATACCCTCAATATATTATAGATTCAAACTGAAATCACACTCGAAAACATGAATCAAATCGCAAGAAACTCCAACAACACAACCCACAAGAAATTCAAACGAAACTTTCAACAATGTTCATCAAGAACTCAATTTCTAAACTTTCAAAGACTTAAATTCGCTAACTTGAATCATGGTTGGCGCGTGGGTGAACTAACCCAACACTATGTGATCTCACATACCTTGTAGGGATCACCCCTTGACGAAATCCACATGCTAAACTCGACGATCTTGGCGAATCTTGATTTCTCTTCTCCCTTCTCCTCTTTTCTCTTTTCTCCAAGCCCTAGCGTGAAACTTTAATTTTTCTAAACTTACTAAAATCTGATTTTACCCCAATTAACTCCTAAAAACGAATTAGAATAATTAGGTAAGGAAAAGACTAAATTACCTTTCCAAAATCTGGATTAGACTTTCCTTATTCAAACTGCCCAACTTCCCAAGGGCATAACTCATTCATACGAACTTAGAATCGCGCAAAATCAGCGGCGTTGGAAAGGTTATTGCAAGAGCTTTCCAACCATATCTGGAAATGCACCTAAATCATCCGGATCTAGGAGTTATGGCCTCTTGAAGTTGAACAAAAACTCAACTAACATACTTCACAATTTTCCAGGCTTTCATATACTTTCCAAAAATGATTCTTTCCCCAACTTTTAAATCTTTCCTAGTTATTTCAATCTGTGAGATTATACAATATCTCCCCCTTGGAAACATTTGTTCTCGAATGAGATTACTCTTACTAGGCTAAGGGTGTAATATCAGTCATACATTTCAAACACCCAACAAGCAAAGAAAACACAACATGCCAATTTATAAATAAAATACCAAGAAAATGATTAGTACCTTTATTGGGAACTTCTCTGGATTCGAAGAGATGCATATATCTCTTCTTCATATCCTCCTCAGCTTCCCAAGTAGCTTCCTCAACAAATTGGTTTCTCCAAAGGGCTTTGACTGATGCTACTTCCTTAGTCCTCAACTTGCGAACTTGGCGATCTAGAATCTGAACATGAATCTCCTCATAAGATAAGATATCCTTGATCCCAATATCTTCAGTTGGTATGATCAATGAAGGATCGCCCATGCACATCTTTAACATGGAGACGTGAAATACCGGATGAACCACTGCTAACTCTTGTGGTAGCTCCAACTCATAAGCTACTTTCCCAATCCTCTTGGCTATTCGATAAGGTCCAATATACCGGGGACTAAGCTTCCCCTTCTTACCAAATCTAATAACACCCTTCATGGGTGAAACCTTTAAATACACCCAATCATCAACTTCAAACTCTAACTCTCTTCTCCTAACATCAGTGTAGGATTTCTAATGACTCTGCGCCATCTTTAACCTCTCTTGAATCACCTTCACCTTCTCCATGGCTTGATGAACTATATATGGTCCTATCAATCAAGCTTCACCAACTTCAAACCATCCAATAAGAGATCTGCATCTTCTCCCATAAAGAACCTCATAACGAGCCATCTGGATGCTGGAGTGGTAACTATTGTTGTAAGCAAACTCGATGAGAGGTAGGTGATCATCACAATTACCTTTGAAATCAATCACATAAGCCCTCAACATATCCTCCAAGGTCTGAATAGTGCGCTCTGCTTGCCCATCTGTCCGAGGATGAAAGGTAGTACTTAAGTTCACCTTTGAACCCAAGCCTTTTTGGAATGACTTCCAAAACTGTGCAGTAAATTGTGCACCTCTGTCTGAAATAATGGAGACCGGAACCCCATGAAGTCTTACCACCTCTTGAAGATACAATTTAGCATAATCTTCTGCCGAATGGGTAGTCTTTACCGACAAAAAGTGGGCTGATTTTGTCATTCTATCGACAATCACCCAAATAGAATCATGCTGCCTGCGAGACCTTGGTAAACCTGCGATGAGGTCCATATTAATCATCTCCCACTTCCATTCTGGAATTTCTATATTCTGGGCCAAACCACCGGGCCTTTGATGCTCTACTTTAACTTGTTGGCAATTCGAACACTTAGCAACAAATTCTGCAATGCCCTTGTTCATGCTATTCCACCAATACACCTCTCTCAAGTCACGATACATCTTTATGGAACTCGGATGAATGGAATATCTGGAGCTATGAGCTTCCTCCATGATCCTCTCTTGGAGTCCATCCACCATTGGTACACATAATCTACCCTGATATCTCAATACACCATCTCCCCCTTGTTCGAAAGCTAATACTTTTTGCTTATGAACATTTGCCTTTAATTCAAGCAAAACTGGGTCGTGGTCTTGCTTTTCTTTCACTTCTGACACTAATGATGATTCAGCCCCATTTATCACCAATATTCCTCCTTCTGTGGAATCCATTAGTCGGACTCCTAAGCGTGCAAGTCTATGCACATCTTTCGCCAACTCTCTCTTTTCTTCCTTAACATGGGCGGTACTACCCATAGACAACCTGCTTAAGGCATCAACAACAACATTAGCCTTACCTGGGTGATATAGAATACTCATGTCATAATCCTTGAGTAATTCCAACCACCTCCTTTGTCTGAGATTAAGATCTTTCTGAGTGAACACATACTGAAGACTCTTGTGATCAGTGAATACATCAACATGAACACCAGATAAATAATGACGCCATAACTTCAAAGAAAATACTACAACAGCCAACTCTAAGTCATGGGTTGGGTAGTTCTTCTCATGAACTTTCAATTGTCTGGAGGCATACGCTATAACCTTGCCATTCTGCATTAACACACAACCCTAACCAACTCTAGATGCATCACAATACACCACAAAACCTTGCGTACCTTCTGGTAAGGTCAACACTGGGGCAGTAGTCAACCTCCTTTTCAACTTCTAAAAGCTTTTCTCACAAGCTTCAGACCATTGAAATTTCACTATCTTCTGAGTTAACTTGGTCAAAGGGGATGAAATAGAGGAGAACCCCTCTACAAACCTTCTATAGTATCTCGCCAAATCCAAGAAACTCCTAATATCAGTTGGAGATGTGGGTCTAGGCCAATTCTTCACTGCCTCTATCTTTTGGGTATCAACTCTAATTCCATCACCGGAAACTATGTGGCCCAAGGACGCCACAGACTCAAGACAAAATTCACATTTAGAGAACTTAGCATATAACTCCTTATCTTTCAAAGTCTGAAGAACTATTCTGAGATGGCTAGCATGATCTGCTTCATTCCTTGAATAGATTAGTATGTCATCAATGAGACGATAACAAACATATCTAAATAATGTTTGAAAACTCTATCCATAAGGTCCATGAACGCTGCAGGTGAATTAGTTAAACCGAACGACATGACCAGAAACTCATAATGACCGTAACGGGTCCTGAATGCTGTCTTAGGAATATCACATTCCCTTACTTTCAACTGATGGTAGCCACATCTGAGGTCTATTTTTGAAAAGCAAGAAGCACCCTGAAGCTGATCGAAAAGATCATCAATTCTTGGAAGAGGATACTTATTCTTGATGGTAACCTTGTTCAATTGGAGGTAATCTATACACATCCTAAGGGAACCATCTTTATTTCTCACAAATAAGACCGGCGCGCCCCAAGGTGAGATACTTGGTCGAATGAAACCCTTATCTAGCAGATCTTTCAACTGTTCTTTAAGTTCTTTCAACTCTGCAGGTGCCATCCTATATGGCGAAATAGAGATAGGACGAGTATCTAGAAGAATGCCTATTCCGAAGTCTATCTCTCTCTCAGGAGGGACTCCGGGTAGATCATCTGGAAAAACTTCTAGAAACTCTTTTACTATAAGAACTGACTGAATATAAGGTATCTCAACACTAGAGTCATTAACTAGGACTAAGTGATAGACACAACCCTTAGAAACCAACTTTATTTCCTTAAGGTACGAAATGAAATGATACTTAGGCACTGCTGAACTACTTTTCCACTCTAAGACTAGCTCATTAGGAATTTGGAACTTGACAACTCGAGTTCTACAATCAATTGAGGCATAACATGCATGAAGCCAGTCCATACCTAGTATGACATCAAAATCTACCATGGCAAACTCAATTAAATCAGCCATGGTGTTTTTGTGATTGATGGAAATGACACAATCACGATATACTCGCTCAGCTAGAATAGACTCCCCAACAGGTGTAGAAACACAAAAGGGTTCACAGAGTTTCTCAGGAAGAACATCAAACTTATTTGCAATATAAGGGTTTACAAAAGATAAACTTGCTCCTGGGTCTAGCAAAGTATAAACATCAAAAGTAAAGACTTTGATCATACCAGTGACAACATCTGGAGAGTTCTCTTGCTCATGACGACTAGTGATTGCATAGAGGCGGTTTGCTCATCCGCCAGTACCGGAAGTAGCTCCTCTAGGTGCAGCCCTGTCTGGTGGAGCAACTAATGAATATTGGGCTCTATTGCCCTGATTTCCACTACCTTACTTGTTCTTAGGGCAATCTTTCATGGAGTGACCTTCTTGTCCACACTTGAAGCAACCTGATTGGCCATCATAAAACTTACTTGGGTGGGTTCTACCACACCTAGCACATGCAGCAGGAGCCCAGTTACCTCCTTGTGCCACACTACCTTGAGACTGTGCATGTCTAGCTCTGAAGTTATGTGAATTTTGGCCATTACACTCACCTTTGTTTCTGGGTGCAGGTGCACTAGTAGATGATGAAGCAAGTCCCTTTTGCTTTTTCTGAAAGGATGAATGGTTCACATTGCTTTTCTGCTGCCCGGACTCATTCCCTATCATAACTTTCTTATTTCTGAATTCCTCCTTATCCCTCAACTTCTCTTCCTCAACCTGTTGCACATAGACCATCAACCTTGATATGTCCATGTCCCCAATTAACATAGCTGCCATGCCCTCTTTGCTTGATAGATGGGAAAACCCAGCAACAAATAGACTCATTCTACTCCTTATGTCCGCAACCATCTCCGAAGCATAACGAGATAGTTAGGTGAACTTCAACCCATACTCATGAACACTTAAAGAATCTTACTTAAGTGTGAGGAATTCCCGTACCTTAGCCTCTTTTAGTTCTTGGGGAAAGAAAAACCCCAAGAAAGCCTCCTCGAAACATGCCCAACTTGCAGGCGGTGCATCATCAGCTCTACCCCCTTCCACTTGTCAAACCAAGTCCTAGCAACATTCTTCAGTTGATATGCAGCTAGTTCAACTCGCTCAGTATCGGCAACATGCATAACCTCAAATACCTTCTTCAGTTCCTCAACAAAACTCTCTGGATCCTCAGTAGTGCTTGAACCCGTGAAACTTGAAGGATTCATCCTCAAGAACTCTTGAATCCTCAAAGTATCAGTTATTTCCTATCTAACACCTCTTTGTTGTCCAACCTAGTTAGTCACAGCTTGGCTAAACATCCGGATAGCCTCACAAAACTCAACATTGGTAACCTCTCCTTGGGGTTGCACCTCCGGTGCATTGGGTACCCCTTGCTCCTCAACATTACGTTTAGCAGGACGACCTCTGACAGCTCTTTGAGGAGGTATGATTATCTGAAAAAATATGCAAGCACGAATTAGAAGGAAACTTTTTAGAGATTAAACTCTAATGCACGAAATGAGTATGAAAGAAGTGAGAATATTTCCTAAATGTCGCAACATCCTAATTATAGATGGCGCGCTTCACACCGATAACTAGGACTCTACTGACACAACTTTATAGACTCCCTAGGACTCTTGAACTCTAGGCTCTGATACCAAGTTTCTCACGCCCCGAGCCTATACCTCGGAGTGGCTGGCACTCAAGAACCATTGTTGGCCCCAAGCGAACTCTTGGCTTGGCTTACTTACTCAGCGAAAGACTCTATGCATATTTATAATGATCAATAACACTATACTCACTTGAATAATAAAATACTGAGAATGCTTAAAATGTCAAACATTCAAATTGGCCAAAATGGCAATTCAAGTCTTAACATATGAAATGAAAATGTAAAGACAACTAAACTACTAAATGTCTGACTGTCTATGAAGCCTCTAAAACAAAGAGAGATGTCGGGAGAAGACCCTTGATCGTCCTAATAATGAAATACTGAAAGCAAAGTAAAAGGGGTCCTTCGAAATGCAAGGAGGCTCACCAACTGATTCTGAGAGCTCACCTGGATCAACGAGGCGCTGAATGCTGATCCTGGTTACCTGCGTCTGCATCATAATAAGATGCAGGCCAACTGGCATCAATAAATTGAATGTACGAGTATGCGAGTTGGAATGCTAAACATAACTTGAGCTTGAAAAGAATCTGAAAGAAACACTTACCTTGGCTTTACTCAACTCCTGAATAACTTAACTCAATATAAAGCAATAAACATATGCAATATATAGAAAGCTTGTAAAACAGTGGAAAACAACTTAGTTCGTTATAGAAAATGCAATAACAAACTCAACTTTACTCATGTAATAAAGTAACCACCACTATGAGCCTAAGTAGTGATACAACGTCTTGCCCACGCTACCGGAACTGTCCTATACTTTACCGTCATATAGAATGCTTAACTAAGTGGATCCACTAGTCTACGCTAAAAACATCTTAAGGAGTCATCTAAAAAGTATGATCCTTAACTACCCATGATGACTACATGGTTTATGGAGACTTGGGTTAATATGAACTCGCATCCCCATATCGGTGGTCAATACTACTCCCAAAAATATACTTAGCTCATATGTTTTTAAAACAAACTTCTTTCTTTGGTTTCATGTATTTACTCAAAACTTGGCTTAAAAATTCTCTTGGAATCGGTGTTCCCTTTCTTGCTCAAATGTGAAAACATTTTTTAACTCTTGGGAATACTTAGTTCCCTTATAACTTTTTGAGAAATGAACTCAACTCTTTAATTTTTGCTTAAATTGAAAATTAAGTCTTAAAACAAAGTTAAAACGTTTGTGAAAAACTTTAGAAAAACTTTATAAACTTCTCTTGACTTGCTTCTTAACTTCTAGACTTGACTTTTAACTTTGATCCTTACTTTTCTTGAATTGGATTATGGATTCATGTTTCATGATCTCATGTTTATGGATGATTTCATGATGTTTAGATGTAACGTAGAGTGTGGGAATCAACTAGAAAACATAGGTACATTGCTAAGGAACAAGTACGAAAAGGTGGAGAAGAAATGGGAAGAACTGGCGTCCCTGGAGCTCCGAGAGGCGCGGAGAGCCAGCCCTTGAAGTTCAGAACCAGAACTGGGGCGCGCTGGCTGGCGCGGCGCCCCAAGGGTAAAAGTTCAGAGGAACTTTTGGGGCGCGCTATCTGGCGCGATGCCCCACCCCTTTCCCTAGGTGTTCTACGACTTTTCTTGCTCTTTTTTCAACTCTAAACCCTCTAAAATTCATTGGTTCCTTCCCCAAACATTTAGAATCATTTACACCCGGAAATATGAATCAAATCGCAAGAAACTTTACCAACACAACCCACAAGAAATTCAAACGAAACTTTCAACAATGTTCATCAAGAACTCAATTTCTAAACTTTCAAAGACTTAAATTCGCTGAATTGAATCATGGTTGGCGCATGGGTGAACTAAACCAGTGCTATGTGATCTCACATACCTCGTAGGGATCACCCCTTGACGAAATCCACAAGTTTAACTCGACTATCTTGACGAATCTTGATTTCTCTTCTCCCTTCTACTCTTTTCTCTTTTCTCCAAGCCCTAGCGTGAAACTTCAACTTTTCTAAACTGTCTAAAATCTGATTTTACGCCAATTAACTCCTAAGAACGAATTAGAATAATTAGGTAAGGAAAAAACTAAATTACCCTTCCAAAATTCGGATTAGACTTTCCTTATTCAAATAACCCAACTTCCAAAGGGAATAACTCACTCACACGAACTCGGAATCGCGTAAACTCAGCGGCGTTGGAAAGGTTATTCCAAGAGCTTTCCAACCATATCTGGAAATGCACCTGAATCATCCGGATCTAGGATTATGACTGCTTGAAGTTGACCAAAAACTCAACTAACATACTTCACAATTTTCTAGACTTTCATATACTTACCAAAAATGATTCTTTCCCCAACTTTTTACTCTTTCCTAGTTATTTAAATCTACGAGATGTTACTTATATATCTCATAAAAATTAGTTATTAAATAAATAATAAAAAATTAAACTAATACATACTTCAATTGGCGTTATTAGAAGTTACATGAACTTTTCTTCGTCAAAAATACTGAAAAATTAAGAAATAGTAAATTAGTTAAACAAAAGGGCAATGTTCACATTGTAATAACTATTTTGAAGCAAACTTCCTAACAATCTACATCACATAAGCATCATTGATAAATAAAGTCATTTTTTTTTGTCTTGATCACAAGAGCAATTGTTAACAAAAACAAATGAATTTATACTACAATAAAAATTAAACTAATACAAACTTCAACTAGCGTTATTCCAAGTCATATGAACATTTGTTCGTTGAAAATACTGAAATATTAATAAATAGTAAATCTAACTATTTTGAAGCAAACTTCCGGACAATCTAAATCATATAAGTAGTACTGATAAATAAAGTCATTCTTTTGTCTTGGGCATCAAAAAAACAAATCGTGACACTTCTCTAACTCATGAGAAGTTTAATAATTTTGGAAAAAGATATTCAGAAGCATATATCTACATCACAAGAAAAATTGTTAACAAAAACAAATGATTTTAGACTATAATAAAATTAAACTAATACAAATTTCAACTGGTGTTATTACAAGTCATATAAACTTTTCTTTGTCGAAAATATTTAGATATTAAGAAATAGTAAATCAATAAAACAAAAGGGCAATGTTTATATAGTAATAACTAATATCAGAAGCATATATATATATATATATATATATACACACACACACATCACAAGAGAAATTGTTATATAAAACAAATGGATTGAGACTACATCATGTTAACTTCATTTATGGGAACATTACATACTAATATATATACTAAGCAAAACAATAATTATTATATCATCATAATTATTTTCCTCAAGTACTCGAGTTTAAATACTATATTCTCTTCGGATATAACAATTTACTTCATCAGAATAGTGGTACCTCATATTCCGCTAAACTTCGAACTCACTCAACGACAATAAATCACACGAATTTTTTTAGAATGCAAGAAGAAGTAGAGTAGAAGATTAAAAAAAAGTTGCAGTTGAAAAATGAGAGGCAACTACTCTATTTATAGTCAACAAATGGTAGTATGAACAAGTATTTTTTTGTGTCTTATCTGAAAAGTCATAACCTTTCCAAGAAGACACAACCCTTTCGAAAGTCACAACTCTTTGAAAAAGTCACTAAACTTTGGAAAAGTCACAACTCATCGAAAAATCATAACCCTTTGAGAAAAGTCACAACTTATCAGAAAAGTCTCAACGCATCGAAAAAGTCACAACATAACCCTTTGAAAAAAGTCATAACTTATCAGAAAAGTCACAACGCATCGAAAAAGTCACAACCTATGTTAGGGATATTATAGTAATTTAACATTCAAGTTAGGGGTTCATGCTTTTAAGGTAATAGAGAATATAGATAGATAGATATAGATTTGCTGTGGAACCTTACATTTGTATATCTTGGTTTCTTCTTTTGAATTTATACATTTTGTTTTTAAAAAAAAAAGGATAGATGGGCGCTAAATACAGTAACAGAAATATTAAAGAACCTCATGAGTCATGTTGATCATTTTTTAATAAAATATTTTGCCTAAAATGACTTCTATTGTGATACTAACACCATAACAACTGAATTCGTTATATTAGAGAAGTTCCATTACATGAATTTTTTTTTTGATTGATCTCTATTCTTAATTATGCAACGACAAACATAATACAATTGATATTTATCTTATACAATTGAAATTCTGAGCAACGAATTTATTGTTTTGTTCATGAATAGTTTTTCAATTTTGTATGTTGATGTATATAAACATATTGAATTGTCTACTAATAATTTTATTTGAATCGTTGGTTCAAAAAATTATATGACACCCTGTGTATATGTCTTTATGTGACAATGAATTTATGGTCAAATGTATATGTTACATATGTATATCTGAATTGTATATGTATCAGATACAAGGGTGTCCTTTTATTTGAAAAAATATTGAATTTATGAACCTGTGTATATGAATGTGTAAAATTTGTATATTTTTGAATTGTTAATATGGATATGTATAGGTAGTTTGGGTAGATTTGTGTATACATTTGAGTAATATTGAATTTGTGATTGATTGTATATATGTATTGATTATAAATATCAATATACAAATGTGTTGATTTGGTTGATCAGTATTACAACAAAAAATAAGATTCATTGTCAGAACAGTTCAGACCGTGTATAATTGCAAACTCTCTGATTGTAAAACGAAGCTTTGGGTCATTTATGTATAAAAGGATTGGGTTCGTAGAAATACCTTCCAATTCCCGCAACATAAGCACCTAAACAATTGTGCTTGAACATGACATCGCCTCATTGTAGTTAACTGACCAAAACACGTTGATTCACAAAAATGCTTGAACTGACTTTGAGGCAGTCTCTTCTTTAACTTATCCATGATTTTGATATTTGTATACCACTGCATGTGGGGGGCATTCTTTGGTCCCTGTTTGCAAATAAATCTAATTCCCTATACAAACATGAACATGAATAAATTACAATATGTAAATATGATATTTATACAAGTTAATTACTATATACAAATATATGTATTTGTATAAATATATAATTATTTGTATTTGTATCTAAATATAAAATGTATATGTATATGAATATATGACTTACATATACAAATATATAAATGCACTTCAAAATAGTTATGTATATATGGAAATAAATCTCAATTTTGTATATGTATAAATAATAACTAACAAATATACAAATTTTTATATACATTTGGAGTTTATACAAATATCTGCAATTCTTCAGATTTATCCCAATCTAATGAACCAGACACAACCTCATCAGTTGTTTTGACTGATTACTATTATAATCACTGTCTGTGATTTTTCTCGTGTTTTCTCCTTCAACTACTTTGATGTTGCTTGCCTTAGCTTTATTGATAACTTGCTGCAGTGCTATTGGGTTAGTTTTTTTCTTGGATCTCAACTCTCGAATAAATTTTTCCTCTTCAATCTCTCTATATTTTGCAATAGACCCTGCAATGAACCAAAATCTTGTGTTAAACCCAACAAAAACGATGGAATCATCAACAATTTTAACATGCAATAGTATACCACTAGTAATCCTCTTGGACGGAAATCCTTCATCCATTTTTTTTCTAAAAAACTGAAAATCCGAAGACTAAAGACAATTTTTGTGAAAAAAATAAGCATAAATCATATGGAAATGAAAAAACAAAAAAGAAAACCAGTTGAAATACGTTTTGAGCTATTACATTAATTGTGAGATCACGATTAAGAAGGAGAAAACAAATTTTGAAATTCAAATTGGATGTGTATGCATGATTTTTAGGCAAGAATTAGGGAATAGAGAGGAGAGATAAAATTATATTTGTATAAATGAGTATACATATCCGGGAAGGGATCTTTTGTTTCGATATACAAACTATTTGTCGGTCTTATATTTAATAGCAAATTATATTAGCTATAGTCACGCACAATAATTAAGTGAAAATGTAGCCGCGTAGAATATAAATTAGTAATGTTTGCCAACTCGCGTAATTTTCTCTTTAAATAATATTGAAATTTGTGTGGGCAAAGAAAATCCTATAGAATCTTGTGTCTTTGTGGAATAAGATCTTTCATATTGTTACAAATTTTAGAGTTTAGAACCTATTCTGAACTTGGTAGGTCTTTTTTTTTTTGAACGGATTTAAGAGATTCTTGTACTTGTTTTTGTTAGTAATCTAGGTCTCTATACTCACTGAAGTTTCAAATCAGACACTCGAACTCAATCAAATCTACTCTTTTAAATCCATATGGTGTTTAAAAGAGTAGATTCAATCGAGTTTAAGTGTCTGGTTGAGACTTCATGGAGTATAGGGATCCAGATAACATATAGAAACAAGTATAAGAGTTTCCCATGCCATTTAGCTTTTTTATTTTCTTTAATCAAGAAATTAATTTTCATTTAAATTCCTTATTAATCAGGTATAACATGGACCATGAAATTTAATTAATTAGGCTTCCCACTTATGGAATTAATTTGAAAATTTGAATTAATCCTACATAATAAATTATGAATGATTTCGCTAAATTTTATATTACTTTCAGTTTAATCTTAAAAATATTCCATTAAATCTTATTTAAATGTCCATGTTAAGATTCATATGCTAATCAATTACTTTATGTTATTGCCAAATTTATTTATTTAATATTTTTTTTTTAGATTTTTGCTGAACTTATTTCATGTGCCAAATATAAAATCTAATTGTAGGATTTAGACATGGAAATTTATAAGCTTTCATAAGGTGTATTATCAATCTCAAGATCGAGACATGAATTTAATTAACTATTGATTAGCCAATATATTATCATTATTCAATTTACCATGCATATTGATCCACAAAAGAATTTGTGTTTTAATATATCATAACAATAAATTATATACACAACCGATAAATATGTTATTTTATTAAGTTGGCATAAAATACTTATCTTTATTTGGTTCGTTTAATACATATAAAATATACTAGCACATGAAGTCAACATTATACCATTTCATAATTAAGATACAATTATATCTAATATTGTGCTACGATCATCCGAACTTGTCTAATTTCCATTTTAGATTGTGAATATAAACTTTATACTTATAATAACTGAAGATTATATATTATGTGTATAAAGCTAAAACTTCATACGACAAAGGATAAAAAACCTAACTAAATAATTTAGACACCTAAATTACTCATATATAATAGCAGTTTAACCTTTCACCAATATAGCGATAAAATCTTTACAAAACTGAACAAAATAAAAAAGAAAAAAATTCGATAAGCATAAATTAAAAGATAATGCACGATTGATTATTGTCATGACCGAAGACTTCCCCCTAGACGTGGCATGGTTCCTAGAGCCACAAGCTAACCACATGTCATGAAACTGAGATAGCATACATAAACATAATAAACTTAAAGACAAAATAAAGTATCAAGTAGCTATCAAATCATAAAAGAGAAATCTGATACAAGACATATGCAAAATCTACTATCTGAAAGCCTCTAATCATTGTTGAGTTGCTAGGACAAGTCCCAAGCTAACTCTAAACTATCATAAACTAAAAGAGAATACAGAAGAAAAGTCATAAAAGGTATGTCCCCGAAACATGAGGACCCACCAAAGCAGTACAAGCTGAGAGAATCCTATACTAATCGTGGCTTGAAGGATGTTCATCAAAACCTGTATTATGAAATAATATAGACAGAAAAGTATGAAATCAGTCCCGAAACATAAGGACTCACCAAAGTAGTGCAAGTTGAGAGGAACCTATACTAACCGTGACCTGAAGGATGTGCATCAAAACTTATATTATAAAACAATATAGGCAGAAAAGTATGCGGTTAGTACTTTAAATGTACTGAGTATGAAGAAAAGACATAAAACATGATATAAGGACATGATAAGTTTGTAAAACGTGCTCATGCAATGACCAAGTAAAAATAATGTTAAAACTGATGATCTGATCTGAAATACATAGTACAAGGTCATGCAATATCTACAAATATACTGATTTATAGGATGTATACAATAACCGACATAAACCATGTGAGCTACAACATGAAGTTCAGTGTTATTCTCTTACACCAAAAAGAGAGTATCCTACTTGCCAAGGTAAGGATCATGAAGTTTGAGCTAAGGTGGATCCAATAGCTAATATATATCTGCGATAAATCCTACGATGACATGTAATTTTGGACTTTGGGACTGCTACTAAAGGGTCACAAACATTAAACATAAACCTTCTTCGCAAAAGTCCACTCGGTGCTAAGTATACTCCTAACGGAAACATGCATAATCATGAAAACAATAATAATCTCATAATATTGAATCATACTGAAAATATGATAGAAAACTAAGTAGTTTCTAAATCATGATAACTGAACATAATCTGAAAGATATGCTTTTTGAAAGCATCTAAATCATAATAATTATATATATTGAGAGATACTTCAATTGGAAGCAGCATAATTCATGAAAATCTAATAATCTGAGACATGCATATGAGAATGACATAATAATTATCATTAAAATCCTTGCATATTATGGGTTCATGAACATATTATTGAAAATATGAAATTAAGATCAATTCATGCTTAGTAGGACAAACATAAATAAGAATTCAAATTTATATAAGAACCATAAAAAAATATTAAAAATACTAACATTTATAATTCTTAGATTGAAGAAATTAGGGCTTCCTAGAGACTCAATCGGTGAAGAAGAATCAATTGATGAAGTTCCATATACATTGATTAAAACCCTAGCTTGAATAGAGAGAAGAGACTTGAAGCTTGAATCCTTAATCTTGGCTTGTGAGAGAAACTTGAAAGAAAATAAATTGATTTTGATAGAATGAGAGTGAATGAGGAGATTAGGATAATTAGGAATCAATTATACCCACTTAGATTAGGCCAAAATGACGTAGGATAAAAATTAAAATAATGGAAAAAGATTAAAAATCCCTTGACTTAAAATTGTCCAATGGCCTCTACGGTCACCATCCATGGACCGTATAACCTTCTACGGTCTGTAAAAGCCAGAAGGCAAAAATCTTGAGTTCTAAAGTTTCAGTCAACAGACCAGTCTATGGTCCATAGAACATAGTACGGTCTGTGCACTTTGTCGGTGAAATTGATAACCTAAATTTTGAAGTTTCCTATACGGACCATTCCAAAGCCCGTAAGCCTTTCCACAAGCCATAAAAACCATCCGTCTTTGATCAATCAACTTTCCTATCTTCTGAAGTTCACTTCAATGTATCCATCTACGATCTGTGAAACTAAGTACATGCCGTGCATGCCTTCTATAAAAGTGAAAATTGCAGACTTTAACAATTTAACCTTCACTTTTCAACTTTTATTTGAATTAGGCACTTCCGAGGATTTACAATACCTCTCTTGGGAACACTCATCCTCGAATGGGGTACAATTAGGAATGAAAGAGTAGAAAGCGATATACAACCCAATACTGGAAGCTCAACACTGAAAACTGAAGTAGTGACTGAACCAGATTTAAAACATGAAGTTTAATTTTTTTTTCACGTACATGCATGCATAAGAAAACATGAGAATAGCTAACATACATGAATTCAAAATAATAAATAGGGGGAATTATTTTCAAACGCCGAAACTGAATTGGAAGGAAAGAGATGGGGGTACTCAAAAATTATATCGGCTTAGGCCTTACAAGTAACACCCTTAACTAATGATACCTCCAAATTACTTTCACTAGAGAAACTTTTTAATTTCTCATCTTACGAACATGACAATCAAGAATCTCAATAGGGACTCTTCGTAAGAGAGACTATCCTTCACACCGATACTCTTTAAAGGCCCAATTGAAGTCAGATCACCAATGCATTTCTTTAACAAGGACACATGAAACACCAGATTCAAAAATGCCTATTCTGAGGGAAATTTCAACTCATAAGCCACATTACTGAAATGCTTCCAAACCTAATATGGGCCTACATAATGGGGACTGAGCTTCCCTTTCTTACCCAACCTCACACTCCTTTTATATGTGAAATTTTCAGATAAACCTAATCATCAACAACAAACTCAAGTTCTCCCCCACACATCCACATATGATTTCTATCTATTCTAGGACATTTTCAATCTATCTCTAATAAGTTAACCTTTTCCATGGCCTCATGAACTGGCTCGAGCCCTATCAAAGACACCTCACTAAATTTGAACCAACCAATAGGAGACCTACACCTTCTTTCATAGAGAGCCTCAAACAGAGCCATCTAAGTACTGGAGTGATAACTATTATTTTAAGCAAACTTAATTAAAGGCAATTGATCATCCCAATTACCTTTAAAGTAGATCACACCAGTTCTCAAAATATCCTCCAAAGTTTGAATAGTCTGTTTAGCCTGACTGTCTTCCATCAGGTGAAAGGTTGTGCTAAGCTTAACCTGAGTACCAAGACCTTACTAAATCCATCTCCAAAACTAAGAGGTGAATTAAGTACCCTATATGAGATAATAGACAAAGGAACACCATGACACTTAATCATCTCTCGAATGTAACGTTTAGCATAACCCTCAGGTGAATATGAAGGCTATTTCAGAACTTAGGACTCAAATCCTCAAAAGGACTCCAAATATGAAACTGACGATTCACAAACACCAATTTTCGTATACCAGAACTGATGGAATCAACATAATTCTATTGCGACATTCCAAACTCCAAAAGACTCTGAAAATCACTTTTAAGCAACTTAAGTCTTTCAAACTAAAAATTTACAACATTCTCAACTTTTTACTCAAAAGTTGGAGTAAAATTCCAAAGCTCAATCATGAAACAACTCAGGGGTCAATATCGAGAGGGGAAAAATGGTAATATTCACAAAAATACCAAAATGACCAATCGGATCATTACATTATCCACCACTAAAAACCATATTCGTCCTCAAACATAAATAAAAATAAATTGCTTGAAGCCTCAAAGAGATGATGATAGCTAGCATGCATATCTAACTCTGTCTCCTAAGTTGCCTCACTAACTGATATTTCCATTGCACAATCACTGAATTAATCTCCTTAAGATGACTATAAGCTCATCCTCAAAGAATAAATCTGGACCCAACTTAACTGAACCGAGAGAAAGTACATGGGACTTATCCAGCATGTAGTTTCAAACCATGGAGACATGAAACATAGGATGAACAACTGATAAACTTGGTGGCAAGGCAAGCTTATAGGCCACCTCTCCCACTAGGCTCAAAATCTCAAAAGGTCCAATATCTAGGGCTAAGCTTTCCCTTCATTCTGAACCTCATCACACCCTTCATGGGTGACACTCAAAGAAAAACATGATCACCCTCTATGAACACAAGGGATCAGACTCTCTGTTCTGGATAGCTCTTCTGTCGACGCTAGGCTATCAATAGTCTATCCTAAATCACACAGACCTTCTCCATATCATCTCTAAGCAAGTCTGTCTCCAAAGACTCCATCTAAGCTGAATCAAACCAATTGATCAGAGATCTACAACGTGTGCAATACAACACCTCAAATAGGGCTGTCTGAATAATAGAATGGTACCTCTTGTTGTAGGAAAAATCTACTAAAGGAAAATGGTGATCCCATCTAGCATCAAAATCAATCACACAAGCTCGGAGTATGTCCTCCAACACCTGAATGCCTTCTCGGATAGACCATTTGTCTATGGATGAAAAGTTTTACTCGTGTCTAACTGAGTACCCAAACCATGTTGTAAAGCCCTCCAAAGATTGGAAGTGAACAAGGAACCTATATTAGAGACAATGGAGACTAGGACTCATGTAGTACACAATCTGACTGATATAAAGCTCAGCTAACTTCTCCGCTATAATCTTTACCTGAACCGGGATGAAGTGTGCAGAGTTGGTAAACCTATTAACAATCATCCAAATGGACTCATAACCACCCACTGTGGTAGGAAAACTCACAACAAAGTCCCTGGTGATCCATTCCCACTTCCAAGTAGGAATGTGCATCCTCTAAGAGACACCTCCGGGCTTCTAGTGCTCACACTTGACCTATTAAAAAGTCAAACATCTAGAAAGAAAATATTCTACATCCCTCTTCATGCCACACCACCAATAATGGTAGCTTAGGTCACGATACATATTTTTTGCTCCCGGATGAATAGTATATCGAGAACAATGAGCCTCCTCAAGAATCAATATAATAAACTCACCTATCTTGGGCAGACTAATCCGACCTCCAATCCTCAAAACACCATAAAAATCAAGGGCAACCTCCTTTGCTTCCCCTCTCAACACTTTGTCTCAAATGAGACACAATTTCTCATCACCAAACTGGTGCTCATGAATCTGCTCAGCTATGGAAGAACGGTCCTCAACGAAAGCAATTGAACCACATGTCTCCTGAGAAATCTGCAATCATATAAGACTATTGGCTAACCTATGATCATCCTTAGCCAATGGTCTCTCCTCAACACTGATAGATTCATGACTTCCCATGCTAGAAGTATTCCTACTCAAAGCATCGGCCACCACATTGGTCTTCCCTTGATGATACAAGATGGTGATGTCATAGTCCTTCAATAGCTCAAGCCATCTACGCTGCCTCAAGTTCAGATCCCTCTGACTAAAGATGTACTGAAGACTCTAATGTTCAGTAAAGGCCTTACAATGAACGCCATACAGATAATGTCGCCAAAGATTAAGCACAAACACCACAACTTCCAACTCTAAATCATGAGTAGGGTAGTTCTTCTTATAGGTATTCAACTTCTAGAAGAATAGGCAATCACTTTCCCATTTTGCATAAAAAAACCACCCAATCAAACTCTTGAAGCATCACAATACACAGTCAAGTCTACACCCTTCTCAGGTAAAGTCAAAATAGGAGCTGAAGTCGATAAGCTCTTGAGCTTTTGGAAACTCTCATCACACTTATCAGACTACTGGAAGCTCACACTCTATCGAGTTAGTCTAGTAAAAGGAGATGCAATAGTGGAGAAGCTCTGAATGAATCGTCTATAGTAGCCTGCAAGTCCCAAAAAACTCTGCATCTCAGTGACTAATGTAGGCCTAGTCCAATCTCTAACTACCTCAATCTTGGCTGGATCAACCCTAATACCCTTCTTGGACACAACGTGTCCCAAAAATGTTAAAATTCACACTTCTAGAACTTGGCATATAACTTCTATTCCCTCAATCTTTGCAGCACAATTCTCAAATGATGATCATGATCCTCCCCTGTTTTGGAGTACACAAAGATGGCATCAATGAATATTATAACAAAAGAGTCTAAATAAGGTCAGAATACCTCGTTCATCAACACCATGAATGTTGCTGGGCATTAGTCAAACCGAAAGACATCACAAGTAAATCTTAGTGACCATAACAAGTCCTTAAAGCTGTCTTAGGGATATCTGATGCCCTAATCTTCAACTGATGATACCTAAATCTCAAATCAATCTTAGAAAATAAGAGATGCACCTTCAAGTTGATCAAACAAGTCATTAATACGAGGAAGATGATACTTTTTTTTCACTGTCACTTTGTTCAACTGTTGATAATTAATACACATTTTGATGGAGCCATTCTTCTTCCTCACAAACAACACATGAGTACCCCATTAAGACACACTCGGGTGAATAAAACCCTTACTCAACAAATCATGCAACTAGTCTTTCAATTCTTTTAACTCAATTGGATCCATACGATACAAAAGAATATAGATGGGCTTGGTGCCCGATTTTAAGTAAATAGCAAAATCAATATCCCTGTCCAGAGAAACACATGGAAGATCAGTACGGAACACATCTGAAAAAATGTCTAACCATATGAACATAATCCATAGGAGGTGTCTCAACACTAGTATCCCAAATAAAAGAAAAATAGGACAAACACCCTCTATCAACCAGTCTCTGAGCTCGAATGAAGGAGATAACCTTACTAGGATAAATAGCACTAGCGCCCGTACGCTCAACTATCGGGACACCTTGGATCTCTAAGGTCACAATCTTAGCAAAACTATCCAGAATACATGATGCGGGGAGAGCCAATCCATTCTAAAAATAAAATCAAAGTCTACAATCCCCAAAATGAGGAAGTGTGCCACAGTATCATACCCAACCAAAGAAACAAGACAATATCGATACACTTGATCCACCACTAAGGAATCACCCACTTGTGTAAAAACATGAATAGGCACAACATGCATTCATACATAATATCAAACCCAGCAGCAAAGTAGGTAGACACATAAGAGAAAGTAGACCCTGGATCAAACAATGCAGACACATGTCAATGGTACATCAGGATGATACGGCCCCAAGACTCCACATAAAAAAATAACACCGGCCATCTTAGCCACCCATACTCTGAGTAGAACCCCTGCCTCCACCCTATGGAGCTGTAACACCCCTACTAGAAGTTCTGTCACCTCTACTAGACTGACCAATGCCCCAACCCCTGGTCGGTGGCGCATAATATCTACATAGAGCAGCTAAATAAGTATGATGGGGCCTGAGTAAGTGAGTAGAGAGACACTGCTGAATCATGTGACCTTGATCCCCACACCCAAAGCAATACCTTGACACAGATAACTCCGATTGCGAACCAGATGATCTACCATGGCCACCTAGGCTAGAACCATAAGATCCTTTGGAAGATTGGCCACTCTTAGCTACTGGCATAGATGCATGAACCAGCCCATGATGATGAAATGAAATACTACCTCTATGAGTACCTTTACCTCTAGATGAGACACCAGAAAACTGACTAGAAGAATGAGCCATCTTGGGCTCTCAAAACTTTTCTAAAAGCATCAACTCTGCCTCCTTGGCGGTGATCACAATGGACTGGAAGGATGCCCCCTCTGTGGTTGGTCGAAACATATACGACATGATAGAGAGAGTCAGCTCTCTCAAAAACCTGCGAACTCTCTCTAGCTCAATGAGAACAATAGTCACATCATGCATAGAAAGCTCACAAAATCTAGCCTCATACTCAGTAACAAACATACTCCCCTATCTCAAGTCCTCAAACCTCAGTCGACTCTCTTCTTTCACTCTCAAAGAATGAAGCAATCTTGCAAGGCACTATTGAACACATCCCATTCAATCGGAAAAGATCCAATTGGTCTAGATCTTCAAAAAGTCATCCCCCACTCTCTGGCATGCCTACGTAGATGAAGTGCAACAAAAAAAACACCACGAGCATCAACCACACCCACTTCATCAAGAATCCATGGCACAAAGTCAAAAATTCATGAGCATCTTCATTCTTACCACCCTAAAACGTGGGTGGTTTCATGTTCTGAAATCTCTCATAAGACTACTACTCATGTGTCATCAGAATAACATCAGGAGAAATTTGAACACCCGCATCCAGTGGAGGAACCAATAGTGGTGAACCCACTAATCCTTTATACCCGGAGTCTGCTGTTTACCTGGACTATGCTTTCCTAATCGAGTTTGAGAACCATGTGGTGTACATGTCGACCACCCTAAGAGAAGAGCATCATCAACAAAGTCTCTTGCAACAAGGAAGCTCCAAACCCAGAAGGAACCTGGTCCTCAACAACCTCAACTTATGGCTTAGGAGAAGTCTCTCTACCTTGGCCTCTATGTGGTGCCACTCCACGGGCACGACCTCTAGTCGGTGCTACTTAATGAGCATGACCTCTAGCAGGGGCACTACCTCTACCCCTAGCAGGGATCTGAGCAACTACCTTGGGGACTTCCTCCCCCTACCACTTGAAATAGAAGCTCTGGTCCTCAGCATCTGCCAAAACAATACACGACAACTCATCACTAACGAAGGTAACCACACACAATAAAAATAATATTAACGAATGAATGTTTCCTAACAGTCTTCGTAGCCTCTTGAGGATAAGTACATACATCTATCTACCGACCCTTGAGACTCTACTTAAACTTGACTTGTACACATGTGAGACCTATGAACCTAGGGCTCTAATATCATTTGTCACCTCCTAAAATATTGATGGGTGGCACATGTTTATACCAACCAAGGTAAGTGAACCTCAACTCGATGAAACAAACAAAAATATAATAGAAAGATAATGCAAGAACAAGACAAAGGCAAAAAACTTATTTTATCTATTAACACCCCAAAACCTGGTTGTCATGAGTACAAGCCACTAATGTAAATACAAAATTTGAAAGATAAATAAAAGTCTCTATTTATCAAATAGAACAAAGCATAAAGTAAGGAACACGAGAAACCATTGGATGACAAGCAGCAACCTCTCAAATCCCTTACGAAGCCTCGAAATCCGAAGAGAAGAAGAAGATCACAAGCTCAATAATCACAGTCCAACAATCACAATTCGAACACCAACATAAATTAAGTAAGTCAATCACAAGTATCAAGATCACTCATATTTCACGAGTATGTTGGTCATAAGCATCAAATTTTATCAATCGTAACACTAGCTAGAAGACCTCGACTTATATCAGTCACTAGGCAAAAATGACCTCGACATCATAACACTTGCCAGAAATGACCTCGGCATCAAAGCACTCATAAGTCCGAAATGACCTCAGCACATATCAATCACTAGCTAGAAATGACCTCGGCTCATATCAATCACTAGCCGAAAATGACCTCAACATCACAATATATCTAATGTCTCATTATGGTGTTCCAAATCAACACACACAAGAAATATCACACCACACAGAAGAGACAACAATATATACATTTCAAGTCCAGTTTCATGATATCAAGTATATCATCAATCAATCAATCAAATAAGGAACACAACAAGGCATTTCACGATTTCATATTTTCATCAAGAGGCCTTTTCATTTCCCCCTTTTATTTATTAATTAACAATGATCAAGTGGAACAATAACCCTTCACCTCAATCCCAATTACACCCCAACTCACATACAATTTAGAGAAGTAAACAATTCTACTAGATTACAAAGTTTAAGAGATAATTTGCCTTTTAAAACAGTCAATTTGTCTATCCAGAGCTTGAGTTTTCCCCTATAAATCACTTCAGAAACCACATAATCAATAACGACCAAGTATTCACAATAGATTTCTAGAAATAACAACACCCACATCTATTTTTTTTTGAATAAAATGGCTAAATCAACACAAAACCCAACTTTGAAAATAAGGTTTGAATCCTAAATTTTATACTTGGAAGTGATATTAAAGGATTAAGTACGAACCTCTTAGTGAAAACAATTTTGAAAAAGGATTTGAAATTAGTTCGCAATCCCAATTTACTTCAAAAACTCAAGTTCATGCCAAACCCTCAATTTATCAATTAAAAATCTTGATCTAAACACATAAACTCTAATATAATAATTTTAATTTAACATTAAGAGTTAAGAATCGTTACCCAAAAGATTTCCCTAAAAAATTTGGTCCAAATCGCCATCCCTAAGCTTCCAAAACTCAAAAATGATGAAATGGGGTTGAAACCCTAATTTTAAGAGAAATGTTCTGCCCAGGTATCAAATGATCATCACGATTGCGACCTAGAGTCATGTGATCCTGATGAACAAAATAGTCAACTCATTAAGATTGATCATCACGATCGCAACAAGACATATACAATCGTGATGCACCTTAGATCAGTACTACACGATCGAGATAACCAAAATGTTCATGCACCAGAATCAGAAAACCAGCCAAGACCAAACATTAAAAGGTCCCTCGAGATTCATTAGGAACTTGTACATACACACCAGATATGCAAATCAACTAAACTCGATGTTCTGGACTCAATGGAACTGTCAAAACACGCATCCAAGGTTTCCTTGACCTGACATCCATGAAAATCACAAGAAACTAACTCAACACCTAAGAAGGCTAAAACAAGTTCGAGACCTCACAAAAATCAACCAAGACCTCACCTAGCCTAAAATCATCCCCCGAAACCAATAGAACTCTCAGAATTCTAATCCGAGCATCCAAACCTCGAATGTTGACCAAAGTCAATCTAAAGACTAAATTTCCACAATTTCACAAATCAGGACCTCAAATCCTCAAAATGACCCTGAAACTGAAACCAAAAACTCTCAAAGATCAATTTCTACATTTTGGAGTTAATGGAATCGACAAAATCTCATTCTGGCACTTGATACTCCAAAAGACTTCGTAAACCAGTTTTAAGCAACTTATGTCTTTCAAACTCAATATTTACCAAATTCTGAAATTTTTACTCAATGTTTGGAACAAATTTTCTAAGCACAATTAAGAAACAACTCGGGGTCAATATCAGGAGGGGTAAAATGGTAATTTTGATGAAAATACCAAAAATGACCAATCGGGCATTACATTTACATGCACATGTACAAAAAAAATAAAGAAAGTGATAATTGAATTCTCTATGAAAATTATTCAATATTAAGAAGGAAATTATATCAAAGAACAAATATTATAATTGAAAATATGTAGAAGGTAAAACTCATTAATGAGTAAAATTTTTACAATGTTTCAAGTTCTTAATATACGCGGTAATAATAAATTTCTAATATTCGAATATTAAAAGATGATCATTCAAAATCTTAATGAGTTCATGGATTACCACATGAAGAGTAGGTAAGTTATCTTGTGTGTGTGTATATATATATATATATATATATGTATAAGATATGATTCATACTCTTGGAAGCTCTAACTCTAGGAATTTTCTTTGGTGGAGTCCCTCCCGAGAGAGATCGACTTTGATATAGATATCCTTCCTGATACTCAACCTATTTCTATTCCGCCTTTATAATGGATCCAACTAAGTAGAAAGAGTTAAAAGAGCAATTGAAGGACCTTCTTGATAAAGGTTTAATTCGACACAGTGACTCACCTTGGGGTGCTCCAGTCTTATTTGTGAGGAAGAAAGATGGTTCACTTATGATGTGTATTAATTATCACAAATCGAACAAGGTTACCATGAAGAATAAGTATCCCCTTCTGAGGATTTATGATCTTTTTGATCAACTTTAGGGTGCCACTTGTTTTTCTAAGATAAACCTCAAATCTCGCTATCCTCAGTTCAGAGTAAGAGAAAGTGACATCCCTAAGCCAACATTTAGGACCCGTTATGGTCATTATGAGTTTCTTGTCATGTCATTTGGTTTGACTAATGCTCTTGCATCGTTCATGGATCTTATGAACAGAGTGTTTAAATCTTATATTTATATGTTTTTTTAATTATATTCATTGATGACATTCTAATTTAGTCAAGGAATGAGGAAGATCATGCCAGTCATCTCAGGGTAGTTCTCAAAACCCTCAAGGATAGATAGTTTTATGCTAAATTCTCTAAGTGTGGGTTTTGGATTGAGTCTATGGCATTATTAGGCCACATTGTTTCTGGTGATGGAATTTGAGTTGACACTCAGAAAATTGAGGCAGCGCAGAACTGGCCTAGACCCACATATCAGATATTAGGAGTTTCTTGGGATTGGCTGGTTATTATAAGAGTTTTTTTCGAGGGGTTTTCATCTATTTTATCCCTATTGAATTAAGTTGACTCATAAAACAACAAAGTTTCAATGGTCTGAATCTTGTGAGAAGAGCTTTGAGGAATTGAAAACTAGGTTGACTACTGCCCCAATATTGACCTTATAGGAGGGTACACAAGGCATTGTGGTGTATTGTGATGCGTCCAGAGTTGGACTGGGTTGTGTATTAATGCAAAATGGATAGGTTATAACTTATGCCTCCATACAACTTAAGATTCATGAGAAAAATTGCCCACCCGATCTAGAGTTAGCTGCTATAATGTCCGCTTTGAAGATATGGCGTCACTATCTTTATGGTGTTCATGTAGATGTGTTCACTGATCACAAGATTCTTCAATATGTATTCAGGCAGAAAGAGCTTAATCTCAGACAAAAGAGGTGGTTGGAGTTACTCAAGGATTATGACATGACTATTCTATATCACCCAAGTAAGGCTAATGTTATTGCTGATGCTTTGAGCAGGTTGTCTATGGGTAGTACTGCCCATGTTGAGGAAGGGAAGAAAAAGTTAGCCAAAGATGTGCACAGACTTGCACGCTTGGGAGTCTGTTTGTTGGATTCCAATGAAGGTGGAGTAGTGGTGATGAATGGGGCTAAATCATCATTAGTGTCAGAAGTGAAAGAGAAATAAGACCAATACCCTGTTTTTCTTGATTTGAAGGCAAATTTTGTTCATAAGCAAAAAGTGATGGCTTTTGAACAAGGGGTAGATGGTGTATAGAGGTATCAAGGTAGATTTTGTGCATCAAAGGTGGATGAACTCCAAGAGAGGATCATGGATGAAGCTGATAGCTCCAGATATTCGATCCATCCTGGTTCCACAAAGATGTATCGTGACTTGAGAGAAGTCTATTAGTGGAGTAGTATAGTGTATTGCAGAGTTCATTGCTAAGTGCCTGAAATATAGTTAAGCTAGAGAACCAAAGGCTCGGTGGTATGACTCAGAATATAGAGATTTTGGAATGGAAGTAGGAGATGATCAATATGGATGTCATCACTGGTTTGCTGCGGTCTCGCAAGCAAAATGATTCTCTTTGGGTGATTGTAGATTGGATGACTAAATCAGCCTACTTTTTAATGACAAAGACTACCCATTCAGAAGAAGATTATGCCAAGTTATATATTCAAGAGATAGTCCGACTTCATGGATTTCCAATGTCCATCATTTCCGATAGAGGTGCAAAATTCACTGCATAATTTTGGAAGTCTTTCCAGAAAGGTTTGGGATCGAAGGTGAATTTGAGTTACAGCTTTCCATTCTTAGATTGATGGTTAAGTAGAGTGCACAATTTAGACTTTAGAGGATATGTTAAGTCTGCGTGTGATCGATTTCAAGGGTAATTTGGATGATCACTTAACTCTCATTGAGTTCGCTTACAACAAAAATTATCACTCTAGCATCCAGATGGCTCCTTATGAAGCTCTTTATGGGAGAAGATGCAGATCTCCTATTGGATGGTTTGAGGTTGGTGAACCTGGGTTGATAGGTCAAGATGTAGTTCATCAATCTATGGAGAAAGAGAAGATCATTCAAGAAAGGTTGAAAATAGCGTAGAGTCGTCAGAAATCCTATACTAATGTTATGAGAAGAGACTTAGAGTTTGAGGTCGATGATTGGATTTATTTGAAGGTTTCACCCATGAAGGGTGTTATGAGATTTGGTAATAAGGATCAACAATGTAGCCTATTAGTTGGAGCTACTGCCAGAGTTAGCAGTAGTCCATCCGGTGTTCCACATTTCAATGTTGAAGAAGCGTATGTGTGATCCTTCGCTTATAATACCTACTGAAAATATTAGTTTTAAGGACAACCTATCTTATGAGGAGATTTCCATTGAGATTCTTGATCGCCAGGTTCGCAAGTTGAGAACCAAGGAGGTTGCGTCAGTCAAGGTATTATGGAGGAACCAGTTTGTAGAGGCTACTTGGGAGGCTGATGAGAATATGAATAAGAGATACCCATATATCTTCCCTTTCGGAGAAATTCTAGACCAAGATAATGACTCTTTGTATGACACTTTTTAAATTGAAATGCGATGTTGTGTTGAATTGCATGTTGGGTATTTGAGTTAGGTGTTAGATGTTTCCACTTTTAGTTCTACTTAGAGTGATCTCATTCGAGGACAAATGTTCCCAAGAGGGAGATATTGTAACATCCTTCCTTAGAAAGAGCTAGATTTAGAAAGAACTAATTTGGAAAGATCCAAATTGAAAATTCTGCAAGTTATGCTTAAGTTGTGAGTTTTGGGTCGACTTCAAACGACCATAACTTTCCGTACATGATGGGTTAGGTGGCCCATAAAATATAAAATGAAAAGTCTTTGAATCCTCTTTCCAACGCCACCGAGTTTTCTAAGTATCGAGTTTGGATAAGAGAGATATGATCGTTTGAAATTAGCCTGTCCTGTTAAAGAAAGTTACCCGAATTTATGAGGGGTATTTTGGTCTTCTCCTTCCCCTTCAGCTTGAAACGTTTTTAGTAAGGTTTTCGGGGTCTAAACTGATTTGGTTCAGTTTTCAAAAATCCTAATTACACTTAGGGTTTTAGAAGAGAGATCAAGAAGAGAAAAGAGGAGAAAAAAGGAGAAAAGAGGGAAGATTCAAGGCATTCATTAAGGTTCTTGAGTTTTGTTGCGGATTTTCACCAAAGGTTTGATCCTTGAGAGGTATGTGAGTTCTCATAATGTTGGGTTCATTCACCCACACGCCAATCATATGATTTTATTCCAATTTCATTCTTGAGGTTGAATGATTTGAGTTCTTGATGCATTTTATTGAAATTTCATTCTCAAATCTTGATTATTGAGGTTTGATGAATTCTTGAGGTGAATGTTAGGAGTTTGAGGGTTGTTTTGAGTATATTTTCATGTAATTATGTTGGGTATTTCAATCTGAGTGAGTTGGGAAGAAACAATTCGATTCTAGGCGAATTAGGGCCAAAAATCGAAGAAGAAAATTCGTCAGGTTCTCTGGGCAGGGGGCTGGCGCGCCGCATCAACAATGCGCTAGGAAAACTGTTTTGTAGTTTAGGGGCTGGCGTCCCGCTTCACTCAGTGCACAAGGGTCACCTGCCCCCACCCATTTTTCTGTCGTTTGGCCCCGTCTCAGTTCTTTTAAAGGATACCTTCACTGTTTTCTTTTTCGAACTACTCTAAACTAAATCTAAACATCGAGAGATCAACCTTGTATTCATAATTCCAAATTCAAGGTAGAGTTAAGAGTAAATTGTTGAGAGTTCTTTCGAGTCTTTTTGAGAAGTCTTTTACAATCTTTTAAAATTTGTTTTAAGACTTAAGTACTTGAGTATGAGGATGAGTAGAGTTGAGTTTCATATTTCAAAATGAGTATATGGGAACTACGTATTCCCAAGAATAAGTGTTTTTACATTTAAAGTGAGGAGGAAACTTTGATTTCCAAATGAGTTATGAGGAGTTTTAGGTACTATCTCTTATAAGAGAAATCTTTTGAGTAATAATCTCAAAGTTTGAGGATGAGGAAATGTTTTTAAACACACGAGCTTAGTATATTTTTAGGAGTAGTATTGAGCACCGATATGGGGACGAATTCATACAACTCAAAGTCCTCATAAACCATGTAGCCAACGTGGGTAGAAAGGGTCATACTTTTTATATGATTCCTTATTAGTTTTTAAGCATAGCTTAGTGGATCCACTTAGTTGAGGATTTCCTATACTCCGGCATGGTATAGGACAGTTCTGGCAGCATGGGTGAGACGTTGTATCATCACATAGCTCATGGTGATGGTTGTCGATTAGAGAATCTCCCAGATAGATTTATTTTGTATTTTACATTCAAGTTGAGTCATTATTGTATTTTAAAATACATTTAGTTGTTATCTACTATTTTAAAATCTTTCTTTATATTGCATCTTTATCACTACTTTATATTAAACTGAGTTGAGGTTGAGTTGAGTTGAGTTGAGTTGAGATGGGGTTAGTATGTTTCTTCAGTTTCAAGTTCAAGCTTAAGTCATGTGTTAGATTTCCCCTTACATGCTCGTACATTCCATGTACTGACACTATTTGCCCTACATCTTTTATGATGCAAATACAGGGAATCAGGATCATCAACCGACGCTCCGTTGATCCAGCCGTGTTCCAGCTAGAGTTGGTGAGCCTCCTTGATTTTCGGATGGTTTCACATTGAGTTTACTTTTTAGCTTTATTATTAGGATGTCGTGGGTTTTGTCTCTACGTCCATCTAAGTTAGTAGAGGCTTCATAGATAGATAGTAGTAGTTCATGAGCCTTTTTCATTTCCTTTGTTAACGTTGAGACTTGAGTTGCCTCTTTGGCCAGTTGAATGCTTATTTATGAATATTCTGATTCAAGTATTTGAGACACGAGTTAAAACTTGATCACTTAGCCACACTTCATAATTAGTAAAACGAGCACCGTTACTTTTAAAGTTCTTTTATTGTTTAGTAAGTCTCTTGCTTAGAGTTGGGCCAGGAATCATGGTCTTGTTCATCAATTCTACCTAATTGAAGTTACAGTTCTCAAAGTTTCCAGGTCAGATGTTTGGTGGCTTGGGAAATCATGGGAACTGATAAATAACATCCACAAGCTTCTTATGTACATACTACCTCTATTTTAAGGTATTATTTCATGAGGCCTCGGCATAGATACCATAGCCCTTCCTTTTTGTGCTAGCTCTTGCACACGAGCTGATGAAAGTGGATCACGAACAGGAAGGGCAGGTATACCACCACCGCCTGCTCTAGCTAATCCAACTCCCTTGTAGTTATTAGATTTTATATATGTAAGAGAAGAAAGTTTCTACAAGAGGAAGAGGAAGAATAGTAAAAACAAAATCCAAATTAGCATGAAATCCAAGCATGCCTGACGAATGTACGAGCAGTGTCAGCTTCATGTTTACAAAATTCAGTGTCATACCCCGAGCCTATACCCTGGATGTGGCCGGCACTCGAGAACCATCGTTGGTCCCCAAGCGAACCTTTGTCCTGATTCACTACACTCAACGGAAGACTAACTCAACAAAACAAGACTTCAATTTGTAAAGATCAACTCAAAAGTCTCAACAATAAATAAACTCAGAAATGTATGGAAATGTACATATAGCTATAAGAATGAAACTCAAGTCTCAAAATATTTACAAGGGAATGGGAAATGACTCCTCAACTACTAGTGTTTATAAAGCCTCTAAATACTATGGTAGATACTGGGACAAGACCCTGGACATCTTAACAAATACTGAAAATAAATGTGGAACCCTCCGGAAAGAAATGAGGCTCACCAAAGCAAATTGGAATGCAAATGGTATCAATATATCAACTGTTGATCACCCTGAACATCTGTATTTGTGTCATGAAAAGATTTAGGCCGAATGACATTAGTACATTGAATGTACCAGCATGTAAGGGGAAAACTGAATCATAAGAAACTAAACTGACACTCTAGGGAAGACATACTCTCCTTATCTCAACTCAAATGGAAAAGCAACAATAAGAGATGCAATATATAAAGTTTTTAAACTAGTAGATCAAACTCAATGATATAGAAAAATACAGTAATATACTCTTTACCCTTATTTGGGAGATTCTCTAACCGGCAACTATCACTATGAGCTACATGATGATACAACATCTCGCCCACACTGCTAGAACCGTCTTATACCTTTACGGGGTATAGAACACCTCAACTAAGTTTATCCACTATGCTATGCTTAAAATCAATAAGGAATCATCTAAAAAGTATGACCCTTCACCCATGTTGGTATACATGGTTTATGAGGATTTTGAGTTGTCTGAACTCATCCCCATATCAGTGCTCAGTACTACTCCCAATAATATATAACTCATGTTCAAATGTTTAAAAACATAACTCTCTCTAAATTTGAGATAATTACTCAAAAGATCCTCTTAAGAGAGGTGATGCTCAAAACTCCTCATAAACTCATTTGGAAATCAATGTTTTCTCTTGTTTTAAATGTAAATGTTTTACATACTTGAGAATACTTAGTTCCGTTATACTCATTTTGATTTATGGAACTCAACTCTCCTCATTCTCATACTCATTTACTCAAGTCTTAAATAAAATTATAGATAATTGCAAATGACTTCTCAAAATGACTCAAAAGGGACTTCTTGAACTTTCCTCTTAATTTTACCTCAACTTGGAATGTGAATTTTAGAGCTATGATTAGGATATATGATCTCTCATTGATTAATGAAGGCTTAGATAGTTAGTAATAAGAAGAGAGCAAAGATATGATATAAAAAGGTACTAGCGCGACGCGGAGACTGAATTTAATTTATTTGAGGAAAGATTCTTGAGATAGAAGACTCCGTATCCTCTCTGCGACATGGAGAGGGGGTGATCATCTGAACGTGGAAAATTTAAAACTCTGTGACGTGGCCCTGGGCTTTGTTATTTGTCATTCTTTTCTTCCTCTCCCAACTCGATTCAATTCATACACAATGAAATTCCATTGTCGAAATTCATGAAATTTCATAAACACAGTACATATTCCATGAAACCTGCACAAAAATCTATCAATAGAGACAACTCATTCGCAAAACCATCACTTCAAGAACTGAAAGACTTCAATTGATAGCAAAAACACAAGAACTCAATCAATCAACTCCAAGAAAGAATTCATGGTTAAAGATTTACATGATTTGCGGGAGGCGAACAAACCCAACACTATGAAATCTAACATACCTCAAAAGAACTAAGTTCTTGGTGATCTCCCCAAATTTCTTGATGAACTTCTAAAACCTTCTCTTTTCTCCTCTTGAAACGACTCTCTAAAAGAGCTAAGTGTTTAGGAATGAATGTAAACTAATATAAATCAGGTTAGACCTCTATTTGGGTGAGAAAAACGTTTAGGCCTAGTGGGGTAAGTAAAAGACTAAAATACCCCATCTTAAAATGGATGAAATGCCATAATTAGATAGGCTGTACCCAAATGGGCATAACTCTTTCATCCCAGCTCAGAATTTAGAAAAATCGACAGTGTTGGAAAGAAGACTCAAAGACCTTCGATTTGATACCTCATGGGCCACCTTACTCTTTGTGTGCTAACAGTTATGATCGTTTGAATTTGACCCAAAACTCAAAATTGAAGATTTACTTGTATGAATCTCTAGTTGACTTTTCGAAGTACGAGATGTTACAATATCTCCCTGTTGGGAACATTTTTCCTTGAATAAGATCACACTAAACCTAAAGGGTAAGGGGAAGCATCTAACAAGCCCAACTCAAGTACACAACATGCAATTTACATAACTCAGCATATTAAAAAAATGTGTACTTTACTAAGGATTAGTACCTTGGTTTGGAAATTCTTCAGAAGGGAAGAGATGTGGGTATCTCTTCTTCATATCCTCCTCAGCCTCCCAAGTAGCTTCCTCAACAAACTGATTACCTTGAATGATGCAACCTACCTGGTTCTTAGCTTGTAAATCTGACGATCAAGAATCTGAACAAGTACGTCCTCATAAGATAGGTTGTCGTTAATACCAATATGCTCAGTAGGCATAATGAGTGAAGGATCACCCATACATTTCTTCAACATAGAAATGTGAAACACCGAATGGATTGTTGCTAACTCTAACGGTCACTCCAATTCATAAGCTAGAATGCCAACTCTCTTGGATATCTAGTAAGGACCAATATACTAGGGTCTGAGTTTCCCCTTCTTTCCAAATCTCATAACACCCTTCATGGGTGAAGCCTTCAAGTAAACCCAGTCGTCCATATCAAACTCTAAGTCTCTTCTCCGAACATCTGTATAGGATTTCTGATAACTTTGCGCTATTTTTAACCTTTCCTGAATAATCTTCACCTTCTTCATGGCTTGTTGAACCAAATATGGTCCTATCAACTCAGCTTCACCAACCTCGAGCCAACCAAGAGGATATCTACATCTTCTCCCATAAAGAGCCTCATAAGGAGTTGTAACACCCCGAACTTAAATAGAGGGTTTAGCATGTTAGAACATCAAGGTGTCACCCATGAGGGCCATCCATGCCCCGTGGTTGGACCCACACTCCGTGGGAAGCCTCGTGGATGAGCCCCCAAGAAAACTGCCAAAGGCATTGACTTATGGCAGGACCCACACCCCGTGGATGGGTCCATGCCCTCTGTAGATCAAAGGCCAACTTCGAGAGTTTTAGACCCCAAACTATGCCCAACTAGTACGGGCCGTAGGTCAACCTACGCCTCGTGGTTGGGGTCTCATGGATGGGGTAGTGAGGTAGTTTTTGGTGGTTAAATTTAGGGGTACTTTAGGGCTTTCCGGTTTTAATTAGGATGAGGTGGTGTCATTTTATCCTAATATAAACCACCTCTATAAAGACTTTATACTCCTAAATCGAGTCATTCTAGTCATTAATTCTAAACCCCCAAAAGAAACCCAATTCTCTCTCAAATATTCTATCTCTAGAAAGTGAAGCAGAAGAAGAAGAAGAAGAAGAAGAAGAAGAAGAAGAAGAAGAAGAAGAAGAAAAAGAAGAAGAAGAAGAAGAAGAAGAAGAGGGTCAAGCTAGGTCAAGACAAGTATCCAATCTTCCAAGATTTGTGGGCTTTGTAATCACGGTATGATGGCTATTTCATTCACGGATTCCTTTCATCCATGAAGCCCCCATGTTTCCCCCAATTTAGAAGAAGAACTCCCCAAGTCAAACTAGGGTTTATGATTGTTTATGGTTTTTTACGATTGAATTACATGTTTTTAGTATGATTATACATGTATTCATGATTAACCTATGAATCTAGAGTGAATGGGATATAGTTGGGTTTTATGCCATGAAAAGGGAAATTGAGGGCTTAGATGTGATCTTCTAGGATTGATGAATTACATTATAGATTTCTTGAGATGGAAGCACATAGACATGAATCACTTATGAGTAAAGATTGTAGACATGAATTGACTAAGATCAAGTATGTATGATGAACTATGAGTTGTAAGACTTGAGATTATGATTGCCTTGAGACTAAGGTATGAATGATTAATGATTATTATTATGAATTTTTGAATGAATATTATATGTTGAATTATGACTAGTAGGTCTTGAGAGTAAATCTAACATGATGAGTTAAGACTAGTAAGGCTTTGAGAGGGAGGCTATATGATGAATGTTGAATTGTATATGGTATTTTTGTGGAAGGCTTACCCACATGATCTATATTATGAATGTATGCACGTCTTATAGAATCTATGTAAATGCTTTAAGAACACTTTGAGAGTAAAGTGTTAATGAATATGATATTGATGTTGTATTCGTGAAAGGACATTCTCATGAACACAAAATGAACATGATGTGAAAGGTTTTCTCACATAATGAAGATTCTAAGGTTGAAAGGCTTTCTCACCTAATCGAATCAAAATCTTAGCACCGAGGGGATGTTGAAATAAGATGGAAGTCTTGTACATCAGTTGAGTCCGGGCTTCCCATGTATGTCTTATGAGATGGAAACCTTCTACATCAGTTGAGTCAGGGTAACTAGTAGCAATCTCCGTATCCCTTCATGAATAGCTTGACTTGGTAAGACAAGACCATGCATTGTAGCTTGAGATAGTAGAACTCATGGACAACCTTGAATTGAGAAATCTTACCCTTCCAATGTAGCTTGAACTAGCATAATAAAATGCTTGCATCATATCTTGACTTGGTGAGGCCACACAACTTCATGATATCTTGGATTGAGCAATAGTACCCTTACTTTATTAGCTTGGACTTGCGTGAGAGTGTTCTTTCCATGATAGCTTGGTCTAGCATAGTAAGTGCTTTTCCTTGATAGCCTTGAATTGGTGAATCATAACCATTCGTGAGAAATGATGTGTCATGGACAAGTAGAGGGATATTCGACTATGACTAGTAAGAATGACTAAAGAGGGACAAGTTCCTAACCAAAATAGCATGTGGATGATGAAACAAGATTACTTCAAGGAAGTATTGTAAGAATGTTTCTATATGAGATTCATTGCATGATGTATGCTTAGCTTGGATTGTTGCTATAGTTGCCTTTCTTGATATGTTTGACTAAAGGTCAATGTTCCCTCGTCTATGAGAAATAAGCTAAGGATGAGATCAAAAGATGATGAATATGAATGAGGGCCTAAAATGGTTTGCTTAGTATGGGTGAGATTTATGGGGTCTTATCCATGCATTGCACAAGCATGCTTTGAGGGTACTTATGAAGTGTTTCTCTTATATTATGTTTATCTAGATGCATTGATTATGCCTATGACTATGTTGTTATCTCTTATGCCTATAGCCTATGCCTTATGTTGATGTCTCTTATGATTATGGTATATGTCTTATGTTGACTAATGCCTTTATTATGCTTATGTTGATGATTTATGCTAGCCATCATATTTAGTACATTATTGTACTAACACATACTTTTACCTACATTCTTATCAAACGTAGGGTCCGACGATATTGACTTCCATTCTCGTGGCTAGAATCATAGTAGAAGCAAGCAAGTGAAGGTTTGGTGAGTCCTCATAGCATCGAGGACTTGATCACCCTTTTCTTTTGTGTATTTCTTTTATATTAGAACTTTTGAATGGGTTGTGTCCCTAGACTGCTCATGTTTTAGATGGTTTGAGACAATGTTAAAGAATTCTGCTTCGTTTTATGAAACTTTGATTATATTGGAAAAATGTTTTAAATTTCCATACCATTTTCTATTATCTTATGTTATGAAAGCTAAGTGGCTTGTATGATGCCTCTCGGGGTCTTGTACGCCATGTTACATCTAGGGTGTACCCCTAGGTCGTGACAGGAGCAATTGGGATGCTAGAGTGATAACTATTGTTATATGCGAACTCTATGAGAGGCAAGTAATCATCCCAATTACCCTTGTAGTCTATGACACATGACCTCAACATATCCTCTAAGGTCTGAATCGTGCGCTATGCTTAACCGTCAGTCTGAGGATGAAAAGTAGTACTCAAGTTTACCTTCGAACCTAAACGTTTTTGAAAAGACTTCAAAAACTGAGGGGTTAGATTATGTGCCTCTATATGAAATGATATATACAAGAACTCTATGAAGTCAGACTATCTCTTGAATATATAATCTGGCATAATATTCTAGTGAATTGGTAGTCTTTACTGGCAAGAAATGGGCTGATTTAGTCATCCGATCTATAACCCAAATCAAATCATGTTGCCTGCTGATGAGTCCACGATTTGGCCTCATTTAGGGCTTTATTTGGATATTTGTGTCCTCAAATGCTTGTTTTGTGTCAATAATTGATGTAAAACCTTTGATTTCCAGGTATTTGGATTCAGGAACAAGAATGGACACTAACTCGCAAAAGAAACGAAGCGATCTGAAAGAGCGAAGAAATGAAGGCCTGGTGATTGCCGAGTCCCTTTGGCAAGTCTCCGAATGGCCATTACCTCATCTAAAGTTCCAGTGTGCCAAGCCCTGAAGAAGAAAATCAAGTTGGCGAGAGACATGAGCAGTTGGCGGATCGCTGAATGGTTCCACAATGCAGTGTTGGATCGCCCAATGTTACAGAACTTAAGGATGCTGAAGGCCAAAGCAAAAAGGCGGTGGAACTAACCAAAGGGTGGATCGCAGACCTGTTCGACGATCCCGACTTACTGCGCCGATTGGTCCTTCGCATCATTTTTTTGGCAACTATAAATACATTTTCAAACATTATGTTTATTATCAAATTTTATTCTGAACATTCATTAGAGTAATTTTTGAGTTTTGAACTCTGAGTTTTTGAGACAACTTTTCCTTAGCTTTGAAGAATAGAAGTTTTCCATTTATGAGAATTTGGAAGTGGGACTTTGAGATTCTTCAACATGGACCTTTGTAAAGACAAAAATAATTTTACCCAGTTGATGGAAATACAATTTGGTAACGATTTCTATCTTTTTATGATGTTTAGCTAAAACCCCAATTCTTGGGGGGTGATTATATGATTATGGGTTGATTTAGCTTGTGGGTATTGCTAATTGTTAGTTTAAATTTTGTTTAGAAGTGATTTCATTTAGTAATTGTGGTTTAATTTAAAGGGTTGTAGTTGCAAATGCAATTCTACCTTCGTGTTTTTGGCTTACTTGAGAGAGAGGTTTTAAAACCAAGATTACTGAATTGATGGTATGTGGGTATTGGGTTGTCATGGATAATATTTTCTTGTGTTTTTATCTCATTTTAGTCATCAAGTTTGTGTTCGGAGTTGGATTTCTTTGCCGCCTAGCTTTTCAACTTGTTTAATCGACATATAAGGTTGGTTTTCCAAACCCCAAATTTATATTTAGCGAATTTTACTCTTATGCAATGATTTATTATCTTAGTGATATGTGTTGGGCCTCTCTGATCATAATTGTATATGTGTGTGCTTGTTTTAATTTGAATATCGTGCCTAGAATGCCTATATCGTAATTTCCCAAATGTTGCAGCCTTAAAATTAGTCAAAATTGTTGGGTGTTGCTTTGTTGATGTTGGGTCTACTCGAGTGAAGTCTAGGTAACCCACATTTGTGTTAAAAGACGTATTTTGCCTAATGATGGAGCGTTTGACGTCATTCATAAGGGCAAAAGTCATCAAAATGGCCAAATTTGGCCAAATCGGAAGAAGTTTGAGTATCCCGGGGGCATGGGTGTAATGGGTCTTGGTTTAATTGAATGGATGCATGCTTTGATTTTGTTTTCGGGGGATGCGGGGTTGTATTTGGACGTCGGGGTTGAGAGTAGGCACGTTGGGTCGTTTGGTGAGCTTGGTCGAGCTCGCCGAACCACTCGGCGGTTCGCCGAATCCCCTTATAGCCTTTATGTTCATGCTAAATTAGAAGTTGGATGCTGCAATTTTAGGCGAGAAGTCTGAGTTCGCCGAGTGTACTCGGTGACTTACCGAAAGACCTTCTTGATCGCCCTTTTTGCGCCCCTAACCCTTAAAAATGCACTGTAACTTTCGGTGGGCTTGTCCTTGCTCGCCGAATGTTGTCGGCAATTTGCCAAAAGGCCCTTCCCTTCACCGACATGCCATTTTTCTGAGAAAATTTTGAGCCAATCCTGTCGGCGAGCCCGATCTGGCTCGCCAAAGTGATTCGGTGACTCGCCGACCGAATTGGCGAGTCTGTCTGCAATAATTTTTCTGTGCATTTTATTGAACTGTTTTTAACTTTCCTCGATGTTTTTGCTTATATGGCTAGAACTAACCTCGACATGCTGCCTCGTAAAAGAGCACGGGGCATAACTATAAATGAAGGAGGAACCAACCCTTATAAAAAGGGAATAGCAGAGCCTCTAAAGGGAGGAAAAGGCAAGGGCAAGAGGCCCATATCTGAGGTCCCGGAGCACAACTTCGGCAGCGAGGGAGAGGCCTTTGATTCCCAAGCTGTATCATTTGAGCCGGAGGATGACCAACCATTACAATCTCGGAGAGCGGAGATCCGTACTAGATCTCGCCTTGACTCACTAGAGTCCCACCAGACACCTCTCCAGTAGATACAGTGACAGCTCCGGCACATCCTATAGTTCCAGTACCACCAGTGGTTCCTCCTTCCTGGCTACTTAACAAACTAAAAGCTGATGGGGTACGAACTATTCTTGAGGAGAAGCTACTATCTATGAAGGGTTTAGAGGGAAAATACTCCAATGTGAGGGACACGGTCCAGTACCATCAGTTTAAGTAGTTCACCTGGCCCCGAGGCCCCTATATTCCTTCATGGGTCTGGGAGTTCTATACATCATACGGTGACTTGGTACGCAAGGGTAAGAAGAAGGCCAGTGCTTTCGGACCAGTGAAGTCTGTCATGGTCAGCAGAAAGGAACTAAGGTGTAACCGTGAGTAGGGTCTAGGGGCTACAGTGGCATATGAGGGTTGCCTATTACTCAGTCTCTTGATGATTTAAAGGGATGGCTTGCACCTTTGATTTCCAATACCACCCCGAGGTGGATTGAGGAAGGGGTCCCTATCGAGAAAAAGGACCTGAGTATTGCTGCTCGGTTCTGGTTTGGTTTCATCAACAACACCTTCATGCCTTCCCAGAACGATTCTATCCTCCACCACCCTAAGGAGGCCTGTCTTGGGTCGATCATATCCAGGAGGAGCATTAACCTGGGACTCCTCTTTGAGCAGGAGTTGAGGTCGAGTACACTCGGGAGGAGGCCGACAGGAGGAGAGCAGCTCCGGTGGATACATCTCTGGAGGTGGACATTGAATCTATAACTGCAGAGGCATCTTTGTCTACTTCATCCTCTAGGCCTTTAGGTACATCTGCTCCCACTTCTTCCTCATAGGCTCCTAGTACTTCTACCTCCTCCCAGCCCACCAAGATTACTCAGGCTATGATCCTGAAGATGGGGCACCTGGCCCATTCAGCTAATGTGAGGGCTACCCGACTTGAGGCTGCAGTCCCATGGATAATTGAGAGTGCCATCCTTGCCGCACTTTCCCCCTTTCAAACTTTTATTGATGATTTGATAGCGAGAGTCGCTGCTTGTGAGAGTAGACAAGGGGAGTCTTCTGAGGTTACGACTATGAAAGCCGATGTGGCAGATCTGAGGAATGATGCAGACTATCTCAAGTCTACAGACTTTACTTTACTATTGAAGGCAACAGATGATGTAGATACCCAGAGACTTCTGAGATTCCTCCGGACACCACCGATTATGTACATAGGGATGGCATAGCAGCATATGAGTCATAGGCAGAGACCGACGAGGAGCAGATAGAAGTGAGGGAGGAGAACATATATGGAGACGTGCCAGATCTAAAAGAGACGATTGTACAGTCGGTGATCCAGACATCACTGACAAAGATGTCCATGGTAGCTTCTAGTGGATCCGATACTGCTGATGTGACTCCGGCTACTAAGACCCAGGTTCAGAGTACTACACCGGGAACTGATGCCCCGACAGATAGAGCGACTGCGTAGACAAGATTTTTCTTTACCTCCCTCTCAATCTTCTTTTATTGATTTTTTTAATATTTTCTTGCATTTGAGGACAATTTGCTTTTGTTTGTGGTGGGGTGAGGTATTTCCATACCCTCCTCTTGTGATTGATGATGTTTTCTGTATATATTGGTTTTTTGAGCTATATATTGTGTTTTGATACTACTTTTGTGGATATTTGAGCTTCTGGCTCCTTGTTTTAATTGTAAATGATTTTTGGACCCTTTCGAAAAATTTTGTGCCACCTCTTGATTGTGTTTGAATGTGCTTGTTTTCTTGTAAATTTGAGTATCGGTCTTGATCAATACCGATGACTTGAATAATGCTAATAATCGAACACAAATGAATGTGCGGCTACGATGAGGCCAAATGAAATTGCATAGGCAATATGTGAACTTATTGCATCTCGTTGTGACTAGCCGATTATCAAATTGAGTCTCTTGTAATGAACATGGCACACTAGCGAAAGTGTGGAGTCTTGTTTGACTTTGGTGTCAATTCCTTGTGTGATAAGCTTACCGTGAACCATGTGTGATGACACCTAGAATTTGCCCCGTTGGTTCGGTTGACCAAGTGATGTGAGCTCTTGAAATGATCTTAGGCAACAAATTTTAAAGAGTGAAACAATTGAAAATATACCTCTTTTGTGGCCTACCTTGTTAGTGTGTGATATTTGTTTGAGCACCCTTTGAGCCTTACCCGTTTTCTTGGAAGAAACTTGATGCAAATTGTGATCATTATTTATCCTTTCACCCTTAATCCTCATGAGATGTGGTTGGTTTGAATAGCCAACTTAGGGAGTGTGGTGAAAAGAGAAGGTAAATCAAGACATACAAAGAAGTCCCCCTTGATCCATGGTTGTGAAAATGAAGGAACCCCTCCATACAAAAAAAAAGATAAAAAGAAAAGAAGTCTGAAAAAGAAAAAGAATGAAAAAGTTTTGAAATAAAATTGCAAAAGGAAATGGGGTGTCCAAAGTTTCATGGAAAGGGAATAATGGGGTGACTTATGAGCATAAATGAGAATGAAGAGGAGAAGGAAAGAAAGTTTTTGTTCACACCACATTTCATGAGGATAGAAGCCATTGAGCCTAAATGGCCGTACCTTTACACTCAGCCCCGTTACAATCCCTGAAAAGACCTTATTGATCTTGAGTGAGCTGAAACAAGTGTTGATTGGAAATTAAGGGCAAATCTATTGGTGAAATCATGCATTATGTTCATCTTTGTGAGTGTGAGTGTGAGTGTTGATTGTGATTCTGGAGCTATTAATTGTTGAACCTTAGTGTGTGAATATGGAACCATCTTTGTGTGAGGGCATTTGAGTACCTTCGTTGAGCTGGAACTTGCATTTGAAGCAAGTAATGTGAACTTGAGAATCTTTGATAATAGTGAGTCACAACTTGAATCTTTAAGTGCATAATTGATCCTTGCATGAGTAAGTTGAGTCTTGTTGTGTGCATTCATGATTGAGTCTTGTGTAGCACTATTTGAGGCATCATTTTTGAATTGCTGAACTTGAGTTTTACTTAAGGACAAGCAAAAGTTTAAGTTGGGGGTGTTGATGAGTCCACGATTTGGACTCATTTAGGGCTTTATTTGGATAGATTTTGTGTCCTCAAATGCTTGTTTTGTGCCAATAATTGATGTAAAACCCTTGATTTCCAGGTATTTGGATTCAGGAACAAGCATGGACACTAACTCGCAAAAGAAACGAAGCGATCTGAAAGAGCGAAGAAATGAAGGCCTGGTGATTGCCAAGTCCCTTTGGCAAGTCTCCGAATGGCCATTACCTCACCTAAAGTTCCAGTGTGCCAAGCCCTGAAGGAGAAAATCAAGTTGGCGAGAGACATGAGTAGTCGGCGGATCGCTGAATGGTTCCACAATGCAGTGTTGGATCTCCCAAAGTTACAGAACTTGAGGATGCTGAAGGCCAAAGCAAAAAGGCGATGGAATTGACCAAAGGGTGGATCGCCGACCTGTTCGGCGATCCCAACTTACTGCGCCGAATGGTCCTTCGCATCATATTTTTGGCAACTATAAATACATTTTCAAACATTATGTTTATTATCAAATTTTATTCTGAACATTCATTAGAGTAATTTTTGAGTTTTGAACTCTACGTTTTTTAGACAACTTTTCCTTAGCTTTGAAGAATAGAAGTTTTCCATTTTTGAGAATTTGGAAGTGGGTCTTTGAGATTCTTCAACATGGACCTTTGTAAAGATGAAATTAATATTACCCAATTGATGGAAATACAATTTGGTAACGATTTCTATCTTTTTTTGTTGTCTAGCTAAAACCCCAATTCTTGGGGTGTGATTATATGATTATGGGTTGATTTAGCTTGTGGGTATTGCTAATTGTTAGTTTAAATTCTGTTTAGAAGTGATTTCATTTAGTAATTGTGGTTTAATTTAAAGGGTTGTAGTTGCAAATGCAATTCTACCTTCGTGTTTTTGGCTTACTCGAGAGAGAGGTTTTAAAACCAAGATTACTGAATTGATGGTATGTGGGTATTGGGTTGTCATGGATTCAGCTCGAGAGAGTGAATCCTAAACCCTTTTCCACACATTCAGCTCAAGAGAGTGAATGGACTAAAGCGTGGGCTGTTCTTATTTGTATGCTTGTTGGTGTTCGAGAGAAACCAACTTGATTCGGGGTAAATTGTTCGATAGAAAGTTTATCCCCACTAAAGTCTAGCTTATTCACTGATTTACAGATATTTACTAACAGTTGCAATCACCCATTTGTCTACCTTATCCTATAATCCAATCACATCCCAAGAAGCCGTCTCATTATTGTTAAATTCGTGTTATTTGCTGTTGTTGTAGCTGATAGTTAAAACCAAATCCCCCTTATTTGACACTCGTGTTACCCCTTAATTTGAACTATGTTTTCCTTTGATAATGTCTATTCCTATGATTGACTTGAACATATTCGTACCTTACTCTTGAATCTTAAACACGCACCACTCCCTGTGGGATTCGATCCCAACTCATTTAGTTGGGTTATTATACTGACTAACGATCGTAGACGCTTAGAACTGGATTAAGTGTCGTTGATAACATTAATCTCCTGCGAGACTGTGACAAACCAGTAATGAAATCCATATCGATCATCTCCTACTTTCATTCTGAAATATCTATATTCTGAGCCACACTACCGGGCCTATGGTGCTCTAACTTGACTTGTTGGTAATTTGAGCACTTGGCAACGAAATATGCAATACACCTCTTTAAACTAATCCAACAATAGACTTCCCTCAAGTCACATTATATCTTTTTGGAAATGGGATGGATAGAGTGTCTGGAATTATGAGCTTCTTCCATGATCCTCTCTTGGAGCCCATCAAACTTTGGCACACACAGTCTATCTTGATACCTCAACATACCATCTCCCCCTTGTTCAAAATCCATCACCTTTTGCTTATGAACATTCGCCTTTAATTCAAGCGAAATGGGGTCTTGGTCTTGTTTCTCCTTCACGTCAAACACTAGTGATGATTCCACCCCATTCATCACCACCAATCCACCTTAATTGGAATCTAACAACCAGACTTCCAATCATGAAAACGTTTGCACATCTTCTACCAATTTGTTCTTGCCTTTCTCAACATAGGCAGTACCTCTCACAGATAACCTGCTCAAAGCTAAGCAAACAACATTAGCCTTACCTAGGTGATAGTGGATACTCATGTCGTAATCCTTGAGTAACTCTAACCACCTCCTTTGTTTGAGATTAAGCTCTTTCTAACTTAAACTATACTGAAGACTCTTGGGATCGGTGAACACATATACATGAAATCCATAGAGATAGTGACACCATATTTTCAAAGCAAATACCAGAACTTCCAACTCGAGATCATGAGTAGGGTAATTCTTCTCGTTAATCTTAAGTTGTCTGGAGGGATAAGCTATAAAATTACCATTCTACGTTAATACACAACCAAGTCCAACCCTGGATGCATCACAACACACAACAATGCCTTGTGTACCCTCCGGTAGGGTCAACACTAGGGCAGTAGTTAACCGGGTTTTCCATTCCTGAAAGTTTTTCTCACAAGCTTTGTACCATTGAAACTTTACTGTTTTTCTAAGTCAGCTTTGTCAACGGGGATAAAATATTTGAAAACCCCTTTGACAAACCTTCTATAATAACCAGTCAATCCCAAGAAACTCCATGTATCAGTTATAGACGTGGGTCTGGGATAGGTCTTCACTTCTTCGATCTTCTGAGTGTCAACTCAAATCCCATTACTGGATACCATGTGGCCTAAGAATGCCACAGACTTAAGCCAAAACTCACACTTAGAAAATTTGGCATAGAGCTCCTTATCTTTGAGAGTTCGGAGAACTATCCTGAGATGATTAGCATGATCCTCCTCATTTCTCGAATAAATAAATATGTCATCAATGAATACAATCACAAACATGTTGAGATATGGCTTAGATACTCTATTCATAAGATCTATGAATGCCGCAGGAGCATTGGTCAAACCAAAATACATAATAAGAAACTTATAATGACCATAATGGGTCTTGAATGTTGTCTTCGGGGTGTCAATTTATCTTACTCTCAACTGATAATAGTCATATCTGAGATCTATCTTAGAAAAGCAAGTGGCACTCTGAAGTTGGTCGAAAAGATCATCAATTCTCGAAAGAGGATACTTATTCTTTATAGTGATCTTGTTCAACTGCGATAGTCAATACACATTCTAAGGGAACCATCCTTCTTCCTCACAAATAAGACCGGAGTGCCCTAAGGTGAGACACTAGGTTGACCGAAACCCTTATCAATAAAATCTTTCAACTGCTCTTTTAAGTCTTTTAACTCAGCTAGAGCTATTCTATATGGCAAATAGAGATAGGCTGAGTATGAAGTAAAATGTCTATGCCGAAGTCTATTTCTCTCTTAGGAGGGACTCCGAGAAGATCATTTGGAAAGACCACTAGAAACTCACTCACAACTGGTACTGACTGAATAAGAGGTATCTGAACACTTGAGTCATTTACTCGGACTAAGTGATAGATGCACCCCTTTGAGACTAACTTTCTGGCATTAACGTATGAAATGAATCGAACCTTAGGCACTGCTTAATAACTCCTCCACTCTAAAACTGGCCCATTAGGAAAGTAAAGCTTGACAACTCGAGTTCTACAATCAACTGAGGCATAACAAGCATGAATCGAGGCCATACCTAGAATGATATCAAAGTCCACCAAGTATAGCTCAACTAAGTCAACCATGGTGTCCTTGTAATTGATAGAGATGACACCATCACGATAAAATCTCTCGGCTAGAATAGACTTACCAATAGGGGTGGAAACACTGAAGGGCTCAAGAAGTCGTTCAGGAAGAATATCAAACCTCAAAGCTATATACAGAGTCACAAAAGATAGACTCACACCTGGAATAAGTAATGCATACTCAACTTGCTGCATATGGATCATAAGCCTGGCTATGTCCATGTCTCCTATAAATATAGTTACCTTACCCTCCTTACTTGACAAGTGAGAGAAACGAGACACAAACAGACTCATCATGCTCCTCATATTTTCCACCATCTCCAGAGCATAATGAGACAACTGGGTGAACTTGAGGCTGTACTCATGCACACTCATGGTCTCCTATTTCATGTTCATAAATTCCCCCACCTTTCCTTCCCTTAGCTCGCGAGGAAAGAAGAAGTTTAAGAAGGCACTTTCAAAAACAACCCAACTCACTAGTAATTCCCCTTAAGCCCTGCTCTTCTTACCTTGGTAGTACCAAATCCTAGTAACACCCTTGAGTTGGTACGCAGCTAACTCCACACGTTCACTCTCAGCAACACGCATAACTTTAAATACCTTATGCAGTTCCTCCACAAAGTTCTCCTGATCCTTGGTGTCGTTTGACCGTGTGAACTCTAGGGGATTTATTCTAAAAAACTCACGGATCCTAGATGTATTATCCACTTTTTGACGAACAACCCTTTGTTGACTAGCTTGATTGGCCACAACTTGACTCAACTTCCAGATTGCATCCCAGAACTCAACATTGAGACCTCTCCCTGAGGGGGTTGCATTTCTGGTGCATCAGGTACCCCTTCATCTTGTGGAAAAAAATTTCTCCCTGCACGATGACCTTGAACAACTCTTCGTGGAGGCATGTTCTAAAAAGATACATGCAAGCATGGATTAGAAGGAAACTCTTGTAGAGTTAAACTCTATCTCCCAAAATAAAGTAAGAAGGAAGTGAAATGTTTCCTAATTATTGTAGCATCCTTATTATATATGTGGTGTGCTTCACACCAATAACAAGGACTCTACAAACATGGCTTCATAGACACCCTAGAACTCTTGAAATATGTGCTCTGATACCAATTTTGTCACGCCCTGAGCCTAAACCTTAGATGTTGCCAGCACTCGAGAACCATCATTGGTCTCCAAGAAAACCCTTGTCCTAGCTCACTACTCAGTGGAAGAGTTACTCAACAAAACAAGACTTCCATTTGAAAAGATCAACTCAAAAGTCTCAATGAAAGATAAACTCAGAAATGTTTGGAAATATATGAATAGCCATAAAAAGGCAAGTCAAGTCTCAAAACATTAACAAAGGAATGGGAAAAGACTCCTCAACTACTATTGTGTATAAAAGATCTAAATACTATGGTAGATATTGGAATAAGACCCATGATATCTTAACAAATACTGAAAATAAATGTGGAACCCTCGATAAGTAAGGAGGCTTACCAAAGCTAACTAGAATGCAAATGGTATCAACAGAGTGCCTGTTGATCACCCTGAACACCTATATCTGTAACGACCCAAAAAAAAAAAACGAACTAGTGAAACTAGAGCCTCACATGTGAGTTTGGAGTTGGGAACTTGATGAGAAATGACAGTGACGTCCGGAAACTAGTCGTTTGAACTAGTGTCGTTGAAGTTTGGAGTGTTGTTTAAGGGCTTAAGGGGTTGATTAGCTAGTTGATTAATCACCTTTATAAGCTAGCAAGACCTTAAGCTAGGTCATGAAATCATATAGAACCGAGACCCTCAAAACAGTCCCCTAAAAACAGTTTTTAGTTTTAAGTTAGGAGTGAGGGTCAACTTTAAATGGTCATATCTTTTAGCTCAAAATGAATTAGGTGGACCATTACCTATCCAATTAAAGGTATATGAGTCCTCTTTCCAACGCCACCAAGTTTTCCCTTTTCCGATCTCGGAGTAAAAAGTTATGCCCAAAATAGTGAAGCACTGTCAGCAAGGACGAGCTTAGACGGGTTTAGTGGAAACTTTTAAGTGGGTCCTTATTTCTTTTCCTAAGTTGAGCCCCTTTTATTATATGCCTTTCCTAGCAATTATAAAACCCTTCTAGACCAAATTCTTCCATTTTAAGTCACTCCAATTAGAATTAAAAAGAACTCACCTCCTCTCAAATACTTTTCTCTCTACAATCCTCCATTTTAAGAAGGTCAAGAACTTGGAGCTAGGGCTTGGATTGAAGGTGGTTTCTTCATCAATTTTCTTGGGGAATCTTAACAAAGGTATGGTGACCCTTGATCCTTGATTATCTTTCCTTCAAGGAGTCCATTCAAAAGGGTTTCAAAAGTCTTCAAAGAACAAAACTTCTATTTTCTATTCTAGGTATGGGTTCATGGGTAAAATGTTTTCAAAGTCATTATATTGGTGAATTGAAGTTCTATTTATGATTTTAAGATGATTTTTTATATGAAACTTCTTCAAGAACCCATGTTTTCATTAAAAGCCTAGAATTTGCTAATGAAGTGGGTTTAATGCCTATGATTTAATGTTGATGAAATTGTGTTTAGATTGGATTGTATTGTTGATTTATATGGTTTTCTATACCTATTTATGATGAATTGTTGGTATATGGATGAATTGAGGATTGTGGCCTTATGGGCAAGTTATGGATGAATTCTCTTGTGGTAAGAAAAATGGTTGGGACTTGAGTGTTGTTGATTATGGCTTTGGAGGATGGTAAGTTGGCTTAATCTCATATTATGGAAAAATAAATAAATTGTTCTTGCTTGGTTTGATCCACTTATGGTGGAGGTGTTTAATTATGGAATGTATGGTGACCATGGCCTTGAAGGCATAGTATGAGAAATATAAGTGTTACATGACATTTTTATGAATGGACATTCAATGGAGCTAATGTGATCATGTTATGAACGTAAATGTGTTATTATTGAAAGGATTTTTCTCAATTTGACACTCATGAATGTTGATGATAGAATATGAAAGATTCTCCAATTTATTGCATATCTCGAATTGGTAGAGCTTGTGCATCATTTTCTTGTTTAAATGATTATATTATTGGTTGTTGAATCCTCGGATCGGTAGGCTAGTAGCACCCTTCCACTCATGATAATAATGAACCTTGGAATCGGTAGGCTTATCGCACCCTTCCATTAATGATAGTAATGAACCTTGGAGTCGGTAGGCCTATGGCACCTTTCCATGAAGGTTAATGATGAGACTTGAACCGGCAGTCCCATGGCACCCTTTCAAGAGGAGTTAATGAGCTTTCCTAAATGAACCTTGAAACGGTAGGCTTAAAGCACCCTTTCACGTGTTAATGAATGTAATTTGGAGTTGGTAGGCCAATGGCACCTCTCATATGTGATAATGTCAAGGTAGCGAACTATTCTATGGGAATGTAGGCTAAGCACCGAGTGGATTCGGTTAGATGGAAACTCCCCCAATAGTTAGGCATGAGTTTCAATGATCGTCTACCTTATCCCATAAACTATGTGCCCGCATAGGTAGCTAGTGGATCCATTAAGCTATATATACCGGTCTTCCTTAGGCAAGTAGACCACCTCTTTACGGTGTGGGGACTTATGACACCGGATTCCATGACAAGCTCTCATGGTCTATGTCGGTTAAATGCTTACTTCCCATCATGTGAGATTTCATCATGGTTTCTTGATAGGCTCTACAAAGTGTAGGTAGTAGTATGGGATGCTACCTATACATTGCACGAGTAGGCTTGGAGAGGGTCATAGTGAGTTTCTCTAAATCCTAATGTATGTGACACAATTGTGGCCTAAATAAGGTTATTAAAGAATGTTGGCTCTCAAATGCTTAATATGAGATGCATGTTATACTTGGGTTATATTATGAGTTATTTTCCCTTGTCATGTCTTAATTAATGATATACCTCTTATGTATGAATATTGTGCAAAGGTGAAAGAAAGGAATGATAAGTTACTTTAAGTGACCTAAATGTGGTGCCTTAGTATGGATGGTGGTATGGGACGCCATCCATACATTGCACGAGGTATAACATAAGGGTTGCTTGAGGTGAAGGTCCAAGGTAAAGGTTTTCATGTTGATATTGTTTAAAGGTGATATTATGACTTACTTGATGTTTATGCTTGTCTTGTATGTCTTTTATGCAACTATTCATGATACTTCAAAAAGTGGCATAATGCATGGTTTCTAGCCAAAATGTCCCTTTTAAAGCATGTTTTGCATGGTCATCATACTTAGTACTTAATTGTGCTAATTCCATATTTCTCTATTTTCTACTAGTGTAGGTTCCGGGAAGTGAGCGGGTTCTACAGTAAGCTTAGAACTTGAAGTTCTTCCAAGATCTTGTGGTATGTCCTCATATGTTGAGGACAAGACTTTTCTATTCTAATTTTATGATAAGGTTCTTGTAATAGACTTGATAGACTTCTTTTGATTGTAAAGGGCTGTGTCCCTACTTATGTTTTGTGATTGTGTCTAAGATGGCCATGTGAGACTTAGACTTCCGCTGTGTGTTTTTAAAGTTTTTTTAATGAAGCTTGAATGTTTGGATGTAATTAAGTTTTTAATTCCGCACTATTATCATTATTGAATGCAATGAATGACTATGTGGCTTGTATAAGACCCCCTTCGGGGTCGAATACGCCTTGTTACGACTTGGGGGTGCTCCCGGGTCGTGACAAACATGGTATCAGAGCATAAGATTTTGGAAATGGTTTTTAGGATCAAAGTCTCACAAGCCCCGTCTAGTAGAGTCTTGTTCATCGGTGTGAGTCGCGACACATCTATGAGCGAGAGGCTATAGGACGGTAGAAGTTACACTTCTTTCATTATCTTTGAAGTCATGCCTTAGAGTTTTGTTTATAAGTGTCCTTTTTTTTAATCCTTCTCTTGTGTTTATAGGATATGAATACGAGGGCTTACCAAAGGAGAGCGGAAGGGGAGTTAGGTGATGAGGGAGTTCCTCCCCAAGTTGTGCAAAATGGTCAAGGTGTGCAATGCAATCAAGTTCCTATAGGTGAGCAAGAGAATGAGGTTCCGGTGGTTCCCCCGGATATGACCAATGAAGAGATTATGTCGGCTTTCTTAATCTTGGCCCGAGCCATGGCGGCTCAAGCGACTAGAGATATGGGGCCTAGGGTGAATGCTAATGAGGGTACTATGGCTTCTAAGTTGAGAGACTTTGTGAGGATGAATCCTCCGGTGTTTCTAGGTTCTAAGGTGGGAGAGGATCCCCAAGAATTTTTGGATGAAGTGTATAAGGTAGTGAGTGCTATGGGGGTGACTTCAAAAGAAAAGGCGGAGCTTGCCTCCTATCAATTGAAAGATGTTGCCCAAATTTGGTTCACTCAATGGAAGGCTAATAGGTCGGTGGAAGCGGATCCTATAGAATGAGAGGAGTTTAAGGAAGCTTTCCTTGGTAGGTATTTTCCCCGTGAGAAGAGAGAGTGTAAGGTTGAGGAGTTTATCAACCTTAGGCAAGGTAATGCGAGTGTGCAAGAGTACTCCTTGAGGTTTACCCAATTGTCTAAGTATGCTCCATCTTTGGTGTCAAATCCTAGGGATGAGATGAGTAGGTTTGTGACCGGTGTATCCGACCTAGTCAAGGAAGAGTGCCATACGGCAATGCTCCATAATGACATGAACATTTCTAGGCTCATAGTGTATGCTCAATCCATTGAGGAGTCCAAACTTAAGAGGATGAATAGGAGTGTGAAGAGGGGTAGATCGGATGAGCAAGGTCAATCTAGGTTCAAGAAGAGGAGTCAAGACCAAGATTCTTCAAGTGCTCCTAAGGTTAACCAAGAAAAAAATGGTGGATCTCAATTTTCTAAACCTACTTGCATCACTTGTGGCAAGAGGCACTATGGGAAGTGCCTAGCCGGTACTAATGGGTGTTATGGTTGTGGGAAGAATGATCACAAGGTGAAAAATTGTCCTACTCTTACGGCTAGAGGAAGGGAAGCCAAGCAAGCTTCTAAAGATGGAACGGTTCCTATCCCTCCAAATTATGGTCGTTTCTATGCTCTCCAAGCTAGCAAGGACAAAGAAGCTAATCCGAATAAAGGCGCCGGTAAGTTTTAGTTCCTTATGGTCATGAATATCTTGATGAGGTTTCTATGTTGTTGTTTTTCATGTTTGCCTTAGTTGGGTTTTCTCCTAAGTGGGGGATGTTATGTTGAATAGCAAGGTTGTTGAGAGTGTTGATATCATTATCTCGTTCCTTCTATTCTTACTCAAGCTTGAGACCAAGAGTTCCTAGTAGCTTGTTTTATGTTTTGGAGTCTTGTGTGAAAATGAGTTTCCATGGTCTCCTTATGTTATGCATGTTCTATTTGAATTCTTGTTAAATGATAAAATGAGTTTTCATAAATGTGTTCCTCATGTTGATGTGCATTTAGTTGAGTTGTCTATATGCTTCATGAGGATAAATGTTGAACATGCCTAAATATGCTTTAGTGAAAAATTTGCCTAATTGTGCTTTTGCGAGTAATTGCATAATGAGCTTAATGTTTTGTAGTGAGCATGATGTGATTGGAGGAGGAAGTTTCTCCAATGAAAAAAAAAATGAGAAAGGGGAAGTTTTGATGCACAATAAGTTGTGGATGTAGTTCCTACTTGCTTGATTGGTATGAAGTTTGTTCGAGCCTCTTGATGTGGAGTTGATGTTTCCTCCTATGTTTATGCATTTATGTTTACATGTTACGATTGTTGGGCTGCTAGTCTTGAGTTGTTTTTCCCTTAATGTGTTTAAAGTGTCATTCGAGGACGAATGTTCCTAAGTGGGGGATAATGTAACGACCCAAAAAAAAAAAAAAACGAACTAGTGAAACTAGAGCCTCACATGTGAGTTTGGAGTTGAGAACTTGATGAGAAATGACAGTGACGTCCGGAAACTAGTCGTTTGAACTAGTGTCGTTGAAGTTTGGAGTGTTGTTTAAGGGCTTAAGGGGTTGATTAGCTAGTTGATTAATCACCTTTATAAGCTAGCAAGACCTTAAGCTAGGTCATGAAATCATATAGAACCGAGACCCTCAAAACAGTCCCCTAAAAACAGTTTTTAGTTTTAAGTTAGGAGTGAGGGTCAACTTTAAATGGTCATATCTTTTAGCTCAAAATGAATTAGGTGGACCATTACCTATCCAATTAAAGGTATATGAGTCCTCTTTCCAACGCCACCGAGTTTGCCCTTTTCCGATCTCGGAGTAAAAAGTTATGCCCAAAATAGTGAAGCACTGTCAGCAAGGACGAGCTTAGACGGGTTTAGTGGAAACTTTTAAGTGGGTCCTTATTTCTTTTCCTAAGTTGAGCCCCTTTTATTATATGCCTTTCCTAGCAATTATAAAACCCTTCTAGACCAAATTCTTCCATTTTAAGTCACTCCAATTAGAATTAAAAAGAACTCACCTCCTCTCAAATACTTTTCTCTCTACAATCCTCCATTTTAAGAAGGTCAAGAACTTGGAGCTAGGGCTTGGATTGAAGGTGGTTTCTTCATCAATTTTCTTGGGGAATCTTAACAAAGGTATGGTGACCCTTGATCCTTGATTATCTTTCTTTCAAGGAGTCCATTCAAAAGGGTTTCAAAAGTCTTCAAAGAACAAAACTTCTATTTTCTATTCTAGGTATGGGTTCATGGGTAAAATGTTTTCAAAGTCATTATATTGGTGAATTGAAGTTCTATTTATGATTTTAAGATGATTTTTTATATGAAACTTCTTCAAGAACCCATGTTTTCATTAAAAGCCTAGAATTTGCTAATGAAGTGGGTTTAATGCCTATGATTTAATATTGATGAAATTGTGTTTAGATTGGATTGTATTGTTGATTTATATGGTTTTCTATACCTATTTATGATGAATTGTTGGTATATGGATGAATTGAGGATTGTGGCCTTATGGGCAAGTTATGGATGAATTCTCTTGTGGTAAGAAAAATGGTTGGGACTTGAGTGTTGTTGATTATGGCTTTGGAGGATGGTAAGTTGGCTTAATCTAATATTATGGAAAAATAAATAAATTGTTCTTGCTTGGTTTGATCCACTTATGGTGGAGGTGTTTAATTATGGAATGTATGGTGACCATGGCCTTGAAGGCATAGTATGAGAAATATAAGTGTTACATGACATTTTTATGAATGGACATTCAATGGAGCTAATGTGATCATGTTATGAACGTAAATGTGTTATTATTGAAAGGATTTTTCTCAATTTGACACTCATGAATGTTGATGATAGAATATGAAAGATTCTCCAATTTATTGCATATCTCGAATTGGTAGAGCTTGTGCATCATTTTCTTGTTTAAATGATTATATTATTGGTTGTTGAATCCTCGGATCGGTAGGCTAGTAGCACCCTTCCACTCATGATAATAATGAACCTTGGAATCGGTAGGCTTATCGCACCCTTCCATTAATGATAGTAATGAACCTTGGAGTCGGTAGGCCTATGGCACCTTTCCATGAAGGTTAATGATGAGACTTGAACCGGCAGTCCCATGGCACCCTTTCAAGAGGAGTTAATGAGCTTTCCTAAATGAACCTTGAAACGGTAGGCTTAAAGCACCCTTTCACGTGTTAATGAATGTAATTTGGAGTTGGTAGGCCAATGGCACCTCTCATATGTGATAATGTCAAGGTAGCGAACTATTCTATGGGAATGTAGGCTAAGCACCGAGTGGATTCGGTTAGATGGAAACTCCCCCAATAGTTAGGCATGAGTTTCAATGATCGTCTACCTTATCCCATAAACTATGTGCCCGCATAGGTAGCTAGTGGATCCATTAAGCTATATATACCGGTCTTCCTTAGGCAAGTAGACCACCTCTTTACGGTGTGGGGACTTATGACACCGGATTCCATGACAAGCTCTCATGGTCTATGTCGGTTAAATGCTTACTTCCCATCATGTGAGATTTCATCATGGTTTCTTGATAGGCTCTACAAAGTGTAGGTAGTAGTATGGGATGCTACCTATACATTGCACGAGTAGGCTTGGAGAGGGTCATAGTGAGTTTCTCTAAATCCTAATGTATGTGACACAATTGTGGCCTAAATAAGGTTATTAAAGAATGTTGGCTCTCAAATGCTTAATATGAGATGCATGTTATACTTGGGTTATATTATGAGTTATTTTCCCTTGTCATGTCTTAATTAATGATATACCTCTTATGTATGAATATTGTGCAAAGGTGAAAGAAAGGAATGATAAGTTACTTTAAGTGACCTAAATGTGGTGCCTTAGTATGGATGGTGGTATGGGACGCCATCCATACATTGCACGAGGTATAACATAAGGGTTGCTTGAGGTGAAGGTCCAAGGTAAAGGTTTTCATGTTGATATTGTTTAAAGGTGATATTATGACTTACTTGATGTTTATGCTTGTCTTGTATGTCTTTTATGCAACTATTCATGATACTTCAAAAAGTGGCATAATGCATGGTTTCTAGCCAAAATGTCCCTTTTAAAGCATGTTTTGCATGGTCATCATACTTAGTACTTAATTGTGCTAATTCCATATTTCTCTATTTTCTACTAGTGTAGGTTCCGGGAAGTGAGCGGGTTCTACAATAAGCTTGGAACTTGAAGTTCTTCCAAGATCTTGTGGTATGTCCTCATATGTTGAGGACAAGACTTTTCTATTCTAATTTTATGATAAGGTTCTTGTAATAGACTTGATAGACTTCTTTTGATTGTAAAGGGCTGTGTCCCTACTTATGTTTTGTGATTGTGTCTAAGATGGCCATGTGAGACTTAGACTTCCGCTGTGTGTTTTTAAAGTTTTTTTAATGAAGCTTGAATGTTTGGATGTAATTAAGTTTTTAATTCCGCACTATTATCATTATTGAATGCAATGAATGACTATGTGGCTTGTATAAGACCCCCTTCGGGGTCGAATACGCCTTGTTACATACTTGGGATTACTTATCTCTCTTATACTCATTTTCAAATATGGAACTCAACACTCCTCATTCTCATACTTATTTACTCAAGTCTTAAATCAAATTACAGATAATTGCAAACGACTTCTCAAAATGGCTCAAATGGGACTTCTTGAACTCTCCTCTTAACTTTAATCCAACTTGAAATGTGAATTCAAGAGCAATGATTAGGATATAGAATCTCTCAATGATTAATTAAGTCCTAGATAGTTAGTTATAAGAAGTGAGAGAAGATATGATTTAAAAATCCACTGGCACGACACGGAGATGGAATTTAATTTTTGGTCAAGGAAAGATTTTTGAAATAGAAGACTCTGTATCCTCTCCGCGATGTGGTGAGGTTGTGATCATCTTAAGGTGGAAAATCTAAAACGTCTTTGCGACACGACCCTAGGCTCAATTATTTGGCCATTCTTTTTGCCTTTACAAACCTGATTCGATTCATACCCTGTCACGACCCGGGGTTACCCCTAGAAGTAACACAACATAATTGACCCCGAAGAGGTCACATACAAGTCCTTAACATAATCAAACACATAAAGTCATAAGAATAATGCAGAAAAATTAAAAACTTTTACAATAGAAGTCAAGCTTCACTTCCATAAAGGAAAATAATAAGAATCTCGACTTTGTCTCATACACCATCTACAACATAGGAATACAAAGTTTGGGACCTAGCCCTTTACATCAATAAAGTCTCAATATAAGAGATACACAATAGGAACTAAGAAATGGATAGTCCGTCCTCAAACTTGAGGACTCACCACAACTTGGAGATAAGCAATCCAAGTCTTCTTCAAGAAATGAGTGTATGCCACCTAGCCGGAACCTACACTTATCAAAAAGGTAGAAGAAGTAGGGGTTAGCATAATTAATTGTACTAGGTATGGAAGCATGCACAAAATCCTTGAATTATGATAAAAGGGACTTTTAGTTGAAAAGTATGCATTTGTCAAGTTTGGAAACCAACATGCATTTTCAATGTTCAACACAAGCCATAATCACATTCATAATCATTTCATAGTAACACCAATACCTTAGCAATCCCTAAGAAACACTTGTGCAATGTGTGGTTGGAATCCCATAATACCAACCCTACTAAGTACTTCCTTGAAGCTACCTTAGTCATACATATCATCTTTAGACCTCATCAAAATCAATAGTCACAAATGAGGAACTAGTCATGTACATTACTTGAATTATAAGGAGAGTCATTCATAAAAACTATCTATTCAACATACATGCAAACATTGAAATCTCATCATAATATAAAGGAACCATCCCATGACATCGTACTAAGTCTACTTGTGCAATGTGGAAGCGAAGTCCCATACCCCCACTCCTACTAAGTAAAACTCACCAAGAAGTCATAGTATAGTTCATGTCTCATTCATTATCTTTATTATATAGGGAAATTAGCATTACCCGACATAGACCATGTGAACTACATGGAATCCGGTGTTCTACCCCCACACCGAAAAGAGGGTGTCCTACTTGCCTATGTAGAACTATCATAATAGCTTTTAGGTGGATCCACTAGCTAAAGACCTATGTGGGCACATAGTTCTGGGATAAGGAGATTGCTACTAGAAACCTGGACTACTAGCGTAAAAGGTTTCCATCTCATGAGATAACCTATATTGGGAAGCCAGACTTACTAAACGTAAAATATTCCTATCTCATATTCATATCTGCTCGGTGCTAAGCGAAATTCCCTTTAAAGGTCATATTAAGCCTTTACTTAAGTTTAAGTTAATAAGAGAATGCACTAGGTATTCAAACCAACATACATCATAAATAGCTCATAGATTCATTAGGTGAGAATGCCCTTTCAACCTTAGAATCATCCCCATGTGAGTAAACCTTTCACATTATATTCATAGTGTTTTCATGAGAATAAACTTTCAATCAACAAAAAAACATTATCATCATCCTAGACAATTCATACACAATCAAGTGTAAGGGTAAGGGAAGAATGGCCTTTCAACAATACCTCAATTTACACAATGGTCATAGGATCTTCACTTTCTAAGTGAATCATGAGTCCATACACAACATTCATCAACATGTATAAACCTTAGCAATTTACCCCCTCTCAAGGGTTATGAATCATGCCCCACAATTACACCTAAATATACTACAATAGGCATGAATAAAACAAGATTCAATAACTAGATTAACATCGATACAAATCATAGTAATCATCTTACATCAACACACCCATCACAATTCATGAAATTGGGGTCATGGAGGAGTACACGGGTTCATGGGGAATTTTACAATAAAAATCACCATTAAACACCAAATCATCCATAATATAAGACAATTAAAATAATGAAATCGCTTTTAAGAAGAACCTATGGCTAGAATGAAAACCTTAGTTTTGATGAATTTGAAATCAAAGAGTTGAAGGGCTTCATGGAGAAAAGTGTTCCATGAATCAAGTCTCCCATACCTTAATTGATGTTTCCCCACGAATTGGAGTTCAAAGCTTGGAGCTTGAACCTTAATCTTCACCATCTTCTTTGTTCTTCAATGGAGTCTAGAGAGAGAATCTTTTGGGAGAGAAGTTGGTTGAGTTTGAGTTTGTGAGTTGTGAGGAGTTAAAAGAGTTGTTTAATAGTTAATATACACTTATATATGTCTAAATAACTAATTTAAACCGCCCCTAAGCTTTAATAATTAATTTAGGAATTAATGAAATGCTTGCACCTTTGGTCGACTTAAGGCAGCTTCCCTGGCCCCCATCCATGAGACCCCAACCACGGGGCGTGGTTGGAACCACTGAACGTACTGGTCACTCGTAGTTTGGGGCTCGGGCTTGTCATCTGGCCAGCCTTCAGGCCTCATCCACGATACCCTTCTACGGGGCATGAGTTGGTCCACGAACCGTACTGCATGCTCGTGGAATGGGACTGGAACATAGAGGTTTTTAGGGTGGTTTGGGGAGACTAAGTCTTGAACTACGCCTCCTAACCACGGAGCGTGGCTCCACCCACGGTTCGTGGGTGCCCAATCATGGTTCATGCTATATTTTACTACTTTTTGGACCTTCCCTTGGGTTCTCCTCAAGGACCCTTGGGGGGTCCAAGGGGGTCATGCCTTGACGTTTAGGCACTAACACCCAAGTACTAAGTTAGGGAAGTTATTTTAGGATTCTAACCTTACGTTTTAACTTCATTAGGCTACTAGACTACATGTTAGGCTTTAGCTTAGGTCATTAGATTTTCGGGGTGTTACATACCCAATGCAATTACATTGTCAAAATTCATGAAATTTCATAAATCCAGTACATTTTCAATGAAATCCACACAAAATCTTCCAAGAGTCTCAACTCATTCGCAAAACCCTCACTTCAAGAACGCAAAGACCTCCATTAATAGCTAAAACTCAAGAACTCAATGAATCAACTTCAAGAATGAATTCATCGTCAAATATTAACATATTTGGCATGAGGGCGAACAAACCCAACACTATGAAAGCCTACATACCTCAAAAGAACTAAGTTCTTAGTGATCTCCCCAAATTTCTTGATGAACTCTTGAAATGTTCTCTTTTCTCCTGTTGAAAATTATCTCTAAAAACCCTAATCGTTTAGGAATTAATGAGAACTAATCTAAATCAGGTTAGACCCCTATTTGGGTGAGAAAAATGTTAAGGCCTAATGTGGTCTAGAAAAGACCAAAATACCCTTTTTAAGACGAATGAAATGCCATAACTAGATAGGCTGTACTCAAACGAGCATGACTCTTTCATTCGAGCTTAGAATTTAGCAAACATGGCGGCGTTGGAAATAGCAAATAAAGGCATTCGATTGATACCTCATGGGTCACCTAACTCTTTATGTGCTAAAAGTTATGATCGTTTGATGTTGACCCAAAACTCAAAACTGAAGTTTTACTTGTACGAATTTCTAGTTGACGTTTGGAAGTATGAGAGGTTACATTCAGCTTCAGTGATTAGCAAACGTCCACAAATTTTGTTACCATTCTTACAAGTAATGGCTCTTATAGAAGAATTAGACAGTAAATGTTGCATTCCCGTCCCTGAAGATGTAGTGCTATCTTTCATATCTGAGTCAAAATCAATATCTAAATAAAAAGAAAACAGATTTGGCATCAGGTCAATAAAAATATGTGGTAAGTTCTTTTTTAAAAAGAATTGATGCAAACAATCGAATAAATATCTTCATCCTATAAACAAAAAGAGCCTTGTCGAAGTTAACCTTTTGAGTTTGGCGACTGCTTCGAAGGAATCACCCGACTTAATGAGGCAAAGAATTGGTTGATATCCATACCAGGATACTCTGACTTGAGATACTTATTAACTGAAATCTTACTTTGAAAATAATTTTTCTTTCTATCTTTCGAAGCCTGAAAATCCTTTGGAAGATATAAATATCTATCCTTAAAGGTGCCTAAACCTGTAGCTCTTTTCCCCGCCTGCCAGCCCCACTTATCACTATCATTTGGCCAATCTACTAGAGCATATGGTAAACCTTCGCCAGAGTCATACTGAGAAACTAGATAAAGTTGAAGTGAAATTTCATTGATTCTAAATGCACTCCAATTATATAAAACAAGTGCACAACACTCCCCAACCTCCTCATTGGCTAACATTTAGCTATAAATCTCTAACTCTATTGATAACAATAAAACCACCTTTTTGGATAAAAAATAAAGAAGAAACGTTAGAAGTCCACATCATAAAGCAAACCATTTTTGGATATAAAATAACAATTGGAGAAAGAAAAAAACAGGTAGAGGAGGAAAGCCAAAAGTTAGGCATACTTCCAAGGAAAACAAGACAACTATGCTTCAGATGAAGATAAATGTATGACCTTTAAGTATGAGCTACGATAATACTCTTCTCACAAGGAAAAAAACAAAAACAAAAAATAAACATCAATGTTTACAAGCAGAATGTTTGTGTATAATGTAGCAAGCTTGACATAAACACCAAAAGTTCCAAGCCACTTTTGGCATGAAATTATTACAATTGATCAACCTATATTACTAAGATACATAGTTTAAAAAGTATTTTCAGAATAGGAAACTTAAAAGCTGTAAAGAAAATTGAATATGAAACAAATTAGAAATAATGAACAAAATATTTTTCTCAAAGAAGAAAATCGAGTTCACTAATTGCATAGTGTCCTTAAGGAAATTCTTCCCCTCAATTATCCGAGGTTATTAGAATATATCCTTTCGGTTTAAAACAATCTTACTCTGCAGTGTATCGGTACCTAAAACCACGGTGTCAGCAAACAAGTCAACAACAACGAAGTAAACGTAAAATACAAGATTTAGTAGAAAAAGAAGAAGTCCAAAAAGTCGTTATTCGTTATTGAAAAACAAGATGAATCGCTGATTAACGTTTCAAGGACACTTCATCCAATTCTAAGTGTCAACGATCGCTAGTCAGTATAATAACCCAACCAAATGAATTGGGGTCGAATCCCACATGGAGTGGTACGTGTTTAAGATTCAAGAGTCAAGTGTGAATATGCTCAAATCAGCCATAGGAATAGACAATATCGAATAAAGACATAATTCAAATTAAGGGGTGCATAGGAATAGACAATATCGAATAAATATATAATTTAAATTAAGGGGTGACACGAATATCAAATAACTGGGGATTTTGGTTTTAGTTTTCAACTACAACAACATCAAATAATACAAAAATAACAATAATGAGACGGGTTCTTGGGATGTGATTCAATTATAGGATAATGTAGAGAAATGGGTAATTGCAACTGTTAGGAAAATAGCTGTAAATTAGTGAATAAGCTAGACTACAAAGGAGGTAAATTTTCTCTCGAACAATTTACCCCGAATCAAGTCAATTTCTCTTGAACATCGACAAGCATGCAAAATAAGAACAACCTACGCCATAGTCCATTCACTCTCTCGAGATGAATATGTGGAAAAGGGTTTAGGATTCACTCTCTCGAGCTGAACCCATGACAACCCAATACCTATAGACTATCAATCAATAATCTTGGTTTTAAAACCACTCTCTCGAGCAAGCCAAAAAAACGAAGGTAGAACTGTATTTGCAACTATAATTCTTTAAATTAAACCACAATTAATGATTGAAATCACTTCTAAACATCATTTAAAGTACCAATTAGCAATACCCATAAACAAAATCAGCCCATAATCACATAATCACACCCCAAGAATGGGGGTTTTAGCTAGACATCATAAAAAGATAAAAATCATTACTAAATTGTGTTTCCATCAACTAGGTAAGATTAATTTCATCTTTACAAAGGTCCAAATGGAAGAATCTCAAAGAACCACTTCCAATTTCTCAAAAGTTATAAACATCAATTCTTCTAAGCTAAGGAAAACTTGTCTCAATACTCAGAGTTCAAACTGAAAATTAATTATAAAGCTTACAAAAATGTTTCAAGATATTAAACTAAATGTTCAAAAATGTATTTATAGTCGCCAAAAATATACTGCGAAGGACCATTCGGTGCAGTAAGTCGGGCTTGCCGATCAAGTCGGCGATCCCCCCTTTGGTCAATTCCATCGCCTCTTTGCCTTGGCCTTCAACATCCTCCAGGTTTGTAACTTTGGGCGATCTAACTCTACATCACATAATCACTCGCGATCCGCCAACTGCTCCCTTCTCTCGCCAATTTGATATTCTCCTTCAGGGCCTAGCACACTGTAACTTTAGGTGGTCAAATGGCCACTTGGTGACTCGCCAAATGGATTTGGCAATTACCAGGCTCTCTTTTCTTCCTTCTTTCAGCTCGCTTTGTTCCTTTTTGCAAGTTAGTGTCCATGCTTTGTTCCTCAATCCAAATACGTGGAAATCAAGGATTTTACATTAGTTATTGGCACAAAATAAGCATTTTAGGACACTAAATCTATCCAAATAAAGCCCTAAATGAGTCCAAATCTTGGACTCATCAACATCCCCAACTTAAACTTTTGCTTGTCCTCAAGTAAAACTCAAGTTCAGCAGTTCAAAAAGGATGTCTCAAACAGGGCTACACAAGACTCAATAATGAATGCACATAACAAGGCTCAACTTACTCATGCAAGAATCAATTGTGCACTCAAAGACTCAAGTTGTGACTCACTGTTACCAAAGATTCTCAAGCTCACAATACTTGCTTCAAATGCAAGTTCAAGCTCAACAAAGGTACTCAAATTCCCTCACGCAAAGAATGATTAAATATTCACACACAATGGTTCAACAATTTATAGTTCCGGGATCACATGCAATTCTCACACTCACAAAGATGAATACATGTATGACTTCACCCATAGGTTTGCCCTTATTTTCCAATCAACACTTTTTTCAGCTCACTCAAGATCAAAAAGGTCTTTTCAAGGATTGTAATGGGGCTGAGTGTAAAGGTATGGTCATTTAGGCTCAGTGGCTGCTATCCTCATGAAATGTTGTATGAACAACACATTCTTTCCTTTTCTTCATCATTCTCATTCATGCTCAAAATTCACCTCATAATTCACTTACCATGGAATACCGACACCCCATTTCTTTTCCACTTTCACAACTTTATTTCAAAACTTTTTCATTCTTTTTTTTCCTTTTTGAATCTTCTTTTTTTTTTTTTTTTTTTTTTGTATGAAGGGGTTCCATATTTTTCAAAACCATGGGTCAAAGGGGGACTTCTTTGCACTTCTTGATTTACCTTCTCTTTTCACCACACCCCCAACTTAGGCTTTTGGCCTAAGTTGTCTATTTCAATAAACCACATCTCATGAGGATCATAGGTGAAGGGATAAAGAAGGGTCACAATTTTAGGAAGTTTCATTCCAGGAAAAGCTAAGGCTCAAAAGGTGTTCAAGCAAAGTTCAGACACTCACAAGGTAGGCCACAAAAGAGGTATATTGTCAAATTATTTCACTCTTTAAAAATGTTGCCTAAGATCATTTCAAGAACTCGCATCACTTAGTCAACTGGACCAACGGGGCATATTCTAGGTGTCATCACACAAGGTACATGATAAGCTAATCACGCAAGGCATTAGCACCAATATCAAACAAGACTCCACACTTTCGCTAGTGTTCAATGTTTAACAACAAGAGAATCAATTCCATAATCGGCTAGTCACAATGAGATGCAAAAAGCTCACATATTATCTATGTAACTTCATTCTGCCATCATCGCCGCACATTTATTTTTGTTCGATTGAGAGCACTATTTAAGTCATCGATATTGATCATAATATACAATCAAATTTGCACAAGAACAACCACAATTAAATACACACGAGGTGGAAATTTTTTTCGGAAGGGTCCACAAATCATTTACAATTAAAACAAGGAGCCACAAGCTCAAACATCCACAAAATAGTGCCAAAACACAAATTATAGTACAAAAACCCAATATATACAAAAATAACAATCACAAGAGGTAGGCCTGCAAATACCCCACCACAAACAAAAAGCAATTTGTCCTCAAATGCAATAAAAACATCCAAAAATCAATAAAAGTGACAAAGAGGGAGGTAAAGAAAGGTCATGTCCACTCAGTCGCTCCATCTGTCGGGGTATCAGTTTTCGGTGTAGTACCCTGATCATGGGCATAGTGCCCGAAGTCACAACAGCAGCACTCGATCCACTAGGGCCTACCATGGACGTCTCTGTCAGCGATGTCTGAATCACCGACTGTACAATGATCTCCTCCAAATTTGGCAAGTCTCTATAGATGCTCTCCTCTCTAACCTCAATCTGCTCCTCGTCGGTCTCTGCCTACGACTCATCAATAGCCATATCATCTATCAACATATCTCTGGTGGTGATCGAAGGAGTCTCAGAACTGGCCGGGGTATCCACATCATCTTCTTCCTCTAATAATGAAGTGAAGTCAGTGGACTTCAAGTAGTCCACGTCCTTCCTCAGATCTATAATCTCGGCTTTCAAAGCTGTAACCTTAGAAGACTCCCACTGTCTACTCTCACAAACCTCCACTCTAGCAGTGAGAGTGTCAATGAATGCTCGTAGGGGGGTCAGTGCATCTAGGATAGCACTCTCGATGATCTATGGAACTGCAATCTCCAATCGAGTAGCCCTCACATCCGTATAATTGGCTAAGTGCCTAATCTTCAGGAGCATGGCCTGAGTGGTGGGCTGGGCTGCAGTAGAAGAACCAGAAGTCTGGGAGGTAGTGGAAGTACCTGAAGGCTCGGAGGCCGAAGTAGGCAAAGGTGCCTCTGCAAGTATGAAGTCAATGTCAACCTCTAGGGATGCATCTATTGGGACTGCTCTCCTCTTGTCTGCCTCCTCCCGAGTATACTCGGCCTCTATACACTTGATATCAGTGGAGGATGTAGGAGTGACCTCAAAATCTCTTCTCCCATCAAGAGGAACTCCTGCACGCTGGCACAACTCTGTAATCAGCACCAAGAATGGAAAAGACGTTTGTCTCTGCTTGGCCCTCATGGCCATCTCCTGCTCTATGATATGTCCTACGTCAATTCTCTTCTTAGATATGATCGACTCGAGGTAGGCCGCCATAGGATGACGGAGGATGGACTCATTTTGGGATGGCATAATGGAGCTGCTGATAAATCCAAACCAATATCGCGCAGCTACATTCAAGTCCTTCTTCTCGATCCGGACTCCTGCCTCAATCCACCTCGGGGTGGTGTCAGAGATGAAGGGAGCTAACCAACCCTTGATCTCATCCAAGTCGTAGTGGTAGATAGATTGGGGTAGTCAAAGTCTGACCCCCTATTAAATACCGCGTTGATGTGATCACAACTATAGTGCACTACTGTCTCCCATACCATGATGGACCCCAATGTTCTGAAAGTACTAGCCTTAGTCTTGCCCTTAGGGACCAGATCACCATATACCGAGTAAAACTCCCGGACCCATTTAGGAATATAGGGGCCTCGGGGCCTGGTAAACTACTCAAAGCGATGATACTGGAGGGTGTCCCTTACTACGGAGTATCTGCCCACTAAGCCCTCCGTGGATAGCCGCTCTCCTTTAGAATTGTCCTCAACCCATCGGTTTTTTATCTGTTAAGAAGCTGGGGAAGAGGAATCTGTACTGGTGGCACTAGGGCCACAGGTGGTGCCGGAGTTGGCACTATGTCTACTGCAGGAGAAGTGGCTGCTGGGGCTCTAGATGATTCTGGGCGAGACCTAGCACGGATCTCCGCTCGCCTAGACTGCACTGGTTGGTCATCATCTGGCTCGGAGAATGCAGCTTGGGAGTCAAAGGACTCTCCTTCATTGCTGGAGTTTTGCTCCGGATCCTCAGTCACATGCTTCTTGTCCTTGCCCTTGCCTCCCTTTGGAGGCTCCATCCTTCCCTTTTTAGGAGGATTGGCTCCCCATTCATTTATTACCATGCCCCATGCTCTTTTATGGGGCGGCATGTCGAGGTTTTTTCTATCCATATCTGTAAAAACATCAGAAAAAGTTAGAAATAGTTCAAACAAAGTTGGAGAAAATAGTTGCAGACAAACTCGCCAAACCGGTCGGCGAGTCGCCGAATCACTTTGCCGAGCCAGATCGGGCTCACCTAAAGGATTGGCTCAAAATATCCCAGAAAACTTGGCATGTCTGCGATGGGAAGGGCCTTACGGCGAATCACCAACAATATTCAGTGAGCAAGGACTAGCCCGTAGAAAGTTACAGAACATTTTAGGGGTTAGGTGCGTACAAAGGGCGATCAAGAAAGACAATCGGTGAGTCGCCAAGTGCACTCGGTGAACTCAGGCTTCTCGCCAAAAGTTACAGAACCCAAACTCAATTTTAGTATGAAATTAAAGGCGATCTAGGGGGATACGGCGAACCACCGAGTGGTTCGGCGAGCTCGACCTAGCTCGCCAAACGACCCGACGTGCTTACTTTCAACCCCATTTTCCAAATTTAACCCCGTAGCCCCCGAAAACAAAATCAAAACATGCACTCCCTCAATTAGACTTAGACCCATTACACCCATGCCCTTGGGATACTCAGACTTCTCCTGGTTTTGCCAAATTTGGCCATTTGAAGACTTTTGCCCTTAAGTATGACGTCAGGTGCTCCATCATTGGCCCACGTACGTCATTTGGCACAAATGCTGGTTACTTAGACTTCACCTGACTAGACTCAATAACAGCACAACAGAACAATAGAACCCAACAAGATTTTGATCAATTTTCGCACGACAATTTGGGAAATTAACAATATCGACAATTTAGGCAAGATATTCGAATTAAAATAGGCACACATGCACACAAGTAGAAAAACAATGAAATAAGAGAGTCCCATCACACATCACTAACATAAGAGCAATTACAAATGAGTAAAATCACTAATTACAAGTTTGGGGTTCGGAAAACAAACTTTTATGCTGAATACGAGAAGTGAAAAGCTAGGCGGCAAAGAATCCAACTCCGAACATACAAATGACGACTAGGAGTCGGTAAAAATATGAAAATATAGTGCTGGTGTGATTTTGGGAAGTTAAAAAGTGAAGGAATGTGAAAGAGTTTGAAAGTTTAAACCTTTGGCCTTTAAAACTGTCCAGTTCTCACCCATTCAGCGACATTAGTTTTGCTCGCCTACCCACTCAGCGACACGCCGAGTGGGCACTTAAATTGCCTAGTTTTACAGGACCTCTAGTTAATGTGGGGGTCCAAACGGCGGACAAAGTCGTGATCGCCCACCCGTTCGGTGACATAACAATTTGCTCCTTGGCACGTCAAGTTTTATAGACTCGAATTTCAAAATTCCATGAGTAAAATGACGATCCAAGTCGGGCTCGCCGACTAGACATTTTGCTCGCCAATATCCACTTTTTAAACACATTCCACACTTTAACCTACACAATCAACACACAATTATTTCAAAATTAAAAATAAAGAAAATAAAACTTGGGTTGCCTCCCAAGCAACACCTTAGTTAACGTCGTGGCACGACGCAAGTCCTCACTCAAACTTCATTCTTGGGGTTGGCCATAGTATCACTAGGCAACCCCCCTTGTTGTCTCGGGTTTAAATGAGATGAGATATAACCCATCTGGGTCTCCAACTGTTTGATAGAGATGGAATGAGAAGTGACCGTCTGGCTAAGGGTTGACACATCTTCCTTCATTTCTTTCAAAATTTTGTTGGATCCCTCAACCTTGTTGAGAATACGAGAAAGCATATCCTCAGACCGACCACCCTTGAAATCCTTTGGCTTTTGGCACTCGTGGGGGGGAATGTACCTATCCTTCTCCCCATCCCTTTCCTTCCAAGTGGGGTTACGATCCCTCCACTCTCTATCACGATCTTTCCAGCCTTCATCCCTATTCAAACCTTGGTTACCACCCTGCCTCGAGTAGTTTGAACGATAACCACTTCCTTGGTTGGCTAGGAAGTTCACCTCTTCATTGTACAACACTACAAACTTGGCCTCATCAGGATTAACACACCCGGTACCCACATCATTGACACTTCGAGCACCAGCTCCCATGACATTTTTGGACAAAATGTCAAGTTGTGTCATGATCTTTGCCATGTTCTGATCCCTCTCTTGGTCTTTCTCAAGCAGCTCCTTGGTTAATTTAAACATGAGAGGGGAGACTTGATCTTCGCGGGTGTACCAAGCCCGATTAATTGTGGTCATACCATCCAATAGCTAGGCTACTATAACATAAGGTTGTTGCATCAAACCTCCCAGGGAAAGTTGGTTAGCTATACTCTTATTCACCGAATCAAGGCTTCGATAAAAATACTGCAGCAAAATGTTGTCAGGAAAGCCATGAGTTAGGCATTGCAGCACCAACTTCTTGAATCATAGCCAAGTATCATGAATTGGCTCACCCTCCAAACGCTTGAAGATTTGGATGTCGTCCCGAAGTGTCATCATCTTCGAAGGAGGGAAAAATCGCACTTGAAATGCGGTGACAAGCTCTTCCCATGAAGTGATTGATTTTCTTGGAAACTCAGCCAACCACTTACATGATTCTCCGATTAAAGAAAATGGGAACAACCTCAACCAGACCGACTCTTGGGATATGTTCTTGAAGGAGAACGACCCGCAAACATCAACAAAGTTTCTAATATGCTCATGGAGATCCTCATGAGCCAGCCCACTAAACAACCATTTCAATTGCAAGAGCTGCAACATGGTACTTGTAATATGGAACACATCATTCCCTTCAGCTAAAGGCAAGCGATTAGCACCAATTCATCCCATTAGATGAGGCTCATTAACATTAGGCTCACTGACATCGTTGTGGTTGTCGATGTCATCTTGGTGGCCCACTTGGCTACCATTGCTTGCGTTCACACTCATTTTCTCTTTTCAAAACAACAACACAGAAACCAAAGCTGAAAGTAAGTAGATTCAACTATGACTAACAAGAACAAAATTCAACTTAAATAAAGAATCTTAACCAACACCACTCCCCGGCAGTGGCGCCATTTTGATTAACGTTTCAAGGACACTTCATCCAATTCTAAGTGTCAACGATCGCTAGTCAGTATAATAACCCAACCAAATGAGTTGGGGTCGAATCCCACATGGAGTGGTACATGTTTAAGATTCAAGAGTCAAGTGTCAATATGCTCAAATCAGTCATAGGAATAGACATTATCGAATAAAAACACAATTCAAATTAATGGGTGACACGAATGTAAAATAATAGGGGGTTTTGGTTTTAATTATCAACTACAATAGTAGCAAATAACATAAAAATAACAATATTGAGATGGGTTCTTGGGATGTGATTCGATTATAGGCTAATGTAGGCAAATGAGTAATTGTAACTATTAGGAAAATAGCTGTAAATTAGTGAATAAGCTAGACTATAGAGGAGGTAAATTTTCTCTCAAACAATTTTCCCCAAATCAAGTCGATTTCTCTCGAACATCGACAGGCATGCAAAATAAGAACAGCCTACGCCTTAGTTCATTCACTCTCTCGAGCTGAATGTGTGGAAAAGGGTTTAGGATTCACTCTCTCGAGCTGAATCCATGACAACCCAATACCCATATACCATCAATCAATAACCTTGGCTTTAAAACCTCTCTCTCGAGCAAGCCAAAAACACGAAGGTAGAACTGCATTTACAACTACAATTCTTTAAATTAAGCCACAATTAATGATTGAAATCACTTCTAGACAACATTTAAACTAACAATTAGCAATACCCATAAATTAAATCAACCCATAATCACATAATCACACCCCAAGAGTTGGGGTTTTAGCTAGACATCATAAAAAGATAAAAATCGTTCCCAAATTGTTTTTCCATCAACTGGGTAAGATTAATTTCATCTTTACAAAGGTCCAAATTGAAAAATCTCAAAGACCTACTTCTAATTTCTCAAAAGTGAATAACTTCAATTTTTCAAAGCCAAGGAAAACTTGTCTCAATACTCAGAGTTCAAACTGAAAATTAATTAGAAAGCTTACAAAAATGTTTCAAGATATTAAACTAAATATTGAAAAGCGTATTTATAGTCACCAAAAATATGCTGCGAAGAACCATTCGGTGCAGTAAGTTGGGCTTGCTGATCAACTCGGCGATCCCACTTTTAGTCAATTCCATCACCTTTTTGCCTTGACCTTCAGCATCCTCTAGGTCTGTAACTTTGGGGGATCTAACTCTGCATTACGGAATCACTCGGCGATCCACCGACTGCTCCTTTCTCTCGCCAACTTGATTTTATCCTTCAGAGCTTGGTACACTGGAACTTAAGGCGGCTAAATGGCCACTCGGCAACTCGCCAAATGGACTTGGCGATCACCATGTTCTCTTTTCTTCCTTCTTTCAGCTTTCTTTGTTCCTTTTTGCAAGTTAGTGTCCATGCTTTGTTCCTCAATCCAAATACCTGGAAATCAAGGATTTTACATAAGTTATTGGCACAAAATAAGCATTTGAGGACACAAAATCTAACCAAATAAAGCCCTAAATGAGTCTAAATCTTGGACTCATCAATCGCCTCAAGTTATAGACAACAGATGGTAGTGTGAACAAGTGCTTATTCTACTTTATCGAAAAGGTCACAACCCTTTGAAAAATCAAAATCCTTCAAAAAAGTCACAGCCTTACGAAAAAGTCACAACTTTACATAAAAGTTACAACTCTTTACAAAAGTCCCAACTTTTAAAAAAAGTCACAAAATTTTAGAAAAGTCAAAACTCTTTATAAAAATGACAAATCTTCATTTTTTATTTACACCATTTAAAACCAAAAAATTACTTGTGGCATTAGCTTAATTGTGGCCTTGAAGTTTTCTTTTTTAATATTTCCTACAACATGTAAGTCCTAATATGGTCTCAAATCATTTATTTAAGGTTATGATGAAAGTGGGATGAAAAACAAATCTTCTTTCAGAAATGCCAGTATGTAGAAGCAAAAACAATATCAATCTCACGTACATATATGTTTAGCTTTCAAAACCATTACTTTAGAAATCAAATTCCTAGGAGGAAAAATAGGTTACCTACATCACATTATTGGTTTCCTCCCATTAATGCAATGTTTGGAATTTACTTCAGCCCTAATTTTTGAAATGCTAGTCAGCAGTTAGCACAATAATTAAATTTACTTCACCCCTAATTTTTTTTAAAAACAATCAACTTAGCTATATATTTTATTGAACTTATTACTATTTATAGAAGACAAGTCCATTTAGAATAGGTAGTTAGCAGTTAGCACTTTTATAAAGTGGCAGAACTAGGTATTGGCAATGTTGTTAATTGTATCCCCTTTATTCAAAAAAATATATTGTGCAATTAAGGCAAACCTAATATTCCTAGTTATATGTAAACTGTAGAATCCCCTTGACATAAGGGAAGATACTAGTGTAGTGGCAAATGGGGTTCAAAATTTGTTTTAGATCATACATTCAAATCATAGATATACATTCTAGTGTTTATCTCAAAATTTATTTTGTGAATCTCCTTCGGCCACTGCTATAATTGCACTGAAAGTCATGTTAAAACCCTCTTCCAACTCTAGATTAACTATTTATAAATAGCAACCCATACATTTTGCTTCCATAATACGTTATATCATGCAAAGAAAATGAACATTTGTGCCTAACTCAACTCAAATGTTATTCATTGCCAAGGATAGTATTTATACACATTTACCTTCTTATACAAACTTTGGGACTCTAAATCCACCCTCCACACCCCAAAACCTAGCTATTAATGTGGGAGAGCCTCGACGGTTCCACACTAGGTTCCTTTCCCTCTACCCCAAGTAGGTAGCTTTTTCTGAGGTAGCCCTTTTTGAGTTGGGTGGCCACGCGTCTTCCTGTTATGGTGGACATGAAGGAAGATGGATGACTCTAATACCATTGATACAATCGAGAAGTACATGGAATTAACATTGACTAAAAAAGAAAATAAAAATATTTCTGACACAATTAAGTGTATCTACCTACTTTAAGATAAAAACATAGCATAAATCATTATTATCATATATAGTGAGGACATGTATATCAATTGATAGGGGAAGCTCTAGTTGAATTTAAATATGTACCTAAGGAGATTAAGGACTTGAATAAACTCGGTGTCCTGGTAATCCTAGACTAGGACGAAAAATTAAAAAATCAAAAGCAAAGGAAAAAGAGAAATCAAAACCCAAAAACCTTGTGAAATGCAAAGACTATAATAATGATTTTTTTAGTATTTGAAGAACATTCATACTCACTTCATGTTTCAGTTGATATACACATGTCACATTCCTTAACTAGCTATAAATAAAAGAGTAATCTTATTATATCTTTCTTTAAATATAATTAATTCAATATTTTGTCAAATATATTGGGAAATTGAATGGCCATTCCTCTAGTATTGAATAAAGGAACATATCTAAATATAATTGTGATTGGGATTTCAAAAATAACTAAAATAGATTATGAGTCCGACAAATCAGCCCACCAAGCCAATAAAATAGGCATAGAAACATGTAGGTGTGTAGTTTTAATATGTTTTCATATTTGTAATTAAATATAAATGTTGTAAATAAAATGACTATATTTAAATTGTGTAAATTAATGTCTTAAACTAAATATTCTAGTATTTTTTCCTACTTTATAAGTAAGAAAATACATCAACGAATACATGATGTATTTAAATTTTTATTTAAGTTTAATAAAATAATTACTATATAATAAATATTATATTTAAAAATATGCCTAATAGTATAAATCTCTAAAATCTCCACTTCGACTTTTAATCAAGACAATTGTTAGAATTACTATCTTTAAATACATGATTAATAATATATGCCCTAACAATCTCCAATTGAGACTCTTAACTATGCATCTACAACTTTAACAAAAAACAAGTTACATAACTTATTGAATGCTTTTGCGAATAAACTCTTTTCAAAATGATCTTCTAAAGATATTTTCTTAATGCAACTTCATTTAGTAGTGTTTTATCGTCATTGGCCAATTTTTTACTAACATCTTCAAGTATCCTATGATAAAACTCTCTCAAGAGAGTACACCAAATCAATCTTTGTTACTATTCTTTCACTACGATAAAGTACTACTACTATTTTAGTCACACTATTATATTTTGAGTCTCAATATTTTTTCCAATAGCTTTTGATATCGATGTATTAACAACATATTTTGGAAATGGCCAAAAGCCCCCCAACCTATAGTCATAATCCCAACTACACACATATACTTCACAGGGATCCTATTACCCCCTTGAACTATGTTAAAATGGAATTAATCTCACCCTATATGCTGAGGTGGCAAAGAAAGTGTATTCACTCTCTCAAAGAGAGTGAGAAATGATTTTTTATTAAAACTTTAACTTTGCAAGTAATTTCCCTTTTTCATGTTAAGATACTGATTTTTTAAAAAAAAAATGATGTCATCTTTTACTTCTATTTATTTTTTATTTTTTATTTTCCTTCTTTCTCTCTCCAACACTTCGCCTGATTTAAGTTATCGAAAAATGTCATGAACTTACTTCACTATTCAGCTAACACTAATGCTATCTCTTTAATTTCCTCTCTTTTTCCCCCCCGAAGAAAATGACTCCCCTTCTTTTAATCATAAACATCAATTTTTTATTCTCACACCACCAATTTTGCCACTACCATGTCACCATTTCCTCCATATTTTTCCAAATCTAAAAGCCATCTGGCTATCATATTACCCGTTGTTATTGATTTCACTTTGGATTTTTCTATCATCTCCAACTCCAACATGGCATCCACTTTTCAAAAACTAACTGACCACACAAACTTATCAAAAATGTCATCTTGTAATTCTCTTATTGGCAGCCTCAAATTCTATTTAACAATGTTATCATTACCAACTGAATGAAACTTCACTAAAATTATGAAAAATAAAATGAAATAAAAAATATAGAAAGAATAGAAAAAAGAAGAAAGAAAGAAGAAGGTAATGTGCTTTTGGGTTTCACATCAATGGACAAAAAGTTACTGTCAAAGAAAAGGAAAACAAAGGTTAAAAGAGGATTAAATGCAAAAGAGAAAAGAGCAAGGACAATATAAAATAAAGACAGAATAATAACTTCTTTATTGAAAAAATAATATAATATTATGTGGCACGAGAGTGTTTATCAATACTTAACATAAATCTGGGTATGACTTTTTAAGAGGGTATATATTTCACTTTTCATATGTTCTAGGGGATGATAGGACACCCGTGAAATTGGAGTGTGTAGTTGGAATTTCGGGTATAGATTGAGAGGGTTTTACACAATTTTCTCTATTATATTCTTTACATAATATCACTCTCCTTACTTTGAAGTAGTGCATTTTTCTTACATATATAAATGTTTTTTCTTTTACTTAATTACAATGAATATAAATTTTAACTTGTCAACTAAATGTTCTTGAAGTTATGCATTGTGCTTTTGTTATTTCTATTCTTAGTTTCTATGAAAACTAGTTTCCTTCTAAAATCATGACTTATAAATGGCCCTTTCATAGAAATCTGACATTTATGTTAACAATTATCTTATTTCTTTAGCATAATAAAATATACATCCTTCTGATTACTCTATGTCACAATCCGAAATGGAGCCATGATGACGCCTACAAAAACCGCCCAGTAGGCAAGCCAAACACCCAAACAAGATAATGCGGAAGACAAACATTAAAAGAAGAGAAAGAGCGGAATCTGGAATAATAAAGATACAAAATAGGGCATATAGTATAAATATATAAATACATTACATAATATACAAAATGGGAATGAAAGTGACGAAGAAAGACTAACTATATAAGAGAACCAAATCCTGGACCTAGTGTCCCCGACGCATGAGCATCTAAGTATATAAAGGACTATATACAGGTGAACTGACTAATCAAAATATAAAATACTAGTCAGTAAAAAAGATGTAAAGCAACAACTCTTTGGACACCAGAAGCTCACCACTATCAAAGTGTTGATAGCCACGAGAGATTTGATGCTCAAAGAGGATGGCTCATACTAGGAGCTGTAATAGAAAAAAGATGCACAAGTGTAGTATGAGTACCAAAATACGGGATATTCATTAGGTATCATATGCTGACCGAGCTCATAAATATCATAAATATACATAAGCATCACAATAGTTTTATCAGAGAGTCTGATATTAGGCTAAAAGTAAGAAAACACTACCGAGGAAAGATCACAACAACTCTAACTATATAAACCAACCAATCAGACAACTAAGGAACCTCGCTGGCCAATGTAGGTTTAAATAAACGTTATGGGATTATCTCGATGGCTTTACCGTGGACACTTGAGACAACTAAGGAACCTGCCTCAACTCAACTACATATGGAATAAAGTAAAACTCATAATTCAGTTAGCAGGCTGCCGAAGTTTATCAATATATGTGTAGGAAGTAAAAAATAATGCATTTCCTTTCAAAAAACAAGTTGCCATCTATAAAATCAGTAATTCCGCTTAGTTAAATGCTAGTAAAAAACGTAGTAAAACCATTAAGTGTCCTAATCCCCATATCCCTCAAATACAAGTGAGAATATGCCAAGAACATGCTACATGAACATGATTCCACACAAACACAATGAAGTAATTCTTAAAGAAGCCTTACTATAATCACACCTGGGACAAACCCATCACAACAAAATCGTACTAAGCTGGAGCTCTAGCCAATCCAAGTTCGCGGCCTCAAGCCCAAAACATTACAACCAATAAAGCGATAAACTCAAAAATGGTTGAAAAGGAGTACACCAAAAGTCAAAAGAGCCAATGCGCATAAAGTCATTATTTCATGCCACCTAAGATAATTCTAAGGATCTAAAACAACTACCAAGCTAAGAATAAACCTAAAGTAAGGCTTATCGACTAAAATACTAAGCTAAATAACTCAAAATGACCAAAATATCAAGTAAGGATCATGCAAGCCTATGAAATAATACTAAAGCCTTCCTAACGATCATACTACTCAAATATATATATATATATATATAAGAGGGAAACCATAACCTATCGTAAGGTCGAAACAACACTCGAACCTCTACTTTGTAACTTTTTCCTTCCAAAGGGCCTTTGAATGATGCCACATTATAAAAAACATGACGGAAACACCGAAACAAGAAAAACGATACCAATATCAATAATGGAATTCGAAAATGGAAAATTGACCCCAAAAATGGCCTAACCTCGAAAACATCAAGCTAGCCCACCGGAGAATAACACCTCCTACCATACAACACCTCAAATGGATCCATCTAAATACTCATATGATAGTAATTATTATATGCAAACTCTTCTAAAGACAAACACTAGTAAAACTGACCTCTGAAATCAATAATTTTCACGACCCAAAGTCAGGTGATGATGGCATCCACTACATCCCACCTAGTGTAACATCTTGGATTTAGAAAGAAGAAAAAATACAAGACTTTCATAGCTGGTGTCTGTGTCTATGATCCCTACCTACGGTCCGTAAGTGCTCTTACGAGCCGTAGGTAGAAACTGTAAGTGGAGGAGTGAATAATTTTTGAAAGTCAAGTTCCAGTACCACTTTTATGGTTCACTAGGATGGTCCGTCATTCTATGTATGAGTCATAGGTAGGTCTCGTAGGTGAGCCTAGACTTAGTGATATTTTGAGGCTCAAAGTTGGGACTTACAATTGGTATGTACGGTCTGTAAGTGGACCAAATTTAAGTACCTGAATCCCACCTATGGTCGACTAGGACAGAGGTATGATTTGTCCGTGAGGGATTGACAATTACTTTTAAGGGCTTTTTAGTCCTCTTTCTAATTAATTAGTGCCTAAATTATCTTGTTTTAATCCTAATCCTAGACGCTATAAGTTTTTTAATCCAAAATCTAAATACTCTAAATCATTCTTTAAATTTCCCCAAATATCTCCAAGTTCTTCCCCAATATTTCTCTCTCTAAAACTTGAAGATGAATTTTAGCATTTCAAGATCAAGTCTCTAAATTCACAATTAATTGTGAGCTTTTGGCATCAAGGTATGATAGTATTCACTTATGTAGCCTTTCCTCCATGGGGTTCCTAAATTCTCCAGTTTTACAAGTTATAATTTCCAATTGAGATTAGGCTTTTGTTCAATCTCATGGGTTCTTTTCAATTATGCTCCAATTGATTGATTTATGTCTTTTTATGAATGAGTTGAGATATTTACATTTTTTGAAGTTGAATTCGGTTGAAACCATGCATGATCTGTGATTTCTAGATTTGATCATATGATGAAGCTTTTGAAGTATGAAAGATGAATTTATGACGATATGCATGTTTCCTTATGAAAATGAAGTGAATAATTTCAGGTTTCTTTGAGATTAAAGCATCGATGGTGTTGTTGTTATTGTAAAAGGGTTTTCTCACATAAAGGATTCAATAGGTTGAAAGGACTTCCCACCTAAGTTGAATCAAGATGTAAAGAGTTATCCCAAATGAGCTTTAGCTTGGATTGATTGCTTAATTGTGCCCTTTCATGGATATGACTTTAGCTTGGACTGGCTACTAAATCATGTGTTTCCATGGATAATAAGATAAATATTGTTAATGACTATCCCGTGGGATTTATACTGAAGCACCGACTGGATTAGCAGTGATTATCCATGTCTCATAAACTCTATGCCACCATAGGATGATTGTCTCAGATAGGGATTATCTAGTGGATCCACGTAAGCTAAAATTTCATGGTTCTTACATTTGATAGTGAGGACACCTGTTTTCGGTGTGGGGAAGACACTAGATTCCATGTTATAGATCACATGGTCTTTATGTCGGTTGATGGCTACTTCCCACAATAATGAACAAAGGTTACTTCTAAAGCTATCTTAAAGGTATTTAGCTTGCATTGACTATGGTTATGACTTATATTTTCTAACATGCTATTTTATGATTTAACTTGTTCATTTCACGTCATGTAAAGTCCCTTATAGCATGATTTCATAACTCTTATGCATTACTATCATACTTGGTACATTCCATATACTAATACATACTTTTGCCTACATTATTTCATTAATGTAGGGTCCGACCCTCCTACCTCTCAGACTAGTGGCTAGTTATTCACATAGATATTGAAGATTGGTGATTCCTCATGTTCCGAGGATCAAGACTCTTTTATTGGTTTCATGTATTTTCATTTCTTATTTTGTATGTGATGTATGAGTTATGTCTCAATCACATCCTTTTGATATACTTCCTCTACTTTTGTCAAACTATTTGATATTTAAATGTTTCTCTTAAAATCTTTTGGTTCTCTATTATCTTGTATGTTGGCTAAGCATCATGTGTAGGGCCTCTCGGGGTCTTATATGACATGTAACATTTAGGGTTCACTTTGGGTCGTGAAAAACATTGTATCAGAGCATAAGATTTAGAAAGGTCCTAGGATGTTTCATAAGTTACGTTGAGTAAAGTCTTGTTAATGAGTGTGAAGCATGCCATATTTATGAATGAGATTCTATAAGATGTTTAGGAAATGACATTTCTTTCATTACGCTAAAGTGTGATAGAGTTTAACTCTATATGTCTCTCTCCTAATTAATATTCGATGTTTTCAGGATATGGCCACTGGAAGGGTATATGTTAGATAGAATGTGGGAGAGAATGTGGAACGAGAAAATCCTCAAACTACACATGTTTTAGTCAACCCTTTGGCAGAGCAAGTGCGGAGTTTAGGGCTGCTTTTATGAGTTTGCTCAAGGCATGATGACTCAAGCAAATAGGGATGATGTGGTCCCCTTGAACCCAAATGTGGATACGACGAAAACTAGAGTGGCAGACTTCATTAGAATATATCCTCCATTGTTTCATGGTTCCAAGGTTGAGGAAGATCCTCAACAGTTCATTGATGAGGTGTATAATGTATTGATGATCATGGGAGTGAAGTTGGTGAAAAAGGTGGAACTGGCCGCTTATCAACTGAAGGGTGTTGCTCAAGTATGTTTCAACCAATGTAAGGAAGAGAGGGTGGTTGATGCATGTCCTCTTGAATGGGAAAATTTTATGGTTGTTTTCCTTGATGGGTTCTTTCCCCTTGAGATGAGGGAGGAAAATTTACTTGGGTTCATCAACATTCATCAAGGAAACATTTGTATGAAGGAGTTTTCTTTGAAGTTTATACAATTGTCTCGATTTGCTCCTACTATTTTTTCTGACCCTAGGGAAAGGATAAGTAAGTTTATTTCGGGAGTGTCTGAAATGTTGGTTAAGGAATGTCGTACCGCCATGCATATCAATGATCTGGATATTTCTTGTCTTATGGTTCATGCTGAACAAATTGAAGAGGAGAAAGTTAAGGAAATGTGTAGGGTGGCAAAGAGGTCAACAAATGGTGATGGTGACTTTTGACATTTGAGGTGTAATAGACATGGTCATTCTAAGTTTCAAAAAGGTTTTTCGGTCAAGGTTCCTTCAATGCTCCTCTAAAATTCAAAAAAGATAGGGTGTGTAACCCTAAACCTCAAGGAGGAAATGGTGGTTTATCTTCATTATCTACTTATACTAGGCGTGGAAGAAAGCATGAGGGTAAATGCCTAGCCGATTCTAATGCATGCTTTAGTTTTGGAAAGGCAGATTATAAGGTAAGGGATTATCCCTCAGTTGCTTATAATGAAGGAGATAATCATTGATAGGCTCAAACTTTCCCTTTGTAAGGTTCTAGTGGTAATAAGAACAAAAATTGGTTCTATGCACTTCAGACTCGTCATGAGCAAGAGAGTTCTCCTCATGTGGTTACTGATATATTGAAAGTCTTCCATCTTAATGTTTATGCTTTACTTTATCCCAATGCTACTTTGTCTTTTATGACACCATATGTGGCCATGAGATTTGATATTCTTCTGGATGTGTTGTTAAATTATTTTTCAATCTCTACCCCTATTGGTGAATCTATTGTGGCTAAAAGAGTTTATAGAGATTGTCCCGTCTCCTTATTCCTTAGAGTCACTCATGTTGGTCTTGTAGATCTTGATATGTTAGATTTCGATATTATTGTTTGTATAGATTGGATGCATTGATATACCATGAGTTTACAATATTTTTGATGCATTTCACTTAGAAGTTGTGTGTGTCTAGGGAAATATTGTATTACAAATAATGTGTTTTGTATTATGTTTGCACGAAATAGGCTTGGAGGTGGTTGATGAAGATTTGGAGCTGAAAAGTGCTAAAGTAGCCACCGACGGTGCCATTCATGGACCGTAGGTCCATCGATAGACCATGGATGGGCATTCATAGGTCTTGTCCTGGGAGATGAGTTTTAGTAACTCTTACCACGGAGTGGCAGGATGGACCATAGGTGGTGTATCGTTTGTGGACCATCAGGGAAGTCTGACAAGTATGGAACCACGGAGCAAGATGACGAACTATAGGTAGACCCACGGTCCGTCTTGCACGTTCGTTGATCGAGATCAGAAAGTTGAAGGATCCAGTACCTGATGAAATTGTCTAAGTGTTGAGCCATGGAGGGGACCTACGGACCATAGGTCGACCCATGGTGCGTAGGAGGTGTCATAGAAACCGCGTCCAGACAACTTATTTCCTTATTTTGTTTCCTTTTTATTTAGGGCTAGTTTTCTATAAATAGGGGATATAAACCTCATTTTTGGGGGTTAGAAAATATTGTATACTTTTAGTTCTTGGTGTTTTTGGGAATTAACTTGCAACTTTAGTAATTTGATTTCCGAATATCGTTTTATAAGATTTTTACTTTAAAATTCAATTGGAGATTTAGGGTTTCATCAATTCTACTTGTAAGTTCATGAATTCTTATTATCAAAATATGAATTGTGTTCTTTCAAGCATGAGTAGCTAAATTCACAACTAGGGTTGTAGGAACCATGAGCAAATAATAAAGTATGAATAATAATTAAGTAATTCTTGAATAGTGTTTTTGCATGTATTGTTAATTCTTTCGCTTAGAAGTCTTTTTAATGGTGCACAGTTAGATATCACCTCGTTGCTACTTGCTGGACCAAGGAGGTAGTTATTGAGAAAAGAATTAACAACAGAGATTTAGTGGATGCTATCTAATAGTCTAATGTCAATTCATGCGAGGGTGAAAACTAAGCCATACATTGATGTGATGTCTAATCTGAGGTAAAGGTAAGGGTTAGTAAAGCATACACCCGTAGCCGGACCAAGGTGCGAGGTGAAATTCCCTACTTGGAGGACCAATTACTTAGGGATACCTATATTACCAGCTTTGCATGTAATATACTAGGAAAGGATTACTGCGTTAAGAGCTTGTGGGGAACACATACACCCTAGTTTCTCTCTCATATTGATAACTTAAAGTTTGAATCTTGCCTACTTGTTACTTAATCAACAATCTATTACTTTCTTCCAACTCCCCTTTATTTACTTATCTCAGAAATAGTTTGACTAAACAGATATAATAGTGGGTTTAGTGTAAGTCTAAACTATATTCTTCGTGGGATCGATCCCAACCTACAAGTTGGGTTCTTGATTTGACAACGATCGCTTATACTTCTTTAGGGAGGTGCAATTTGAGCATATCAAATTTTGGGGCCGCTGCCAGGGAATACGACTTTTAGATTAAGTTTAACGACATTATTCAACTTTAGTCAAGTATTTCCTAATTTAATGTTTTCTTTAGTTTTTGTTTTCTAGAAGTTTCTACTCTAGTGTATGCCAAGTACACGAAGTCGAGGCAAACCATTGACCCCCTACAATCTAGAGTTGAGCAAGACTTTGAGAAAAATGAATAATCAAGGTGTCCAAATCAATCCAATCGGAGATAAGTAGGTGATGGAGTTCAATTGCAGCCTCTTGGGGTTGTTAATGTGCACGCTCAGGTTCATGGTGGTAATCTAATCGAAGATGAAGAAAGGGTGCAGAATCCGCCAGCAGCGAGGCTGCGTGATAACTACAGGGTTGACTTCAATACAGTTGAATCAGAAGGGACCATTGTTCTTCCTCCTCTATCTCCAGGGCATACATTAGTGGTAACCAGCATTCTGATGCAAATGCTTACAGCACGAGGGTTGTTTGCCGGTCTAGCTTCAGAGGATCCGCATGGTCACATGGCTAAATTTAGAAGTGTCTGCAAGAGTTGTATGGGGCGACCGGAATTGGATATGGATGTTATCGGGTTGAGAGTGTTTCCTCTATCATTAACTGGTGATGTTGCGATGTGGTTTTCAGAGCTTTCATATAATTCGATTCATACATGGGACCAGTTGCGTAAGGTGTTCATGGTGAAATATTTTCCGGTGTCAAATAAACTAAATCACAAGGATAAACTGAATAGGTTCTTAGCAGTACCTGGAGAGTTCATTAGCAGTTCATGGGATAGGTTCACAACATTCATCAGAAGTGTTACTAATCATCGTATTGATGATGAGTCGCTGAAGGAGTACTTCTACAGAGGTCAGGATGACAATGGAAAGGTTGTGCTTGATACTATTGCTGGAGGATCATATGGTGAGTGCACTTTTGAGGAGATCGCTGAAAAATTGGAGAATATTTCTCGGAATAATAAGGCATGGAGCACTAGAAAAGCTAATACCAGAAGAAGCACGTTCGCTGTTCAAGTTGCACTAGATCATTCTAATGACGACATTCATGAGGAGATGGCTCAAATGAGGACAAAACTTGGGTTGGTATTGAAGCATGTGAGTGGAAATGCAGAAAAGGTGAATGCGGTAAACTACCTAACTAGAGCTCCACCACCACCAGTTGAGGAGTGTTACTATGAGAAAGATGCATATTTAGTGAATGATCAGACGGGGGGTTTCTGAGCCAACGCCTAAGGTTCCAACTTATATAATTGGCGCCAAGGTGAAGGGAACCAAGGTCGGAACTATGGGAACTACAATCGTGATAACAACTATAACCGGAACAATTATGGCAACACACATGAGAGAGTTGGGCCCATGTTCCACTTGGAAATCGGGGATCTAGCAATAGAGAGGCCGAGGGTAGTATGTCATGCATTGAGGATATGATACAAAAAATGATGAAGAGGTTTGATGCGACTGATGAGAATGTGAAAGAGATGGAAAATGACTTGTCTGGAATCGGTCAAAAAGTCGATGCTCATGCAGTGTCGATAAAGTAACACTAGCAACAATTTATTCAGTTGTCCACTATAGTGAACCCACGTCAGCCTGGCACACTTCCTAGCAACACCATCCAGAATCCGAAGAATGATGGAAATTGTATAGCAGTAACTACTCAAGGAGGAAAGTAAACCATTGATCCCCCTATGTCACCTGAGGTTGAAATTGTGGTAGAAAGAGATGAATATGAGATTGAGGTTACAAGAGAGTCTAAAAATGCTACAGAGAAGGAAGCGGAGGTGACCCAAAAAGTTGTTCCCATGCCTAGACCTCCACTGCCATTCCCACAGAGATTGGTGAAGAAGATCGAAGAAGGAAAATACCGCAGGTTCAAAACTATGTTGGAACAACTTTTCATCAATGTTCCGTTGATAGAAGCTTTGGAGAAAATTCCTGGGTATGCGAAGTTTATGAAGGATTTGGTGACCAAAAAGAGGGCTGCCAATTTTGAGGATGATGCAAGGTTACAACATTGTAGTGCTATTGCTACGCGGTCATTAGTGCAAAAGAAAGAAGATATTGGAGCTTTCACTATTCTTTGTACCATTGGGATGTTACATTTTGCAAAGGTGTTGGTGATTTGGGGGCTAACATTAATCTGATGCCATTTTCTATATACAAGAAGTTGGGTTTAGAGGCTCCAAAGTCGACTGCGATGCGTCTACTCATGGCTGATAGAACTATGAAGAAGCCCATTGGTGTTCTCAAGATGTCCTTGTGAAAGTGGAGTCGTTCATTTTTTCTGGCGAATTTTGTGATATTGATTGTTAGGTTGATATTTAGGTTCCCATCATCTTAGGGAGACCATTCCTTACTACTGGGCGTGCCTTAGTCGATATGGAAAGAGGGTAGATGAAGTTCAGATTGAATAATGAGGAGGTAACTTTTAATATATGTAGGTCTATGAAACAGGAAAGCGATCTCAAGTCAGTATCAGTGGTGGATCATATTGTGGAGCGAGGTTCTAAAGTGTCTATTGAAGAGAGGTTGGGTGTTGATGCACTAGAGGCGGTAATGATAAATTTTGATGGTGATTGTATTGAAGACTATGATGAATTAGTTGTCGTACTTGATAGGTTCGAATTCCGTTCCAAACCAAAAAGATCGGAGCTAGATATGAAGAATCGCGACTCTCTACCCGCCAAACCGTCTGTGGAAGAAGCTCTAAAATTGGAGCTCAAGGCTATACCATCTAATCTGAGAGATGTATTCTTGGGGAAAGATGGCCCTTTACCGATAATCATTGTGGCCGATTTGAGTGAGGTACAAGTAAAGGCATTGGTTTTTGTGTTGAAGAGGTTCAAGCGGGCTATTGGATGGACTATTACAGACTTTATATGGATTCCTCCTGGCATTTGTTCTCATAAAATCCAACTCATACCGTACACCAAGACAAGTATTGAGCACCAAAGGAGAATAAATCCATATATGCAAGAGGTAGTGAAAAAAGAAATCATCAAATGGTTGAATGCTGAAGTCATATACCCCATTGCAGATAGTAGTTGGGTCTGTCCTACTCAGTGTGTACCTAAGAAAGGTGGATTATTGTGGTTCCTACTGTGAAAAATTAGCTTGTTCCGATGAGGCCAGGGACTGGATAGAGAGTATGCATGGACTATCACAATCTGAATGCTTGGACAGAAAATCATCACTTCTCGATGTCGTTCATGGATCAGATGCTGGGTTGTCTTGCTGGTAAGGGTTGGTATTGCTTTCTTGATGGGTATTCAGGCTACAATCAGATCTCCATAGCTCCGGAAGACCAAGAGAAGACCACATTCACTTGTCTTTATGGGACTTTCACTATACCGACTCAGAAAATGATAGGTTGAACTGGAGCCTTAACGTTTGGGTTAGTGTGACTTTAGGTTGATGTGTAGGCTGTTTTAGAACCTAAATGGAGGAAGATGGAAGCCTAGGGTGCAAGCAAGGGCCTCGACTAGAAAGATAGGGAGTAAGAAACCTTGTTCCTTGAGGGGCTGTTTGATCACCCAAGGGGTTGGGCGATTCGCCCTTGGGCTCTTGTGCTCACCTAGTGGCTGCCCCATTTGGCCAAGATACTAGACCAAAGGGCGAGCTAAGTCCAAGCTTGCCAACCAGCTTGGCGTGTCGCCTATTTCCCCTGTAGTCTGCCAAGTGGACTGCCCAATTTATGAGCTCACTGGAAACATGGGCGAGCCAAGGGTGCACTTGGCGAGTCGCCTAGTACACTTGACGAGCCTAAGGGTCCAAAGGGTGAGCTTAGACGGACAAGGGGCAGAATTTTAAGTTGTAACTTTAAGGGTCCTTAGTTCTTTTCCAAAGTTGAGTCCACATTATTCTATTCTTTTACTAGCAACTATAAAACCTTTTTAGACTTGAATTCTTTCATTTAAGTCACACCAAATAGAGTAAAAAAGAAACCCACCTCCTCTCAAATATTTCTCTCACTAGAAATCCTCTATTAAAGAAGAAGAAGAAGGGAGCCATTGAAGCAAGGGTTTGGTGATTCCAAGGTGGTTCTTCATCAATTTTCTTGGGGAATCTTAGTAAAGGTATGGTGATCCTTCATCTAAAGTTAGCTTTCACCCTAGAGTCAATTTCAAAGAAGTTTTCAAAGTTTTCAAGTTCATGAAAGACCAAGGGTTTACTCAATCTCATGGGTTCTTTCTACAAACGATTTCAAACGGTTACTAATGTAATATATTGATTGTATTGGTGTTTAATGATTTATGATGAAAATACTCTCTGAACCCATGATTTCTCTCAATTCCTAAATTGTGCCTTTATGAAGTGGGTTTGTTGATTATGAAAACTTATGATTGGAATAGGTCTAAATTGCTTTGGGTTATTGAATTGTATCATTATCTATGCCTTAATAATGGTAAATTGTTGGTGTGTTGATGATTTGAGATTCATGGCCTTGAAGGCAAGTCATGGCAAAATTACTTGTTGAAGTAGAATTGCACTCTATGTTGATCCACTTGCAAGGTGGAGGTTTTCTTATTACTATGTATGATTATGATGTGAAGGATATGCATGTGATTTCAATGATACAATGATGATCATGTATACAATGTAAATGTGTTATTGTTGATAGTATATTCTCAATTGACACTTATGAATGATGGTGATATAATATGAAGGGCTTCTATGATGAATATGAATTGATAGGCTATGACATCCCTTTCATATATGATTAATGAATGAGTCTTGAATTGATGGATATTAATCGATAGGCTAAAGGCATTCCTTTCATAAATGATATAATGTAATAAAGACTCTAGAATCGATAGGCTAATGGCATTCCTTTCTTAATGAGTCAATGTACCATGAATCGATAGGCTTATGGCATTCCTTTCACGAGCATAAGAATTTAATGAGGGACCATGAATCGATAGGCTTATGGCATTCTTTTCATAAGGACTCTAGAGCTATCCTTGAATGAACCATGGATCGATAGGTTTATAGCATTCCATCCTTGGGTAATGATGTATCATGGGTCGATATACTTATGGCATTCCTCCCTAGTATATTATTGTATTGTGAATGAAATGATCTATGAGAATGTAGGCTAAGCACCGAGTGGATATGGTTAGATGGAAACTCTCCCAATGTTAGGTTAGAGTTCCAAGGAACATCTTCATATCCCATAACTATGTGCCCACATAGGATATTAGCCAGCGGATTCCATCCGAGCTAATGTTATCATTCTACATCTCTTTACGGTGTGGGCTATATGACACCGGATTCCATGTCTAGATTGCATGGTCTATGTCGGTTAAACGCTTATTCCTATCATCTGAGATGTGCATTATGGTTTCTTGAGAGGTTCTATGAAGTGTAGGTGGTAGTATGGGATGCCATCTATACATTGCACGAGTAGGCTTTGATAGGGTCATATTGAGTTCTCTAAGTCTTAATGACTAATGTATGAAAGTCCTCTAAATGAAATAATTGAAGACTGTTAACTCTTAAATGTTTAATGTTATATGCATGCTATACTTGGGTTGTATTATGAATTATTTTCCCTTGTCATTCCTTATATATGTTATGTCTCTTATGTATGGATATGTTGTAAAGGTGAAAAGGAAGGAATGGTAAGTTCACCTTTGGTGACCTTAATGTGGTACCTTGGTGTGGATGGTGGTATGGGACACCATCCATGCATTATACAAGGTATAGCATGAGGGTTACTTAAGGTAATGGTCCAAGGTGAAGGTAATGGTTCACATGATGATATTGTCTAAATGTGGAGTAATGACTTGTATGATGGTTATACTTGACTGTATGTCTCTCATGCTATTGTTCATGGTATTTAAAAAAAGTGGCATAATGCATGGTTTCCAACCAAAATGCCCCTTTTAAAGCATGTTTTTGCATGGTCATCATATTTAGTACATTTTTGTTCGCTAACCCATATGTCTCTTATTTTTACTACAAGTGTAGGTTCTGGGAAGTGATTGATTCTAGCTAGGATTGAAGTACTTGGATAGAGTTTTCCTCAAGACATGGTATGCTGATACGCTCAAATTACACCTCTTTTCAGAAGCATAAGCGATCGTTATCACGTAAAGAACCCAACTTGTAGGTTGGGGTCGATCCCACGAGAAATATGGTTTAGACTTAAGTTCAATAACGATTATCTTCATTTAGCCAATGTATTTTCGAGACAAATAGGTAAAAAGGTGGGAGGGGGGGGAGGGATTTGTGTAACAAATTTTGTAAATTATGAAAGTAATTAGTAAGCAAGATTCACACTTTTGTTGTTATGAAATTGAGAGAGAAACTAGAGCGCAAGTGATCCCCATAACCTCATAACTCCATAATCCTATTAATAACAATCCCTTCCTAGAGTATTACATGCAAAACGATAAGTTATGTATACCTAAATCCTTGGTCCGGCATCTAGAGTATTTCACCTCGCACCTTGGTCAGGCTACATGTGTATAATTTACTAACCCTTACCATTACCTCATATTAGACGTCACATTGATGTATGGCTTAGTTTTCACCCTCGCACCAATCAACATCAATCCTATTAGATAGTATCACACTAAATCTATGTTGATAATTCTTTTCTTATTAACTACCTCCTTGGTTTGACAAGTATCAACAAGGCGAGTTCTAACGTTGCGCACCGTTAAAAAGACTTCTAGACGAAAGAATTATCAATGCATGTAAAACACAATTTGGGAATTACTTAGTTACTATTCATACTTCGTTAATCGCTCATGGTTCGCACAACCCTAGTTGTGAATTTAGTCACCCATGTTAGCAAGAAAACAATTCATAATTTTTAAAGAATAAATCATGAACTTACGTAGTAGAGTAGAATAATCCCAGAATTTCAACTTGAATTTCAAAGTAAAAATCACCAAAACGTGCTAAGGAAATTAAGAATTGCTAAAGTTGCAAGTTAATCTCCAAAGGCAAAAATGAGGTTTACATGCCCTATATATAGAAAAATAAGTCAATATCTCCACCTCAGGCAGGCGATGAATGACACGCCTCAAGTACACTCAACATCTCCACCTCAGGCACACATCGATGAATAATCCCATCAGCACAACTACAATACAAGTAAGGCTCATCCCAAAAAAAATTCTTCACATCATGCATAAACTTTTTCCTTTGATGAAAAGACAAATCCAGGGGAACCAAATAACTTGCCAAATATTTAGCAAAGTTTGCGAACCAAGGAGTTAGATCATGAGAAGCAACCAATACCTGTTCATCTGGAAAAGTATCATTAATTTCAGCCCTATACCAAGCTTTACCATAGCCTCTTCCTCTAATCTGGACAAGTGATCGGCAACTTGATTTTCGGTCTCCTTTCTATCTTTTACCACGAAATCAAACTCTTGCAGCAACAATACCCATCTAATCAACCTCGGTTTTGCATCCGTCTTCGCCATGAAATACCTCAATACATAATGGTCAGTATGCACTATGACCTTAGTACCAAGCAAGTATTATCAAATTTTCTCGAATGCGAAAACCACCACAAAAGGCTCTTGTTCAGTCACATTATAATTCTTCTGGGCCACATTTAGAGCTTTGCTAGCATAGTAAATAGGATGAAGAATTTTCTCTCTCCTCTGTCCTAATACTACACCAAGCGCCACTCCACTTGCATCGCACATTACCTCAAACGGTTGTCCCCAATCCGGTGAAATAATGATAGGTAGAGTAACCAACTTCTCCTTCAGCTCCCCAAATGCTCTCAGAAAAGCATTATCAAAATCAAACTTATACTCCTTTTCGAGCAGTTTGCACAATGGATGTGCAATTTTAAAGAAGTCCTTGATGAACCTCCTATAGAAACCTGCATGCCCAAGAAAACTTCTAACACCTTTTACAGAGATAGGTGGTGGAAGCTTTTCTATTACCTCTACTTTTGCTCTATAAACCTCAATGCCCTTCTCAAAAATCCAATGACCCAAAACTATCCCTTCTTTCACCATAAAGTGGCACTTCTCCCAATTTAGCACCATATTGCAGTCTTCACATCTTTTAAGCATCTCATCCAAATGATCCAAACATCGATCAAAAGAGTCACCTACCACAGTGAAGTCATCCATAAATACTTCAATAGTGTCCTCCACCATATCAGAGAATATTGACATCATACAACGTTGGAAGGTCGCTGGAGAATTGCACAACCCGAATGTCATCCGTTTGAAGGCGAAAGTCCCATAAGGGCAAGTGAAAGTGGTCTTCTCTTGGTCCTCCGGGGCAATAGAAATCTGATTGTAGCCCGAATAACCATCAAGAAAACAATACCAACCCTTACCTACAAGTCTATCCAACATTTGATCCATGAATGGAATAGGGAAATAGTCCTTTACTGTCCAAGCATTTAGCTTCCGGTAGTCCATGCAGACTCTCCATCCAGTCACGGGCCGCATTGGAACAAGCTTGTTTCTCTAATTAGGAACCACATTAGTCATAGTTTTCTTTGGAACACATTAAACAGGACACACCCAATTACTATCTGTAATGGGCTAGATAACTCCACCATCCAACCACTTGATGATCTCTTTTTTAACTACCTCTTATGTAGGCGGATTTAATCTTATCTGGTGCTCAATACTAGGCTTGTGATCTGGCATGAGTTGGATTTTATGAGAACAGATACCAGGAGGAATCCCAATAATGTCCGCATTGGTCCACCCAATAGCTCACTTAAACCTCTTTAACACAGAAACCAAACACTCTACTTGTCGCCCATTCAAATCTACCGCAATGATGACCGGTAAAGTTTCATGTTTTCCCAACAATACGTACTTCAATTTCGGTGCCTCCTCAACACATGGTCTTGCGTGTGGGGACTCAAAAATTTTCATATCTTACTCCAGCTTCTTTGGTTTTGAACGATATTTGCACCTATCAAGTGCGGCGACTAACTCATCATACTCTTCAATACCATCACTCTCAAAGTGCATCATAACCGCTACTAGTGCCTCAACACCCAGTCTTTCTTCAATCTGCACCTTAGACCCACTCTCAACTCTATATGTTATCGCAGACACTAATTGGAGCTCACTACTATACTTTATAGACCTACAGATATTGAAAGTTGCCTCTTCATTGTTCAGTCTGAACTTCATCTTCCCCTTTTCCATATCAACTAAGGCGCGACCAATGGCAAGGAATGGTCTCCCAAGAATGATGGGAACCTCAAAATCGACCTCACAATCAAGAATCACAGAATCCGCTGGAAAGATGAACGACTCCACTTTCACTAGTACATCATGGAGCACACCATTGGGCCTCTTCATAGTTCTATCGGCCATAAGCAACCGCATCGCAGTCGATTTTGGATCTCCCAGACCCAATTTCTTGTAAATAGACAATGACATCAAATTTATGTTAGCACCAAGATCACACAATGCCTTAGCAAAATGCAACAACCCGATAGTACATGGAATAGTAAAGGCACCAGGATCCTCTTTTTTCTGCACAAAGGACCTTGTAGCAATAGCACTACAATGTTGCAATCTATCATCATCTTTGAAGCTCATTGCCCTTTTCTTTGTCACCATGTCCTTCATAAATTTTGCATACCCATGCATTTTTTTCCAAAGCCTCTATCAACGGAACATTGATTGAAAGCTTCTTTAACATGCTAGTAAACCTGCGGTATTTGCCTTCTTCAGTCTTATTCAGTAACCTCTGTGGGAAGGGAGGTGAAGGTCTAGGTATGGGGACAACCTTCTGAGTTACCTTCACTTCTTTCTCTGTCACATTCTCGGACTCTCCACTTACCTCGACTGCATCATCATCTTTACTATTCTCAATTTCCACCCCAGACGGCATAGGTGGATCAATGGTTTGCTTACCCCCTCGAGTCGTGACTGCCATATAATGCTTATCATTCTTTGGATTCTGGATGGTGTTGCTAGAAAGAGTGTCAGGTTGACATGGATTTACTATAGTTGATAACTGAGTCATCTGCTGCTCAAGATGCTTGATTGACACTGCATGTGCATCAACTTTTTGACCAATACCAGACAAGTCATTTCTCATCTCCTTCACATTCTCATCAGTTGCATCAAACCTCTTCATCAACTTCTGCATCATATCCTCAATACGTGACATATTACTTCCAGCTTTCCTAGGACCAAATTCCCAATTTTGAGGGGGAACATAAGGTCCAACTCGATCATTTTTGTTTCCATAGTTGTTCGGTTGTAGTTGTTGTCGCGATTGAAGTTCCCATCCAGGACATATTGACCCTCTCGATTGTAGTTTCCATAGTTCTGACCTTGGTTTCCATGACCTAGGCGCCAATTATCCGTGGTGGAACCTTGGGTGTTTGGTAAAAAAAAACCCGTCTGCTCATTCACCGCATAAGCATCCTCTTCAAAATAATACTCCTCTGCCGGTGGTGGGGTCCTAGTAAAATAGTTCACAACATTTACCTTCTCCGCTCCTCCAGTCACATGCTTTAACACTAACCCTAGTTTAGTTCTCATCTGTGCCATGTCCTCGTGAATCTCTTCTGCGGGCTGGTTGTTTGTAGCTTGAACAACAAATGTGCTCCTCCTAGTGTTTGACTTTCTAGTGCTCCAAGCTTTATTATTTTGAGATATCTTCTCCATTTTCTCTGTAATTTGTGAAAAAGTTCATTCACCGTACGAACCTCCCGCAACAGTATCGAGCACTACCTTACCATTATCATCCTGTCCTCGATAGAAGTACTCCTTCAGCGACTCATCATCAATACAGTGATTCGGGACACCCATCATAAAGGCAGTGAACCTATCCCAAGAACTACTCACAGACTCTCCAGGTAATGCTTCAAAGTTGTTGAGTTTATCCTTCTTGTTCAACTTCTTGGACACTGGAAAGAATCTTGCTAAAAACACCTCCGTCAACTGCTCCCAGGTATAGATTGAGTTGTAAGGGAGTTCATTGAACCACACCGCAACATCTCCGATCAATGATCGGGGGAACACATGCAGCCCAATGACGTTCATATCCCAATCCAGTTGATCTATACAAGTTTTGCAGACATGATTAAGTTTTGCTATATGAGGATATGGATCATCGGCTGGCAACCCCGCAAACAAGCCCCTCGCTGTAAGCATCTGCATCAAGCTACTGGTCACCACAAATGTATGCCCCTGAGGTAGAGGCGGTAGGACAAGAGGTCCATCAGAATCGGCAATATTAAGGTTGACCCTAAAAGTTTCATGCAAACATGGTCCTTGTGGTTCCGGTTCCCTCAGTTCATCTCCCAATCTATTCTCAACTGGAGCCTGATTATTCACATTAACTACCCTCAGAGGTTGAAATACAACACCTTTACCTAACTCTCCCCCGATCGGGTTAACTGGAAATCCTTGAATATTCATTCTCCGCAAAGTTCTATTCAGTTTGGGATCGTAGGGAGTAAGTGGTTCGCCTTGGCTCCGTATACTTGGCATGCACTAGAGTAAGACCCTAAGAGAGACAAAAACAAAATAAAAAGTAAAATTAGGAAATGTTTGACTAAAGTTCAATAATGCAATTAAACTTAATCTAAAAGCCTTATTCCCTGGCAGCGGCGCCAAAATTTGATACGCTCAAATTACACCTTTTTTCAAAAGCATAAGCGATCGTTATCACGTACAGAACCCAACTTGTAGGTTGGGGTCGATCCCACGAGGAATATGTTTTAGACTTAAGTTTAATAATGATTAACTTCGTTTAGCCAATGCATTTCTAAGAGAAATAAGTAAAAAGGGGGAGGGGATTTGTGTAACAAATTTTTGAAATTATGAAAGTAATTAGTAATCAAGATTCAAATTTTTGTTGTTATCAAATTGAGAAAGAAACTAGGGCGTACGTGTTCCCCATAAGCTCATTACTCCGTAATCCTAGTAATATCAATCCCTTCCTAGAGTATTACATGCAAAGCAACAAGTTATGTATCTCTAAATTCTTGGTCCGGCATCTAGAGAATTTCACCCCGCACCTTGTTTCAACTACATGTGTATAATTTACTAACCCTTACCATTACCTCATATTAGACATCACATCGATGTATGACTTAGTTTTCACCCTCGCACCAATCGACATCAATTCCATTATATAGTATCACACTAAATCTATGTTGATAATTCTTTTCTTATTAACTACCTCCTTGGTCTGACAAGTATCAACAAGGTGAGTTCTAACGTTGCGCACCGTTAAAAAGACTTCTAGATGAAAGAATTATCAATGCAGTCAAAACATTATTCGGGAATTACTTAGTTACTATTCATACTTTGTTAATCGCTCATGGTTCCCACAACCCTAGTTGTGGATTTAGTTACCCATGTTAGCAAGAAAACAATTCATAATTTTTAAAGAATAAATCATGAACTTACGTAGTAGAATAGAATAATCCCAGAATTTCAAAGTAAAAATCACCAAAACATGCTTAGGAAATTAAGAATTGCTAAAGTTGCAAGTTAATTTCCAAAGCCAAAAATGAGGTTTACATGCCCTATATATAGAAAAATAAGTCCTAACTTAAAAGGAAACGAAATAAGGAAATAAATTTTTAGGACGCAGTTTCGGTTGACGATACTGACCTACGGACCGTGGATTGATCTACTGTCCGTAGGTCCCTTCCGTGTCTGAGGACTCGAGAAAATTTCTAACTTCAAAATTTTCAAATCTCTGAACCAAACGATTGAGTACCAGTATGGACCGTGGATCCTCTTCCGTAGCTCCATAATTAGAATCTTCAAAATCAAGTACTGAACCCCTCTCTGAATCATTTAACGGATCAACAGTACGGTCCGTAGATCAATCTACGGTCAGTCGATTTCAATCGTGGTTCCACATTTGGTTAAGAATTCCCTTATTTTCTTTCAAGCCTTACCTTCCCATCTACGACACCCATCTACGGAGAGTGAATGGACCTATGATCTGTGGATCACCTCCGTAGATGCCCTTTCCTGCACATCCTTCAGCTGCGTCTCTCAGCTTCAACATTTGAACATATTTCTTGCAAACATGAGAAAAATACATAAAAACCAATACAAAATGGCCCTAGACACACACAAATCTATAGTGAAATGTATTAAAAATACCGTAAACTCACGGTATATTATATGTCCTCATAGATCGAGGATAATAACTTTTATTGTTTCTAGTTCTTTATGTTTTAAGACTATTGTTTAGACTTTGATTGTAATGGGTCATGACCCTATCTTGGTAAATTTTTTCTAAGATGGCCATGTGAGACTTAGACTTCCGCTGTGTCTTTTGAAAGATTGTTAAATGAATGTTTTGAATCGTATGGTGTTAATGAAGAGTTTGATTCCATACTATTTCTATTACCTATGTGATGAATGAATGCTATGAGGCTTGTATAAAGTCCCTTAGGGGTTGAGTACGTCGTATTACGACTAGGGGTTGCTCTCGAGTCGAGACAAACATGGTATCAGAGCATAAGATTTTGGAAATGGTTTTTTGGATTGATGTCTCATAGGCCACGTCTAGTAGAGTCTTATTCATCGGTGTGAGTCGCGACACATCTATGAGCTAGAGGCTATATGATGTTAGAAAGTTACACCTCTTTCATATTCTTGAAGTCATGCCTTAGAGTTTAGCTTTATAAATGTCCTTTACCTAATCATTCTCTTGTGTTTATTTGATATAAATACAAGGACTAACCTAATAAAGGTGGAAGAGGAGATTGTGAACGAGGGAGTGCCTCCCTAAGGTAACCAAGGTCTTCAAGCTGACCAAGTGCCTCAAGAGAATGAAATTCCGATGGATCCCCCGGCCATGACCAATGAAGAGATTAGGATGACTTTTCTAACCTTAGCTCAAGCTAACCGAGATGTGGGGCCTAGGGTGAATGCTAATGAGAGTACCGTGGCCTCAAGGTTGAGAGACTTTGTGAGGATGAATCCTCCGATATTTCTTGGCTCTAAAGTGGGAGAGGATCCCCAAGAATTCTTGGATGAAGTTTATAAGATAGTCAATGCTATAGGGGTAACTTCTAAGGAGAAAGCGGAGTTGGATTCGTATCAATTGAAAGAGATTGCCCAAGTGTGGTTCACTCAATGGAAAAACAATAGGCCTTTAGATGCGGGTCCTATAGAATGAGAGGAGTTTAAGGGAGCATTCCTTGGTAGGTACTTTTCCCGTGAGAAGAGGGAGTGTAGGGTTGAGGATTTTATCAATCTTTAGCAAGGTAGCATGAGTGTGGAAGAGTACTCCTTGAAATTTACCTTCTTGTCTATGTATGCTCCGTCCATGGTGTCTAACCCTAGGGATGAGATGAGTAGGTATGTGATGCGTATATCCGACCTACTTGAGGAAGAGTGCCGTGTGTTGATGCTCCATAATGATATGGATATTTCTAGGCTTATGGTGTATGCTCAATCTATTGAGGAGTCCAAAGTTAAGAGGAAGAGTAGGGTGTTTAAGAGGGGTAGGTCCGATGAGCAAGGTCAACCTAGGTTTAAGAATAGAGCTCCTAACCAAGATTCTTCTAGTGCTCCTAAGGCTAATGAGGAGAAAGGTGGTGGACCTCCATTTTCTAAACCCTTTTGCACCATTTGTGGGAAGAGGCATCATGGGAAGTACCTAGCCGGTACTGGTAGGTGCTATGGTTGTGGAAAGCATGATAACCATGTGAGAAATAGTCCTACTCTTACGGCTAGAGTAAGGGAGGCCAAACAAGCTTCTTATGTTGGCCCAGATCCTAATTCTCCAAAGAAGAACCGTTTCTATGCACTTCAAGCCAATGAGGGCGAGGAAGCTAACCCGAATGAAGGTACAAGTAAGTGATAGTTCCTTGTGGTCATGAATGTTTTATTGAGGTTGTTATGTTTTTTTCATGTTAGTCTTAGTTGGGTTTTCTCCTAAGTGGGGGATAGTATGTTGAATAGTAAGGTTGTTGAGGGTGTTGATACTTATCTCTTTCCTTCTATTCTTATTCAAGCTTGAGACCAAGAGTTCCTAGTAGCTTGTTCCATGTTTTGGAGTTGTGTGTGAATATGAGTTTCCATGGTCTCCTTATGTTATGCATGTTATAGTTGGATTCTTGTTCATATGAAAAAAAAAGAAAAAAATGAGTTTACATGATTTATGTTCCTCATGTTGAGATTACATTTGATATGAGTTGTCTATAAGCTTCATGAGGTTAAATGTTGAACATGCCTAATTGTGCTTAATGATGTTATGATGAGCATGATGTGAGTTGGAGAAGGAAGTTCCTCCAATATAATGAAAGTGTTGTTGTTTTGGTGCATAATGAGTTTGTAGATATAGTTCCTACTTGTTTGTGTTGCATTGAGCTTATTGATGTGGAGTTGATGTTTCCTCCTATGATTATGCATTTATATTGATGTGTCATGATTGTTGGGCTGCTAGTCTCGAGTCGTTATTCCCTTAATGTGTTTTAAGTGTAATTCGAGGATGAATGTCCCTAAGTGGGGGATAATGTAACGACTTGGAAAATGATAGGTTGAACTAGAGCATTAACGTTTAGGTTAGTGTGACTTTAGGTTGATGTGTAGGCTATTTTATAACCTAAATGGAGCAAGGTGGAAGCCTAGACTAGCAAGATAGGGTGTAAGAAACCTTGTTCCTTGAGGGGCTGTTTGGCAATGGGGCTGTTAGATCGCCTAAGGGGTTGGGCGAGTCGCCTTTGTGCTCACCTAGTGGCTGCCCCAAAGACTTTTATTGTTTGTAGTTCTTTATGTTTTAAGACTATTGTTTAGACTTTGATTGTAAAGGGCCATGACCCTATCTTGTTAAAGTTTATCTAAGATGGCCATGTGAGAGTTAGACTTCCGCTGTGTCTTTTAAAATATTGTTAAATGAATGTTTTGAATCGTATGGTTTTAATGAAGAGTTTTAATTCCGTACTATTTCTATTACCTATGCGATGAATAAATGCTATGAGGCTTGTAAAAGACCACTTTGGGGTCGAGTACGTCGTGTTACGACTAGGGGTGCTCTCGGGTCGTGACATTCACCTTCAAAAGGATGCCATTTGGGTTGTGTAATGCTCCAGCGACCTTCCAGAGTTGCATGATGTCGATATTTCCAGATATGGTGGAGGACACTATTGAGGTACTTATGGATAATTTCTCTGTGGTAGGTGACTCGTTTGATGAATGTTTGATGCATTAGGCCGAGGTACTGAAATGGTGTGAAGAGTGCAATCTTGTACTCAATTGGGAAGAGTGCCACTTCATGGTGATAGAGAGAATAGTTCTGGGTCATCAGATTTCTGAGAAGGATATTGAGGTTTATAGAGCTAAAGTTTAGGTAATAGAAAATGTTCCACCCCCTATCTCTGTTAAATGTGTTAGAAGTTTTCTTGAGCATGCAGGTTTTTACAGAGGTTTATCAAAGATTTCTCTATAATTGCACACCCATTGTGCAAACTACTCGAAAAGGAGTGTAAGTTTGAGTTTGATGATGCTTGTCTGAGAGAATTTGGAGAGTTGAAATCAAAGTTAGTATCAACACCTATCGTTATTTCATCAGATTGGGGGCAAACGTTTGAAGTGATTAGTGATGCGAGTGGGGTGGCGCTTGGTGTGGTATTGGGACAAAAGCGAGAGAAGATTCTTCATCCGATTTACTATGCCAACAAAGCTCTGAATGTGGCTCAAAAGAACTATATTGTGACTGAACTGGAACTCCTTGATATGGTTTTCACATTTGAGAAATTTTGATCCTACTTGCTTGGTACTAAGATCATAATGCATGATGACCATTCTACATTGAGGTATCTGATGGCTAAAAAAGATGCAAAACTGAAGTTGATTAGATGGGTATTGTTGCTGCAAGAGTTCGATTTTGAGGTGAAAGATAGAAAGGGGACAAAAAATCAGGTTGCCGACCATTTGTACAGATTAGAGTAGGAAGCTATGCTCAAGTTAGAAGATGGGGCTGAAATTAATGATGCATTCGCAGACGAACATGTATTGGCTTTTTCTTTTGCTAACTACTTGGCAAGCGATTTGGTTCCCTCGGATTTGTCATTTCACCAAAGAAAAAAGTTTATGCATGATGTGAAGAAGTTCTTTTGGGATGAGCCTTACTTGTTTCGTATTTGTGATGATTGGATTATTCGTCGCTATGTGCCTGAGGTGGAGATGATGAGTATACTAGAGGTGTGTCATTCATCGCCTGTTGGTGGGCACCATAGTGGTTTTCGTACCGCTCATAAAATCTTGCAGTGTGGGTATTACTGGCCTACCATCCACCAAGATGCTCATGATTTTGCCAAGTCTTGGGACTGTTGCCAAAGAGAAGGAGGAATTTCAAAGAAGCAAGAGCTACCTATGAATCCGATATTGGTGATTGAGTTATTTGATGTCTGGGGCCTTGACTTCATGGGTCCATTTGAAATTTCACATGGGATGAAGTATATTCTTGTTGCGGTTGACTACGTATCGAAATGGGTGGAAGCAATTGCGCTTTCAAACAATAAGGGAAACAGTGTCACCGCTTTCCTGAAAAAGAGTATCTTCTCAAGATTTGGTACACCTAGGACGATTATCAACGATGGAGGTTCTCACTTTTGTAATATGTTGTTCAAGGGGTTACTAGATAAATATGGAGTTCATCACAATGTAGCCACTCCTTACCATCCACAGTCTAATGGGCAAGTTGAGGTGTCGAATAGAGAGAAAAAGCAAATCCTTGCAAAGACTGTGAACGCCAACATAGCTGATTGGCCAAGAAAACTTGATGATGATCTATGGGCCTATCGCACCGCATTCAAGACTACTATTGGTATGTGCCCCTACAAACTTGTACATGGGAAGTCATGTCATTTGCCTGTAGAGCTAGAGCATAAAATAATGTGGGTGCTAAAGAAGTTGAATTTGGATTGGGGAGCCGCATCGAGTCAAAGGCTAATGGATATGAATGAGCTTGATGATTTTCGCCTAATTGCATATGAAAGTTCAGCCTTGGACAAGGAGAAGATGAATAAATATCATGATCAAAAGATTGAAAAGCGTGAATTTGTTGCGGGTGATTTAGTGCTTTTATTCAACTCAAGGCTGCGCTTGTTTCCTGGCAAGTTCATGTCCAAGTGGACCAGGCCATTCAGGGTCACTCAAGTATTTACACATGGAGCGGTCGAGCTCGAGAACAAGGAGGAAATAAGGTTCATAGTGAATGGGTAGAACATCAAGGTCTACATGGGGAAATTGGAGAGTGTGCAAGAAGTCATTGAGGCCTATTATCTTGATGAAGTGTTAGTAATCAAGGGATCTGCATCATGCCACGAAGATAAATCAAGCGCTGCTTGGGAGGCAACCCAAGATGTACAATCTAGCCAACTATAGGTTTTTCCTTTGGATAAATGAGTTTTCGTCTTTTATTTTCATTTTTTGTAGCTAATTAGATAGGTGTTTTATTTTTGTGTTAGTGTTGGCTAGATATAGAATAGGGTTCGTGGCTGTAAAGTGTCCAGAAAATATAAAAAAAAGGTCTTAATGGCTGCTACGTGTGCAGGGACGAAAGGCAAAATCTACAGAAACTAGCTGTGTAGTGGTCTATGGACCCCATCGACAGTCCGTTGGTCAAACCACGGACTGCAAATTGCATCTGTAGATCCCAGGTAAGTTTTCTCAATTATTCTAAGTGTCAGAGTGACCTACAGACCCAGCCCATGATCCATACGTCGACCCACGGACTGTCGATGGGGTCTCGTGGGTCCAAAGTTAGGGTTCTGCCTGACCCGATCCGAACCCCTTTTTAATTACAACCCTTCATTTTTAAAACATCCCCCCTACCATATTTTCTCCCCAACCATTACAACCGATCCTTTCCCTCATAATCCCCCATAATTAACTCCCTAATCACTCCCAACATTCATTCTCGTCACTCCCACTTCCCATAACTCCCCTCCTCTCTCTCAAATCAGTCCATCATTCCCCTTCTCCCTTTTCTTCCCCAAATCGATTTCACAGTCCGAGTTCAGTGTCGAAAGGCTAGAAAAGGTTCAAGGAGTTCATTGAACTAACACACTCACCCACTTCAATTATTTGTAAGGTAAACGATTTCACCCTAACTTTGAATTCGATGTTCATTGTTTAAATTATGAAGTCACAAAGTTGGAACTTGACCTTTGGTTGTAAATATCCTATTTGAATGTTGAATTGTAGTTAGAAAACACACTTGGATTTATAGTATGTGAGTGTGTTATAAATTAAAAACACATAAATTGTTTGATATGTCGAATCAGAAGATTTGACTTAGGGTTCATATGTTTCCGTTTGTTAAAATATTGAAATGTGTGTCAACAAAACCCTAAGGATGATTAACTACCATATTATTTGTTCAAATGCATGTATAGGCCTAGTTTGATTGTGTTATTGTAGAAATAAGGCATGAAGTGTGAGTCAATGTCTGAAACCTGGCACAAAACAGAGCCACGACTCCAATCCACGGACCGTAAGTCGGGGTCCATGGGTCAGTTGCACACAAATTTTGTACAAGTGTAGAACCAAGGTGTGGACTATGGTTCGTCTTTCCATTTATGAACCGTTCTGCACATCCGTGGTTCCCACATCATAGACCTAATTTTGGGTACTCTGACCTATAGAGGGGACCCACGAGCCTTCGTTACATCGATGGACCGTAGAGACCCACCGTGGGTCACCTGTACACATTTTATTTTAGTTTTAGTTTGGGTCTGATTCTTGTTCTAAAATTCTTGCATGTGTTTTACTTTTTTGTTTGGGTACTAACTTAGCTTCCATAGATACCATGGCTCCAAAGCAAGATCAGACCTACGCACGAGGGAACAAGTCCAAGTCAATCCCCCCTCCAGATGTATGATCGAGGCGGAGAGTGATATAGACTACATCACACCTACCACCAGCGTCTCTCCCACGACCCCCGCACTACCAGGAACAGAGCGCACCGGGTTCGCTTCAAAGAGGTCACTGCACCCCTAGTCTGAGTAGGGGGCCATACATATCAGAGCATAGGCTGGCTCAAAGTCAAAGTCGGGGTCCAGTCCTAGTGGCAGTACTGCTTCTTCTTTAGATGCCAAGAGCTTGAGGAGACAGTGCGACACCTACCAGCGATGAGCTTGCTTCCAAGGCTGATGAGCCAAACAGACGGTGTGTCCCCGGCCAGTATCAGATTTATGAGAATTGAATGATGTTGAATGAGCACTGGAGGATGACCAGGATCGTGACTGAGGAGCGTGGAGTCCTTACGGGTAGCCTTCACACCGCACCAGCCATTGATGAGCTTTTCCAGTGACACTGATAAGAATGAATGGCACGGAGCCCCGAGAAATACTATGAGGAGATAGCTAGAAAGTCTTATGCCTCATATGCTGCCACCGTCAGAAATCCCATATCTAAAAGGGCCAAGCCTATAGCCCAGCCTCCACTTTAGTCTGTATTAGTGCGGGGTTGCACATTTGACGTCTTCGAGGTCACAATTCGCAGGTTTCTATATGGCCCAGCCAACACTCTGCCCATTTATGTCGGTTCCCCATGGTATAACCTCAAAAGCATCAAACCATCCCACTGGTGAATGACATCTCCTACAATATAATTCCTCGAATGGTGCCATCTAGATGCTCGAATGCTAGCTATTATTATATGCTAACTCTGGAAAAGCAAAAGATTGATCCCACTGGCCACCAAAATCCATAACACAAGACCATAGTATATCCTCTAGAAGGCGAATAGCCCTCTAAGACTGGCCACTAGTTTGAGGGTGAAAAGTTGTGCTGAGCTCAACCTTTTTACCCAACTCCCTCTGAATAGACCTCCAGATATGCGAAGTGAATTGCTTACCATGGCTTGAAATGAAAGAAATTCGTACCCCACACAAACAAACAATCTATCCAAGGTAGATTTGAGCCAACCTTTCATATGTGTAAGGAGTATGAACCGGTATAAAGTCAGCTGACTAGGTCAATCGATCAACGACAACCCAAATAGAATCAAAACCCTAGAAATTACGTGGCAAGCCTACCAAAAATTCTATGGATATAAGCTCCCACTTCCACTCTGGAATGGGTTGCCGCTGATTCAAACCACCCGATCACTAGTGCTCGTACTTCACCTACAGACAATTCAAGTACTTAGCCATAAAACTTCAATGTCCCACTTCATTCCATACAACAAGTAATGTTGTCTTTGATCATAGTACATCTTCGCAGAACACGGATGAATATAATACTTGCAACAATGAGACTCTTAGAGAATCAAAGCAACTAACTCACCAACTCTAGCAACATATATACGACCTTTGATCCTCAAGATGCCCTTACGATATAAGGTCACTTTCCTAGCCTCGCCGCTAAGAACCTTGTCCCAAATCATTGATCCCAAATCTGCTCTATCAAGGAATATCAAGCCTCTACACAAGAAAATACTTGGCCCGCCTTAGAAATGTCAAGTCTAACCATCTGATTTGCTAAGGATGGAATGTACAAACCCATAGGTTAATCCTCTAAAGACAAGAAAGTAAAACTCCCCATACTCATTGCCCTCTAACTCAAGGCATCTGCTACCACATTGGCCTTGCCCAAATGATAAATGATTGTAATGGCATAGTCCTTTAGTAACTCAAACCACATGTGGTGTCTCAAATTAAGGTCCATTTGGCTGAAAATACGCTGAACACTATGATGGTCTATGAACTCCATACAAATAGTGTAGCCAAATCTTCAATGCGAAGATTATCATTGCTAGCTCAAAGTCATGAGTGGAATAGTACCTCTCGTGAAGCTTCAGCTTCTTGGAAGTATAAGCAATAAATCTACCCTGCTTTATCAAGACACAACCTAGTCCCAAACCGGAAGCATCACATCAGACCGTAAGCCCCTGGCCCTCAACAGGAAGAGTCAGAATCGACGTTAAAGTCAACTAGGACTTGTGCTTCAGAAAGCTTACCTCATACTCATCTGACAATCAGAAGGGGACATCCTTCTCAGTCAAACTCCTTAAGGGTGCAGTAGTTAGAAAGAAACCCTCTGAAAACCATCTGTAGTGGATCGCTAACCTGATGAATCTATGAACCTTAGTAAGAGAAGTAGGCCTGGACCAATAATGAACTGCCTCAATCTTTACCGGATCCACAATGATGCCATTCTTGGACACTGTGCCCCTAGTCTGCGATAGACTCAAGCCAAAATTCATAGTTAGCGAATTTGGCATACAACTGGTGCTCTCACAAGGTCTTACGTACAATCCTCAAATGTTTCTCATGTTGCTCCTTACTCCTTGAGTGTACTAAAAAGTTGTCGATAAACAGTATGGAAAATGATGCCAAATAAGGCATGACCACATTGTTCATCAACTCCATAAATGTTTCTGGGGCATTAATTAACCCAAAAAGAACTCATAATGGCCATACGGAGTCCTAAAGGCACTCTTAGGGATGTCCACCACCCTAATCCTCAGCTGGTGGTAGACTAATCTCAATTCAATCATAGAGAACATTGTTGCACCCTGAAGTTGTTCAAATAAATCATCAATCCGCAGCAAGGGATACTTATTTTTGATGGTCACCTTATTTAACTACCTTTAGTCAATGCACATACGCAGGTAACATCCTTCTTCTTCACGAATAAGACAAAATCCCCAAGAAGATACACTCGTTCTGATGAACCCCTTTCTCCATAAGGTCAGCGAGCTACTCTTTACGCTCCTTCGACTCAGCTGGAGCCATCCGGTAAAGCATAATAGAAACTAGGTATGTACTGGACTCAAAATACATGAAAAAATCAATATCATTGTAAGGAGGAAGACTTGAAAGATTGGTTGGAAACACATCAACAAACTCTCTAACCAGAAGAACTAACTCAAGAAGAAGAGTTTCAACACTAGTATCACTGACATAAGCAATGTAAGATAAATAGCCCTTCTCTACCAACTGTCGCACTGTCATAAAACAATTCACCGCCCTCGATATATGAATATTAGAATTGGTCCGTACAAAAGGAGAAATACCAAGCATAGACAAAGTAACAGTCTTGGAGAAACAATTCAAGACCACATGATAGGGAGACAACCAATCCATGTCTAGAATCACGTCGAAGTCTACCATGTCTATCATAATAAGGTCTACCCAGGTATCATACCCCAAGATGGTCACCAAACAAGCTCTATAAACATGATCCACTTCCGAAGAATCACCTACGGGGGTAGCTACATGCATAGGCAAAGCCATAGGCACACAAGACAAACCCAATCACATAGCATAATAAGCAGACACAGATGAAAGGGTAGACTCCAGATCAAATAAAGCAAAAGTAAGTTAATGTGAGACAAAGATCGTACATGTGATAACAACATCCAAGGTTTTCACCTCTAGCCTCCCTAGAAAAACATACATATGACCATGTCCACCACGACCACCTAATCTACCTGCTTGAGGACCACCTCTAGCACCTTCGGGACAACCCCTAGTACCCTGAATCAGAGCTTTGGGGCCTGATCTTACTGACCTTGTTGACCATGTGTACCTAATTGACCCTGCCTCCTATGATGAGTGATCGTGGGACTCTATCTCATGAAGTAACCCATAACACAATACATGTATCAACACTACAAGAACTTCACCTCTGAAATGACTCAACTGAACCTGACTTACCATTATGGCATGAATACCCTGCCTCTGAACACTGAGAAGTATGAACCATCTGACCGCTAGAATCTATCGTTCCACCCTATGTAATCTACAAAGAAGCCTAAACTAGCCTACTAGGCTCATACTACCATGAAATTGAGACCCACTATAACCACCCCAACAATGAAGACTCTTGTCGCTACCTCCAGAGGCCTCACGATGGATCTCTTTAATGGTACGAGGATGATCAACTATCTACAAAAAAGAATTAACTGATGCCACCATCTTCTCAATCGCCAATCTTTGTGCAAAAGATATCCCTTCGACAAATATATGAACTCTCTCCTACTCTATCGGCATAAGCATAGATGCATGTCTGGAAAACTCATGGAATCATGCCTTGTACTCTGCAACTCTAAGTGATCCCTGATTCAGATCAGAGAACTCATCCTGCAACCGCTCCCTCAAGATATGTGTTACATACTTCTCCAAGAAAGCCTTAGAGAACTGGGACCATGTCATCAAAACCCGGCAGGTTGGCAATCTAAATATGACCTCCATAACTGCTTTGCGAGTCCCTTCAGCTAGTAAGCAGTGTAATCAACTTTACGTGACTCTACTAACCCGAGGTTATGTGACCTCTCCTTGCAACTTACTAAGAACTTATATGCATCCTTTCCAGCAACACCAGTGAACCTGGGATGACTCAATATAATAAACCTCCCAACATCTTCTACTCCTCAAGTTTCATAGCTGGCATAGGAGCAAAAGGTGGAGCAACGGTCGGAACCATCTAAACAACTATGTGAGGATCTACAATGACATGATATGCCTGTGAAGCCTGAACATCCCATGAGCCTACCTTGGCTTTTGTGTAATCCTCAACTCTAACTTGCGGTCTGGCTGATATGCTAGGCATAATGTGTGCCTTAGACATACCCTCCATGGAGCTTAGGATCCAGACAAAAGTATCATGAAGCATTGGCGTGGCTACAAATCATAGTGGAGGAAAGGTTGGCCCCACACCCTCTGGTTCATGGTAAAACATGCTCAACCTCTCTCTTGGGCTCTAGAACTAATGCCCAATTTCTATTTCAAGGTTGACCTCTAACTCATCCCCCATCTAGGACTCCATTAGGAGGTCTACGCTTGCCCATAGTTGATATCGTGCTAGCCACATGACAGAGAGTGAAATGAATGGGGTTTAGATAATAGTACGACCATCAACGCATGAGAAGAAATAAGAAATGGAGAAGTATTCCTAAAAATATCCCATAGCCTCTCAAATATTTGATATGGAAGTCGTCGTACAGATCCACGATACTCTACTACACACTATCTCCTATACTGGTAAGATAGGAAAACCTAAACCTCTTATACCATATGTCACAACCTAAAATCAGGCCATAATGGTGTCCACTACAATCAACTGATGTGCCATGAAATCAAGGCACATTTGACACTCACAACTAAGGATTAGTGCAAGAAATTGAGTGTGTTTATATGGATATGATGTGTTCTTTGATGATTGAACAGGTAAAACACTTGGACGCAAAAGATAAAATAATAGGAAGAAAACGATTTGAAGCAACACCATGGAGCACCAAACGGGCCGTGGTCATGACGGTAAGCCGTTTGAGGGCACGTGAAGTTGAGGCAGTGAAGGAAGTTAAAAATGACCAAGTGCCAAAAGAGGACCATAGAGCCCATGTCAAGTCGTGGTCCACTTGAGGAGACGTCAGGAGGCTCGTGAGAAAGAAACAGTGCATGGTCCTTGGGAGCTAAGCATTGGCTGAAGGCCATGCTACCTTAGACGGGTCGTGGTTTATTTGACGAGGTGTATGGTTGCTCTTGAACAAGAGGTAGAAATTCCAATGAAGCCCTAGTAGAAACACAAGTTCACGGAGCTCTAGACGAGCCGTCTAGTAGCTCGTGAAGGTCTTCAATGAAAGAAGACCCACACTATCTAAGTGTGGGACAAAGAGAGGTTTCACGTGGTGTCTAACAGTTGATGAGCCGTCAAGTTGGTCATGAAGCGTTGCACAGCGTGAGTCGTACTTTGAGTAGGACTAATTTTTATAGCGTATTTTAATTGTTAGGGTTTAGTTTTTAACACAACTTCTGATCGTTTGAATTTAGCGACAATTTCTATATTCAAAACAAGGGTTTTATCTATTATTTTTGGATACAAACTTTGTGATCAAGATTTCTTTAAGGGAACACCTTGATTCCTTACGATCTCGAATTAAGTAAAACAATAGGAAAATGGTGAATGCACAAGAGATTGAAGCCCAGAGGCAAAGATTGAGGAAAGAGGATGACACCCATGTAATGGATGCTAAACAAAATGCTAATGACTCAAGTAGGGTGTTTATGAGAATGAAGGAGTAGAAGAGATAACTCTTCTTCACCACCATCCATTAGCTCCAAGGGGTCAATTTCAAAAGCAGACGTATGTGATATTTGAAGATGATGATCAGGATTTAGATTTAGCAGGGGCTACTGGATCTATAGTCCTACCAATTCTACCTCCATGAGTGAAGTTCACTATCACCAGCACTATGATCTAACTGCTAAACTTGAAATAAATATTCAGAGAAGTTGTAGGTGATAATTCCATCAAACACCCAATGAAATTCATGGCGATTTGAAAATCAGCAGATATTCCTGTAGTCAGCCAAACTGCTATGAGGCTGAAGTTGTTTCCCTTGTAATTGATTGGGGAAGTGATGAACTGGATGAATGAGTTTCCATACGACTCAATCAGAAATGGGTTAAACTAAATAAGGCATTCTTAGAAAGGTTCTTCACTGAAGCAAAAAAGCTACAGATGAAGGACGGGATAGATGCACATAAGAAACTATCAGGTGAAGAAATGCATGACACGTGGAGGAGATTCTTTCAGAAGTTGAAGAAGTGTTCCAAATCATGACCTCACTGAAAGGAATTTAAAGCAAGTATTCTACATATCACTAAATTTTGTGACAAAACCTTTTGTTGATGCAATATGTGGTGGATGCTTCATGAAAAATCCATTCCATGAGACCATGGGAATTATGGATGAAGCCTTAAAGAATAACATGGCTTGACATACCAGAGATGCAAAGGTAGAAGATCTTGGGTTTTTTTTTGAACTCTTAGTAGCGCAAAGGAAGAGAGAAGAAGAAAGGGACAAGATATGGCCCATATGAGGATCAAATGGATATTATCACTAAGCATATTATGGCAGGTCTAGAAAACGTAAATGTTGTTAGGGATGCTAACAGGTACGATAAAAAGGAGAATGATTTTGGTGAGGAAGCCAAGTATTTGAATAATCAGGAAGTTTTCAAAATTATTACTCGAGCAACCAAGGCTATAATTCAGGAAACCAAAGTTGAAATTATCATAGAAATGGGTAGTCTAAGAGACAAGGTGACCGAGAGTATGGTAAATATTAGAACAAGGAGGGATACAAAAACAATCAAAGTGGTGTCTATGTACTCCCAGGTAATAGAGATAGAGCAGGTAGTAGTTTTAGTGGTTCCAGGATGGAGGATATGTTGGCAAAGATGCTTGAAAAAGTTGAATCTACTGATGTAGGGGTTAAAGAGATGAGAAATGACTTCTCTTGTATGAGTCAACTTGTAGACTAACATACAACATCTATCAAGCATTTAAAGCAACAGCTGGGGGAATTGTCAGCCTCACTAAGTTAGAAAAAGAATGGAATACTATCTAGTTATACCATTAAAAACCCCAAGAAGGATGGACATTGAATGGCGATCACTACGAGAAGTGGTAAAGCAATTCCTTAACCAAAACCATTCAAGTATTGAACAGAGAGAGAGAGCTTAGAAAAATATGAGGAAGTAGAGGTTGATACTGAAATTTTGGATGATTAAGGTGTAGCTAAAGAGGTAGAGAGGTCATCGATGATGAATGAAGCTGAAGTAGAGGTAACTTTGCCTTTACAACAAATACGTAGACCTCCTCCTCCATTTCCTCAAAGGATCAAGAATAAAGCCCAAGATGGAAAATTCATGAAGTTCATATCCATTCTTTGACAATATCGATGAATATTCTGCTTGTAGAAGCTCTTGAGAAGATGTCATGTTATGCTAAATTTATGAAGGACTTAGTCACAAAGAATAGGGCTGCAAGTTCTGAACTAGAAGATAATGTTCACCATTTTAATGACATTGCTACAAGGTCCTTGGTGCAAAAGAAAGAGAATCCAAGTGCATTCACTATACCATGCACCAGTGGTGCCTTCAAGTTTGCATGAGCTCTCTATGACTTGGAGGAGAGTATCAATTTAATGCCATTGGCCATATACAAGCAACTGGGATTGGGAGCTCCAAAGCCCACCGCGATGAGGTTAATGATGGCAGTTAGATCAATGAAGAGGTTGATTGGTATTTTATGTGATATACTTGTTAAAGGAGAAAGTTTCATTTTCCTAGTTGACTTTGTGATTATGGATTGCGATGTGGATTTTGAGGTACCCATAATTTTGGGAAGTCCATTTCTAGCCACTAGCAGAGCTCCGATGTAGAAAATGGGGAGTTAAAATTTGGATTAAATAATGAAGAGGTGAAATTTAAAGTGTGTCGGTGAATGAAGGAGCCGCATGATATAAGTGTGTTGTCTGCAATCGATGTTGTTGAAGAGGGTGACATAGAAGCATCCATAGAGGAAAGATATTTTGTAGAGACAATGGCCGTTGTGATAAGGAACTTTAATGAAGTCTTCTGAGTTGATTATGTAGAGACTCTAAATGCACTACAAGGCATAGAGTCACTTTCATAATCTCCCAAAGTTAGACTTGTACCTAAAAAATAGGTGAAGTCCTCCAGCGAAACCATCCATTGAGGAACCACATATGCTTAAGTTTAAGCAGTTACCTAGCCACTTAAGGTATGCCTTTCTTTGGTGAACATACCACTTTGTATGTTAATTTGGCTGCAGATCTTAGTGAGGAACAAGTGCAATCAGTGGTGAAGGTATTAAAGAGGTTAAAAAATGCAATTGGTTGGACAATTACTGATACCATTGGGATACCTCCAAGTATCTGCACTCAAAAAATTCAGCTTGTGAAAGGTTGCTGTCCGAGTATAGATGACCAGATGAAGCTTAACCTACCGATGCAGGAGTTGGTAAAGAAAGAAATTATCAAGTGGCTAGATGCAGGGGTAGTGTACTCCATTTTTTATAGTCATTGGGTTAGCCTAGTGCAATGTTTGCCCAAGAATGGTGGTATGACAGTTGTGGAAAATTCAAAGAATGAGCAGATTCCACAAAGGCAAATTATAGGTTGGCGAGTGTGCATGGACCATCGGAAGTTAAACAAATGGGACTTGAAAGACTATTTCCCAATGCCTTTCATGGACCAAATGTTAGATAGGCTAAGAGGGAAAGGTTGGTACTGTTTCTTAGATAGATACTCTGGTTATAATCAGATATCAATTGCTATAGAAGACCATGACAAAACCATAAACATGTCCCTATTGCACTTTTGCATCCAAGTGCATGCCAATTGGATTGTGTAATGCACCAACAACTTTTCAGAGGTGTATGATGTCCATCTTTTAAGATATGGTTGAGGAAACTTTGGAAGTGTTAATGGATGACTTATCTGTGGTAGGTTACACTTTTGATGATTGTTTGTTCAATCTTAGAAGGCACTATAGAGGTGTGAAGAGGAAAACCTGATCCTAAACTAGGAAAAATACCACTCCATGGTAAAGTAAGGCATAGTCCTAGGCCATAAGGTGTCCTCGAAAGGTTTGGAGGTGGATAGGGTAAATATTTAGGAGATCGAAAAACTACCCCCACCTATCACTGTTAAAGGGATTTAGAGATTCTTAGGTCATGCAGGGTTCTATCAGTGTTTCTTCAAAGGCTTTTCGAAAAGTGCACATCTTTTGTGTAAAAGTTGTTATTAAATTAGGTGAAGTTCACTTTTTATGAATCATGCACCAAAGCTATCGACTGTTTGAAAGCTAAATTGACCTCTGCCCCAATAAAAATTGGTCCTGATTGGTCGGAACCATTAGAAGTTATGTCTGATGCACGCGGTGTTGCCTTAGAGGTTGTGCTAGGGCAGAAGCAAAATAAGATCTTTCACTGTATTTAATATGCAAGCAAGGCGCTGAATGGAGCACGAAGAAACTACATAGTTACTGAGAAGGAGTCGCTTGTAGTAGTGTATGATTCCAAGAATGTTTACCAAGAAAGCTGCCCCAGTTCTGTTTTGAGCAAAACTCAAAAGCCCTAATGCTTAATCACACCAACTCCAAATGGATGCCTGAAAACCAAAACCAATCCTTAGTTCATACCAAAATGACCCTTCCGGAGCTGATGGAACTGACAGAATTCTGATCCGACAACAGAATCTCCAAATGTTGACTAAAGTCAACTCCTCTAAGCTTAAAGATTCCAAAACTCAAAACTTGCACCAAACTCAACCGAACACCTTAGGGAGATTTCTACCCAACCCAACACCACACACAAGCTATACAAAAGATACGGGAAGGGGAAAAATAGGAAAAGCACGCAGAAACATAAAAATGACCCCATTGGTCATTACAATAAAACATATCTAAAGCATTTCCTCAAAGAACTGAATAGTCCTCTCAGGCTGACCTTCAGTCCAAGGGTATAAAGTCTTATTAGGCTCAGCTTAGGTAACCAAAACTCTTCGAATAGACCTCCAGAAATGCAAAGTAAACACCATGATCTGAAATGATAGAAACCAACATGCAAATTGACAATCTCCTGAATGTAAATGAGAGCTTACCTCTTTGAACTGTAGGCAGTCTGAATCGGTAGAAAATGAACATAATTGGTCATGATTAACGATAACCCAAATAACGTAAAAAATCTTTAAAGTATGTGGCAAGACCCCCACGAAGTCCATAACTATCTACACTAACTTCCACTTTCGAATTGTTAGGTGATGGGTCAAACTACCTAGCCTATGGTGCTCGTACTTCACATGTTTACAATTCAAAATCCTATCCACAAATGCCACAATATCCCTCTTCATCCCACATTACTAATAGTTCTACCTCAGATAACGATATATCTTTGAAGAACCAAACTGAATAGAATATCTAGAACAATTGAAATCTTTTTATAAATCAGTCTAACCGAATCTCCAACTCTAGGAACAAAGATAAAAACCTCAATCCTTAAAATACCTTAAGGATCTAAGGTCACCATTTTAACTTCACTACTAAGAACCTTGCCTCGAATAACTTCGGGTCCTCAAACTATTGTGCCCAAATCTACTCAATCAAAAAAGATCTGGCCTCCACACAAGCAAGAACCCTACCGGGCTCGGAAATATCAAGTCAAATCATCCAGTTGTCTAACGACTGGATTTCTAAAGCCAAAGGTCGCTCCTCCACAACAAAGAAACAAAAACTCTATATAATCACCGCCTTTTGGCTCAAGGCATATGCTACCACATTAGCCTTCCCCTAGTGATGAAGGATCAAAATATCATAGTCCTTCAGCAACTCTAACCACCTTTGTTGTGTCAGATTAAGATCCCTCTGGTTGAAACTGTATTGAATACTACGGTGATCGGTGAATATCTTGTAGTTAACTACATACAAGTAGTGCCTCCAAATCCTCAACGTGAAGACTACCACCACCAACTCCAAGCCATGAGTGGGGCAGTGCTTAAAGTTTCATCTTCCTAGAAGTATATGAGATAACCCTGCCCTACTACATCAAAACCCAGGTTTACACTAGAAGCATATCAGTAGACTATAAAACCATAGCTCTTAACTGGAAGAGTAGGAATAAATGTTGAAGACAACAAGGCTTTGAGTTTCAGAAAGCTTGCCTCACACTCATCACACCACTGGAAAGGGAAATTCTTCTAACTCAATCTAATCAAAATTGCCATAGTTAATAAAAATCCCACCATAAACCGTATGTAGTAGACTGCTAGTTCAATAAAACTATGAACCTCACTAGGGGAAGTGGGCCTGGCCCAACCATGGACTGCCCAATATTCGCCAGATAAACCATAATCCAATCCTTAGACCCCATGTGTCCCAAGAATGTTACAGACTCAAGCAAAACCTCACACTTAGTAAAATTGGCATACAACTACTGATCTCGCGTGCTCTATAATATAATCCTTAGATGGTGCTCCTATTGCTCCATACTCCTAGAGTAGACCAATATCTCCTTACTATCAAGAAGGAGTCCAAATAGGGCCTGAATAAATGGTTCATTAACTACATGAATTTTTATAGAGTATTAGTCAACCCAAAAGACACTACTAGGAATTATAATGGTCGTATTGAGTCCTAAAATAAGTCTTCAGGATGTCCTCCACCTGAATCCTCAATTGGTGGTAGCTAGACCTCAAATATATCTTAGCTAACACCGTTGCACCATAAAGCTGATCAAACAAATTGTCAATACGCGGCATACAATCGTTTTTTTCATGGTTTCACTGTTTAGATATTTTGTAGTCAATGCCCATACGGTCTGTGAGAAGGGGCTGGCCTTGGGGTGATTTTTGCTTACACTTCACGGCCACCACCACGAGGTGTAAGGCATACCAAGAGTTATATAAGTGCTCATGGTAGGGGAGCTCCTCTTGGCAAGGCTGTGGAAGGATTTACGAGCACCACCATGAACGATGTCGTGGCTCAGTTTTGGGCTAGTGACCTGCCACTTGACCCCTTTCTTAGTCCTTTTGATTTTGAGGTGTTACATTATTTCCCCCTTGGGAACATTCATCCTCGAATGGGATTCTAGATATCACATGAAGGAAAAGAATTCAAATCTAGTAGCCCAACTAACATGTAATAACATAAATGCAAATATCCGAGGAGGAAACATCAACTCCAAGCTAAAGCATGTACAAAAAATCATATCATGAAGTCTATTGGAAACTCATACTCAAATGCACATAAAATGGAGAAATCAATCAAGTTGACTCATTTTCTCAAAACTTACACTTTTTCGTGAACATGTATATATGAGGAAATCATTGGAATATCTAAGAAACAAATGACCATGATATCTAAGTACTCCATATCCACTTTGGAGAAAGTCACTACGGACTTTTTAAGTACCGCTTCCTTTAATTCAACCAAAGTCAGATCAGTACCTTTCTTGGCTTTCACATCTGCCACAAAAGATGATTCTGAACCATTGTGAACGAGAACACCACCTTTGGTAGAGTGCACTAACTGAACACCCAACCGGGCTAATCTATGAATATCTCGGACCAACTCTTTTCTATCGTCCTCAATATGAGAGACTCTACCCATAGATAACTGATGAAGAGATTCCACCACTACGTTCGCCTTTACGGGGTCATAGAGAACACTCATATAATAATATTTCAATAACTCAAGCCACCACCTTTGGCTAAGATTCAGATCCATCTAAATAACGACATATTGCAAACTTTTGTGGTTCGTAAAAATATCTACATGAGCACCATACAAATGTGACTCCAAATCTTTAAGGCAAAAAGAGCCGCCGCTAGTTCAAGGTCATGGGTAAGATAAGTATTCTCATGAATCTTAAGTTGCCTTGAAGTATAGGCAATAACTTTCCCATTTTGCATATGTAACACCCCGTATCCTAGATAGACCAAAATGCAGATTTTTAGAAGTTACAGGTGCAACCTATGGTCGCCACCTACGGACCGTAGTCTAACCTACGGCCCATGTTGTGGTCCGTGGTTCACCACTGCTGCCCCTCCCAAAAACCAGCTCATAAAATCAGCTAAGTCTCGACCCACGGACAAACCTACGATGCATAGGTCAGACCACGGTCCGTGGATCAAGACTCCTTTACCCAGCCTCTGACACGAACTACGGTCGACCAGCATGGACCATCGTTCGATGCACAATCCGTAGGTCTGACCGTAGATGAGGGTCAGCAGCCAGTTAGAGGAAAATTGTTGATTGGGTAAAATTCAAATGGTCATAATTCTTAGGACAAAATGAATTAGGTGTCCCATTACCTATGATATGATAGATAATTGAATCCTCTTTCCAACACCATCAAGTTTTCTAAAATCTGACCTCTGAGTAAAAAGTTATGCTCGATTTAGTGAAGCCTTGTCGAGTAGACTCGACCTACGAACCAATCTACAGACCGTAGATTGAGCTACGGCCCGTAGGTCCAATCCATAGGTCACTTTGACAGCAGTTAATTCAGGGGTCTTTTGGTCTTTTCCTATTTTGTTGGACCCCTAAGATATGTCGTTTAGACCGTAAATCATGATGTTTTAGTCAGTTTAAGCCTAGAAGCATAACTAGAACTTACCTAAGTCAAGTCATTAATCAAAACATAGAAAATTAGAAGCAAGAGAGGATAAAAAGGTCAAGAACCCTAGTTCAAGAACACAGCAGGTTCCATCAGTTCCATCCTCGAAATCTAAATATTTCTTCGTGGAATTCATCACCAAGTATGTGGGATTTCACTAGTGGGTTCCTTTCACCCATTTGGTCCCTAGTTTTCAGTCAGTTTCTTCATTCCCTTATTACGACTCGACCTAGGGTTTCTTGAATGTTAGGATTGTTGGGTTCTTAGCTGTTAGAATGATCCAAATCAGTTAGTACGTTAATCTTCAGTTTAATGCATGAAATCAAGAACCCTAGCTATCTATTTATTTAGTTCTTGAATTACACATGCTAGGTCTGATATTTCAGTTACTCAGTTATACTTGCCTCAGTTATTAATGCATCAATATCAGTTTAATTGTTGCATTCTTAGTTTACATGTTCAGTTTGAGCTATCCAGTAACTTACAAAAATTCAGTCATAATGTGTTCATTACTTAATCCATTGGGAGTAGCATATTACTGAGTTGGACTAGGGTTTAGCGTACCCAAATAGTCCTAGAACTACTAGCCACGTAGGCTGTAAGTCCCCTCTGTGGGCATCATTTCAGTGATCATGCCAGCATGCCTCTATACCTCTGGCATGGTATATTGGGTCCTCTCGATGGGGCGTATACATCGGACTCCATATTTAGCTCATGTGGTTTTATTATTGGTTATTAGTAGTTCCCACAGTTTAGTCAGATTCTCATGCATTGACCATTTATCAGTATATTCAGTTTCAGCATGTTATAAATCGGTCACTACATTCACTTATCTCAGCATTCAGTATCTATATCTTGTTAAGCTTATGTCATTGCTTATCTGTTTTGTTTAATTTTATTCTATCATGCATGCTCAGTACCTTTCAAGTACTGACGCATACTCTGTGCTACATCTTCTCCTGATGTAGGTTCAGGTTCTCAGCATCCAGATCACGCTTAGATCGGTTCCCGATCTCCAGTTCAGCAGAATCAGTGGTGAGTCCTCATTCTCCGAGGACAATAGTCATGAGTTTCTTTTCAGTATTTTTAGTCCTTTAGTTTCAATTTCGCTAGACCTAGCTGGGGCATGTCCCAGCATTTCTAGTCAGTTAGCTATTTTCAGAGATAGTTAGATTCAGCTTAGTATGGAGTTAATAGTTTCTTTGTATTAGACTCATCAGTTTTCATTTATCTCAGTTACAGTAAATGGATATTACCCATATTTTCATTTTTTATTTATGATTTAGCTTCCGCATCAGTTTATTATCTTTAGTATGCCCATGATCATGCCAGCAGGGTTAGCTTGGGATCACTTATGGTCCTAGGTCCTGTGTTCGCGTCTCAGGGGTAGTCTCGGGGCGTGACAACATAAGTACACATCCTAGCCCAATTCTCGAGGCATCACTATAAACAACAAAACCATTAGTCCCTTCTAGTAAATTTAACACCGGAGTGGAAGTAATCCCATCCTTCAATTTCTGAAAGCTAATATCACATGCTTCAAACCGTATGTACTTAGCCTTCTTTTAGGTCAATGTTGTCAATGGAGAAACAATAGAAGAAAACCCCTCAACAAACCTTTTGTAATAGCCAGCCAAACCCAAGAAACATCTAATATTCGAAGGGGATAGAGGTCTATGCCAACTCTTGACTGCATTCGTCTTCGTAGGATCTATCTCAATACCCTTACTTGAAACAATGTGACTTAGAAAATCTACAGACCTTAGCCAAAACTCACATCTGCTAAACTTTGCGTAGAGTTGTTGGACCTTAAGAATTTGCAACACAATCCTCAAATGATTGATGTGATCATCCTCGCTCCACGAATAGATCAATATATCATTAATGAACAAAATCACAAACAATGTCAAGGTATTGTCTAAACACCCTATTCATCAAATCTATAAATGTCATCGGAGCATTAGTCAAATCGAAAGACATCACCAAAACTCAAATGACAATACAGGGTTCTAAAAGTGGTTTTTTGAATATCATCTTCGTTTACCCTTAATTGGTGATAACCCGACCGTAGGTCAATCTTTGAGAAGTAACTCACTACTTGAAGTTGGTCAAACAAATCATCTATCCTTGGGAGAGGATACTTATTCTTAATGGTAACCTTGTTCAACTGTCGATAGTCTATACACATACGGAGAGAACCATCCTTATTTCTAACAAACAAGACTAGTGAACCCCATGGAGAGATACTAGGTCGGATGAAACCCTTATCCAAAAAATCTTTCAATTTCTCTTTCAACTCCTTAAGTTATGCCGGAGCCATTCGGTAAGGAGGAATAGAGATAGACTGCATATCTTGGAGAAGGTCAATACCAAAGTCTATTTCCCTTTCGGAAGGAATATCGGGTAAATCATCTGGAAACACTTCTGAAAACTCATTAATAACGGGGACCGACTCAAGATTAGAGGTTTCAGAATCTACACCCCTTACACTAACTAGATGGTATATGCAACCCTTATAAATCATCTTTATAGCTTTAAGACAAGAGAAAATCTAACACTCATGCATCAAATTTCCCCCTTTCCATTCTAGGACAAGCTCAATTGGAAACTGAAACTTGACTAGACGAGTTCTACAATCAATAGAAGTATAACATGAGTGCAGCAAATCCTTACCAAGGATAACATCAAAATCTAGCATATTAAGCTCAACCAAATCAACAAGAGTAGCTCTATGGTCCAAGGAAGCGGGACACTTTCTATAGAACCTCTTAGCCACTATAGAATCACTAAGCACTAAAAGAAAAATGGTCTATAAGGAAGGGAAATCTGGTCCCTAGAAGTCTAAATCTAGTCCCAGAAGATCAATTACGAAGGGTAAGAGTTGGTCGCAACCCGTCCTTGTTGTCTCCGACGCAAAATGTCAATAGCGACGGGTTCAACATATTGGTCGTAAATTCCATTTAGAGACCAGTAAAAAGAATGGTCATAATATACAGTTAGGGACCACATATCTGGTCTTAATAGATTGACTTATATCATGGGAAAAAATTGAATTTTCAATCGCTAAATCTTTTCGACAAACAGTCAACTCATCCTAGATTATCTTTAAGGACCAATATTTAACTAGTCCTAAATTATCTTTAAGGACTAAAAACTTTCTAGTCCTAGAATATCTTTTAGGGACAAGTAACATTTATGGTCTGTAATTGTAAACAACCAAGCTTTATGTCACAAAAAAATGTTTTTCATTAAAAAAAATTCAAAATCACTACTAAAAATCTTGATACAAAATGATAATTTATATAGAGAGAGTGTTATTAATTACAACAAAATGGTTAACATCCCATAAATGATGTTAGTTTCAATATTTGCTCAACACCTTAAAAAAAACTTAGGAAATATATCTTGAGATAGACTATAATATATATCAAGTTCTTGTACATCTTCTAAACTTGCATCTTGACTTGTAAAGAGGGTAAAACAACTATTGGTATTGGTATAATACAAAAAACAACAACATATATTGGTAATGGAATATTTGTAAAGGATTATGAACAACATTAGTGCTTTACCCCATTTCAAATTCCATCCAGATTCTGGAAAAAACTAGGTTCGCACTTGGTATTCTCCCTATCAAGTACTTGGGACTGCCACTTACCTCAAAGAAGTGGACAAATATGGATTGCCAACAACTAGTGGATAAAATTATAACAAGAATACAAGCTACTTCTGCTAAGCATTTGTTATAAACATGAAGATTACAAATAGTTATGGCAGTGCTTTTTTCCATTCATAATTATTGAGGAGCAATTTTTATCTTACCTAAAAGTGTTTTAAAGGAGATTGATAAGAAGTGTAGGGAGTTCTTATGGAATGCTACTGTGGAGGAGGCTAGAAAGGGATTTATCATATGGCTGGCATGTCAAATGAGGCTACTCACTCGTGAGCGATTGCTAAAAATAAGCATTTTAGTGGAGGATCGGAATTGTTGTTTGTGTGATAAGAGGGTACTGGAGAAACAACAACATTTGTTTATGGATTGCAGGTGGTGTGCAAACATGATGTGTACACGGCTAGGTGTTCAATTACCATGAAGAGGAGTTTACAAAACAATTAAATGGATCAAAAGGAGAAGGTGGAAACAGTTTCAAAAGGAAGTTATCGCAGCAGCCTGGGGTGCATTGGTCTACTACACCTGGAAAGCTAGGCACAAGAGAGTTTTTAATCACCAAAATGTAAATGTTTAATTTGTTACTGCACAAATACAAAAGGAACTGAGAGAAAGAATAGATATGTTTCAGGGGTCAAGAAAAGCACATAAATGTCATAGTTTTATACAACTAATTTGTAACTAGTTTTTCTGAAGATCTAGTGCTTTTAAGACACCCTTCCTAGAAGTTGGTTGAGGAACTCTAGATGCTCATTAGGCTGTACTCTTTTGCTTGTTATGGTAATATTTCACATGTGTTACCAAATAACAACAACATATATACCTAGTTGGACATATTACAGAAAACACCCAACATCCACTTCAGAACATATTTTTCTTTTGAAGGATACAGAACAATCCAATAATCATATAATGACAGTGTATAAAACATCCTCTACCAATCACAAACTGAGTATCCAAATCACAACTCCCATGGTGCAAACTATGGCATATTAACATGGAAATACTGATGATTCTAGACTAAAAATACAACAAATTAGTAATTGTTGATTTATAGTCACTATAGGAAGAAAAAAACTACAACAAACTTGTAGTAGACAACCTACTAGGAGATAACAAATCTTATGCACGCCTCATTAAGATTAAGTTCATTTCGGACATTAACAAGCGCAACATATACCAACAGAAAACTAAACAGCTTACCTCAAAAGCAATCAAATTTTCTTCAAGTAATGTCCAAAACATCAACAAAGCTGTGAGAATACAAGAACACATAATTAGACAAGCGTTGGATGCATATACTACGAAGAACTGAAGCTTGTAACAATGATTGTTGCCTTACAATTTATTTTTTCTTCTTCAGAAAATGCAATCACTATTAACCATAAATATGTGCATTATCAAGTGAAACCCTTTAACATAGGATTAAAAAAATTAAAGAAGTCATCTACTGTATGGCAATCTGTCAAGTCGATTAGGACTTTGGATAGGATGATAGGTTATCCATATAGCAGTAGTTATAAACAAATAAGCATCCAACATTAAAAGACTTCAAAATCAATAATAAGAAACTCAATACTTGAGAATTGTGTACCATTTAACCAACAATACAATAGTGATAATATTCACAAAAGCCAGCACAGACAAACATACAGAATTAGAGCTTAAAAAAGACTTCTAATATTTTTTGCCTTCTTTTTTCTTTCGATTCAGCTCTAATAAAAACTAGTCATACTTAATACACACATATATAGTAGATCTGAAAGAAATACCTGCAAAGAAGCAATTCATTTATGCATACGAGCTGCAATGCATCACTGGTATAACATGATGAAGGCCTTAGCCATGAGGTCATTGAAACTCAGATCAATGTTTTGGACAGCAACAATTTTTAATAGGACAACAAATTTAATTGCTACCTAAAAGGGCCATAACAAGAACACTGACTATATGTACCTGAACCAGAATACTAACTATACATTTCTAAAGTGAGATGCTGACTATACCTTCCTACATCCATGTTATTACCACTCAGTATAGCACAGAAGCACTATGATATTTAAACCAACTTTCATTGATCTCGACTAATTCTTTGCATGCTGACTAAATAGGCTTCATCGAGCCGATTATCAATAAGTTGCATCCATTTTTACTAGGAGCCATAACCTTAAAAGGTATATCCATTACAATTGATCGACAAAATATATTCTACTCTTTTTTCCAACTTATTAAAGGTAAGTATTACCATGATCAAGAAGGCCAATAAAAAAGACTTATCTTTGGAATATATCTTTTTATTCATAGACAAGGCAAAAATCAGAATGCTCTTAACAAATGTGATTATAAAGAATCTTTTGCATATCATGTTCCTGTCAATGGAAGGAAATATAATGTTATTTTTTACTCTGAAAAGCTAAAGCGTGTGTTAAATTGGAGGAAAGTTAATAGGATTAAGCCTCCAATAGGTGTTGTTAATGCATACACAAATGGCAGCTTCAATACTAATAAATGAAAAGGATGGCATTAGAGATATTATAATAAGTGTGAATGGGGATTTCATTATGACTTTCTCAATTTCAACTTAATGCACTAGCAATAATGAGCTTCTGCATGGAATCAGATTAGGGGAAAAAGAACCAAGACCCTCATCAATTCCCATACTTGGCACAAACTTATTCCTTTCAAATGTTCTTTTCATCTTTGGAGAAATTTAAGAGGAAAACTTCCTACTAATGAGAAGCTCATCAACTTTGTCAAGAAACCTTTAGACTGTTACTGCTGCTATAAACCTGGCATGGACACTATAGAGCATATTTTCTTGACTGACAGGGACACAATTCATGGGCTCTTAGTTCTTCAAACAGGCAACCAGTCTCAAAGTAATCAGAACCACTGGAATGGTTGTTATTAAGGTCTACAACACGATATGACGTCTATGGTTATGCCCAGGCAATTTATTGGGTGCTAAGTGGAAAACAATAAGTGCAGAAGAGAAAAAGCTTATGAGGAAAACTACCAAGCTGAGAAAGAAGTATACTTGAAAATCGAATGGAGAAATGCAAACATGAAGCGATGAGACTCTTGGATGACGAGCATAAACAAAAGACAGCTATGGAGTTACTTGAACAATACATTCAATTTCAACAAGGATCAATAGTGAATGAAAACAAGAAGAAAAAGAAAGAAAATGACCCCTTGAAACCAAAACAACTTTTATCAGCATTTTTCATATTTACAAACGACCGTCGAGCTGCTCTACTCTCTGAGAACAACAACAATGTGAAGAAGGCGACGAAGATTACTGGTGAAGAGTGGAAGAACATGATAGAGCAACAAAACGCACCATATGAAGATATGGCAATGACGAAAAAAGGGAAATATTGCGAGAAATGAAAATTTATAAAAAGAAGAAGAAAGACGAAGAAGTTGATAATCACATGAAGGGGAGCAATCGATGAAACTCAAGAATCAAGAAGCACTTCAATTGCTCAAAAAGAAAGAAAAGATAGAAAATTTGATCAAGAAAACGAAAGAAAATCGCCAAAAGAAGAAACAGAAAGAAGACAATGTGGATCCTAACAAACGAAAGAAGCCTGCTTCATCATTCTTCTGTTTCAATAGAGAGGGAAAAAAACTAGTCGTAAAGCTTCCTAGAATTAACGATTCTACCATTAATGTTCTCATTTCACTAAAATGGAAGGAATTGAGTGAAGAAGAAAACCAAGTTTGGAATAACGCAACAGTTGAAGCACTGGAATCCTACAAAAATGAAATGGAAGAATACAACAAAACTGCAGCTGAAAAGTAGAACAACAACAATTAGAAGCAATAAGAAATAGGTAATTCTTAGAACAAGTTCAACTGGTTATGTTGAACATACAAAATGCCTGCTAGTTAGAGTTGAAAACTTGAAATAGTCATTTGATGTCCATTTCATTTTTTCCTGTTGTTAGTTTATTTCATTTGACTTCTAATGGATGACTTTGGATTTAGTCATATTGGCTGACTTAATTGTTCAAAAAAATTATAACTTGTAACCAAGAAGATGAGTCATCTAATTACAAGTCATATACATGTATATGTCTGCATTTCTAGTGTAAATGGCTCGCAAAATCTCTACACCCATATTTTTTGTACTGACTGTACATATGGAATCATTAACCTATTTAATGTTAAAAAAGAGGATGAAGGAGCAACTTGAATACACAAGAAAAAAACACCATTAATATAACTTATGGATTTAACACAATAACTCGATTGGAAGATGAACCCACTTGAAATTTTGTCTCAAAAAAGCTGTGATGGAATCTGTTTCGAGCAGAGCAGCAACAAATCGATGAAGAAGAAGAAACCCGCTGCGATGAATTTGTTACGAGCAGAGCAACAACAAATCGATGAAGAAAAAGAAACCTTTGTCGATTTAATGGAAGAGTGACTTTGAGATTAGGGCATACATTAACAACGCATCAAAGAAGACACCTCTATCGATCTAAGGGTAGAGTATTGTTGAGATTAGGGTAGAGAATCGTTGAGATTAGGTAGAGCACATTGAGTTTAAATAGTGAGTTGAAGAATTTCAGTGGAGAGATTTTATTTTTTTTTGTGGTGAGATAAAGAGATTAAGTCTTGTTCCTTTTACTTTCAGTACTATTTTTTCCGTGCACTACATTTTTTATTAAAAAAAATTTCATTTGGTGGAAAAATCTCCTGCTCAAACCTCAATGCCTCTAATTACATTTTGGGACTAGTTAGTATGTTTTTTAGGGACCGGATTTAATACCTTCCCTATAAAATATATCAATAACGACCGAAATATAATCTTGTCCAAATAGATATACTTTTAGAGACAAGAATATAGACTCGTCCTTAAATGTTGGTCATAATTAAGGCATTTTCTTGTAGTGAAGGTAGAAGACAGAAAAAAGATATAACAACACATCCGAAAAACAAACCTCATAGCCACGTATAGCGTCACAAAAGACAACGTAGCACCAGGATCAAGTAAAGCATAAACATCAAGTTGAAAGACCTTCAACATAGCGGTAACCACATCGGGAGAACCCTCTTGATCATGACGAGTCTGGAGTGCATAAAATAAGTTTTGCTTGGGAGCATTTGAACCCGAACCACTGGACCAGATGAAGGATTAGGTTGAACCCTTTGACGATTATCTTATTCATTCTTATCAACTGAAGGACAATCTCTTATCTTGTGGTCCATCTTACCAAAACCACAGCAAGCATTGGAACCCGCTAGATACTTACCCTCGTGCATCCTTCCACACTTAGCACAAGTAGGCAATAAAGACCCACTACCATTTCCTCCTTGAAGATTAGGGTTAGACACCCTATCTTCGTTAAACCTAGAAAGAGCATTAGATAAACCTTGACCAGAAAACCTTTGTCGGAACTTAGAACGACCATGCCCATCGGACCTTGAATGTGAGAAAGTACCATTCCCGTTCTTAGCCCTCTTTGCCTCACTAGTTATTTCCTTAAGTTTCTCCTTTTGTATTTTTTGAGCATGAACCATGAGATGAGAGATATCCATATCATTAACAAGCAAAGTGGTACAATATTCCTTCACTACCATTTTAGACACATCCGTAACGAACTTGATCATTTCGGACACACCCATAACGAGCCTTAAGCTCCAATTTTGGAGCCTCTTGAACAGATGGTTTTGTGGGTGGAAAGTCGCTATTCTTCATATCTAACTCCAATTTCTTCGGTATGGAACAAAATTCGAACCTATCAAGTGCGGCAACTAACTCATAATAGTCCTCAATACCATCACCCTCAGAATTCATCATTATCGCTGCAAGTGCATCAACACCAAACCTCTCTTTAATAGACACATCAGAACCTTGATCCACAATATGATTCACCACTGACACAGACTTAAGATCGCTTACCTGCTTCATGGACCTACAGATATTAAAAGTTACCTCTTCACCATTCAATCAGAACTTCATCTGCCCTTTCTCTATATCGACCAAGGAGCGCCCAATAGCAAGGAATAGTCTCCCTAGGATGATGGGAACCTCAAAATCAACCTCATAGTCGAGTATCACAAAATTTGTCAGAAAAATAAACGTCTCCACTTTCACAAGTACATCGTGGAGAACACCAATGAGCTTCTTTACTGTTCTATTGGCCATGAGTAATCGCATCGCAGTTGGTTTTGGAGATCCTAAACCCAACTTCTTGTGAATAACAATGACATCAGATTAATACTAGCACCCAAATCACACAACGCCTTCGCAAAATGCAATAACCCAATGGTACAAGGAATAGTGAAAGCACCAGGATCCTCTTTCTTCTGCACAAGCGACCTAGTAGCAATAGCACTACAATATTGCAACCTATCATCATCTTCAAAACTGACGGCCCTCTTCTTAGTCACCAAATCTTTCATAAATTTTACATACCAGGCATTTGCTCCAAAGCCTTGATCAACGGAACATTGATGGAAAGTTGTTTCAACATAGTGATAAACCTGTGGTATTTCCCTTCTTCATTCTTCTTTACCAACCTGTCACGACCCGAGCCTACACCACGGACGCGACACGGCATACAAAACTTCGAAGAGCCTCCTACAAGCCTCATAGTATTCATAACATTCGATATAAGGAAAAAGGTACGGAATTAAAACATTTCTTTAAATCCATACAATAGTAAAACATTATTTAACATAGGTGAAGTCTACTAGTCTCACATGGCCATCTAAAAATAATCTTTGAATCAAAATTAGGGTCACGATTTACAATAGAAAGTCTAAAAATAGTCTATTATAATGAAAGACATGAAACATCAAAAGTACTTGTCGTCGAATCCATGAGGACATACCACAAGTCTTGGAAGAACTCAATCCAAGCTTCAACTAGAAGAACTCAACTCACTTGCCGAAACCTACACTTTGTAGAAAAATAGAAGAAATATGGGTTAGCACATTTAATGTACTAAGTATGATAGACAGGCAAAAACCATGCATATGCCAATTGTGAGAAAACTTCATGAACATAAGTATAAGAGGCATAAGATACAAGTGTAATCAACATACAAGTCATTTCATCACTTAGAACATAATCAACATATAAGCTATTTCGTCACATAAAAGCCTTCACCTTAAGTAACCCCAAGCTATACTTTGTGCAATGTATGCATAGCATCACATACCACCATCCACACTAAGTACCACATTAAGGCCACCAAAAGTGAACTTACCATTCTTCCTTTTCACCTTTAGTCAATACTCATACATAAGGAACAAAACATTTCATAAGTCATGACAAGGAAGTAACTCATAATACAATCCAAGTAACGCATGCATCATCTCATTTAACCATATAAGTCAACATTCTTCATTAGCTTCATTAAGAGCAATTTCATTCATTTCATTCATTAGCCATTAAGACATAACAGAACTGAGCATAGCCTTCTCAAATCCTACTCGTGCAATGCATGGATGGCATCCCATACTACCACCTACCCTTCATAGAACCTCTCAAGTAACCATAGTGCACATCTCACATGATGGGAATAAGCATTAATCGACATAGACCATGAGAGCAAACCATGGAATCCGGTGTCATATGACCCCACACCGAAGGAAGGTGTCCTACTTGCCTAAGGTAGAACTAGTAACATTTTAGCTTAGGTGGATCCACTAGCTAATATCCTATGTGGGCACATAGTTATGGGATAAAAGATTTTAATTGGAACCCTAACCTAACGTTGGGAGAGTTTCCATCTGACCATATCTACTTGGTACTTAGCCTGTATTCCCACAGAGTAGTTCATTCACATTAACATTATTATGCTTGAGAGGAATGCCATTGGCCTATCGACCCAAGGTACATTATTCCACATGGAAGGAACTCCATAAGCCTATCGATTTATGGTACACATTTAAAATAGCTCATTGAATCCTTAAGAAAGGAACGCCATAAGCCTATCAATACAAAGTTCATCATTACATTATTCATTGACTCTTTAGGAAAGGATTGCCATAGGCCTATCGATTCAATAGTCATCATTACATTAGTTCATTGGCACATTATGAAAGAAATGTCATAAGCCTATCAATTTAAGACATAGCCTTCGAACAAATTCATTAGACATTTATGAAAGGAATAACATAGGCCTATATATTCATATTTATTAAGTCAAAACACATTCATTATACAAGAAGAGGATGCCTTAAGCCTACCAATTCAAGATACATCAATCCACATTACTTTCATTTATACAAGAAGAAGATGCCTAAGCCTACCAATTCAAGATACCACATCACATTATAGAAACCCTTCACATTTTATCTTCATCATTCATGAGTGTAAATTAAGAATAAGCTTTCAATCATAACACAATTGCATTCTAAACATGATCATAACACTTTCATTGAGATCACATACATATACTTCACATCATGATCATACATAAATCCTTCATGAAATTTCCCTTCAAGGTTATGAATCAATCTCAACCCAAAATTCTAGAATACTACATTAGATAAGGGGATTAACATGATTCAATAACTAATTCAATATAAACATAAATAATTCAACATACTTTCATGATCAATCAACCAAAATCACATACTTCCAATTTAGTATTTTGAGGGAAATATGGGTTCATAGGAGAAATTTACCATAATTCATCATTAATTCAACAATCCATTCATAATTCATCATATATAACCCTTTGAAAATGTGTTGGAATTGAACCCATGCATAGATTGAAAACCCTAGGTTTTGGGGGGATTTTTTGGAAACTTGAAATCATTTTTTGATAGGGCTCCTTGAATGAAACTTAATCAAGAATGAAGACTACCATACCTTTAGGGAAGAAACTCCACGAAATTTGAGTGAGAATGGTGAGATCTTGAGCTTGAAAGCATGAATCCTTCTTTTCCAATGATGGTTTCTAGAGAGAGAATATTTGTAGAGAGGAGGTTTCTAATTTGAGTGTTTGGGAATAATGAATTGAAAAGATGTTATAATACTTTTAAAAGCCTTAAAATACTTCAATTAATCAATAATAACCGTCCCCTAACTTAACTAAACTAAAAAGGAATTTACTAAGTTGCCCTTCCACTTGGCCGAATTGGACAGCAACACAGGCATGACCTACGCCCCATGACCTACAGACCGTAGGTGGGCTCACGCCCCATCCTGCAGGTCCGTGGTTTGGGGATGGTACATTTCATCTTGGCCTTTGACCTACGGATGGGTTCCACGAGGCGTGGAAGGACCTACGGGGAGTAGGTCCCATGCGTAGCTCCCAAAATTTTGACAGCTTTTGGCTAGTTGGGGCAGCCTTGGGGTTAAGCTTTAAGGTCCCCCTCAAGGACCCTTGGTTGGTCCTTGGGGGTTTGTACCTTGACGTTTAACCCCTAAACTCCTCAACCTAAGCCCAGGACCTCATTTTAAAACTTCAAACCTCATAACAAACTCGTTAGGCTCTAGTTTCACTTTCTAGTTTTCCGGGTCGTTACATTATCTCCCCCTTAGGAACATTCGTTCTCGAATGAAACTTTAAACACTTTCAGGAATTAAAGACTCAAGACTATCAGCCCATTATGCATGAAGCATCATAAACAATGCACAAAAATAGGAGGAAACATCGACTCCATCTCAAACATACTAAATGCAACACAAGAAAGTAGGAACTACATCTACAAACTCATTATGCATGGAAACTTCAACATTTCTCATTTCATTGGAGGAATTACCTTCTCCAACTCAAATCATGCTCATCATAACATCATTAAGCACATTATGCAATTACTCTTAAAAGCACATTTAGGTATGTTCAACAATTAACCTCATGAAGCATATAGACAGCTAATACTAAATGCATATCAACATGAGAAACATAATTCCTAAAAACTCATTTTCTCATTTAGACATATATTCATCAATAACATGCATAACATAAGGAGACCATGGAAACACATAATCACACATGACTCCAAAACATGAAACAAGCTACAAGGAACTCTTGGTCTCAAGCTGTAATATGAACAGAAGAAAGTGATAAAGATATCGGAACTCTCAACAACCTTACTATTCAACATACCATCTCCTCCTTAGGAGTAAACCTATACTAAGGCTAACATGAAAATAACATAGGGACCTTAACAAGACAGTCACAACCATAAGGAATTATCAACATACCGGTGCCTTTATCCGGAAGAGCTCATTTGCCCTCTTTAGCTTGAAGTACATAGAAACGAATTTTCTTTGGAGAATCAAGATCCAGGCCATTAAGAGAAACTTGTTTGGCCTCTCTTCCTTTGGCCGTAAGAGTAGGGCAATTTCTCACTTGGTGATCATTCTTTCCACAACCATAACACCCACTAGTACCGGCTAGGCATTTCCCATACAGCTTCTTCCCACAAGTGGTGCAAATAGGTTTAGGAAATGGAGACCCATTACCTTTCTCTTGGTTAATCCTAGGAGTGCTTGAAGAATCTTTGTTAGGAGCCCTCTTTTTGAACCTTCGTTGACCTTGCTCATCAGATCTAACTCTCCTCAACTCCCTATTCTTTCTCTTAAGTTTGGACTCCTCAATTGATTGAGCATATACCATAAGCCTAGATATGTTCATATCATCATGGAGAATTTTTGTACCGCACTCTTCCTCAACTAGGGCGGACACACCCGTCAGAAATCGACTCATCTCATCCCTTGGGTTAGACACCAAAGATGGAGCATACTTAGATAATTGGGTAAATTTCAAGGAGTACTCTTGTACACTCATGCTACCTTTCCTAAGGTTGATAAACTCCCCCATCTTAACCTCCATCTTCTCACGGGGAAAGAACCTACCAAGGAATGCTTCCTTGAACACTTCCCAATCTATAGGACCCGCTTCTAATGGCATATTACTCTTTAATTGAGTAAACCAAACTTGGGCAACATCTTTCAATTAATAAGTGGCAAGTTCCTCTTTGTCTATAGAAGTTACCCCCATATCATTAACTACCTTATACATCTCATCCACAAACTCTTGGGGATCCTCTCCCACCTTGGAACCAAGAAAAACCGAAGGATTCATGCTCACAAAGTCTCTCAACCTAGAAGCCATAGTGCTCACGATGGGGTTCACATGAGTCTCAACACCCCTAGTAGCTTGTGCCGTCATGGCTTGGGCTTGAGTAATTACCTCTTGATCCATCATCAAAAGAGCCGACCTAACTTCTTCATTAGACATAGCCGGAGAATTAACCGGAACTAGATTGCATTGAGGAATTTGGTCACCTTGATGACCTTGGGGAGGAACTCCCTCATTCACAATCTCCTCTTCCACTCTTCTTGCAGTCGCCCTTCTTGTATTCATATCCTATAAACACAAGAGAAGGGTTAGGAAAAGGACTTCATAGAGTTAAAACTCTAAGGCACGACTTAAAGAGTAATTAAAGAAGTGTAGATTCCTAACGTCATATAGCCTCTAATTCATAAAATGTGTCGCATTTCACACCCATGAACAAGAATCTACTCGAAGTGGCTTGTGAGACATCAATCCTAAAAACCATTCCAAAATCTTATGCTCTGAGACCATGTTTGTCATGACCCGAGCCTACATCCTGGACGCGACACGGCGTACAAGACTCCGAAGAACCTCATACAAGCCTTATAACATTCATAACATTCGATATAAGGAAAATGGTACATAATTAAAACTTTTCTTTGAATCCATACAATAGAAAAACATCATTTAACATAGCGGACGTCTACTAGTCTCTCATGGCCATCAAAAAATAATCTTCAAATCAAAAGCAGGGTCACAGCCGTTTACAATAGAAAGTTTAAAAAGAGTCTATTACAATGAAAGACATGAAACATCAAAAGTACTTGTCCTCGAATCCATGAGTACATACCACAAGTCTTGGAAGAACTCAATCCAAGCTTCAACTAGAAGAACTCAACTCACTTGCCACCTACACTTTGTATAAAAATAGAAAAAATATGGGTTAGCACATTTAATGTACCAAGTATGATAGCCATGCAAAAACCATGCTTAAAATGGACATTTTTGGTTGAAAACCATGCATATGCCAATTGTGAGAAAACTTCATGAACATAAGTATAAGAGGCATAAGATACAAGTGTAATCAACATACAAGTCATTTCATCACTTAGAACATAATCAACATATAAGCCATTTAATCACATAAAAGCCTTCACCCTAAGTAACCCTAAGCTATACTTTGTGCAATGTATGAATAACATCCCATACCACCATCCACACTAAGTACCACATTAAGGGCACCAAAAGTGAACTTACCATTCTTCCTTTTCACATTTAGTGAATACTCATACATAAGGAACATAACATTTCATAAGTCATAACAAGAAAGTAGCTCATAATACAATCCAAGTAAAGTATGCATCACCTCATTTAAGCTTATAAGTCAATATTCTTCATTAGCTTCATTAAGAACACTTTCATTCATTAGCCATTAAGACATAAGAGAGCTCAGCATAGCCTTCTCAAAGCCTACTCGTGCAATGCATTGATGGTATCACATACAACCACCCACCCTTCATAGAAACTCTCAAGTAACCATAGTGCACATCTCACATGATGGGAATAGAATTAACTGACATATACCATGAGAGAAAATCATGGAATCCGGTGTCATATGACCCCACACAAAAGGAATGTGTCCTACTTGCCTAAGGTAGAACTAGTAACCTTTTAGCTTAGGTGGATCCACTAGCTAATATCCTAAGTGGGCACATAGTTATGGGATAGGAAGATGTTCATTGGAACCCTAACCTAACGTTGGGAGAGTCTCCATCTTATCATATCCACTCGGTGCTTGCTCTACATTCCCATAGATTAGTTCATTCACATTAATATTATTATACTTGAGAGGAGTGCAATTGGCCTATCGACCCAAGGTACATTATTACACATGAAAGGAACGCCATAAACCTATCGATTCATGGTACATATTTAAGATATCTCATTGAATCCTCATGAAAGGAACGCCATAATCCTATCGATTTAAGGTTCATCATTACATTAGTCATTGACTCTTTAGGAAAGGAATGTCATAAGACTATCGATTCAAGAGTCATCATTACTTTAGTTCATTGGCTCATTATGAAAGGAATGCTATAAGCCAATCGATTCAACACATAGCCTTAAAACACTTTCATTAGTCATTTAAGAAAGGAATTCCATAGGCGTATCAATTCATATTCATTAAGTCAAGACACATGTGATATACAAGTAGAGGATCCCTTAAGCCTACCAATTCAAGATACATCAATCCACATTACTTTCATTTATACAAGAAGAGGATGCCTAAGCGTACCAATTCAAGATATAACATCAAATTATAGAAACCCTTCACAATCTATCATCATCATTCATGAGTGTTAATTGAGAATAAGCTTTCAATCATAACACAATCGCATTCTAAACATGATCATAACACTTTCATTGAGATCGCATACATATACTTCACATCATGATCAAACATAAATCCTTCATGAAATTTCCCTTCAAGGCTATAAATCAATCTCAACCCAAACTTGTAGAATACTACATTAGATAATGGAATTAACATGATTCAATAACTAATTCAATATAAACATAAACAATTCAACTTACATTTATGATCATTCAACCCAAATCACATACTTCCAATTTATTCTTTTGGGGGAAACATGGGTTCGTAGGATAAATTCACCACAATTCATCATTGATTCAAAATTCCATTCATAATTCATCATATATAAACCTTTGAAAACGTTTTGGAATTGAACCCATGCATAGATTGAAAACCCTAGGTTTTTGGGGGATTTTTGGAAACTTGAAATCATCTTTTGATAGGGCCCCTTGAATGAAATTTAATCAAGGATGAAGACTACCATACCTTTAGGGAAGAAACTCCACGGAATTTGAGTGAGAATGGTCAGATCTTGAGCTTGAAAGTTTGAATCCTTCTTCTCCAACGGTGGTTTCTAGAGAGAATATTTGTAGAGAGGAGGTTTCTAATTTGAGTGTTTGGGAATAATGAATTGAAAAAGGTGTTTTAATAAATTTAAAAGCCTTAAAATATTTCAATTAATCAATAATAACCGTCCCCTAACTTAACTAAACTAAAAAGGGAGTTACTAAGTTGCCCCTCCACTTGACCGAATTGGACAGAAACACAGGCATGACCTACACCCCATGACCTACGGACTGTAGGTGGGCTCATGCCCCATCCTGCAGGTCCGTGGTTTGGGGATGGAACGTGTCATCTTGGCCCTTGACCTACGGATGCGTACCACGGGGTGTGGATGGACCTACGGGGCGTAGGTCCCATCCATAGCTCCCAAAAATTTGACAGCTTTTGGCTTGTTCGGGCAGCCTTGGAGTTAGGCTTTAGGCTCCCCCTCAAGGATTCTTGGTTGGTTCTTGGGGGGTCGTACCTTGGCGTTGAACCCCTAAAATCCTCAACCCAAGCGCGGGACATCATTTTACAACCTCAAACCCCATTACAAACGGAAAAAAAACTCGTTAATCTCTAGTTTCACTTACTTGTTTTTCGGGTCGTTACACAACGTCTGTGGGAATGAAGGTGGAGGTCTAGGCATGACGAAAACTTTTTGGGTTATTTGCGCTTCCTTATCTGTAGCATTCTTGGACTCTCAAGCAACCTCAATCTCATCATCATCTTTTTCAACCACAATGTCAATCTCAGACGGCATAGATGGGTGAATGGTCTATTTACCCCCTCGAGTAGTGACTGCCATACAATGCCCATCATTCTTCAGATTCTGGATGGTGTTGCTAGGAAGTGTGTCAGGCTGACCTGGGTTTACTGTAGTGGACAACTGATTCATCTGTTGCTCGAGTTGCTTAATCGACACTGCATGGGCATCAACTTTTAGACCAATTTCAAACAAGTCATTCTGCATCTCCTTCACATTCTCATCAGTTGAATCCAACCTCTTCATCATCTTCTGCAACATATCCTCAATACGTGATATACTACCCCCAACTTCTCTATTGCCTGATTCCTTATTTGCAAGTTGAACATAATGCCCAACTCTCTTGTTTCTGTTGCCATAGTTGTTTCGGGTGTAGTTATTGTCATGATTATAGTTCACATCCTGGACATATTGACCCTCTCGATTGTAGTTCCATAGTTCTGACCTTGGTTTCCTTGACCTTGGCGCCAATTATCCGAATTGGAACCTTGGGCGTTGGCTCGGAAACCCCCCGTCTGATCATTAACTAAGTAAGCATCCTCCTCATAGTAGCATTCATCAACCGGTGATGGTGGAGTCAAGTAATTCACCGCATTTACCTTTTCTGGACCTCCTCTTACATGCTTCATTACCAACGCAAGTTTTGTCCTTATTTGAGCCATCTCCTCACGAATGTCATCGGCAGATTGACTAGGTGCAGATTGAACTGCATAAGTGCTTCTTCCAGTGTCTGACTTTCGAGTGCTCCATGCTTCATTGTTTCGGGAAATACTCTCCAGTTTCTCAGCAATCTCTTCAAAAGTCCACTCACCATATGATCCTCCAGCGATAGTATCAAGCACAGCCTTACCATTGTCATTTTGACCTCTGTAGAAATACTTCTTCAGTGACTCATCATTAATGCGGTGGTTCGGAATACTTCTTATGAATGCAGTGAACTTGTCCCATGAACTACTCACAGACTCTCCAGGTAGTGCCACGAAGTTATTTAGTTTATCTTTATGATTCAGCTTCTTTGACAATAGAAAGTACTTGGCCATGAACACCTTGTGCAATTGGTCCGATGTATGAATCGAGTTGTACGGAAGCTCAGAAAACCATACCGCAGCATCACCGATCAATGATAGAGGTAAGACTCTCAACCCTATGACATTCATATCCAACTCTGATCGCCCCACACAACTCTTACAAACACTCCTCAACTTGTCCATGTGCCCATGCAGATCTTTCGAAGCCATACCAGAAAATAACCCCCTTACTGTAAGCATCAGCATCAAACTGCTAGTCACCACAAATGTATTCTGCGGAGGTAGAGGAGGGAGAACAATGGGTCCTTCAGATTCGACAATAATGAATTTGACCCTGTAATTATCACCAGTCTTGGTTCTGGTTGATCCTGCACCCTCAATGCATCTCCCAGTAGATTACCACCATGATCCTGACCATGCTCATTAACAACCCCAGGAGGCTGCAACTCAACTCCATCACCTTGATTTCCTCCGATTGGATTGACTTGGACCCCTTGATTATTCAGTTTTTGCAAAGGTTTGCTCAACTCTGGACCGTATGGGGCCAATGGTTCGTCTCGACTCCATGTACTTGGTATACACTAGAGTAGAAACCTGTAGAAAACAAAAACAAAAGTAAACATAAAATTAGGAAATAATTGACTAAAGTTCAATAATGTAGTTAAACTTAATCTGAAAGCCTTATTCCTCGGCAGCGGTGCCAAAATTTGATACACTCAAATTACACTTCCCTAAAGAAGTGTAAGCGATCGTTATCAAGTGAAGAACCCAACATGTAGGCTGGGGTCGATCCCACGAGAAATATGGTTTAGACTTAAACTTAACTCACTATTATATCTGTGTAGTCAAGTTATTTTCGAGATAAGAAAGTAAAGGGAGAGGGGAGGGGTTGTGGAAAAAATAACTAAATGTTATTAAATAACAAGTGAGCAAGATTCAAACTTTGTTGTTATAAATGAGAGAGAGAAAAACTAGGGTGTATGTGTTCCCCATAAGCTCTTAAGGCGGTAATCCTAATAATAGTAATCCTTTCCTAGTTTATCACATGCAAAGTGGTAAGTTAGGTATCCCTAAGTGATTGGTCCTCCAAATAGGGAATTTCACCCTGCACCTTGGTCCGGCTACGTGTGTATAATTTACTAACCCTTACCTTTACCTCAAATTAGACATCACATCAATGTATGGCTTAGTTTTCACCCTCTCACCAATTGACATTAGACTATTAGATAGTATCACACTAAATCTCTGTTGATAATTCTTTTCTTATTAACTACCTCCTTGGTCAGACAAGTAGCAACAAGGCGAGTTCTAATGTTGGCCACCGTTAAAAAGACTTATAAGAAAAAGAATTACCAATACAAGCATCAACACTATTCAAGAATTACTTAGTTATTATTAATATGTTGTTAATTTCTCATGGTTCCCACAACCCTAGTTGTAGATTTAGTTACTCATGCTTGAAAGAACATAATTCATATATATTTGTAAAGAGAATTCATGAACTTACGTTTAGAGTAGAAGAAACCTGTAATCTCGAATTGAATTCCAAAACAAAAATCTTATAAACCGATATTAGGAAATCAAATTGCCAAAGTTTTCAAGTTAATTCCCAAGAAAATATCTAAGAAATAAAAGTATACAATGGTGTCTAACCCCCAAAAATGAGGTTTACATACCCTATTTATAGAAAAGCTTGTCCTAGACAAAAAGGAAATGAAATAAGGAAATAAACTTTTTGGACGAGGCTTCATTCGACGACTTTGACTTACGGACCGTGGGTCGACCTACGGTCCCTAGGTCCCCTCCGTAGGCTAATACTTAGACTTTTTCGTGCAGATGCTGGAACCTTCAGTCTCTGATACAATCGATGGACGTGCAACACAGATTGTAGGTTGGGTCCTCTTCCATGGCTCCACACTTAGGAATTTCATCAGGTACTGGAACTTCAACTTCTCTGAATCATTTGACGGATGTGCAGGACGGCCTGTGGGTCGACTTACGATCTTTCACTTGCATCCGTAGTTCCACACTTGGTCAAGACTTCCCTGATGCTCCATCTACGCCACCCATCGATGGACTGTGACTGGACCTACGGTCCGTAGGTCACCTCTATGGGTGGCTCCTTCTGCAAATTTTCAGCTATCGTCTCATAGTTCCACGTCCAAGCCTATTTTCTGCAAATATAACACAAAAACATTAATTCCTATTACAATATGGCCCTAGACACACATAATTGTTAAGTGAATTGTATAAAAAATACCGTAAACTCACGGTATATCAACCACCGTACCCACATTTGGGTTACGAGAACCATAACCTCCCTATTGGCTTGAGCCTTCATGACTTGTCCCTATACCTGAAAAGCAGCTCTAAAGTCCGTATTAGTCACTTGTTTGGCTAAAGGGTCAACCGGAGCTTGAGGAGCTTCATGTTCCATATTCTCCCTCACATACCTTCTAGAATAAGCTCTTTGAGTATCCATATACTGTAGAGAATCAGATAAGGATTAAGAGAGAGACTTTATAGAGTTGAACTCTATCGCACGACTTTAGAGTAATGAAAGAAGTGGAGTTTCCTAAATATCTTGTCGCCTCTAATTCATAAATGTGGCGCGCTTCACACTCATGAACAAGACTTTACTCGATGTGTCTTGTGAGACTGCCTAGGACATTTCTTAAGCCTGTGGTCTGATTACCAAGTTTGTCACGACCCAAGGTAGCCCCTAGGCGTAACATGGTGTATAGGACCCCGAGAGGCTCCATACAAGCCACTTAGAATTCATCATACAAGAAATAGAGTATCATGGAGATAAAGAGATACACTTCAACGCTAAAAGTTTTATAAAAGTAGAGCGGAAATCTAAACGTTTGTTTCAATATCATCTAGTACATAAGAATGAATATGGGCAAAAACCCTACATCATGTTCCAAACTGAAACTAAGAAGGAAAGCTGAAAACAATAAAAGTCCATCCTTGAAGCATGAGGACTCACCAAGCTCGAAAATCTTCTCAACGAACTCTAACCACAAAACTTGAAACCCTACATTTGGGGAAATGTAGGCAAGAACATGCGTTAGTACAAAATATGTACCAAGTATGTAGACATGCATAAAACATATTATGTCATGCTAAAAAGTGTTTTTTCATGAGCATGCAATGATCAAGCTAAAACATAAAACTTGAGAGGTAGAAAACCTAAGTCTTAAAACATGATCAGTGCAAGTGAACATCATCTTAAAATATTATTAAGATACTTCTTGAAGTAACATTCATTCATCATAGCTTGTTCATGAAAAGTAGCCTTAACCTATATATAATACCATGTGAGCTATTGACATGGAATCCGATGTCTCCCACACCGAAAGGGTTGTCCTACTTTCCATGGTGAGGAACATAAACTTCTAGCTTATGTGGATCTACTATCTAATGTCTACCAAGATAATCCTATGTCGACACATAGTTTATGGGACATGGGTCATCACCACTTGTCCACTTGGTACTAAGCTTAACTTCAACGAAATAGTTCTTATTCCCGTTCATCTTAACTCTTAAAGGAATATGGGTAATCGCATCTTTTCCTTACATCATATGACATGGGTAATCACCTCTTATTCAATTAGAATAGATCCTTAACATTGATTCATTTTAGGTGAGAAGACCTTTCTACCCTAAGAACCCTTATTATGTGAGAAAACCTTTCACAATCATGCTTTCATGAGTATATGAAAAATCCTTTCAACAACACAACAACAACAACAACATCATTGATAATTTACCCTTAAAGCATCCTTAAAACATTTACATAAATTTCATGAAAACATGCTTGGTTTTTATTATCTCATCTTTCATAATTCAAAACCCACTTTATATCATCATAACTTGTAAAACATGGGAATTACATAGGCTCATGGGGGATCATCATAAAAACATGAGATTAACTCAATTCATGGATAAGAGATCATAAATTGATCAATTAAATAAATAATCAAGAGAACCCACAACATAGAAGAAAACTCTAACTCAATTGGGGATTCCTAACTTTGAAAATTGGAGAATTTGGGGACTCCCCGGAGGAAATGGCTCTATAGATGAAAATTATCATACCTCAATGCCAATTGCTTAACTCCAATGGAGTAATTGGAGACTTCACTTGGAACCCTATGTTGAACCCTTCTTCTTCAAGCTTTCTAGAGAGAAATATTTGGGAGAGAGACTTGCTCTTCTTTTTGGTAATTTTAGAGAATGACTTTCACGGGTTAAATGTTTGGTTAAAATAACTTATATAGGGGTCATATGTATGGGTAAAATGACATAGCATCAAGAAAAAATAATTAGGAAAAGACCCAATTTTCCCTGACTTACAAATGATGTGTAACCCAGATGGAGGGTTTCATGAGCTTTCTAAGGATCCACGATCCGTCTGTGCAGTCATGGCCCTTGTACCAGTGACTTGGGAAGACCCCTAGATGCTTTGACCCACCTCACGACCAATTTCACGGGTCATTTTTCCCTTCATGACCTGTCTAGAGGTCCGTGAGAAGGGGCTAGCCTTGGGTTGGTTTCTGCCTCCCCTTTACGACCACCACGAGGCGTGAGGCACACCACGAGCTGTCTAAGGTCTCGTGCGAGGGGAGCCCCTCTTGGCCAGGATCTAGAAGGCTTCATGAGCACAACCACGAGCCATAATACTCCTTCACAGCCCATGAAGGGTGTCATGGCTCAATTTTTGGCTGGTGACCTCCCACTTGACCCCTTTCTTAGCCTCTTGATTATGAGGTTTTACAGGTTGGGCCGTACGGCCTGTAGAACCCTCTACCATCTGTAGGTACCCTTCCGCAAGACAAAAAATAATAGTGCAATTCTTGTGTTTTTTTTTAATGTTTTCGTTGGGTTTCTTTACTAGTAGCTCCTCCAAAAGTACTATGTGGCCTAAAGGTCTTCCAAGGTGTGAGGACAATATCATGGCTAAGCAAAAGTCCCAGCTCACCAATCAACCATCCCACCAGAATTTGAGGATTCTAATTATAATGGCGACGTGGTAATGACTCACTAAAAGAATTCAGTATCACTTGATAACAAGGGAGACAATTTGACATGGTACCAGAACTGGTTAACATAGTAGCATCTCTATGAGCACCGATTCTCCATTCTTAGAAGGGAGGTGAATGAGCTAGCGAGGAGGGTAGTTCACTAAAATAATCTATATTCGGCTCTCAATATAAGTTTGACTCTAGGTCATAATCAGGCTTAGAGTCTGACTCTAGCTCATTACAGTCCCACAATGAGGCAACATCACCTACGAGACCCACAGAGCATGTGCTAGTGTCGGGATAGTCGAATATGTAGTGCGTTGAGGGCATGTTCAATATATACTATGCATCTCCTCAGAAATCCGCAATTAGACAAGATTGTTGGCTAACCTCTGAACATCCCTAGCCAATAGTCTCTCCTAAGAACTAATAGCTGCAAGACTTCCTACGCTAGAAGTCTTCCTACTCAAATAAGCTGCCACCACATTGGCCTTCCCTTTATGATACAAGATGGTGATGTCATAGTCCTCATGTAGCTTAAGCCATCTACACTGCCTCAAGTTCAGATACCTCTGACTATTGATTAATTGAAGATTTCGATGGTTAGTGAATACCTCACAATGAAGCCCATACAGATAATGCCGCCAAATCTTAAGTACAAACATCACTGCTGGCAACTCTTGATCATGAGTGGGATAATTCTTTTCATGGGTGTTCGCTATATTGAAACATAGATAATTAGTTTCCCTTTTCGCATCAGAAAACCACCCAATCAAACTCTAAAAGCATCACGATACATGATGAAGTCTAGACCTCCTCGATCAAAGTCCAAACAGGAGTTGAAGTCAACAAGATCTTGTGCTTTCGGAAACTCTCCTCACACTCATCAAACCACTGAAAGCTCACACTCTGTCGAGATAGTTTGGTCAAATGAGATGCAATAGTAGAGAAGCTCTGAACGAATCATCTATAGTAGCTTGAAAACCCCACAAAACTTGAATCTTAGTGACTGAAGTAAGTATGGTCTAACCTCGAACTACATCAATCTAGGCTGGATCCACCCTAATACCCTCCTTGGACACAACATGTCCCAAAAATTCCACTGAATCAAGACAAAATACATACTTTGAGAACTTAGCATATAACTTCTCTTCCATCAATCAGTGGAGCACAATCCTCAAATGTCGATCATGATTATCCTTAGTTGTAGAATTTAAGAAGATGTCATCAATGAAGATTATAAAGAAAGAGTCCAAATACGGTTGAAACACTCCATTCATCACCTCCATAGATGTTACAGGGGCGTTAGTCAAACCGAAAGACATTACAAGAAACTCATAGTGACCATAACAATTCCTAAAAGCTATCTTAGAGATACATGATGCCATAATATTCAATTAATGATACCCAGATCTCAAATCAATATTAACAAACAGAAATCCACTTTGAAGTTGATCAAAAAATTCATCAAACTGAGGAAGAGCATACTTGATCTTCACTGTCACTTTGATTAACTATCAATAATCAATACACATTCTCATGGATCAATCCCTCTTCCTCACAAACAACGCAGGAGCACCCCATGGAGAAATATTAGGGTGTATGAATCCCTTACTCAACAAATCCTACAATTTTTCTATCAATTATTTTAACTTAGATGGAGCCATACGATAGAAAGGAATAAATATGGGCTTGGTGCTCGGTTCCAAGTCAAAAGAAAAATTAATAACCATATTCGTAGGAACACTTAGAAGATCAATAAGGAACACATCCGAAAACTCTCTAACCACGGTCACAAAATCCATAGGAGGTAGCTCAATAATAGTATCCCAAATAAAAGACAAGTAGGACAAGCACCCTCTATCAACTACTCTCTAAGCTCGAATGAAAGAGATAACCTTGCTAGGATAAGAACCACTAGTGCACATCCACTCAACACTCAGGACACCTTGTATCGCTAATGTCACCGTCTTAGCAAAACAATCCAAAATAACATGATGCGGGGAGAGCCAATCCATACCAAAAATAACATCAAAGTCTACCATCCCCAAAATGATCAAGCCTACCCAAGTATCATACCCTGCCAAAGAAACAAAACAATATTGATACACTCGATCCACTAGTAAGGAATCACCCACTAATGTAGAAACATGAAAAGGCACAAGCATGCAGTCAGATATCATATCAAACCATGAACCAAAATAGGTGGACTCATAATAGAAAGTGGACCCTGTATCAAATAATACAAACATAGATTGCCGGCAAATCGGGATGATACATGTGATCACAATATCAGAAGTTTCGGCCTCAAGCCACACTGAAAAAGCATAACACTTGTCATCTTTGCCACCTGCAGTTTAAGTAAAACCATAAACTCTACCCTGTCGAGCTGTAGAATGCCTATTAGAAGTTTTGCCACCTCTACCAGACTGACCTCTGCCTCAACCCCTCGTCGGAGGCACTTAATATGGAGCTAGAGTGACTGAATAAGTACGCTGGGGTCCTGAGTGAGTCTGTAAAGGACAGTACTGAATCATGTGACCTATATCCCTAAACCCAAAGCAAGAACTCATTACATAATACAGCTGCTGCGAACCAAAAGAGCTATCATTGCCACATCGACTAGAACCATTAGACCCCTGGGAAGACTTTCCACTCTTACCTACTGGTATAGATACATGAGTCAGCCCACGATGTTGAAATAAACTACTAACTCTATGAGTACCCTTGCCTCAAAATGTGACATCAAAAAACTGACAAGAAGAACGGGTCCTTTTGGGCTCTCTAAACTTCTCTAGAAGTATCAACTATGCCTCCTTGGGGGTGCTCACAATGGAATGTAATGAATCCCTCTCTCTGGCTACTCGTAACACATACGACGTGATAGAGAAATTCAACTCTCTTACAAACCTGTGAACTCTCTCTTCCTAATCAGGAACAATAGTAATAGCATGCCTAGAAAGCTCACAAAATCAGGCCTCATACTCGGTCATTGACATACTCCCATATCTCAAGTCCTTAAATCTCAGTTGACTCTCCTATTTCATGCTCCAAGGAATGAAGCAATCTTGGAAGGTGCTAGAGAGCACATCCTACTCAATCAGATAAGATCCTACTGGTCTAGATTTTCCAAAAGTCCTTTACTACTCTCTAGCACGTCCAGACACTGAAAGTGCAACAAAATGAACACAATGAGTATTCACCATACACACTGCCTCAAGTATCTCATAGAACACACTGCCTCAAGCATCTCATGGAACAAAGTCAAGAATTAATGATCATCCTCATTCTTACCACCTTGAAACTTTGGTAGTTTCATCTTCTCAAACCTCTTATAACATTTCTCCTCAGCGGTCCTTAGAATAGCATCAATAGCAATCTAAACAACCACAACCAGTGTTAAAACCACAAAAAGCTGATCCACCTTATCCTGAATACCTGGGCGGGTCTGTGCTCCTAATCTAGTTTGAGATTCATGTGGTCTATGTGCCGACCACCCTGAGAGAAGTTCTACATCGCACCATCATTAACAAGTCTCTTGAAACAAGAAAGCTCCAAACTTGGAAGGAACCTGGTCCTTAAATACCTCCACGTGTGGCTCATGAGAAGCCTCTCTCCCTCGGGCTATGGGTGGTGCCACTCCACTAGGAAGGACCTTTAGAAGATGCTACTACAGGAGTACATCCTCTATCCCGGTCCCTACCCCTACCCCTAGTTTGGGTCTGAACAACTGCCTCGGGGACTTCCTCCCCCTACCACTGGAAATAAAAGCTCTAGTCCTCAGCATTTCCAAAACAATACGTGGCTACTTAGCAAAAGCAAAGGTAACCAAGTACAATAAGAAAAGGATGAAATAATTTTTTTCCTTACAGTCTTCATAGCCTCTCGAAGATAAGCACAAACGTCTATTTATAGTCCCTCTAGACTCTACTTACACTTTGCTTGTACACACATGAGACCTATTAACTTGGGGATCGGATACCATTTGTGCTGACCTAAAAATGGACATGGTGGTACTTGTCTATTTCCACCAAGACATGTCAGCCAGTGCCCAACAAAACACATAAATACATAATAGAAAGATAAAGTAAGAATAAGACAAAGGCGGAAAACTTATTCATTAGATTAATAGCACAATACCTGGTTGTTGCGCGTAGAAGCAACTAATGTAAATACAAAATTAGAAAGATAAATTCAAGTCTCAAATTTCTTTGTTTCTCAAATAGAACAAAGCATAAACTAAAGAGCAAGAGAACCCATCGACTGACAAGTAGCTACATCTCAAATTTCTTGACAAGCCTCGAAATGTGAAGAGAAGAAGAAGATCATGGGAGTCCAGCTTGGAACCTACAGAAGTGTAGAAGCAAGGGGTGCGTACCACCAGCACGGTACCCAGCAAGCAACCCAAAAGGAAAGGCAACCTAGCTAGAAATTGACTATCCTTTTCTTTTCCAACCGAACCTCTTCAAACTACAACCTGCAGATAAATCAGCCATACCTAACAGTTCAACAATAAACAACTAACAAGGCTCAATAATCACAGCCTAACAGTAACAATTCGAACACCAATCTGAATCAAGTAAGTCAATCTCAACTATGAACTAGATTATTCACAAGTATCACTCATATTTCACGAGTAAGTTGGTCATAAGCATCAAATTGTATCAATGACAACACTAGCCTGAAATGCTCTCGACATCATAACACTTACCGAAAATGACCTCAACATCATGACACTTGCCGAAAATGACCTCAACATCACAACACTCACTAGTAGGAACTGACCTCGACTCATATCAATCACTAGCTAGAAATTAGCTCAGCTCATATCAATCCCTAGCCGAAAATGACCTCACTTTATAACATTATCAGAAATGACCTCAGCATCATAAGCTATCACATGTCTCATTATGGTGTTCCAAATCAATGAACACAAGCATTATACCGAAGAGACAAAAATGCATTCATTTCAAGTCCACTTTCATGATATCAAGTATATCATCAATCAATCAAATAGGGAACACATCAAGGCATTTCACATTTTCATCAAGAAAACTTTTGATTTTTCCCTCTTTTATTAATTAACAATGATCAAGTTGAACAATAACCCTTCAACTCAATCCCGTTTACATCCCAACTAACTTACAAAGAAGAAAAGTAAACAATTCTACTACACTACAAAGTTTAAGAGATCACTTTCCTTAAAAACAATCAATTAGTCAATCCAAAGCTTGAGTTTTCCCCATCTTAATCACTTTCAATGTAACACCCTGAAAAGAAGTAGGCTAAACTATAGCTTAACATGAGGGTTAGAGTCCTAAATGTAACTCCTCGTACTTAAAAATAAAGGGTTTCGTGTTAGAACGTCAAGGTACAACCCCTAAGGATAGACCATGGGTCCTTGAGGAGGATCATAGAAAATTGCCTGGACAGTGACCAATGGAAGGGACCTACACCCCGTTGGTTAGTCCACGCTCGTAGGTGAGGGGCCATAGGTCATGCCTACAAATGAGGCTCTCTAAACCCCGACCCACGCTTCACCAGCATGGGCCATGGGTCCAACCATGGTACGTCTGTGAGGTTCATGGGTGGTTACCTAGAAACCGTTTATGGGAGTTAGTTTAGGGGCACTATGGGGTTTTCAGGTTTTAATTAAGACTAAGTGAGGTAGTTTTAGCCTAAATTAGATCACCTATATAAGGATTTTATACCACTAAATTAAGTCAATTATCTCATTATTTCTAAAACCCAAAGCTAGTCCCAAAACTTCATCCTCAACAAAGAAACTCTTTATCTAGAACTTCAAGGAAGAAAAGAAGGAAGTTGGAGCTAGGGTTCAAGGAGCAAGGTTTTATTCTCAAATTCATTGGATTTCATTTCTAAGGTATGGTACCTCTTCATCCATGGATAAAATTTATCCATGGAGCCCCTTCAAAACCCCAATTTCAAAGATAGATATCCCTAAAAGCTAGGGTTTGATTCCAAAGTCATGGGTTCCTTTTTAAAATGATTTTAATGCTTGAATTACTTTATATATGATTGAATTGATGATTTATTATGGTTTTAATGTTTAAATCCCCAAGAACCCATGAAATCCCCTTATTCCCAAATTATGATCTTGTGATGTGGGTTTGTGGATGAAAGAAGGATATTATGAGATTATGCTTGTAGTAATTTGTCTACTTGAATTATGTTAATATCCATGTCTAATGTAGTGAATTATAGATGTGTTGATTTAATATGAGCTTTGATCCTTGAAAGAGCAAATTGTGATATTATGCATATTTATGAAGACCTTGTATATGCTTTAAGAACACTTTGAGAGTGAAGTGATTGTGATTATGATCTAGTTGTTGTGTTTTTGAAAGTTAATTCTCATATAAACACTTATGTATGATTATGATATGATGTGAAAGGTTTTCTCACAATATGATGATTCTAGGGTTGAATGGCTTTCTCACTTATAGAATCTATATGAAGACATGGACGGTGAAAGGTTATTCTCACACATGATCTAAGATCTATCTTATGAATTATTTTGGATTGAGTTTCAAGACATTCTTCCATGAATATGAACTTAAGTCAAGATTTAATATAAACTCCGTGGGAATTAATGCTTAGCACCGAGTGGATATTGAATATAAGATGGAAGTTTTTACGCTAGTTGAGTCCAACTTCCCAATGAAAGCTTTTACACTAGTTGAGCCCGGGTTCCCAAAGTATGTCTCATGAGATGGAAACCTTCTACCTTAGTTGAGTCCGTGTTTCTAGTAGCAATCTCCTTATCCCATAAATTATGTGCCCACATAGGTTATTTAGCTAATGGATCCACCTAAGCTAAGAGTATGGTTCTACCTTAGGCAAGTAGAGCAACCCTTTTCGGTGAGGGAGTCACCAGATTCCATGTTAGCTCACACGGTCTCATGTCGTTTAAGGCTTATTGTTACTATGACAACAACAATATGAACAAGAATATGAATTATGAGCTATGGTTACTCAAGAAGCTTTACTTAGCATGGGTGAGATTTATGGGATCTTATTCATGCATTGCACAAGTATTCTTTGAGGGTACTTATGAAGTCTTTCTCTTATGTTATGAAGATCTATATGTTGATTGTGTTTATGACTTATGCTTTTCCACCATGTTCATTGATGATGTTCAAACTTAGTAAATTGCATGCATTCAAATATATCCCTTTCAGCATGTTTTCAATGTTTTTATGCATGGCTATCATACTTGGTGCATTTTTGTACTAACGCCTACTTTTCCTACATTTTCCCTAAGTGTAGGGTCCGATTCACAAGGTGATCATCGTTGTGGCTAAAAGTTTGGATTTGCTTATTCTCCTAGCTTGTTGGTGAGTCCTCATTATTCGAGGACGGATGTTATCTCATTGTAGTTCATTTATTGTATTTCCTTTACTATGTTATATGGGATGTGTCCCTTTTCACTTTGAATATTGTAATAGATGGCTATATTGAGACTTAGAGTCTAGACTTATACTTTTCTTTTAGGAAAATTTTAGACTTGACTTGAAATGCATTTTTACTCTTATTGTTCTATTGCTTATGTTATGATATGCTAATTGTCTCGTATGGAGTCCTTCGGGGGTTCTATACACTATGCTACATCTAAGGGGTACCCCTGGGTCGTGACATTCAAAGTCACTCAATCTATAATAACCAAGTATTCGCAATAAATTTCTAGAAACAATAATACCTAAATCAATTCTTTGAAAAAATGGGTCAATCAACACAAAACGCAATTCCAAAAATAAGGTTTGAATCCTAAAATTAATAATTGGAAATGATATTCAAGGCTTTAGGAACCCATTACTGAAAACCATTTTGAAAAAGGATTTGAAATCAGTTCACCATCCCAATTTACTTTAAAAGCTCAAGTTCATGCCAAACCCTCATTTTATCAATTGAAAATCTTTATTTAAATATATAAATTCAAATATAATAACGAGTAATTGAAGATTTAGAGTTAAGAATAGTTACCCAAAAGCTTTTCCTCAAAAATCTAGTCCAAATAGCCATCTGAAAGCTTCTAAAACTCAATAATGGTGAAATGGGGTTGAAACCCCAATTTTAGGAAAAACATTATGCCCAGGTCTCAGTTGCTCATCGCGAAGGCAACCCAGAGTCACACGATCGTGATGAATAAAATAGTCATCTCATTAAGATTGACCATCAGGATCGCGACAAGAGCCACGTGATCGTGATGCACTACAAATCAGTACTACACGATTGTGATGAGGGAGCCCGATGATCGCGATTACCAAAATGTTTATGCACCAAAACCTGAAAACCAGCCAAGACCCAAACATCAAAAGGACCCTCGAGATTCGTTCGCAACCCCATACACACAAACCAGATATGCAAATCAACTAAACTTGACGTTTTGGACTCAATGGAAGAATCAAACCATACATATAAGGTCTCCTTGACTCGACATTCGTGAAAATCATAACAAACTAATAACTCAATGCCTAAAAAAGCGAAGACAAAAAAGCTCGAGAGCTCACAAAATCAACCAACACCACACCTAGGTCTAAAATCATCCCCCGAAACCAACAGAACTCTGAAAATCTTACTCTGAGCATTCGAACCCCGAATGTTGACCAAAGTCAATCCAAATGCTTAATTTTCGTAATTTCATAACTTAGGACCTTAAATCCTCAAAATGACTCCAATTATGAAACTGGCACCTCTCAAAGACTAATTTCCACATTTCAGAACTAATAAAATCGATGAAACTCTATTTTGACACTTAAAACTCTAAAAGACTCCAAAAACCACTTTAAAGCAACTTAAGTGTTCCAAATTCAAAATTTACCGAATTCTCAACTCTTTACTCAAAGTTTGGAACCAACTTCCAAAGCTCAATCAAGAAACAACTCGGGGTAAATATTGGGAGGGGTAAATGGTAATTTTCATGAAAAATGCCAAAAATGACCAACTGGCTCATTACATTTGAATGCACATGTACAAAACAATAGATAAAATGATAATTGACTAATCTATGAAAAAACATTCAATATTAAGAAGCCAAATATATCAAAGAACAAATATTATAATTGAAAATGTATAGAAGATAAAATTCAGTAATTAGTAAGAATTTTACAATCTTTCAAATTCTTAACATATATCGCAATAGAAAATTTCTAATATTCGAATATTAAAAAATGATCATTCATAATATTAATGAAGTCATAGATTACTGCAGGAAGAGTAGAGAAGTTATATGATATGTATATGATTGATACTCTTGCAAGCTCTAACTCTAGGAACTTCCTTCGGTAGGTGATTTATGTAGTTAGAAACTTCATATAATAGCAATAATGCTCCATATACTATAATGTTAAATTATAAAATTTATCTAAATTTGTTTTGATGGTACTAGAATATACATATTTCTTTGCTTAAATTTACTATTGGTCCATAATAAAATAATCAGGATATTTATGAACTTACTCTTTAAGTAAATAATTATTGTTGTATTTTCACTTATGATTGACAAAAAAACTATGCTAGGAAGTTGATTACAAGAAACATGCTTTTACTAGATTACAAGTAACTTACAACTTTAGAGAAAAAAAGCTATACACAAAAGAATTGAGAAAGCATGTAGGAATTTTGCAGGTTACTATTATTTAGGTTGTACTTATTGAACATGCTAAATTGATATGAATTTGACCTACTGGTGTATTAACACCGCATAAACAAAAAGTTTGGATCGTTTTAGATACCTAAAAAAAAAAACAGCAAAATAAGAGTATAGTGATAAAAATAATATGGATAGTGAGAGGCAACAAAAATTCTAATAACTTCAAAAACATAATTTCACTACAAGATAAACCCATGATCATATCAAGTAAAAAGAGTTACAAATGAAGCTACAACACTACATAAAAATATTACAAAAACATGAAAAATACGAGAAAAGAAATTGATGTGGTGTCAAAAGAAATGACAAAATCAGTTATGCACATCAAAAATTAATTGAAAGAAAGAATCGTGCTATACCGACCAAAGGAAGAATTTGGTCAACAAAAAAAATTCTTCCTTCTAAATTGTAATCCGAAAAATCATGCTACATTCTTCGCAAATTGGCAATATTTGATATGAATTTATACAAATATATTGTTGCAATGTAATTAAGTTTGAAGCACAAAAGGTAGAACATTTTTCTAAAATATCAAATACATTAAGTTGTATTTTAATAATATTTGACAAAAGTCTTAGCTACATTATTATAATATATTGCTCAATAAAGTACTTCTTTCATTTATTTTATAAGTTGGTCTTCAAGAATTCAAATAAGAGTCAATGAAAAGACTTGACTGCGATATTATTTATTTACTGCACCATAAAGTACCATTTACTTTCTTATATGTTTATTTTGAAGTCTTATTTCTCTAAAAAAAAAAATATTTATTACTAAGATATATATTCATATGTTTATACAAAAAATTTATAGGTTCAATCACCTACAAAACATATGATTTACGGACGAACTATTTTAATTTGCATTTTTATTTGTTATTGTTTAAGAATTAAGAGTGTTTAGGGGTATAAAAGTCTATCATTTTTTATGAGTATGTAATTAAACTTTTTAACTTAATGTTTTCTTGCTTAGCCACCCCTTTATGTAATTTAAATACTATTACTTAATTAGATTTTAAATTAGGAATTAATTGAATGAAGTCAAAAGGTCATTACATATTTATGTAATTAAAATGATATACTATTTACGGAGAAGGGCCTAAAATGCACCTTAACTAATTGAAATGGTACAAATTGTCTTCCATCCACCTTTCAGTCCCCAAATACTCATGACGTCAACCTTTTTGGCTCAAATATACCCTTATTTCTAACTGCACACTCATAAGATGGATGAAGGGTAAATTTATACATAATCTCATAGTATAAGGGAATTTAATGCCATTCTCCATTAAAATAATTTGGAATTAGTTAATAAATAGGCTCATATGTTTGGCTAGATTTTGGGTTCCATAGTAAAATAATTTTTAAAAAAATTCTATACATTCTATACTCAACTCCCCCCCTCCCTCCAATCACTTCCTCTTCCCACTTTTTTCTTCTTGGATCTTGTCATCCATTTTAATTTTTTTTTACAATTACTGATAAATTAAACATGGGAGAAAAAAGGAGAAAAATAACAATGAAATTCATTCATAAATAGTTAGTTCAATAGAATATGATTTAATTAAGCAACTATGTACGTATACTGTAATTTTCTTTTGCGTGTATCCAAAATTCAAAATAAAAGAATCAGAATAAACTTTTTTTTGCTATCCCCACCCAACAAATATATAGTACAAATCAAAAGAATATGAACATGTAAGTTCATTTCAAGTTTGAATCCTTGATATCTTAGTTAAGAATAAGAGATTAAATAAAAATTAAAAAGAGGGAAATAAATAAGAAAAATGGATAATTGATAGAAAAAATTAGGTTAATAAAGAATATTGGATAATTGAGGAAGTGTGTTGTAGAGGTTGGGTAGTATTTTCACCCGAAAAGGTAGCATGAGTTACGAGATCATGAGCAGTAGTAGTGAAAGTACCCAGAGTTAGAGGAAAGTATGCAGAGGTTTAGTAATCTAAAAAAGGGAGATGGTGTTTTTGCAAGCTATGTTACTATAGTCATGCACCTAGTAAGTAATTAATGAGGAGTTTTCCCTTATGGTTAGTCTAAGAAGTGATGAGTTGTGACGATTTCATGATAGGAGGTAGAGTAAGAGTTGCAAGTGAGGATGAGTTAGAGAAATGCTTCAACTAGAAAGGAGTTTATGATAAGGTGTCATTGTGTTGGTAACGTCCAAATGTAGGTGATGAATAGAAGAACAGTAGTATTCATGAGGTTATAGCTCTAAGCTAGGTTTATGATTTTTAAGGGAGAGCCCATAGTATTCAGAGGGTTACAGAACTTATTAGGCAATGAAGTATAGTGAATTGGTAAATAGTACTTAAGTGGTGAAGTGGAATGTGATTGTGATTTGTATGTATGAAGACCGAGAGATAAAGATTGATTCCTCGACATAATGTTTGAGTAGGCGAGTGTTTCTTAATTTGTATCTAGTACTTGTAAGTTAGTATAGTAAGCGAGAAATCATATTGATATCCGGGTAATTTAGTAATAAATATTAAGCTTGAATTCGAGATGAGTATCATGATGAAAAGAATGTAAACATGAGGGTGATGATGTTAGTCTTGGGATCTGATCTAGTACACTTGCCATTGAGTAGGTGAGGAAATTGAGATGTTAGCTTCAATGAATGTGAGTGGTACCAGTGAGAGACCCTAACTTTTAGATAAGGGGAGTGAAGTGTGGCAAAGTCGTAAGAGTATCAAGAGCATTAAGAGGTGTACTGAAATGGTATGTAATAAGATGAGGTTCCAATTGAGTTAATGATCTTCTTCATGTGTGCCTAGATAGTATAACTGAGCTATTAATGTGGGAAAGGCTTATATAAGCATTAAATTTTCCCTTAAGAAATAGATGAAGCGGTCTTATAAGCCATTCAGAAGATGTCAAGAGAAGCATCTTTGAGAGAGGTCCTCCCTAGGAATTGAAGGAGTCTTAGTACCTATTTATGGGGAGTTCAGTAGTCATGAGATAAGTTTTTCCCCAGTATTACACTAAGGCCATTGTAGACTAGCTTAGAGAAGATGGAATAGGTCCATATCTTTCAAACTATCAGCTCCAAACCTAAGGGGGATATGATAAGGTGAGGAATAAAGTCAAGTGTTGAGAACGAGATAGTTATGTCTATAGAAGATTTATGGAGGTACATCAATCCATTCATACTCTAGCGTATTCCTCAGAGTTCAGTCATTACAACATCATGTTGATGTTTCTTATATCATAATTGTGTCTATGACCTATGCTCATAAACTTCAGATAGATTCACATCTATGTTTTGTTTTCAGAATGAGGGGAAAAGACTTTAGCCCATTAATCTCAAGATTAATCCATAAAGTTATGGATACCAGCCGCATGACATAAACCAATTCATATAAGCATTCATGTCAAATAGGATGTTCAATCTCACAAATTGATCATCTACTCTCAATGGCTAGCAACATAATGTTATACCATGCATATTCTTGTATCACATATCTCGAGCAAATCATGCTTATGATCTTTTTCCCTAAAGCTGTTTTAGTTACCCTTTAAATTTTGAGAGTGGGGTTGTTGATAGAAGTAGTATGATGATAAACAAGAATATTGTTGTTTCTTATTGTTATAGCTATGGTGTGTTTATTATATCTAAGGTTATGAATGTGGAGGGAGAATGAGATAAGGTTTTATGATGAGTAATAAGTCAAATTCCAGGTAATACTGCATGAAAGTTCTGTTGGTAGATATTATGAGAGGAGGGTGAATTCTTATAAGGAGTTGTTAGTAGGAATCCATGGAGTAGTTAAGGTTCTAAGCTTGAATGTGGTGTTGTTAACATGTGGTCAATGCATGATACCCTAGGTGTTTCGTGATATAAGCTCAAGGTTAGCTGAATGCATCAGTAAGGAGTAGTGTCCTTGGGATGGGATTTTTCCTACAAAGGTATAGTACCAAAATCTTGTGAGTTAGATCAGAATAATCACATTATGTTAAATACTTGGTTATTTTGAGTTAGGACTGAGTATAGTAAGAGTAACCCCTTTCCATTCTCAGTCCAACTATAATTCGAGGACGAATGATCCCAAGGGGTAGATATTGTAACACCCCAAAAATTTCTATATTAAGCCCCAAACCATTCTTGAATTGCATATAAGGTCTTACTAATTGACTCTTAATTTTTCTTAGTTGTTAATGTCAATTATTTTTTGTGGGAATGATTTTGGGTACCGATTAAGGTCACTAGAATCTCCTAGCACAAAGTTGAGTTGAAAGTTCTTTTATAGATTAAGTTTTGACATAAGATTTTACTTAGGTCAACTTCAAATGACCATATATCTTAGAATATAAAGGGTTATGTGGTGCATAACCTATCAAATTAAAGGTATTTGAATCTTTTTCAAATGCCACCGATTTCGCAACAATCCAAGTTTCGGGTAAAAAGTTATGACTAATTTAGTAACCTCATATAGTGCAGTGACGAATTAGCCTATGGGAAATAATTAAAAGGGTCGTTTAAACCCTTAATGAATTTCTTGACTAATTAAATACCAAACCAATAAGATTTCCATCTCTTAATCCCACATTTTCTTCTCTCTCAAACCCTTAGACAAAAACCTAAGGGAAAAAATCAAAGTAGAAAACGTCATTCAAGATTCTTTCAATCTTTTTTAAGATTCTTCTTCAAGGTAAGTCTTTCTCGAAGAATTTCATTCTTTCCAACTAAATTTTCTTCATACAATTATGAATCATTAATTAGAATCCTAATTATTGGCCACAGACTTTCCAAAAACAAATTCAAGAAATCTTAAGAAAGGTTTTCTTTATTTTTCTCCCTCAAAGTACGATTTCAAGGCTTCTAATGAAGTTCTTATTCAAGAACCTTGGTCTTACAGGTATGTAAGGCTATCAAAGTATTCTACTAGTTCATCCTCACGCCCCAAATATACTTTCAAATCAGTAAAAGAGTAATCTAGGATTCTATCCATAGATTTGAGTATTCTTGAGATAAGTTGATTTTGAGTTCTTGATTCATTTTGAAATTCTATTCCAAATTATTGAATTTCTATAGTTATGCATTAATTTTCTTGTGTTGATTCGTTCATGTCTATATTTCAACATGAACCCTGTGAATTGTGTATTCTTGACATGAATAGTGTCCTTAAGTTCTTGTGTTCTTGAGCTCTGAGTAGTGAGTTTTCCTATTGCTATTAAGACCCCAGAGTTCAGTCGTTCATATCCATAATTCTGCATGAACCCTATGAATTGAGTTATAAATTTTGAGAACCATTTTAAAGCCAACATTTGAGTTTTGAACTAAGTTTTTGAGGAAGTAAAGATGAGTTTTGAGGAAGAGTTTCTAAAAAATTATTAGTATGCCATCAATCTTTAAGTAGTATGATATCTAGATATACCATCAATGTTTATGTAGTATGACTTCCTGAGTCATCAATGATCATATTATAATATGATATTGAAATTTTTTTTGAAAGAGTTTTCAAGTATAAGTATAGACGGACTATGTATTCCCAGAGGCATTAATTTTTACATTGATAAAACAAAAACTGAGATTTCTAAATGAGTTATGAGTTCAAAAGTTATTCAAGAGCAGTTAACTCTTTTAAAAGGGTGGTTTGAGCTATTATCTCAAACCAGAAGAAGAGTTATGTTTTTTTAAACATATGAGCATGAGTATATATTATTGGGAGTAGTATTGAGCACCGATATGGGGGAGAGTTCAGACATCTCACAATCCCCATAAACCATGTATGCCAACATGGATAAAGGGTCATACTTTTTAGACGATTCCTTATTGTTTTAAGCATAGCTTAGCGGATCCACTTAGTTGAGGGTGCTCTATATTCTGGCAAGGTATATGATAGTTCTAGCAGTATGGGCGAGACGTTGTATCATCACGTTGCTCATATTGATGGTTGTTAGTTAGAGAATTTCCTAAATAAGAGTAATGACTTATTATTATATTTTTATATACATTTGAGTTATGATCTACTGTTCTAAAAGTTTCATGTGTATAGCATCTTTTATTGTTGCTTTCATTTTGAGTTCAGTATCTTGAGTTTAAGTTTATTATCTTGAGTTTGAGTTGAGTATCTTGAGTTGAGTTGAGCATCCTAAGTTGAGTATCCTATGTTGAGTTGAATATCCTTGAGTCGAGTTGAGTATTCTTGAGTAATATTGAGTTGAGACGAGGTAAGTATGTCTTTCCTTTTGTTAGATCGAGCTTGTACTTATGTTGCAGAGATCCCTTTGCATTCTCTTACATTCCATGTACTGATGCCATTTGGCCTTCATTGTTTCATGATGCAGAATGATGTGTCATAAAATATTAGCACATTTGATGCTCAAAACTAAGGATAAATACTAGAATCAACTGTATTTTTTGTAAGATTTAATGTGTTTGTTGAATGTCTAGACAGGTTCACACTTGCATGCAAAAATTGAAAAAAGGAAGCATAAATGAATGTACTGAGGGAGACATCACGAAGCCTAGTATGGGTCGAAGTCATCATGACTGGCCGTCATAATGCCCGTGGTGATCTAGAAGTGAACCTGGAAATCTTGATGCTGATAACCAAAGTCCAAGTGAAGACCACAGTGCCCTAGACGGATCATGGTCCTCCTGACAAATCATGATGCTGATCGTGAAGGTGAACCATTGGGAAGACCTCGTGGAGTTGTGTTTTGGTTTGGCCAAGTAAAGGCCACAGACACCTAGACGGGCCGTGGTTCTCATGATGGCTCGTGATGCTGATCGTGAAGCTGAACAATAGGAAGACCTCGAGGGGTTAGGTTTTGGTTTAGCCAAGTAAAGACCATGGACACCCAGATGGCCCGCGGTCCTCCTAACGGACCGTGATGTTGAGCGTGAAGGAGTTTCAGTGAACATGTCTTGAAGTGTTATATTTTTTTTGACCAAGTAAGGACCACGGATGGCCTCACGGGCCGTGAAGACTGTGATAGACTGTAGTGCCGTCCGTGTAACGCTTTGACATTTCAATCCTACTTTGAGTAGGGCTCTTTTTAGATAGACTATTTGAATTTACTAAGTTTGATTTTTGTTTTATCTCATCATAACTGGAACCAGAGACTACTTTCCTAGTATTCTCTACTTTTGGTTTTATCGATTAATATTGGATCAAGACTCAAGTTTGATTTGGTTATTGAATATCAATCGTTCGCCAGCACATGGGGACCACTTTATTCTGTACTGGTGAGGGGAAAATTCGTAGATATATCTGAGGTCATGATCAACAGGATGTTACATGGTCCAGATTACACGCCACCAACCTCAAACGGCCTTTTTTATTGTAAGAATCATGCAATAACTAGTGAGATTAAGATGGAGGATCCGACTTTGAGAGAGCAGGTCATGCGTTGGATTGCTTGGTTAATTGCCTCAGAGGGTGAGAATGCAACATGGTTCGCAGGGACACGGGTGCAGATTCTGAAGGCATCGCTGTCATTTCCAGCCAAGGTTTAGTGGGTTGTTGTTCATGCATAGTTGCGCCTACAACTAATGATTATACTTTGTCACCATCCCTCACCTCACTAGTAGCTTGCTTTATGGCTGGCCACCCAGTCAATGTAGGCCAGATCATCGCCACGAAAATGTGGGACATAGCACTAAATGAGAGAGTCGGTTTACCAGTTCCCTGTCTGATAGGGAAATAGTGTCTACAAGTCAATATTCCTCCTAATAAGCTACTAAACAAATGGACTAAGGCATACAAGCTCACCACGACATCCAAAATCAAAGATGTAACCAACCATCTTTTTGGAGCGAAAGCTGAGGTAGTGGGACCGTTGGCAGTCGTACCACATGTACCACTCGACACTCCACAGGATGAAAGAGGTCCTGAATAGGGTAAATCATCATAGCCATCTACATGGGCAACACCACTACTAGCTTCAGCCTCTTAGGCCACAGGTACTTTCATCACCATTCCTACCTTGTTGTTTGAGAGATTGGTTGCACATTAGAGGCAGACCCGGGCTATAGTCGACTAGATTGTGCTCAAACTACCTTAGGTAGTTCAACAAGATGTGTTAGCTACAGAGAAGTGGCTAAAATATGAGATGCATATAGAATTGGCGATACTAAAAGATAGGATGGAGGGTCTTGAGGTTCATGTGCAGAATCGGTTACAGGCTGCCGGTTCGGTGAATACGGAGGAGTTGAAGACGCAGTTTGGATAAGATGAGAGCTAAGATTGCTAAACTGGTTGAGAATCTAGTCATTGTGCCTCCCTTGGTTGTCCTGGAGTCTTTGATGAGCCTGTTGAGTGAAAATCATACCACCCAGGTCCTTGATTACTTCTGGGTTAAAGTGCCAAAAAGCAAAGCCAGCAAGAGAAAGCACAAGGCAGGGGAATTTGATGAGGAGCAGGCCCAAAACCTCTCTAAGGAGAAAAGAAAGCAACACAAGAAAGCCCGCAAGGAGTCCTAGAGAATAGCGAGGCAAGAAGTAGCACTTGCGCAACAGAGGCATGATGCGGTGTTAGCTGGCACATCTAGTAGTGTGATATCAGCTCCAGGTAGTAGCAGCCAGCCTGACTCAATGTAGGTCCCTGAATGTGCACCCGTGAATAAGGTTGCCAACACTCCTCTGACTACCGGCGCCTAGTGCGCCACAGGTATGACCCCTTCTCACATCCACGTATTGTTTTTCTTTATTGACTTTGAGGGCAAAGTCCTTTTTTGTGGAGGGGGGAAGGGGGGGTTAGCAACCTACCATCTAAGTGTTAGAGTGTATGGAGGTTGGATCTATGTTGTGTTTTGATGAATATGTGATGTTTTTGTGAAGGTTTTTTATGATGAGTTGTGCAACAACTAAGTTTTGAGCTTGCTTATATTGGAAATACTAACAAATATGTCCTTAACCTGAAATTTTGACTGTTAGGCTCTTTATATGACATCCTAGATACTCACGTGTTAAACATTGCTAGCTTGAAACATAAATTGGTTAACTAAGAAACTTGAAAATTTAGTCATGTGTCACGTGCGTGTAAGGTTGGCATGAACTCTAACACTAGCCGCAGAAACTAGAACTTGCTGATAACGTTCAAATATACTTCTTGAAAAGAAATATAGACGATCGTATGCAATATATTTACCCAATTATGAGTTGGGGTCGATCCCACAGAGAATATGGAAGAATATTGTCAATAGCAAATATTTAACTCGATAGTCGTTATATAACAATGGGGGGGTTTAATTTGAAATAAAATAAAAAAACAATAAAAAGATAGCTTTGAATTAAGTATTTATTTATATTCAGATTATTAAAAGTAACTAGGAATGTGTTCCCCATAAGCTCATAACGCAATAATCCTAATAATTGTAATCTTTTTCTAGTGTATTACATGCAAAGTGATAAGTTAGGCATCTCTAAATCCTTGGTCTAGCATCTAGAGAATTTCATCCCGCACCTTGGTCTGGCTACGTGTGTATAATTTACTAACCCTTACCTTTACCTCATATTAGCCATCATTATCGATTTTTGGCTTAATTATTACTTCGCACCAATCGACACTAGACTATTAGATAGTATCACACTAAATCTATGTTGATAATTCTTTTCTTGTTGATTACCTCCTTGGTCCGGCAAGTAGCAACAAGGCGAGTTCTAACGCGTGCACTCGTTAAAAGGATTTTTAAATGAAAGAATTATCAATGCATGTAAAACACTATTCAAGAAATTGCTTATTTACTATTTATACTTTGTTAATCGCTCATGGTTCCCACAACCCTAGTTATGAAAGTTAGCTACTCATTATCTCAAAAACACAATCAAAATTTATTAAAATAAATATGCTTGTGTTAATCATAAAAGTTAAGAACAATAGCTAAACTATTTTTTATTAATCACAAATACAAATAAATAATAAAGGAGAAGAAAGAATAAACCACTATTCTCCGGCCTCCACGGCCGCTCTTCCAAAGTTCCTAAGCTAGAAGAAAATATATATTGTGTCTTGTATCTTGGTTCTTGGCCTACTTCAAGAATAGTTTTTTATCCCCTATTTATAGATAGAGAAACCCTAAATAAAATAATTGAGTTCAAGACAAATTAGGAAAACAAAACCCAATGGTTTTCCACTATACGCGTATTTCTGGAATTTCACGTTGCTCGCCGCCTTTCATACTAATATGAACCCTCCAGCTGCTGACACGTGGCAGCAGTAGTACCCAGTTTCAATTGCAAATTGTTCGCAGCCTTTTTCCTCATATATACAAATATATTATTTTATTAAATTTAATCCATTAAGCTGCCTGCTTGATTTCCTTCTTGAACCTTCAATCTTTAATTCGTTTTAGCTTCAAACTTCTCCAATTTTTCACCAATTTAATCCTACAAATAAAATACACAATTTAGCACAATCCATCAAATTAATGCTCAAAAAGGACAAATATAAATAATAAATGTGAGGAAATAATGATTAAAAATACATATTTTTAGCCTCACATCACTTGCCTGAGTAGTCTTGCTAGAATTTGTGAATAACTGGATAGGAAGTGATCAGTAGGCCATTTTTGCTAAGCCCACTTAAAGCCAAAAATAAACCACCAAATGAAAAGCATAACCCTTGAACCCTATTTGAGCCTTGAAACTAATTTTGTTCTTACCCGTTTGATATCATATACTTGGGTCTACGAAGATATGATGCTTCAATTCAGTCCAAAAGCCTAAGTTGAGAGTGATTACACCCTGAGTAGAAAGGAAAAGTATAAACAGAAGGTTCACTCAGTTAACTTTAAAGCACAAAGTCTAAAGACTCGCTTGATCAGGAGAAATGTGCAGTAAAAAAATGATAAAATAAAAAAAATGAAATAAAAAAATGGTGGAGCTGCTGGGATGTACTAAAATGAAAAAGGGAATGGTGTGGCTGCTGGGATGTACTGAAATGAAAATGGAGGGAATCGCTCAGATAAAGTTGTGTGAGAATGAAACTTTGGAGAAGCAAGGTATTAGTCACTTAGAAAACCAAAAATTCCATTCCCTAGCCTGAGCCTATGTTACAAGACTAAGAAAGCCCTACGGAGCCCTAGACGGGTCGTGGTCCTCTTGACGAACAGTGATGTTGATCGTAAAGGCGAACCAGTGGGAAGACCTCGAGGAGTTGTGTTTTGGTTTGTCCAAGTAAAGACCAGAGACACCCACACGGATTGTGGTCCTCATGACTACTCGTGATGCTGATTATGTAGGTGAACCAATAGGAAGACCTCAAGGAGTTAGGTTTTGGTTTGGCCATGTAAAGACCACGGACACCTAGACGGGTCGTGGTCCTCCTAACGGACCGTGACACTGAGCGTGAAGGAGTGGTAGTGAACATGTCTTGAAAAGTTACATTTTGGTTGACCAAGAAAGGACCACGGATGGCCTCACGAGCCGTGAAGACTGTGACGGACTGTAGTGCCATCCAAGTAACGCTCTGATATTTCAATCCTACTTCGATTAGGACTCTTTTTAGACAGACTATTTGAATTTACTAGGTTCCTTTTTTTTGTTTTACCTCGTCATTTCTGGAATGAGAGACTACTTTCCTATTATTCTCTACTTTTGGTTTTATCGATTAACATTGGATTGAGACTCAAGTTTGATTTGGTTTTTGAATATCAATGGTTCTTTGAATTCACAAATCTTAGTAAGTGATTTCTCTTAATGGTTTCAATACTGATTTTTACTTATTCAATTGAAAGCATGAGTGGATAAACACCACAACTAAGGTTGTGGGAACTATGAAGGAAATCTAGTTGTAGGTTCATAAAACAAGTTGAATATGATTGTTATTTGCAAGACTTAATTCAAATTTTGTTATTTGTTATTTCTGATGAGTGCACGCATTACAACTTGCTTGTATCTATTAATTATTCAAGAGAAAATTGATAGTTAAGAAGTCATATTAATTTGTTGTTTTGGAGTAAAAGTTCGAGTTCGATAGAAGAGAACTTTAACACCAAAGTATGAGAGGGTAAAATATAATAACACTCTATGACCGAGAGGATCCGAGTGGAAGTTATCTAAAAAGACTTAGAGGTTCTAGATGCATTTAGCTCACTGGTAGTTTGCAAAGAATCAATCACCTGAAACTTGTTCACAAATCAACACTAGATGCAACGTCATGAGAAACACAACCCTGGTTTTAATTAATTATCATCACAACCTTGAAGTTAAAATCCTATTACTTTTGAAAATCTAGATATTATAATAATATTTGTTACTTGACTCTTAAAACCAACCCAGTTTACATTTCGTAAGTACTTTCTCTAGGAAATAATAACAACATTTGGATAAACGCGACAATGAAACTATTTCTGTAAAGAAATTCTCTATGGGATCGACCTCAACTTAGTTGTGTTCTATAAATTGACTTAGACCGTTTAATCTTCTTAATTGAAGTGTAATTTTTGACGTTTCACAGATACATGTATTCAGGATTATCAACATGCCTTTCGTTGAGGTCATGTGATATTCAGTCACCTGTGGTGAGCCTTCTTGTATTCCAAAGAACTTCACCTTTACCTTACAGTTAGCAGTTTTGAGATGTCGTGGGTCTTGTACTTATATCCATTTGTAATAGTTGAGGCTTCATAGATAGACAGAGTTAAGGAGTTTTCTGTAATTTCTTTCTTTTGAATTATTTTATCAACTCTGAGTATATCTTTTGAGTATTGTTCAAACTTTTTACAGTTGAGTATTTGAGTTTAATGAGATTTGATTTATTAAACTTTTGTATGCTTGAGTTAGTCTTTCGCTTATAGTCAATCAGGATAACAGTTCGCTTGCGTACCAGCAATGGTTCTCAAGTGTCGATCATGTTCAGGGTGTAGACTCGGGTCGTGATATTCTAGTAACTGTAAACCTCAAATTCGAAAACAATAGCATCATAAGGAAACAAAATTCAATTCATCAAATAGCTATACTTTTGCCTTGATTAATTCAATACGATCCAACCAACTCTTTTGCACTCCTTTTTTGTGAGTCACACAAAATACAAATTCCAAAATTCAAAATCTTTTCGATGTCAGCACGAGAAGCAACTGATGTGCAGATATTTAAAAGTAATACTCTTCATCCAAATTGATGCTTCCTCCTAGTGTCCCAGCCATGTAAGCTCGTGGAGCATAGTCTGTTGATATTTAGTTTTGGCCTAACATTTTAAAAATTCATACTGTAAAGGTTTATTCATTAAATACTTCAAAACACATTTTTTTTATAATTTTAAGTGAATTTATTTATACTTTTCTTTATTCCTCAAATTTTAGGATTTTTATCAGTTAATCTTGATTAAATTATTTTTGTAAATGTCAGTTGAATATGTAAAGAATATTGTGTCTATTTGATTAAATGATTATTCTTTGTTAAATTGTATATTTTTCCTACATGTCGTTAATTACTCTTTGTTAATATTCATTTTAGTAATTTAATCATAGTCTAAGAATATATTAATTCATATAAGTAATTTTAACATAGTCTAAGAATCATATCATATATTATTAAAAGTGGGAAGCCCCCAAGTCAAAAATTGAATAACAAAAATGTCCTTATAAAGTCATAATATTTATGCAGAAAAAAATTAAATATACATTATTTATAAAAAAAAATACTATCACATTCTATCTAAAAAAATTGTTATATATTTATGAATAAAAAAATAAATCGATATAAATTATACGTTTATACATTTATGCACAAAAATGTAAAATATACATTAATTATAATAAATACTATCGCATTATATATATAAAATATTGTTACATATATTTACGAATAAAAAAATAAATCCATATAAATTATACTATTATACAAAAATTGAAAATATACATTTAATAAAAATTAGTTGAAAATAAATACAAATACTATGTATCTTTTCATTCTTCTCACTATTTATTTTTAAAATGTTTAGAGAAAAGAGTCTGATATACCTCTCAACTTTGTCATTTAGAGTTAATATAGCCCTCGTTATGAAAGTTATTCATATATACCTTTGTTGTTGTACAAATAACTCATATATACTCTTTTCCTCTAACGAAAGTGAAAAATTTAATTTAAAAAAGATAATCCTATATGGGTATATTTAATTCTCCTCAAACGTAATTTTTTTTACTTCTTTTTTGTTTCAATGAATAATTAGATTTATTATTTTGATGGTCAAATTTATTTATGTTTCACTAATATTCTTCTAAATTTTATCATAGATGGCCCAAAAAAATAAATTCAAATACAAAAATTTAATCAAAATATAGCCGAAAAATAGTTTAATTTATAATATAGCCACAAAAAACTAGTTTTAATTATTTTTATCACTAAGAAATGAAATAAAAAAATAAAATAAAATAAGAAACTCAAATAATGATAATCAAAAAAGTCAAAAAAATAAGTTATGTACAAAAAAGATTAAATTATACCTTGAACTTTGCTGGAAGGATCATATATAATTAAAATTCAAAAATATAAATATAAAGCTATTTTTTTTCACTTTATTTAAATGAAAGATATACGTGAGCTCATTTTATAACAGTATTGGTATATGTGAGTCGTTTGTATAACTGTAAGGATATATATGAGTCACTTATATAACGAGGGGCATATTAGCTCCAAATGGTAAAATTAATGGGTATATCTGACCCTTTTCCCTTTTTAAAATTCCCATCATATCAATTAAATAATAAAGTTGATTTACAAAAACCCCCCATTAAAAATGATTGATAATTTTATCCTTCAATTTAACTAACTTGCATATTTTTTGTTAATTAATTCAGTAAAAGCAAGAGGCCAAACATGTTAAATGATTAATTTAAACTATCGAAGATCGAAAAATTATTAATTTTTCAATATAGACTCTATTAAAAGAATAAGATAAGAAGCCAAATGATGAATTTAAATAAAGCCACATTCATGAAGTTACTACAGTTCTTTACATATACAATGTATATAACCATGAAGATAAATTTCTTTATTACATGCATTAAGTTGGGTAACTATATAGTTTTTCTATTTCTACAATTGAAGATGTCACGATCCAAAAAGGGATGTGAAGGCACTCGTCTTATCCCACCAATACATGTCATCCTAAAACTCAACCATTACGATAAAGTGCAGACTTAAAACAATAATAAAAGTCCAACACAATAAAATAATGCGAAAATTCATAATTAACTTAAATATACCCTCAAAACTTGGTTGTCATGTGCAGAAGCCTCTAATGTATTATACTAGAATTGAAAGAAAATATAAGTCTCAAATGATGTTGTCTTTAAAATAGAACAAGATCATAAATAGGAGTAAGAGGGTCCGCTGTGATGACAAACAACTACCTCACAAATCTTCTTAGGAAGCCTCGAAGAAGAAGAGTAAAGAGGGTAGCACAAAGAGCCAGGCTAGTAACCTACACGGTACTCATCAAGCAAATTTCTAAACACCGAGCTAAGAGTATAGAATATTGGTACTTCTACCATCCCAACCGTACCTCCACAAGTACAACCTGCATAAAACAAGCTCAACCTAACAGTTCACAGTTTCAATAGCACATATATCAATAACAACACTAGAAAGATTTTGGATCAACAATACACAAGATAAAATTCATTAATGACAAGTTCCATAGAAAGGCACTCACAAGTTCATAAATGATATAGATATGCAATGCAATGAAATGCAATTCCAAGTACAGTCATGCATGTCTGACCTAACGATACACACCCGCTGTCTCTCAGTTCGGGACCCATGTGGGACATATCTATCCATCCATCTGTTGCGGCGTGCGACACCACCCTCAATAATAAAATACATCGCGACGTGCGACACGTCCCTCGATAAAAGAATATGTTGTGGCATGTGACACGTCCCTCAAATCATTATATTTGTCGCGGCGCGTGACACGTCCCTCGAAATGGTACATCCTTTTAAATTTCTTATTTTTTTCTCAATATACATAACACTTATCAAAACCATGTCTCAAAACCAATGCAAATGACATGTTCAAACTAATAATGAGGAGATGATCATTTTCATAACAATGCATAATTAACAACAACACAATCGTGATACAACATAAAAAAATAAATCAATAATCCTTCCAAACCATTCTCAATACATCACATACCAATAATTAATCGCATTGCCATTTATACCCCCATTTCATCATTATGATTATTTAAAATGGACAAGTCAAGCCATCACCAAATCTCATTACTCCCCAACACATACCACAGGGAAATACACGATTCTATACACTTAACAAAGGTTGAGAAATCCACTAGCCTCAAATAGTCGAATAATCACTCCAGGACTTCAGTCTTCCCCTTTCATTGGGCTTCCAAATAAATACAATCTATTCAAATAAGTAATCAGAAAAAGATTTCAAAACTAATAACACTCATATTACTATATGTCTAGCCTAGACCCACAAAAACTCATCCAAATCTATAATCAAGTTCCTAATTTTGATGCCCATTAACATGTCAACTCTCATATTTTCCAAATTTCAAGCATATGGTTAAGTCTTTATTCCTCCAATATCATAATTTAATGGTATAATACCAAACACCAAATATTTAATTACATATCCAATTATATCAAAACTTGAATCATAATATGATGATAACAATAAAATAAAATAAAAAAAACAACAAAGTCAAGTTACAAACAAAAATCACAAGAACACTGTTTTAGAACCTCATATTGATATACCCTATATTCCTATTTATTAATCTCAATCATCATGATCAAATTATAGCCTCAATCAATGCAATATAATTGGCTAGCAATATCGTCTTTTTAAATTCCGAAAATGGCGTATACAGATAGACAAATTTCCAATTTCTTTTTATTCCAAATCAATTTTCCTTGTTTTCACATCATTACCTTATTAATATTGTCGACTCACTATGTCTACCGTAGATCAACATATCACATTATAAATAATATTTCACGCATACACACATACAATATGCTCTGACCACTATAACCCTAATTAAATATTCATTATTACTTATCCCTCTTGCTATAGAATGCTTAAGCATGTTATTATAATGGGAAAATTGTATATAATAGCAAACTATTAATTCAAATTAAATGCTATAAATATAGTTTGATTTAATTGTACCTCAAAGCAAACTGTTGTTATTTCACCTCTCTCCTGGTCAATCTCGCTCGCCACTCTCGTTCTCTCCCTCGCCTCTCTCATTTTTTATACAAACGCAACTGTATAAAGTGCGTTTGTGTTTGTATAAAGCGGGAGAAAATTGTATATATACATATATTTTCTTTCCCCTCTCTCCCCTCTCCCAGATCTCGCTCGCCACTCTCCTAGATCTCACTCTCTCACTTGCCTCTCTCACTTTATACAAAAAATGCAAATTGTATAAAATGCGTTTGTGTTTGTATAAAGCGAGAGAAAATTGTATATATACATATATTTTCGTTCTCCTCTCTCCCCTCTCCCAGATCTCGCTCGCCACTCTCCTAGATCTCGCTCTCTCACTCACCTCTCTCACTTTATACAAAAACGTAAATGTATAAAATGCGTGAAAATTGTATATATACATATATTTTCGTTCCCCTCTCTCCCCTCTCCCAGATCTCGCTCGCCACTCTCCCAGATCTTGCTCGCTCACTCGCCTCTCTCACTTTATACAATTGATCTTTTTGTATATGTATACCAAAGCATATTATACAACTGCTTTCTTTTGTATATGGATAGCGAAATATACATATTTATGTTTGCTATGGAGCACAATTATGCAAACTTTTATATAGCATACAATTATGAATTTTGTGTTTGCTATATGTGAAAGTTGCTCTATTATAATTGACAATTGATAAATTTTGAAAACATTAGGAAAAGTTTGTGGTACCTGTGGTAGTTATTTTTGACTTTCAGATTTCTTTTTTTCTCCTTAATTATATGATCTAAAACTATTAAACCCTACCAACTTATTTTAATACATGGGTCAAGTAATATAGAAATTTAAATAAAGTAAAAATTATGCAAACCACATAGTGTAAAACAGAAATTACCTCCTATCCCTATTCTTTCACAAATTACAAAAATCCCATCTTTTTAATAAGTATCGGATACATCATTACGCCGTGTGATACATTATATTTGATGTATGATTATCAGTTTGTTGCGTGAGGTAAGGGATTAGAAACTGAAAATTTAATTACATCCCCCCAAATATGCTACCGTTATTAAGTCCCTCAAAATATGGCTAAATTTATTTGTTTCAAACATTCAGTATCTGTCTATATGAAACACTAAAATAATTAGAAAATACAAATTTTGAATTGTTTATCTCTCTTCGTCCAAAAAAGTTTCAGAAACGTGGTGCATAATTTTTCAGTCACAAAATTTCATTAATGTAATTATTATCATACTTATCAGATACAAAAATGTCATTATTATCACACGTATCAGATACATAATTTCTGAAGTCCTAACTGAACTAAACATAAAATTAAAAGCAATAAACATTTTTAAACCTCAAAACTATTCCAAAATCAAAACTATATTATTATAAGGGAAATAAATACTCCAAAACACTAATTAATATATCTTAAAAACCAGAAGCATTGCATATGTCTGTGAACAGTAACATAGAAAACTAACTAGCCTACATTAACAAGTTCATTTTCTGCTACTGGGTTTAAGAGACTCTTCAGCCTTGGAGGGTCATCATTGTCACTAACATATCCAGCATTGGCCTTGTCGAGACCATACTTCCATAACAGCGTTGCATATTTTTTTGCGTAGATAATCACTTCGAAAGCTATCATATGACATGTTTATTTCGTCACTCAAGAATTCAGCAAATGCAGCTACAAACATTCCGCAATCACTAAAAAAAAGATTAACATGATGATGTTGATACTTAATAGAAACAATAAGCTTACAGATGATACATAAGAATGTAAAAGTGTACTTGATACGTAATTCTAACTACAGATTATAAATATGATGTTGATACTTAATAGAAACAATAAGCTTTCAGATGATACATAGGAAGGTAAAATTGTACTTCAAACATAACTATAACTACAGATTATAAATATGATGTTGATAGTTAATTGAAACAATTCGCTTTTAGATGATACATAAGAATGTAAAATTGTACTTGATACATAATACTAACTATAGATTATGAATTAGTCAACTTGATACTTAATAGAAACAATAAGCTTTCAAATGATACATAAGAATGTAAAATTGTACTTGATACATAATACTAACTATAGATTATGAATTAGTCAACTTGATACTTAATAGAAACAATAAGCTTTCAGATGATACATAAAAATGTAAAATTGTACTTGATACATAATACTAACTACAGATTATGAATTAGTCAACTTGATACTTAATAGAAACAATAAGCTTTCAGATGATACATAAGAATGTAAAAATGTACTTGATACATAATATTAACTACAGATTATGAATTAGTCAACTTGATACTTAATAGAAACAATAATCTTTCAGATGATACATAAAAATGTAAAATTGTACTTGATACATAATACTAACTACATATTATGAATTAGTCAACTTGATACTTAATAGAAACAATAAGCCAAATTATGAAACATTATGTTGTTCTACAACATACATGTAATCCTCTAATTTGAACTTTAAACTTTCATACACTTTTGAGAACAAAAAAAAGACCAATAATGCCTTTTCTGGTAAAATGAATAAATGACACACAAAACAACCATTTGATAAATTAATAATAACTATCAACAGTTCTATCTCATTATTTGAATTTTAACTTTTTGATACATTAGTCGTAATAAATAAACAAATATATCAAAATTTAGGGTTTTGTGTAACAAATGAAGAATTTAATCAATATACACAATAATTTTTAATTAACAATAATGTATCTACTATTACACAAAACTCATTACATGTTAATACAGAAAATTACAAAAAAAAATAAAAATTAAAATACATACCGTTGGTAGTGCAGATCTGGATATGACAGGGGTTTCTACCCCTTTTCTTGGGCGTTTTTGCATGTGCCTCCTTTTTAGTTTTTGACTATTTGGGTAATCCCCAAACTAAAAGACGGATGATCCATGAATTATTAGAAAATAAAAAAAAACGAAAATAAAAAGTTGAAGATGAAGAGACTACCTATTTCAAATTCTGAAATTGGTTGAATGGAGTGCGAAATAGTTTGAAATTTAAACTTTGAATATGAATCTGTTGAGAAGATGGAGGAGAATTTTTTGGAAGGGAAGTGTTCGTGAACAGTAAAGTGGGAAAAATTAGAGGAGAGCAAATTTAGGGGTGGTAACTAATGGTTTGAAATTTTTAATAATAATGTATCTACTGTAGTTTAGTTTTTGGAAAAACAGGGATTTTTGAAATTTTTTAAGATAGTAGGGAGTTATTGTGAATACATTAACTAAGGTTGTGTATTCTAGTTATTTTTCCTTAAATAAAATATGGGCTTGGCCCATTAATCACAAACTAAAAAAATTTATTATTTAATAAATACCTGTCAATTAAATAATTGTAATTACCAAATAGTTCTTAAATTCCCAAACCAACTTCACAAAATGATCAAACATGATTCGATGCAACTATCAGGAGGGGTAAACAATTTTTTTATGAAAGTTTCCCAACAATGATCTTCTGGGTCGTTACATTATCCACCACTAAAAATAATGTTCATCCTCGAACACAGAAAAGAAGAAGGAAGAATAACTAACATTATCAAAAGCCGAAGTTATGTTTATCTAGAGTCGGTGTTCATCTCTCTAAGAGTGATCCTTCTTAAGACCATTTCGTCAAGATCAATTACTAAGAACTGAACTTTCGAATAAAAAATTGGTAGATCTACAAATCATGAGTGATTACCAACCCATAGACTAGCCCATGAACCCAATCTGAACTGAAACCCTCTAGACCATAACAAAACTCTCACTCCCCGAGCCTACACCCTGGACGTGGCCGACACTCGAGAACCATCTCTGATCCCCAAGAAAACCATTGGCCTGGCTCATTACTCATCGGAAGACTTACTAAAACAAAATGGAATTTCAAATGCAAAACTCAACTCAAACGTCTAAACAATAGATTAATATCAGAAATGTATGGAAATACTCAAACAAACTCAAGGAAACAATCCAAATCTCGAAACATCACAGTGAAAATAGTGAAAGACTACTAAACTACTACTGTCTATCAACCCTCCAAAATACTATGATAAAAGTTGGGACAAGACCCATAATATTTTAATAGAGCTAAAAAAAATGTGGAACCCTCCGAATAGCAAGGAGACTCACCAAATGTTTATGACCTTGAACACTTGTACCTGCAACATGAAAATATTCAGGTCGAATGACATCAGTACATTTAATGTTCGAGCATGTAAGGGAAAAATGAAAGCAATAGTTAACTGAACTGACAAGGATAGAAGAAATACTCAACCCAAATCAACTAAATATTAAAGAAACAATAAGAGATGTGATATTTAAAGCTTTTAAAACAGTAGATATAAACTCAGAATGTGTATAAATACAATAACAAACTCTTTACTCTTATTTCAGCGATTCTCTAACCGACAAGCATCACTATGAGCTAAGTGATAATACAATGTCTCGCCCATGCTACCAGAAATTTCCTATAGCTTGTCGGGGTATAGAACACCTCAACTAAGTGGATCCAATAGATATGCGTAAAAGGAATAAGGAATCATCTAAAAAAATGAACCTTTATCCATGTTGGCATACATAGTTTATGAGGATTTTGAGTTGTCTGAACTCATCTTCATGTCGGTGCTCAATACTAATGCAATTAATATATAACTCATGGTCAAATGTTTAAAAACATAACTATTTCTTAATTGAGGTAATTACTCAAAAGATCCTCTTAAAAGAGGTAATACTCTGAAACTTCTCTGAACTCATAACTCATTTAGAAATCGATGTTTCTCTCTTTGAAAACGTAAAAGTGTTACACATAGGAATACTTAGTTCACTTATATTCATTTTGAAACACGTAAGAAAACTCTCCATATTCTCATACACATTCACTCAATATTTAGTTCAAAACTAGAATCAATTTAATGAATTCTCAAAGTGACTCAAAAAGGGCCTCTTGAACTTTCCTCTTAACTTTACTTTAATTTGAAATGTGAATTAAGACATGTGATTATGACATGTAGGATCTCTCAAGGATTACTTAAGACTTTATGATTTCATATTAAGAAGAGAACATATATAGGTACGATTCGAAATAACACTTACAAAATAGAGGACAGAAATGCAAAGGACTTTGCGACCCTGGAACACTAAGTGCCATAGAGCGCTTGCCCCAAAACTTTTGGATAGTGTTTTGGGTGCACTGAGCGACACGCCGTGCCAGGCCCCAAACTACTGGCGAAGTGGTGGTGCGCCACCCCACACCCGTGCCCAGAAATCTGACAAATTTTTCTTCAATTTTTCAGGTCCTAACTCATCTAGAATCGAGTGATCTCTTCCAAAATCTCTTTGATTCATAAACCTAACACAATTTTCGATGAAATCCCACAAAAAATCCATCAAGAAACAACATACTTATGCGCAATACCCTCACCTCAAGAACTCAAAAACCTCCCTGGTTAAAGAATGGGGTTAAAACTAAAGAACTTCTCAAGAATCTCAATATAAACAGTCTCTTGGACGAATTCATGAAGGAAATGACATGATTGGTTAAAGAGAGAACAAAACCAACACTATGAAAAGCTTACATACCTCGAAAGAACACTTGTTCTTACTGAAATCCTCAATTCTTGAAAGAACGCTTGAAACCCTTATCCTTTTCTCCTCATGAAACCTTTCTATCAAACTTTAATCGTTTAAGATCGTGGAAAAGTGGTCTAAATAAGATTAGACCCTTATTTGGGTAAGAAAATGTTTTAGGATTAGTGGGGTATGGAAAAGACTAAAATATCCTTTCCTTAAATGGATGAAAAACCTTAACTAGAGAGGCTTCACTCAAATAGACATAACTTTTTACTTGGAGCTCAAAATTTAGCAAACGTGGTGGTATTGGAAAGAAGACTCAAAGACCTTTGATTTGATATTTGATGGGCCACCTAACTCTTTATGTACTAAAATATATGGTCATTTGAAGTTGACCCAAAAATAAAAACAAATCGTAGTCCAAGGTGTTACAAAAACATGGAAAATGACACTTTTCTCACATAACCATGATTACATTCTGAATCAATATAGACTACAACCAGAAGTGGACCTGAACAACTATCACACACTTATAATGTACAAACCATCACAAATCTTATCAAGCATTCATTCTTAGGACATAATCTTTCCATGAACTTAAACAATAAAAAAATGATCGTTAGACATCATGTACTCATCAAGGGAGGAGCAAACTTCTCTAACCCAAAAGAAGGAAATGATCAAGTGACTACATAGGGAACGATATACCCAGGTATATAAAACCTCTAATATCATTGTTCGAATGCTAGATTAGTAGCTACGGTGGTAGACAACCCTTCAGAACGACAAAACTAGACGCAATAGTCCCCACATTCAATCACACATAGTCGAAACGTGATCCCGTTTATGAGATAAATCTTAAGGCTGTCGGACAACTATAAATATTCATGGTAGTTCTTCTATAAATTCTCATAAGTAAAGTAATACATGTAGAACCACTGGAATACTTCAACTGCTCCAAGAAAATATCAAATGTGTCATATCTAAAATAACCAAGTCTGCCCCAACATCATACCCTATCAAGAGGACATTAGAGGATCGGTATATCTTATCCACCATTAGGGATCAACTCAAAGAAGTGAAAACAGGTATGGGGATATGTAGTGAATCATACTCCAACTCACGTCTAGGACAAAATATATGGTAACATAAGAATATACGGAACCAAGGTTTAATAACATTAAATACATTTTCCAAAAAGCCCATATAAAACATTTTCATTCAGTTGACTCCATTTCTTTGATCTTTAGCTACCCACAATCCATCGGTATGATACCTATTACGATCGTACCCATACTCGATTTTATCAGACCCCGCGTATTTTTCGTATCATTCCACGGAAGCCCACACTCTCAATAGTAATAAAATAACACAACCACTCAGATCATTTACCTTACTCTCTAACCATTACTAGTACCAAAGTCTTCTTAGCAAAAACATTCTCGCCTCCAAAATTTCTAAACTATGGCTCCCTCTCTTTCCATATAAGCATTTCATAGTAGCTACGGGTCACACCCAAGGATGATAATACTAATTTCAAATTTGGTAGTACTTTCTCATCGAGATAAAGCTATTGAATCACACCCAATGTCAATTCAACGCAATCTTTCACATACCAAGTTTCAATTAACATTCAACTTATCATATACCCCATGTCAAAATATAGAGAGAATCTTGGTCACCCTAATAATTATGTATACTATGAGCACATAACCTTTATTTACCATCAATTGTCTATGTAACACAAAACAATAGTCTATATAGTCCCATCAACAGAGTAGTCTCAATCCCCTCAAAATTCTTAATAATAATGTAGAACTATATCCCATCCTTTAGTGAATCCATAAGTTAATTACCATAATTTGAACAACATAACCCACATAAATGCACAAAATCTTACATTCATTGCCGTTAGTCACCTAGACCAAATCTAATCTTCATAAAAGTCGTTGATAAACCCGTTATAAGAATGTATCGAATCAATCAACCTTGCATCGTCAATTCATAACTCAATGGTGAAAAACCCTACTACCTTTAACTTCAAACCAAGGGAGTCCTTCAAAATGCTCAATACTTCATGTAATCAATTGGTTCCTACCTTACCAATCCATACCTAGGCAAAAAATACTACCACGAACATAGACTTACAATGAAATATTTGACTTCTCATTCCAACCATACCAGTTACCAAACTAAACACCACAAAAGACCTTATCACTACACTCTAGCCGAACATATGTAGATTTCTTCCTCAAATCTTATCCAATAGTTGTTAAGTATTATGAACGACATGTAACACTATCACCATAATCAGAGCAAATTAGATAGAACCACATATCTCTAAACCCAATTCTCCACTATGTGAAAATACATATTTGACCCTTGCAATCAAAGTAAATATCCTTGTTCTTGCCTCTTTTCGAACGCTTAACTACATCCCAATAATTCTTTTCATTTGTGACTCTAGTTCCTTTCAATTCTATTCGAGCGGTGTCCCAGGACCTCCTACAACGTTTCATACGACCATGCTAATCACTAAATAGTAGCAAACCACAACCTTAGATACTCGCAAGTCGTCATTACATAACAAAAAATGTTTAACCAACAATCCTTATTATATAGTTGCATCTCAAGCACAATCAACTACAAACTCTTATTACCATCATGCTTAGTTAGCCCTTGCCATCACCATAAAGTCAACTTTGTCATCGACATGACAACTCAAACCCAGTAATACCAACCAAATCGAAAGGACTCACTCAATTTATATGCATTTTCATTGTAAATCCTTAATTTCCTTCACACAAGTATAATCATTGGAAATTTTCTTTACCCATAGGATTTTCATTCCAATTTCGATCCACTCCCTTGGAGCTTATGATGAAAACACTAGTCTTTATTTAGAATCCTTGAAATAGACTTCACAACCTAACACATTAATACCATACCAATGAACCACCACCAAAATATTCCTTATAAACAATGTTTTAACCCAAGTGCACATAGTAAAAAATTAGTTTGTTTATCATATTTAAATGCAACATCATATCTCATTTTATAAGCATGTGATACAACTGATAACTCCTTAAGTAGTTAGTATTCACACTTGATAATAAACATAGTTGTTTCATATGCCAATAGTATAACCCCGTGAAAGTTCGTTAGATCCACCACTAGTACACATTATATCTACCAAAAATATCGTACCTAAATAGCCCACACATTTCTACCCGTTGAGTAGTTGCAAAACAATATCCAATATGTTCATTCTCTAGGTCAAAGTGATATGTATTATTACATAGATCACACAAATAGTAGACATAACACACTTCATAACTCTAACCAAGTAAGCATCGGTACTGTTGTAGTAGTCGTATCATAACCGTATTAATATACACCAAATTTATGAAAGATTCTGACATCAATTGGCACAACATCATTCTCATTATTCGCTAAGCAATACATACATGTTGTGACAACTCTACTCACTGTAGTTTCAAAAGTTATATTATTCATTTCTAGCCGTTCTTTTAATCATTCCATTTCCAATTGTCGAATCACTCCAGATATTTCCTATACCACACAACTACTGTTCCCAATACTGGTAACTAACCAGAGAAACATAACACAGTCATTAAGTTTCTTAAACCATTATTCAATCTCATCATTCAAATATTCTCAATATGCATTGTCAAGTTATCACTTTACTCAAATCCTTCGAATCGCTGAACATTCTGAATCTGACCACACATCATTTTCATAAGTATATCACTTTTACCGTAGTAACCATATCCAATATCAAAGCCATACACAACACACCAAGTACTCACTTAAGGAACCAAACACGACTCATCACTATAAGTGAGAGAGAATGGAATGATGTGATAAGAACAAGAATGGACAAAGGATGCACATTAGAGATTCAAGAAGTGAAGGATTTTCCTAAAAGTCACTATAGCATCTCGAAATAAGCAATAGACGTTTCGGTGCCAATCCTTGAGATTCTACTAGACTTGGCTTGTGAATAGTGAGACCTATGAACCTGGGGCTCTAATGCCATTTTCTCACAACCCAAAAAAGGATGTGTTGGCACTCGTCTTATCATACAAAGACAAGTCGGCCTAAAACCTAACCATTACAATAAAGTGCAAAATTAAAATATTCATAAAAGTCTAATACTATAAAATAATATGGAAATTCATAATCTAATTAAATATACCCTAAAAACCTGGTTGTCATGTGCACAAGTCTCTAATGTATTCACTAGAATTGAAAGAAAATATAAGCCTCAAATTATGTTGTCTCTAAAAGAGAGCAAGATCATAAATAGGAGTAAGAGGGTCCACTGAGATGACAAACAACTACCTCACAAATATCCTTTGGAAGCCTCGGGGTAGAAGAGGAAAGAGAGTATCATGAAAATTCAAGTTAGTAACCTACAAAAATGTAGAAGCAAGGGGTGAGTACTAAACCACGCTGTACTCAACAAGCAAACTCCTAAACACCGAAGTAAGAGTATAGAATACGGGTACTCCTATGTCACGACCCAAGGTACCCCCTAGACGTAACATGACACATAACACCCCTAAAGGCACTATGTAAGCCACTTAGCATATCATCACATAAGTAAAGAACAATAAAGAGTACAAACACATTTCAAGTTTTAAGAAGTTTTCATGAAACCAAAGCGGAAGTCTAGACATTGTCTCATTTAGCCATCTATTACAATCAAATTCTCAACTAGGTCACAACCCTTACAATAGAAATCTGAAAGTCTATTACAATGAAATAAGAGGAACAAAAAAATATCACTCATCCTCAGATCCATGAGGACTCACCACAAGCTAGAAGAATAGTCAATCCAAGCTTGTATCAAAGGAAGATCACCTCAAACACCGAAACCTACACTTTGTGGAAAAATGTAGAAGAAATGTGGGTTAGTACAAAAATGCACTAAGTATGATAGCCATGCATAAAATCCTTGAAACATTCTAAAAAGGGACATTTTAGTTGAAAACTATGCACTTTACCAAGTTTAAGATTCATCATGAAGATTAGTGTAAAATCATAAAGTACAAGCATATTCAACATATTGATCATCATATCCTAATGGAAACAAACCATAAATACTCTCAAAACATCCTTGTGCAATATATGAATAGCATCCCATAATCTTACCCACACTACGGAAAGCTTATTAAATAACTATAGTTCAGAACTCAAATTCTAGTTCATATTATCATAGTGGGATTAGCTTTAATCGACATAGACCATGAGAGCTTAATCATGGAATCCGATGTCTACCCCACACTGAAAAGGGGTTGTCCTACTTACCTAAGGTAGAACCAAACTCTTAGCTTAAGTGCATCCACTAGCTAAAGACCTATGTGGGCACATAGTTTATGAGAAAACAACTTTGGGAACCAGTACTCAACTAGTGTAAAAGGAACCTGATTAACGTTTCAAAGACACTTCATCCGATTCTAAGTGTCAACGATCACTAGTTAGTATATAACCCAACCAACTGGATTGGGGTCGATCCCACAGAGAGTAGCTTTCTTTGAATTTAACTACGAAAGTATGACGATGACCTTTGCAGCTGAGCAACACACACTTAAGAGTTTAATAATCAAAATTTCAGGATGTCGTTACCTATCCACTTCAAATTACTAACAGGAAACAATCAGATATCTAGTGAACACTTGGGGGATTGACTAACCAACTGCCGAATTCAACTTAATGGGTGTACAACATTACCGATAATGCTAATTCATCACGAGTAGAATAGACTATAAGTAAAGCAATTTTCTCTTGAACAATTGCCTTATTTCCGTTGAGTTCTCCCGAGCGTCAACATTTTCCATAAGCTACCCATCCCACGTTCTCATCAAATCCACTCTTTCAAGGAAGATACAAATGTTGAGTCTTGGGTTTCACTTTCTCAAGCTGAAACCATCAAGACCCACTACTAAGGATGCCAAATTACTACGTTGGATTTGTTCTTCTCTCTCGAGCAAGCACAAAACTCTGAAATCTATCACACTAAATATGCAATAATGAAGTTAAACCACCAAAATAATTTGGACCAGCTTCAGATTAACACCAACAATCACTAATTGATAAAACCCATTTAGTAGAAAGCATCAATTGGTCACATTTTCAAACCTCCAAGGTTAGCGTTTTAGACAATCATGGTGAAAAGAGGAAATTCAATACTTGCCACGTTTTCCATAGCTGGGTAAATGAAATTTGAAAGTTTAAATTAACTAAAATCTTCTCTATTACAAAATCTCAATGAAAAACCTTGCTAAAATCACTTGAAATCCACAATGGTACTGTTCTTGCTCTCAATCTTTTGTTCCTCACGTTTGTAAATACCTTCTCTCTCTTCGAAAAATCAATTTATGTGTGGCTATTTGGGACTAATCGGTGAGGTAAGTCGGGCTTCACCGACCGTTCGGTGACTCACTGATTTTCCTTCGTGTCGCCTTCATTTTTCACCTCTTCTTAGTCCAACCACTATAATATTAGGCGAGCCAGATCAGGATTGCCGAGTGATTCCGCGATGCACCCTTTTTTCTTTTTATCTCAGCCATCAGCACTTATCTGGATCTCTATCAGTAATTTTGGTGACTTGGTCATCCATCACCGATGCAATCGGCGTCACGTCAAGTGGAACTGCTACTCGCTGAAGCTACCCCTAATCCAGCCTCATCATTCTATAACTTTAGGCGGTAGAGTGGCAACTTGGCGAGTCACCGAGTAACATCAGCAATCATCTGGCTTGTGTTTCCCTTCGTTTTTTTTGCTCGTGTTGTCTCTATTGCTCATTTATGTCCTAGCTTTGTTCCTCAATCGATATATCTGATGATTAAGGGTTTTACATCAATTGTTGGCACAAAATAAGCATTTGAGGACACTAAATCATTATAAATAAAGCCCTAAATGAGTCCGAATCTCGGACTCATCAACACCCCAACTTAAACTTTTGCTTGGCGTCAAGTAAAACACAAGTTCAGTAGTTCAAAAAGGATGTCTGAAACAGTGCTACACAAGACTTAATCATGAACACACACAACAAGAGTCAATTTACTTATGCAAGGATCAATTGTGCACTCAAAGATTCAAGTTCTGACTCAGCATTATCAAAGATTTTCAAGTTCACAATTCTTGCTTCTAATGCAATTTCAAGCTCAACAAAGGTACTCAAATGCCCTCGTACAAAGAATGATTCCATATTCACACAATTGTTCAACACTTTATAGTTCTAGAATCACAAAACTTCACACTCACAAAGATGAACACATACATGACTCCATCAATAGGTTTGCCCTTATTTTCAAACCAACACTCGTTTTAGCTCAATCAAGATAAGAAAAGGTCTTTCTAAGGCTTGTAACCGGGCTGAGCGTAAAGGTATGGTCATTTAGGTTCAGTGGCTGCTATCCTCATGAAATGTGGTATGAACAATACTTTCTTTCCTTTTCTTCAAAATTTGCACTCATGCTCACAAGTCACCCCATTATTCATTTCTCATGGAATACCGGACACCTCATTTCTCTTGCAACTTTCATAACTTTTCATTCTTCATTTCTTTTCTCTCTTTATTATTTTTTTATTCATATGGAGGGGTTCCATCTTTCTCACAACTATGGCTCAAGGGGGACTTCTTTTGCATTTCTTGATTTACCTTCTCTTTTCACCGCACCCCCAACTTAGGCTTTTGGCTTAAATTGACTGTTCAAACAAACCGCACTTTATGAGGATTACGGGTGAAGGGATAGATGGAGGTCTCATTTGCTCAAGTTTCTTCCAAGAAAAGGACAGGGCTTAAAGGGGTTTCAAGCAAAGTTCACACACTTACAAGGTAGGTCACAAAAGAGGTATTATGTCAAATTGGTTCACTCTCCAAAATTGTTGCCTAGGATCATTTCAAGAGCTTGCATCACTTAGTCAACTGGACCAACGGGGGAAATTCTAGGTGTCATCACACATGGTTCACGGTAAGCTCATCACACAAGGCATTGGTACCAATATCAAACAAGACTCAACATTTTTTCTAGTGTGCAATGTTCATCACAAGAGACTCAATTCGATAATCGGCTAGTCACAACGAGATGCAAAAAGGTCACATATTATCTATGAAATTTCATTTGGCCTCATCGTAGTCGCACATTCATTTTTGTTCGAATGAGAGCACCATTCAAGTCATTGGTATTGATTATAACCGATACTCAAATTTACAATAAAAAACCATAATTAAACACACAAGAGGTGGTAATTTTTTTCCTGAAGGGTCCAAGAACACAAAAGAATTCACTGACCAAGCACACACCCCCACCAAAAGCATTCAATATTGTCCCCAATGTGAGTAGAGAACGGACACTCCTATAAATAAAATAAGAGAAGAAATAAAAACTAACAACTAAAGATAAAATTCTAGTATCTAAACATGTAGAGCAAGGTGACGAGGAATCTTTACTAAATGCCCAGATATCGCCCTTAGTTCCAATGTGCGACACTCTCAGAAAGGATCAAATCAGCGGAGATGAAGGATGTCACCGAACAGGTCTGCGCTTCGTATATTGGACTTGTAACATCACCGAACAATCATTGAGTTAAGCTATCAACACTGAAGTAGAAAGACGGTAAAAATCGGGTCGCCTAAGCACATCGGTGACTCGCCGAGTGATGAAGGTTTCCCACCGAATATTCCAGTATCTCAGATCCATTTTTGAAGTCCATAAGGTGGACTATGTCGTGCTCGCCAAACGGATTCAGCGATTCGCCAATAGCATCTTCTTCTTGCACAATATCTTGCACGTGCAATATCAACAAACATTATTTAAAACAATAATACTTGGGTTGCCTCCCAAGAAGCGCCTTATTTAACATTGTGGCATGACGTGGAAATGCTCTCAAGCATCTTCTAGGTACACCACCTCAATCATAGAAATCTCTTGGCACTCGCCAAAGTATAACTTCAAGCGTTGCCCATTCACCTTGAATGCAGGTCCTTCTTGACCTTCAACTTCGATGGCACCATTTGTGAACAATCATGTCACTCTAAACAGCCCTGACCACTTGGACTTGAGCTTTCCCAGAAAGAGTCTAAGTCGAGAGTTATATAGTAACACCCAGTCTTCCACTCTAACTCCCTCTGAAGGATTTTAGAATCATGCAATTTCTTCATCTTTTCCTTGTAAAGGTCTGAACTTTTGTAAGCCTTGCACCTGAATTCGTCCAACTCATTTAACTGTTGTACTTTCTCTTTTGAAGTCTTTGTCCAGTCCAGATTTAGAGCTTTCAATGCCCATAATGCTTTGTGTTCCAATTCAACTAGTAGATGGCAAGATTTACCAAAAACTAGCTGATACGGAGACATACCGATTCTTGTTTTGTATGTGCTATGATACGCCCATAGCGCATCATCAACATTTTGAGACCAATCAGTCCTATTAGCATTCATTGTCTTGGCTAAAATGCTTTTGATCTCCCGGTTTGACACTTCAACTTGGCCGCTCATTTGCAAATGATACGAAGTTGCTACTTTGTGTTTCACTCCATACTTACTCAATGCGGCTGAGAACCACTTGTTGCAAAAGTGGGATTCCCCATCACTAATAATAGCCCGAGGAGTACCAAATCTAGCAAAGATGTAGCATTTCAGGAATTGAACAACACTTTTCCCTTCATTGTTTGGAAGTGCAACAGCCTCCACCCATTTAGAAACATAGTCTACGTCCACCAAGAAATACTTATTACAAAACGAATTCACAAATGGGCCCATGAAATCTATTCTCCAAACATCAAATAGCTCGACTTCTAAAATGGGCATAAGAGGCAACTCGTGTCTTTTGGACACTCCACCTTGTTTCTGACATTAAGTGGACTTGTTAACAAACTCATGAGCATCTTTCTAGAGTGACAGCCAGTAGTAGCCGCTTTGTAGGACTTTAGCAGTTGTACGTACACTACCATGATGACCCCCAACCAGTGAAGCATGGCAAGCAAGGAGAATTTTGATGGCTTCTTCTTCTGGAACACACCTCCTAATGATATGGTCTGCACACTCTCTGAATAAATATGGTTCATCCTAAAAGTACTTCTTAACATCAAACAAAAACCTCTTTTGTTGGTAGAAGTTCAGTTCGTCTGGCATTAATCCACACACTACGTAATTGGCAAAATCAGTATACCAAAGAGGTTGTTCGAGAGTTATCGTGAATACCTATTCATCGGGAAAAGCATCATTTCTGTCGATCTCCAACTCATCATTTGCCTTGCCTTCCAATCTTAATAATTGGTTAGCCACCTGATTTTCACAACCTCTCATATCTTTAACCTCAAAGTCGAATTCTTGCAATAGAAGCACCCACCTTATCAATCTTGGCTTGGCATCCTTCTTTACCATTAGATAACGCAGTGCAACATGATTAGTGTGAACAATCACTTTAGTACCTAGCAAGTATGACCGGAAATTCTCAAATGCATAAACTACCATATGTAACTCTTGTTCAGTAACTGTATAGTTATGTTGAGCAATGTTTAGAGTTTTGCTTGCATAGTACATGGAGTTAAATAGTTTGTTGCATTTTTGCCCCAATACAACAGCTAATGTCGTGCCGATTGCATCACACATTACTTCGAAGGATTTTGACCAATCGGGACTAATGTTGACTAGGAGGAAACCAATTTTTCTTTCAAACACTTGAAAGCCACCATGCAATCATCATCAAAGTGGTTTTTCACCTGCTTCTCTAAGAGTTTGCATAGAGGATGTGCAATCTTTGAGAAGTTTTTGGTGAACCTCCGGTAAAGGCTGGCATGTCCCAAGAAACTAAGAACACCCTTCACCGAAATTAGTGGTGGCAACTTCTCAATCACCTCAATCTTCACTTTATGAACCTCCAGCCCCTTTTGCGACACTTTGTGACAAAGAACTATACCTTCCTTAACCATGAAGTAGCATTTTTCCCAATTTAGGACAAAATTTATCTCCACACATCTTTGAAGAACTTGTCCAAAGTGTGCTAAACTTGCTTCAAAAGTGTCACCCACAACCGAGAAGTCATCCATAAATACCTCCATTGAATCCTCCACCATGTCAACAAAAATAGATAACATGCAACGTTGAAATATTGACGGAGCATTACATAACCCGAACGACATTCGTTTGAAGGCAAAAGTTCCATATGGGCAGGTGTAGGTGTTTTTCTCTTGGTCTTCTGGAGCAATGGAGATTTGATTATAACTGGAATACCCATCCAAAAAGCAATACCAACCTCTCTCTAAGAGTCGATCAGGCATTTTATCCATGAAAGGCATGGGAAAATGATCCTTTTCAGTCCACGAATTTAGCTTTCAGTAATCCTTGCATACTCTTCATTCGGTCATCGGTCTCATAGATACAAGCTCCCCCTTTTCATTTGGGACTACTGTGATACCTCCCTTTTTCGGTACACATTGTACTAGACTTACCCATTTGCTATCCGCAATAGGGTAGATCACACCTGCGTCCAACCACTTTATTATCTCCTTTTTCACCACCTCTTGCATCGATGGGTTCAATCTCCAATGATGTTCAACACTCGGCTTACAATCACTATCAAGCTAAATTTTTTGAGTGCAAATACCGAGAAAAATGCCCACTATGTCAGCGATAGTCCAACCTATAGCTTTGATATGCCTTCTCAACACCTCAAGAAGCAATTTTACCACCCATTCAAGCAAGTTAGCTGCAATGATCATGGGTAAGGTGTTATTTGCCCCCAAGAAAGCATATCTGAGATGGGAGGGAAGTACTTTCTACTCCAGATTTGGTGGATCTTCTATTGATGGCTTTGCGGGAGGACTCTCTAGATTTTTTAGATCAATGTCCAACTTCAATGGAGTCTTTGAATACCCCCCAAGCCTAAAAGAACAGCTACTACCTCTTCATACCCTTGAATTTTGAATTCATCATAGTTAGCAAGCACAGCTTCAAGTGGTTCACTCATACACATCAAATGGCTCAGACTAGCCACCGCCTCATCAATAACATCAACAGTGGAGACCACGTGAATATGACTTGGGTGTTTCATTGACTTACAAACATTAAAGGTTACTTCATCTTCATTCACCCGAAACTTCAGTTCTCCATTTCAACATCCACCAACGCTCTTCGAGTTGCTAAGAATGGTCTTCTCAAAATGATGGGAATTTTGGCATCTATTTCACAATCGAGAATGACAAAATCATCCGGGAAAATGAATTTGTTAATCTTTACCAAGATGTCATATAGTATCCCCACAGAATGTTTAATTCATCGGTCCGCCATCAAGAGTCTCATTGCTGTGGCTTTCGGTTCACCCAACCCAAGTTGTTTATAGATCGCATAAGGCATTAGGTTGATGCTTGCTCCCAAATCGCATAGGGCTTTAGCAAATTGGAGCATGCCAATGGTGCAAGGGATGGTGAACGCTCTGGGGTCCTCTCTCTTTTTGATCAGCTCCTTAGTCATAATTGCACTACAACTATGAGAAACTTCGAATGTCTCAAAATATAAGCTCCTTTTCTTTGTGACTGTTACCTTCATAAACTTGGCATAACCCAACATTTCCAAAAATGCCTCAACTAGAGGGAGATTAATTGATAATATCTTGAACACCGATAAAAACTTCTTGAACTTCACATCCTCATTCTTCTTCTTGGGATGTTAGAGAAATGGAGTCGATATTTTGGGTAAAGGTTGCATAACTTTTGGGATTGGATTGTGTTTCTACACATTTTTTTGTGGTCCTTTAGCAATGCTTTGATGGATATGTGTCTCTTCTTCCTCTATACCTTTGACTTCTTCATGCATTTGAGCTTCTTCATTGCCCGTCACTTCGTCTATTGCTACCGTTCCACTATGAGTAACCACAACCAGCCCACTATCATCATCTTCCATTGCCATTTTTTGTTTCAATTGTGTTGAAAGTAAACTCAACTGACCTTCAAGTATCTCGATTGCATCTGCGTGAGAGTTCACTTTATAGTTCAATGATGTAAAGTCATCTTGTATCCCATTTAACAAATCATCCGAACCTTCAACTTTATCAAGGATGCGTGACAGGAAATTATTCACCCGGGGACTATTTGCACTACCTTTCGATTTTGGGCTCTCACTCGAGTGAGTGTGGTCCTCTTCATGGTCATCCTCCCGTTTCCAATAAGCACACTTCTCTGCTCTTCCACCTTGTGATAGTTCCAACCTTGATTCCCACCCCGCTGTAAATAGCGTGGGTGGAAACCCTCCTCGTATCTCTTGGAGTTACAACCTTGATTCTCCCCCAGCTTTGAATAACCGGAGGAAGAACCCTCCTCAAATCTAAACACTCCACTTGTCCCCTTGAACTTTTCCACATTCTCCATCATATGCTCTTGTAATAGTTCCATTTGGGTCAACATCTTCTTGATGTTTTCATCCCTTTCTCTTTCCTTATCAAGTAGTTCTTGTGTCATTCTAAAACCAAAAGGAGAGACTTGATCCTCTTAGATGTACCAAGCTTGATTTATTTTCGTCATGTCATCAAGAAGAAATGAAGCCAACTCAAATGATTGCAACATTATTCCCCCTCTTACTAATTGATCAACCACCTCTTTATTAACCGAATCGAGACTCTGGTAAAAATATTGGAGTAGCAAATCGTTTGGTAGCCCGTGAGTTGGGCATTTAGGTATGAGTTTTTTAAACCTCACCCACGTTTCATGGATGGATTCACCCTCCCATCGCTTGAAACCTTCGATGTCGTCTCTAAGTTTCATCATCCTTGATGGGGGAAAGAATCTTGCATTGAATGCTATAATTAGCTTTTCCCATGATGTGATGGAATTGTTGGTTAATTCGGCCAACCACTTGCTAGCCTCCTCCGTCAAAGTAGTGGAAATAACAGAAGCCGTATTGACTCTTATGACACATTCTTGAATAAAAACGGGCTGCACACCTCTGTAAAATTTCTTACATGCTCATGCAGATCTTCATGTTCTTGCCCTCCATAGAGTCCCCTCATTTGGATGACATGAAGAGTCGTGCTAGTGACCTCAAATATTGCATTCCCATCAGTTTGTGGTAGGCAAATTGCACCCATTTCACCTAGTTGAGATGGGTTGTAAACACTATTGATATCATCGATACCATCCCGATAACCTGCTTGGCTACTATTCACCTCTTCCTCACTCATTTTTACTTCTATGTAGTCCAACCAACACTACACAATGCAGTCTAAGCCGATTCAACTACAACCAACAAATTCACAAGTCAAATCTTCGATCAAAGAACTCTAAGTAACGCTACGCCTCGGCAGCGGCGCCATTTTGATTAAAGTTTCAAAGACATTTCATCCAATTCTAAGTGTCAACGATCGCTAGTTAGTATATAACCCAACCAATTGGGTTGGGGTCGATCCCACAGAGAGTACCTTTCTTTGAATTCAACTACAAAAGTATGACGATAACCTTTGCAGCTGAGCAACACACACTTAAGAGTTTAATAATCAAAATTTCAGGATGTCGTTACCAATCCACTTCAAATTATTAACAGGAAACAATCAGATCACTAGAAAACAATTGGGGGATTGACTAACCAACTACCGAATTCAACTTAAAGGGTGTACATCATTACTAATAATGCTAATTCGTCGCAGGTAGAATGGACTATAAGTAAAACAATTTTCTCTTGAACAATTTCCTTATCTCTGTTGAGTTCTATCGAGCCTCGCATTATCCATGAGCTACCTAGCCCATGTTCTCATCAAATCCACTCTTTCAAGCTAGATACAAAGGTTGAGTCTTGGGTTTCACTTTCTCAAGCTGAAACCATCAAGACCCACTACTAAGGATGCCAAATTACTACGTTGGTTTTGTAAATCTCTCTCGAGCAAGCACAAAACTCTAAAATCTATCACACTAAAATGCAATAATGAAGTTAAACCACCATAATAATTTAGACCCGCTTCAGATTAACACCAAAAATCAATAATTGTTAACACCCATTTAGTAGAAAGCAACAATTGATCACATTGTCAAACCCCTAAGGTTAGGGTTTTAGCCAATCATGGTCAAAAGATGAAATTCAATACATGCCACGTTTTCCATAGTTGGGTAAATGAAATTTGAAAGTTAAAATTAACTCAAATCTTCTCTATTACAAAATATCAATGAAAAGCCTTGCTAAAATCACTTGAAATCCACAATGGTAGTGTTCTTGCTCTTAATATTTTGTTCCTCACGTTTTTGAATACCTTCTCTCTCTTGCAAAAATCAATATATGAAAGTCTAATGTGTGGCTGTTTGGGACCAATCAGCGAGGTAAGTCAGGCTTCGCCGACCGTTCGGCGACTCACCAATTTTCCTTTGCCTCCCCTTTATTTTTCACCTCTTCTTAGTCCAACCACTGTATTTTTATGCGAGCCAGATCGGGATCACCTGTTCCGTGATACACCATTTTTCCTTTCATCTCGCCCATCAGCATTTATCTGGATGTCCATCAGTACTTTTGGCAACCTGGTCATCCATCACCAATGCGATCGGTGTCACGCCGAGTGGAAATGCTGCTCGCCGAAGCTACCCCTAATTCAGTCTCAGCGTTATGTAACTTTAGGCGGTAGAGTGGCAACTTGGCAAGTCGCCGAGTAACATCGGCGATCATCACACTTGTTTTTCCCTTCTCTTTTTTCGCTCGTGTTGTCTCTATTGCTTATTTCTGTCCTAGCTTTGTTCCTCAATTCATATATTTGAAGATCAAGGGTTTTACATCAGTTGTTGTCACAAAATAAGCATTTGAGGAAATTAAATCATTATAAATAAAGCCATAAATGAGTTTGAATCTCGGACTCATCAGAACCCATTGGGAAAACCGGAGTCAACTATCGTATAAGCTTCCACCTCATATTCATATCCACTCGATGCTAAGCATTAATTCCCATTGAGTTCATATTAAGTCTTGACTTAAGTTGATAATTATGGAAGAATGTCTTGACACTCAATCCATATAACTCATACTAAAGCTCCTAGATTCATTAGGTGAGACTAGTCTTCCAACCTTAGAATCACTACATGTGACAAACTTTTCACATTATAATATATGCATACCTAAGTGTGTATATTAGGATAATCATCCAATCAACACAACAATTAGATCATAATATATTCACTTTACTCTCAAAGCAATCTAAATGCATATACACAAGTCTCACACACATAGCTAATTCTCATGTTTTACCCTTCAAGGACTATTGATCACATTCAACCAACATATCTAGAATTACTACATTAGACATGGATGGTAACATGATTCAAATAACTAAACTACTACAAGTACAATTTCATAGTATTCATCTTACTACAATTCACCCAAATCACAAGTCATAAATTAGGGTTATGGGTGTTTCATGGATTCATGGGAGATTTTCTCATAAAACCATAATAATCAACAATTCAATCATAATATATGATAATTAAATCATTAAAAACGTTTTTGGAAAGAATCCATGACTTGGAGTGAAAACCCTAGGTTTTAGAGAATATTTTACTTTGAAATTGAGAGTTTGAGGACTTCATGGAAGAAATATATCCATGAATCAAAGACAACCATACCTTAGGTGAAGAAATCCAAGAATTTTGTGTGAAAAAAGCCTCCTTCTTCAAGCCCTAACTTGATGTTCTTCTTCTTTGGTGTTCTAGAGAAAAGATTTTGGAGAGGGTTTGGTTTTAATTTGGGGATTTTGGAATTATGATCTTAGATGGGTTATTTTAGGTGGAAAACAAAATACTTATATAGGTTTTTAAAATAGGATTAAAACGACACCACATACCCATTAATTAAAAAGAAAATCCCCAAAAGACCCCTAACCTTAACTGCCAAATGGCAGTTTCAGGTGTTACCTACGACCAGGGACCCACGGGCCATGGATGGGGCCACGACCCGTGTTGGCAAACCGTTGGTCATGGTCTGGGCTTGACTTTAAGGGGCTTGACCCACGACCCCCACCTATGGGGCGTGGGTGGACCTACGGGGAGTAGGTGCCCTCGTGGATCACTGCCCATGTAACATTGTTGGGTCTTTTCCTCTAGCACCCATGGTTGGTCCTTAGGGGGTTTAGGCGTTGACGTTCTAACACAAAACCATGAATTTCAAGGTACTGGGAGGTACTTTCAAGGCTCTAATCCTAACGTCAAGCTTTAACTTAGCCTACTAGTTTTATGTTAGACTCTAGTTTAGGCTACTAGTTTCCGGAATGTTACATCCTACCACCCCAACTGAACCTCGAAAACTACAACCTGCATGAAATAACCTAAACCTAACAGTTCACAGTTTCAATAGCACACAGATCAATAACAACATTCCAACAATTTTGGATCAACAATTCACAAGATCAAGTTCATCATTGACATGTTTCATAGAAAGGCACTCACAAGTTCACAAATGATATAGATATGCAATGTAATGAAATGCAATGCAAAGTATAGTGATGCATGTCTGACGTAGCGATACACATCTGATGTCTCTCAGTCCGACACCTATGACATATCTGTCAATGCATTTGTCACGGCGTGTGACACAATCATCGATAATAAAATCGGTCGTGGCATGCGGCACGTCCCTCAATAATAGAATCCATCATGGTGTGCGACACTCCCTCGAAATGGTACATCCTCTTTAATTTCTTATTCTTTCTCAATTTACATAAAGCTTGTCACAACCATGTCTCAGAATCAATGCAAATGACATGTTCACACAAATAATAAGGAGATGACCATTTACATACCAATACACAATTCACATCAACACAATCGTGATACAACATCAACAATGAATCAATTAGCCTTTCAAACCATTCTCAACACATCACATACAAATAATTAATCACATTGCCTTTTATTACCCCCTTTTCATCCTTGAGATTATTCAAAAGGGACAAGTCAACCCATCAGCAAATCTCATTTCTCCCAACACATACCACAAGAAAATACACGATTCTATACACTTAATCAGAGTTGAGAAATCCAGTTGCCTCAAATAGTCGAACAATCACTCGGGACTTGAGTCTTCCCCTTTCATTGGGCTTCCAAATAAATTCAATATATTCAAAAAAGTAATCACAATAAGATTTCAAAACTAATAACACTCATATTAATATATGTCTAGCCTAGACACATAAAAACTCACTCAAATCTATAATCAAGTTCCTAATCTTGATGCCCATGAACATGTCAACTCTCATATTTTTCATGTGTCAAGCCTAGAATTAAGTCTTTATTCCTCCAATATCATAATTTAATGGTATTCATATAATACCATACACCTAATATTTAATTACATATACCAATATATCAAAACTTGAATCATAATATGTTATGATAATAATAATAAAAAACAACGAAAGCAAGTTACGAACAAAAATCCGGAGAACACTTGTTTAAGAACCTCATATTGAAATACCCTATATTTCTATCTATTAACCTCAATCATCATGATCCAATTATAGCCTCAATCTATACAATATAATTGGCCAAAAATACCCTCTTTCTAAATTCCAAAAATGTCTTATACATATAGATCAATTTCCAGTTTCTTTTTATTCCAAATCCATTTTTGTCGTGTTTCCTCATCATTGCGTTATTAATATTGTCTACTCACTATGTCTACCCTAGATCAACTGATCACATTATATATAATAATTTCAATTCCCACTCATACACGCATACACTAGGCTCTAACCACTATAACCCAAATTAAATATTCATTACTACTTATCCCTCTTGCTATAGAATACTTAAGCATGTTATTATCATTGACGATTTATAAAAGAGAATTGAAAACATTTGGAAAAGTTAGCAGTACCCGCGGTAGTTGTTTTCGACTTCCGGATTTCTTTTTTCTCCTTAATTATATGATCTAAATCTATTAAACCCTACCAACTTATTTCAATGCATGGGTCAATTGATATACGGTATTAAATAAAATATGGGCTTGGTCCATTAACCATCAACTAAATAAATAAATTATTCAATAAATACCCGTCAATTAATTAACCGTATATATTAATAGGTTCATAAATTTTTAAACAAACTTCACAAACATAATCGTGGAAACTATTAGGAGGGGTAAACAAAACTTTTATGTAAGTTACCCAAAAATGACCTTCCAAGTAATTACAGAAGAATTTGTATCCACTTATTTATTTTGTTATTGATAATAAGACACATGAAAAGTTATTTTAAACTATATATAATGAAAAATATATATGATTGACGATCACTCAGACTCTCTTTTCCTTCTCCATTTTAAATATTGCTTGTAGTAATATTTTTTCTTATAAGTTATGAGATTGCTTTACGATATACATATACAAGAAAAAAAGAAGTTATGGCAGTAATACTTGAAATACACCTTTTGAGAGCAATATTCCAAATTCTGATTAACACTCATTTTTGTCTTGGTTGTATCAATTCTCAAAGATAATTATTCATATGAATAAAACAAGATTATTCTCTATTCATGTTTGATTTTTTCAATCCATTTCTTATCTTAGTTTACTAATAAATCGCACCTTGCATAGATGCTAATGTCATTTTTTTCTTACTTTATTGGTTAGTAAATGTTGTGCATATTACCATAAATATGCAAGACAACGAACCAATCATACTTAAAATTTAATATACAATTTGAACTTTAAAAATATATAAGAAACAATAATTATATCACAAAGCTACTCAAAAGATCTCTTCTAAGAAAGTTTATCATTAATTTTGTCAAGTAACAGATAGATTTTTAGCAACTATTTTGTTACATAATTTTATGATTTCCATCCTTAAATACTTACAACTAATATGTCCAAACACACAAATTTATGAACGTTAAACATGAGTCACCCAAATGAAAATTTCATATTTTTTGTCTCAGTCATGTATCATAATTAAGTTCATGGTTGATCAATGTATATATTAATCGGTCTTTGATAACCTGGTCATTTATTTATCAGCATTGCTTATAGTGCACTTGTTTACTCCCCTTGTTCACTTTTATTTGTCATGTTGTGCTTTTTGAATGTCGATTTAACTAATTTTTAAAGACATTTATTTGATATTTTAAACAAAAAATTTAGAAATTCAAAAACTTTATGAAAAGTACTATAAACTGCAATTTTTTGCATACCAATATGATGAAAATATACATTGTATGATGTTAATCAAAGTTTTTATAGTTTGACTCTAAAAAAGGAAAATATGACAATTAGGAGTGGATGAAGGTAGTAGTATTTTATCCACAATATTTCCGTATCTTCTATCCAAAAGATAAGTTTAGAATCTGCTACATAGAATTAGTTATTAAAGACAATTATGTTTTCCTATTTTATCTTCATGCATAATTTATTTATAAAGATCATAATTTTAAAATTGCAGATATCATAAATTTGTAAGTTATTTTAGCACTTTAAAAATAATCTTTAACAAATGAAAAAGCAAGCTACGCAACAAAGAATAAAAACACCTTAATAAGTTTATCATATTTTACTTTGAGATAATAATTTTTAAAAACGTCACTAATCTAAACCTCTTAATATTTTTTTTTCAACCTCTTTTCTCAAAGTTTGACATGTGCATTTCAAATGCATTCTTTTAGATAACAGAAACATAATCTTATCACAAGTAAGTTAAAAATACAAAATCATTTGATGAAGTTTAAAATAACAAAATAAAAATGGTTAGAAAATTGTTGGGCACATATTTTGATAATTAATAAAGATACAACGTACAACTCATTAACAAAGATAAAATGTGCAACACATGTTCTTAGAGCCTAGTATATTGATACACACCGATTTTATTAACCAACATTTTTGGCCACGGTCTTGAGCCCTTGGTTTTAGCCAATTATATTTTATAAAAGTTGTTTGTTTTCTATATAAGTCTTGCTTAGTCATTAAAATAGTGATGGTAAAATAATTTTAATTTGTGGTGTAAAATTTCAAAAATTGATAAAACCCTAAAAGCTTTCTCATCCAGTTTTTCCCTCTCAGCCACCACCACCACCAAGCTTCAATTATGCCAGCAAAATCACACCTGAAACCCCAACCAAACGACCTCCATTTTCACCGTCTTCGACAAGCTTCAATCAAGCAGCCACCACCATCTAAAGACTCTTCCTCCCTTTTCTCTCCTTCTCCAGCAAAACCCACACCCATCCATCCCTAAATAGCCTCGGCAACCACCAAAACTCCAATTCTCTTTCTCTTCTCCGGCAAAGTAACGACTTTGGAAAACAACCAACTTGAAACTAACTCAATTCCATCGCAAAACCCCAACCAAAGCCAGCCAAAACCCCAATAAATCCATCGAAAATAGACCCACATCACCACGGTTTCCCTTCCTCTTTCCCCATTTTTGTGTCTTTTGTTTGTTTTGTAGGCAGTCCAGCAAGATAAAACCTGCAGCGTAGCTTTGTTGTACAACAAACAACAACGTCACATCGAGCAACTAGACCCCGCCGCAAATACCATCGGTGATCCATATCCAGCTCACTGCCTTTGTTTTCTCTTCATTGGTGACTCTTGTATATCTGTTAATTTTAGATGGGAAACATGTCCACATAATAATATACAAACCATTGGAAATATTATCAAGCTTTCATTCTTAGAGCATAATCTTTCCACGAGCTTAAACTATAAAAAAAATGATCTTTATACATCACGTATCATTAAGGGAGGATCCAACTTCTTTAACCCAAAGAAGGAGATGATCAAGTGACTACCCAGGGAACGATAAAACCAGGTATATAGTACCTCTAATAACACAGTATGAATGCTAGAGTAGTACCTACAGTTGTAGAGAATTCGTAAGAACGACAAAACTAGACACAATAGTCCCCACATTCAATCAAACATAGCCGAAACGTGATCACGATAACGAGTGAATCTTAAGATTGTCGGACAACTATAAATATTCATTGTAGTTCTTCTATAAATTCTCATAAGTAAAGTAATACATGTAGAACCACTGGAATACTTCAACTACTCCAAGAAAATACCAAATATGTCATAGCTAAAGTAACCAATTCTGCCCCAACATCATACCCTATCAAGAGGACATTAGAGGATTGGTATATATGATCACCATTAGGGATCCACCCATAGAAGTGAAAGCAAGTGTTGGGATAGGTAGTGAATCATACTCCAACTCATGTCTAGGACAAAATATATGGTCACATAATAATATACAGAAGCAATGTTGAATAAAACTAAATACGTTTTCCAAAAACCCTATATAAAGCATTTCCAGTCAATTGACTACATTTCTTTGATTTTTAGCTACCGACAATCCATCGGTATGATACCCACTACGATCGTACCCATACTCGATTTTATCATACCTCACGTACTTTTCATATCATTCCACTGAATCCTACACTCTCAATAGTAATAAAATATCACAAGCACTCTGATCATTTACCTTACTCTCAAACCGCTACTAATATCAAAGTATTCTTAGTAAAAACATACTCACCTCCAAAATTTCTGAAATGTTGCTCCCTCTCTTTCCATGTAAGAACTTCATGGTAGCTACGGGTCACACCCAAAGATGATAATACTAATTTCAAATTTGATAGTACTTTCTCATCAAGGTAAAGTTATTGAATCACACCCAATGTCAATTCCATGCAATCTTTCACATACCAAGTTGCAATTATCATTCAACCTATCATATACCCCATGTCAAAACTTAAAGAGAATCTCGGTCACCCTAATAATTTTGTATACTATGAGCACATATCCTTTATTTACCATCAAATGTCTATGTAACACAACACAATAGTCTATATAGTCGTATCAATGTAGTAGTTTAAATCCCCTCGGAATCCTTAATAATCATGTAGAACTATATTCCATCCGTTTGTGAATCCATAAGTTAATCACCATAATTAGATCAACATAACCCCACATGAATAAACACAATCTTCGATACATCACCGTTAATCGCCTAGACAAAACCTAATCTTTATAAAAGTCATTGATAAACCCTTTATAAGATTGTACTGAATCAATCAACCATGCATTGTCATTTCTATATTCAAAGGCGAAAACCCTACTACCTTCAACTTTAAACCAATGGATTCCTTCAAAATGCTCAATACCTGATGCAATCAGTCATTTCTGTCATGCCCCAAGGCTATCCCCTGGGCATAAACACGGGACCTAGGATCACGAGTGACCCCAAGCTAACCCTGAGCTGGCATATCATAAGCAAACTCAATATATCTATGAAAAGATAAACTAATGCGAAAGCTAAATCATGAGATAACTGAATGAAAGGGAATACCCAATACTGGTATGAATATATATAAAATTCTAAGAGTTTAGTCAACTAAACATAAATACTAAAATATGTTGAAATGAACTAAACTGAATGCAATGACCAAATACATAACATGCTGAGACTGAATACTGAAATATATCATAAAACCTGGTCAAATGCACTGGAGTCTGATTGTGGGAGCTACTAATAACCGACATATAACCACGTGAGCTAAACACGAAGTCCAATGTATACGCCCAATCGAGAGGACACAATATACCTTGTCGGGGGTATAAAGGCATTACTGACGTGATCACTAAATCTGATCCCCACAGAGGGGACTTATAAACTTACTGGGGCACATAGTTCTGGGACTATGCGGGTACGCTGAACCCTACTCCAACTCGGTGTTAACTGTACTCCCAACTAAATATGTATATGACACATTATGACTGAAATACCTAATGCTGAATAGCTCAAAATACTGACATACAAAATCTGAGAATGTAACAATTATATATTGATAATGTAACATTCGAAAACTAGAGCATGTATATTTGTTTTAACTGACCTAGAATGTGAAATTCTGAACTAAGAGAATCTACACAACTAGGGTTTTGAGTTTCATGCAAAGAACTAAGAAATGATTCCACGAAAACATGCTAATATGATTAGGAATACTCTAACAACTAAATCACAACTAATATCTAAGGTTTTAGAAACCCTAGGTCTAAGCAAGATATAGCGAATCAAGAATTTGACTGAATTCTAGGGACCTAATGGGTGAAAGGAACCTACTAGTGAAATCCCACACACCTGGTGACGAATTTCACGGAGGAAATCTTTAAATTTCGGAACTGGAACTAAAGAAAACTTATTTTGTTCTTCGAGAGCGCTTGGTCAACTGTTTCTTCTCTTTTTGCTCTAGTTTTGGTGAATTTTAGAGAACGAATCGATTAGGGAATGATCTGATTAAGTTACTAGGCTTAAACTGACCAAAACTACATAGTTTAGGGGTTACAAAACATAGTTTAGGTGTCCAACACATGGGGAAAAGACCAAAATGACCCTAACTTAAAAGTTGTTGGTCCCAACGACGGGCCTAATTGATGGACTATGGATGGACCTACGGTCCTTCCTGTCATCTCGTCGTTTGGAGTTTTGGAGCTGAAGGCTGGGGGAGTCTAAACCACATCCCTGGACCACAGATAGTGGTCCCACGTACGGTCCGTAGGTCGTGCCGTTAGTCAACCTTTTTCTTGGAGTTCTAGGGGAAAGCTGAAGTGGCCAACCACGGACCCCACCTACGGTCGATGGGCCAACCAACGGTCTGTAGATGGCCTCCGTCGATGAAACGTGCAGGTTCTGCAGAATATATCATTTGGTCCTTTTTGAATCTGGGGCATTACATTATCTCCTCCATGGGAACATTCGTCCCCGAATGAAGTCTAAACTAGCTTCATATGGAGGGAAGGAGCTGCAAACCCTACCATTAAGTACTGGAAACTGAAATATGACTGAACTGAGTTCCAAGAACATGCAAATATGCTGAAAATACAAGAACAACTGAAGGAATAAGATACTGAGACTGATTCTACACAAGTATAAACTGAGAGACTGGAGAGGAACTATTGCCTGAAGCTTAAATGGAATCGGAAGGAAAAAGATGAGGATACTTGGCCTTCATGGCTGCATCTGCTTCCCAAGTAGCTCCCTCTACAGTCTGACTCTCCTACAAAACCTTAACTGAAGACACTTCTTTGTTTTTGAACCTACAAACCTGACGATCAATAATTTCAACTGGCACTTCCTCATAAGTGAGACTATCTTTCACAACCACACTTTCTAATGGTACTATGGATGCCGGATCACCCACACACTTCTTCAACAATGAAATATGAAGGATCGGGTGAACCACTGCTAGTTCTGCTAGAAACTCTAACTCATAAGCCACTTACAACCCTTTCCAAGATTCTATAAGGACCTACATATCTGGACTGAGCTTCCCTGTCTTGCCAAATCTTATCACCCCTTTCATAGGTGACACCTTTAGGAAAACCAAATCATCGATTTCAAATTCTAAGTCCCTTCTCCTAACATATGCATAGGAGTTCTAACAACTATAAGTTGTCCTAAGTCTATCTCTAATGAGCTGAACATTTTCCATAGCCTCATGAAACGAATCTGTCCCAATCAATGTTGGTTCACCTACTTCAAACCAACCAATCGGAGATTTGCATCTACGCCTATATAATGCCACATAATTGGCCATCTGAATACTAGAATGGTAGCTATTATTGTAGGTGAACTCTATGAGAGGTAGGTGATCATCCCTACAGCCCTTGAAATCGATCACACAAGCTCTCAACATGTCCTCTAAGATTTGAATGGTACACTCTACCTGACCATTCATATGTGGATGAAATACTATGCTAAGATTTACGTGAGTACCAAGAAATTTCTGAAACGATTTCCAGAAATAAGAGGTAAACAGAGGACCTCTATCCGATATGATAGATAAAGGAACCCCATGTAACCTGACTATCTCATTCATGTAGATTTTAGCGTAGTCCTCCGCTGAGTCTATAGTCTTGACAGCCAAAAAGTGAGTGGACTTACTAATTCTCTCTACAATCACCCAAATAGAGTCATGTTGCCTACGAGTACGAGGTAAACCCGTAATGAAGTACATATTTATCACTTCCCACTTCCATGTAGGAATGTTAACCTCTTGAGTCATACCTCCTCGTTTCTGATGTTCTACCTTCACCTATTGACAATGAAGGCACTTAGCCACAAAATCTACTATATCCCTCTTCATACCATTCCACCAAAAGACTTCCCAAAGATCAGGGTACATCTTAATGGCATCTGGATGAATAAAATACCCAGAGTAATGGGCTTCTGTAAGGATCTGCTGCCTCAACTCAACCACCTTAGGAACACAAAAGTGACCGTGGTAGTGAAGCACACCATCTCCCCCTTGGGAGAAAACCTCAACTTTCTACTGATGAACTACACCCTTCAATTTAAACAATATAGGATCACTGTCTTGTTTCTCCTTAACCTCTACTACCAATGAAGATTCTGATATATTCTGAACTGTCACACCACCATCTGACATGTCTGTAACACCCCGACTTTTCAAAACGTCTAAATTAACTCGTACCTTCGTGGTAATACAAAGAGGGTGAGTAATACATTAAGAATGATTTGGTATGTCATATTTTAAGTGTTCAAGGGTTGTATCTCAAGTTTGGAAGTAAGGTAAGTCGCAAAATAAAAGTTGGCGAAAGTTATCGTAGGATCCTTTCTAAAGCTTTCTCTGAAATTTGGGTCAAATGTCTCAGACGTTTTCTCCCAATCTATAAAGATTTATGGGGCCCACGACCCATTAAATCAAAGGTCTACGAGTCTAGTTTCCAACGCATCAAATGTTTTGTTCATACTACTTCAGAATAGAGAGATATTCACGTTTTTGCGAGACTGCGCAAGCAGGCTCGTGAGGTGGGTCCCCTAAGTCGGTGGAAGCTTATAAGATAGCATCTTCTTTATTTTTCTTCATTAAAACTCGAAATAAACCCATGAAAATCAGAGAAATTCTCCTCAAATCATCCTTGGGTGTTCATAATCTCTTCTTGGCTCCTTATCGAAAATTGCCCTACTTCGCGAGCTCGTCGTTTTGGTATAGTTTTCATGGTGAATTGATCGGTGTAGCTCCGTGGAGGCGGTGGCAGCAGAGTTTTTTCAGTGCTTTGGTTTTATTTAAGTGTTCTGGGAGTGTAAAGAAAGTGTTGTAGTGGTGCGGACATAGGTATTTTCAGCATAAATTATAAAGGAAAAGGTATGTTAAAGCTATTCCCTTTGTTCGGCATATTTCCTTAGATCTTGGGAGTGATATAGTAGGGTAGTTAATGTTGGTGATCTTGTAGATGTAATTGTGAATGGTTGGCTAATTGAGTGGTTATAAACCCTCATTATAGGGACTCGTAATATGTTAAGAACGACCGTGAATTAGGAACGACCACTACTACAAAAAGGGGCTTTAGCGGCAATTAAAAAAAGTATTAGCGGCAATATGAATTGCCACTTTATCCTTTTCCAGTCATTGGCCTTTAGCTGGTGATGCTGGGGTCGGTAAAGCCTTTGGTGGCCATTCTCACAAAAGCTGGTAAAGGATATGTTTATTGCCGCTAAAATGTATTAGTTTTAATGACAATTGTTAGCGACAGTTGTTTTGGCCACTAAATACAATCTATAATGGTTAATTATTCTCTTTTAGCATCTATTCTTATAGTTGTTAAATTCAATTAAATTGCCACTAAAGATTAGTAGTTATAATGACAATTATTTTATGGCAATTAGGATGGCTACGGTATCCCTTATTATTAATACACAAAACATTATTCATCTGGTTAATGTCTAAAGGAAGCACTCATTCAAAATATCAATGTCACAAATTAAAATTAAACTTATATTATTTCAACTAATATAACCAATCCTATTGAATAGTGTCTTTAAATAATTTATGCAACTCTTCATCACATTGAAATCTTCCACATGAAGAAATGTCGAACATCAGAATGTATGACCTGAAATAATTAAATATGTCAAAATATGAAATGTCAAAAGACATTTAGTAACAAGAAATCTTATTCTTTCATATAGTCTCACAATTACGTTCTCTCAATCAAACATGAAAGGCAGAGAATATTACAGGACGTAAAGGCAAAACAACAATGAAGTCACCGAGACAATCAAAGGAAGAATATATAATAAAATATCAATTACTATGTTCTATATCCATTGCCATACCACCTAAAACTTTTTGTTTGAACTGACCTGCACCTTTATTTCAGTAATTGAGTTTTAATTCTTTCTTTTACAGTGAACTCATCAACATTTTGTTTACTATACTTATATAAGATTAAAACATTGAAAACTTGTGAAATCATGTTACCTGTTCACTTAAGGCTGGTGATAGAGTTGTGGAAATTAAGTACATGAGGTATAAACTAGAGACTTTATAAATGTCTTCCTAGACACTACAATGACAGAAATGATGTTTGGGAATAGTAAATACACTTGAACAATAATCACGTGTACAACAAAAGTGGTAATTTATTATATGAGTAGTATGCATAATGCTCTTTCTCAAAATGCTTTGATATTACTTCTCTTTCATTTCAAAATTTAGAGCGGCATAAAAGAAAGTTTAGACCAGAGGTGATAATGGTGTAGACTGTAGGAGTTCCATGACTTCAGCTTCAAGTTACATTTGAACGGGCATGTAGGCATGACATGGTTTATGTCTTAGAAGAAACTACAACCTCTATATGAAGAGCTTATCTTGTCCTAAACTATCCCCAACATTTTTTCACCGTCAAATCTATGGATTTATAAAATCAAGACTAGCATGCTAATTATAGTGTCTGATCTTAGAGTGATAGGATAAACCTCAAATTGCAATATACCAATTTTAACTAAATAAATCAGGATTCATTGTGTAGTAATGGTGCTAATGATTCTAAATAGTTTTCTACTTTAGTAATAACCTCAACATTATTCAATGTTGGGGTTGTCTCTGCATTGTATCACAAATAAACTTTCAGATGCCATATCATAGATCTCTTGAGACTAAATAAAATTTGAGCTGCTCTAAGTTAACTATGGACCAATTTTAATCTTCACACTAAGGATCCTAGTTGAACCCATATAGATAAAGGGCCTAGCTAAAATACAAAGGAGGTTCCCAGCAAAATTGGCTAATTAGTGACTTAAGTTCAACATTTTAATGTCTAATTAATTATAACAGTCCTGCGGGTCCAAAACTTAAAGATTTCCATTAAGAATACTTAAGTATTTAATATTTAAATGAGCTTAACACATTCTAAGTTTATCTAGATAAATCAACCATATCATAATCAAGTAATTCTTAAAAGTACATAATTAGTTCTATGTTCAAATGCTCTAACAGGCCTAACAATTAGACTTGGAAGTTTAATCCAATATATTAATAATACATTAATAGTTTGTGACGCTACCAGTTAATTAATTTACACTAGAATTATTGCCTATGTTTTCATCAAAAGTAAAACACACGGTAACAAATAATCATTAGATGCTCAGTCCTTGGCAGCAAGCAAAAAAAATAAAAATGAAAAATAGCAAGTAGCAAGAAAAGCTAGTAAATTTGATAAGCACATGGATAATTTAATTTGAGTTTCTACACACCCTTGAGTGTGAAACAAGTTCTTGTGATTCCATAAGACAAACTCTACAAGATCTCACCAACTCAACATGCACGAGTTCGTGCAACAAATGAAGGAGAAGAAATCAGTAGCACAAACATTAAGCTAAAAACAACAAAACTAAATATTGACATGTTGAACGAACATAATAAAAGATTTCAAAACTGTTCAACCAAATCTATACCATGAAAGACAATCACTAAGTGTCACGACCCAATTTCTCAAGTCATGATGGCACCTACTATAACCCACTAGCAGGTAAGCCAACCCGTAACCCGGAACAACAAGTAATGGGTCTGAGGGTAGAAACTAAACAAGAGTAGGCAAATAACAATATAAACAGGCAGAAGCAAACCAAAACATATATACAAATAAAGATCCCTCCCAGAACCCGGAAGTCACTAGTACAGAGCTACTACAAAATGAGTACAGGTCCCAAAAGTAGACAACAGAGATTGGACTATCTCGAAAGGTAAAAGACAAGTCTATATATACAGATGGAGACTGAAATAGTACAAAACTCCGTGTGCTCACCCCCGTCTCCAGTTCAGTCTGCTCCAAGCTCGATCAACGCTGGCTACTAGTGCCCGGACCTGCATCACGAAACCGATGCAAAGTGTAGCATGAGCACCAAAACAACAGGTACCCAGTAGGCATCATAGACCGACTGAACTTGTAAAGTAAAGGCAGTATGAAAAGAAGGAATAACACAAACCGAAGTCAAGAATGAAAATCTAACTAACAATGGAATGCACACAAGTGTAGAAAGAACTAACTGAAGCAATCTATAAGCTAACTACACCTAATTGGATCCCCATAAGCTCAGAAGGTACACTCGTGCGCAAGTTAAATAAAAACCCGAACGGACCCCCATAAGCCCGACGAGTACACAAAATAACTATAACTAAAGAGAATTGCATATGAGAACCTAAAAACGGAGAACATGAATCAGAACCTCAACCCCATTTAGTAAAATCTGACAGTACGGAGGCCAAACCTCGAACCGGATGCTCACCAGAAGTACCCAAGTAACCAATCACAAGTATCAAGTATCTGAGACCGGAACTATAACCGGATGCTCTATATAAGTATCTGGGCAATAGAGGCCGGAACTCTAACCGGATGCTCTATGAAGGTGCCAATGTAGCTGCTGAAAGAGTACCAATCGATCTATTCTCATAAATGTCTGTGGATCGCCGTCCACACCTAGACAATCAATGTAAGTCCTTGGAACCGAATCAAAAATCTAGTTCAAATTGCGAAGCAAAACTAATGTCGCTGACGTAACTCTTGAAGCTGTAACATCGGGGAAATAAGGATAACTATCATCGGAGCAAACATATCGCCTAGCTAAGGCCCAAACAATCAGGCTCCAGTCTGCTACACGAGTCTACAGGGATCTAAGCCGGCTGAGCAGCGTCGGGGCAAAATAAAGGCCTATTGGATCCGAATCATGTATTTCTAAGGCAAACCCTAGTCAAACCTAAACTAAGGCCCAAATGCTTCAACAAATAGTCATTGAGCATACAAGTACTCCACATAGAAATGTGGGACAATTAATAACACAAAGCATGCTCACAGTTACCCGATAATTCTCGAAATTGGCTGAAAACATGATTTCTAAACACCTATGCATGATTCAATCACTATCAACCCAAATCCCAACTAATCAACATGCATTCACACTCTTAAGCTCAATCTAAGAGAGGGAAACCGTAGCCTACCTGTAGGCCGATCACGCGAGCTCCAAAATCACTTCTCTGGAGCTTTCCCTCTCCAAATGTCCTCGAAATGCTGCCCCGCTATCAAAAAAAGAGTCACAACGTTATTACGGTTGTTTAGACACCAAAATCACAATAAACAAAGACGGACCAATTTCGGGGTCAAAACGGGGAAAGTGGGACCCGCGCTGGAAATTCCGGAATTAACCCCAAAAGTGGGTCCTAACCAGTTCCCCCAGCTCATGTCCCAAAATGGGACACAATTCAGGGCTCGGGAACAACACAATATCAACATGCAACCAAAACCCAAATTTTCTCAAAAACTAGAAATGGGTCAGCAGTTGAATCAGTATATTTACAAGAAACTAGAGGTCTACAGTGAAATGTGACAACACCACGGCATTGTCCTAGAAAAACCACTCAAGTTAGCCTCAAAAATCACTGAAATCAGACCTAGAATGGCTGAGAAAACAAGTCTCAAAATTTTCCAAAATCAAGCTCATAAAAAGGATCGTGGCAGCAGGTATTTTACAAAAAGTACCTCAAACGGGGACCCCAAATCACTATCCGAGCTCACCAACGCGTTCCTTGCGAAAAACCTCACAAAATGAACCTTTGAATCACTAAATTTGGACTTGAAATGAGAGAGTTGTGAGGGTTTGAAGTTTGGGAAATGTTGCAGATTTTCTGCAATAATTTCCAAAACTAAAAAAACTCCGACGGGGAGATCTGAACTCGTTCGGAACCCCGTGCACGCAAACAAAATATGCAACCATACTAAAATCGATATTCCGGACTCAATGGCACAGTCAAAATTTCCATACGAGGTCATCTTGACAAAAAGTGGGTCCCACACCAAATGCCATTTTAAGTTAAAAACTACAAAAGAGCTCCGAAAAATATCAAAAAGTGGGTCCCAGACCAAACTTGACATTTTGGAGCTACCGCGCTTATGGAATTTTCATCCGAGCGCGTTTACTCAAAATGTTGACCAAAGTCAAACTTAGGCTTAAACTTAAAGTTAAAACGCCTAATTGCACCGACTCACACTGAAAACCTCGGGAGTCATGCCGACCATGCTACTAGCCTAAAATGACCCATCCGGAGCTAATGAAATCATCAAAATTGTATTCCGATGTGATATTCTCGAACTTTTGATCGAAAATGATCGTTCAAGGTTCATAAGCTCCAAAACACTAAAACTCACACCATAACCAAATGAATGACCAGGTGACCGAACTGTCAGTCCTAGCAAGTCATAAATGACTTGTGGTCACTACAGGAACGCTCTAAACGACACACAGAAGGCAAGATACAGAAATGACCAGGAGGGTCATTACAATATCCACTACTAAAAGGACTTTCGTCCTCGAAAGTAAGAATAAAGATCTACCTGAAGTCACGAATAAGCTGGGAAACTGCTCTCGCATCTCCTGCTAGGTCTCCCAGGTAGCCTCCTCAACTGGACGGTGTCTCCAACGGACCTTAACAACAGGGATGGCTCTCAACCGCAACTGTTTGACATCTCTGGCTAGAATGGCAACCGACTCCTCTATAAAGGTCAGACGATCATCCAACTCAACCGAATCATATTGGAGCACATGAGACTCATCTGGAACATACCGGCAGCATCGAAACATGAAACACTGGGTGGATAGCCGATAGTGATGGAGGTAAAGCTAACTCATAGGCAACCTCACCAATTGCTCTCAAAATCTCAAAAGGGCCTATATACCTGGGGATAAGCTTGCTCCACCTCCCAAATCTCATCACGCCCTTCATGGGCCATACTACAAGAAATACCTGGCCACCAATTGCAAACCTCAACGGCCGACGCCTATGATCCGCGTAACTCTGATGTCTACTCTGATCCGTCCTGAGCCTATCCTGAATAACCTGCATCTGATCCAGGGCCTCCTGAAGCAAATCTGTACCACGCGGCCTAGGCTCTGTAGACTCAAACCAACCAATTGGAGAGCAACAACACCAACCATATAAGGCCTCAAACGGGGACATCTGAATACTAGAGTGGTAGTTGTTGTTGTACGCAAACTCTGCCAAAGGCAGGAACTGGTCCCACTGACCTCCAAAATCCATAACACAGGTCCGTAACATATTCTCAAAGATCTGAATAGTACGCTCTGATTGACCATCCGTCTGTGGGTGAAATGTTGTGCTAAGGTGGACACGGGTGCCCAACTCCTCCTGTAAAGCCCTCCAAAAGCTGGAAGTAAACTGTGAACCCCGGTCTGAAATGATAGAAACAGGCACGCCATGAAGACGGACCACCTCCCTAATGTAGATACGAGCCAACTTCTCGGCACCGAAAGTATTATGAACATGGAAGAAGTGTGCTGACTTGGTCAATCGATCCACGATGACCTAAATGTTGTCAACACCTCTAGAAGTCCGAGGCAACCCCACAACGAAGTCCATAGTGATACGTTCTCACTTCCATTCCGGAATGGGTAATCTCTAGAACTCGTCACCAGGCCTCAAATGCTCGGCCTTCACCTGCTGGCAACACAGACAACGGGATACATAGTACGCAATATTTCTCCTCATACCGCTCCACCAATAATGCTGCCTCAAATCACGATACATCTTAGCTGTGCCCGGATAGATGGAATATGTGGAATCATGAGCCTCGCTCAAGATCAATTGAATCAAACCCTTAGCTCTCGGAACACACAACCGGCCATCGAATCTCAAAACCCCATCTGAATCTAAAGTAGCCTGTCTAGCATCATCTGCCAACACCCTATCTCTGAGTGTCACCAAAGACTCATCCTCAAATTGACAACCACGGATCCTATCTAGCAAAGAAGACTGAACTCCCACATAGACTAACACCCGCCTGGAATTAAAAATATCAAGTCTGATCATCCGGTTAGCTAAGGACTGGATGTCCAAAGCCAACGGTCGCTCCGAAATAGAAAGGAAGGCTAGACTACCCATACTTCGCGCCTTCCGGCTCAAGGCGTCTGCTACTTCTTTCGCCTTGCTTGGATGGTAGAGAATAGAGAGGTCATAGTATTTCAGGAGCTCAATCCAGCGACGTTGCCTCTAATTAAGGTCTCTCTGACTCATAAGATACTGGAGGCTACGGTGATCAGTGTAGATCTCACAACGAACCCCATATAGATAGTGCCTCCAAATCTTAAATGCGAAAACTACCGCTGCCAACTCCAATTCATGGGTGGGGTAGGTGCGCTCATGGATCTTAAGCTGCCTCGACGCACAAGCTACAAAATGAGTACAAGTCCTAAAAGTGGACAACAAAGATTGGACTGTCTCGGAAGGTAAAGGACAAGTCTATATATACAGATGGAGACTGAAATAGTACAAAACGTCGTGTGTTCACTCCCGTCTCCGGATCAGTCTACTCCAAGCTCAATCAACGCTGGCTATAGTCCCCAAACATGCATCACGAAACAGATGCAGAGCGTAGCATGAGTACCAAAACAACAGGTACCCAGTAGGCATTATAGGCCGACTGAACTTGAAATGTAAAAGCAGTATGAATAGAAGGAATAACACAAACCGAAGTCAAGAACGAAAATCAAACTAACAATGGATTGCACACAAGTGTAGAAAGAACTAACTGAAGCAATCTATAAGCTAACTACACCTAACTGGACCCCCATAAGCCTAGAAGGTACACTCGTGCGCAAGTAAAATAAAATTGTGAACGGACCCCCATAAGCCCGACGAGTACACAGAATAACTATAACTAAATAGAATTGCATATGAGAACCCAAAACCGGAGAACACAAATCAGAACCTCAACCCGAATTAGTAAAATATGACAGTACGGAGGCACGGACCTTAAACCGGATGCTCACCAGAAGTACCCAAGTAACCAATCACAAGTATCAATTATCTGAGGCCGGAACTCTAACCGGATGCTCTATATAAGTATCTGGGCAATAGAGGTCGGAACTCTAACCGGATGCTCTATAGAAGTATCTAGGCAATAGAGGTCGGAACTCTAACCGGATGCTCTATGAAGGTGCCAATGTAGCTGATGAAAAAGTCTCAATCGATCTATTCTCATAAATGTCCGTGGATAGCCATCCACACCTAGACAATCTATGTAAGTCCTTGGAACCGAATCGAAAATAAAGTTCAAATCGCGAAGCAAAACTAGTGTCACCGACGTAACTCTTAAAGCTGTAACATCGGGGAAATAAGGATAACTATCATCGGAGCAAACATATCGCCTAGCTAAGGCCCAAACAATCAGGCTCAAGTCTGCTACACGAGTCTACAGAGATCTAAGCCGGCTGAGTGGTGTCGGGGCAAAACAAAGGCCTATTGGATCCGAATCATGTATTTCTAAGGCAAACCCTAGTCAAACCTAAACTAAGGCCCAAATGCTTCAACAAATAGTCATTGAGCATACAAGTACTCCACATAGAAATGTGGGACAATTAATAACACAAAGCATGCTCACAGTTACTCGATAATTCTCGAAATTGTCCGAAAACATGATTTCTAAACACCTATGCATGATTCAATCACTATGAACCCAAATCCCAACTAATCAACATGTATTCACACTCTTAAGCTCAATCTAAGAGAGGGAAACCGTAGCCTACCTGTAGACCGATCACGCGAGCTCCAAAATCACTTCTCTGGAGTTTTGCCTCTCCAAATGTCCACGAAATGCTGCCCCGCTATCTAAAAAAGAGTCACAACGTTATTACGGTTGTTTAGACACCAAAATCACAATAAACAAAGACGGACCAATTTCGGGGTCAAAACGGGGAAAGTGGGACCCGCGCTGGAAATTCCGGAATTAACCCCAAAAGTGGGTCCTAACCAGTTCCCCCAGCTCATGTCCCAAAATGGAACAGAATTCAGGGCTCAGGTACAACACAATATTAACATGCAATCAAAACCCAAATTTTCTCAAAAAATTAGAAATGGGTCAGCAGTTGAATCAGTATATTTACAAGAAACTAGAGGTCTACATTGAAATGTTACAACACCACGGCAATCTCCTTGAAAAACCACTTAAGATAGCCTCAAAAATTACTAAAATCGGACCTAGAAAGGCTGAGAAAACAAGTCTCAAAATTTTTCCAAAATGAAGCTCATAAAAAGGGTCATGGCAGCAGATATATTACGAAAATTACCTCAAACGGGGACCTCAAATCACTATCCGAGCTCACCAACGCGTTCCTTGCGAAAAACCTCATAGAATAAACCTTTGAATCACTAAATTTGGACTTGAAATTAGAGTTGTGAGGGTTTGAAGTTTGGGCAATGTGGCTGATTTTCTGCATTTATAGAGGATTTTCTGTAATAATTTCCAAAACTAAAAAAACTCCGACGGGAAGATCCTAACTAGTTCGGAATCCCGTGCACGCAACCGAGATATGCAACAATACTAAATTCGATATTCCGGACTCAATGGCACAGTCAAAATTTCCATACGAGGTCATCTTGACAAAAAGTGGGTCCCACACCCAAATGCCATTTTAAGTCAAAAACTACAAAAGAGCTCCGAAAAATATCGAAAACCTCGAGACACAAAAGAAAGGTCAATCTAGACCAAACTTGACATTCTGGAGCTACCGCGCTGATGGAATTTTCATCCGAGCGCGTCTACTCAGAATGTTGACCAAAGTCAAACTTGGGCTTAAACTTAAAGTTAAAACGCCTAATCGCACCGACTCACACTGAAAACCTCGGGAGTCATGCCGACCATGCTACTAGGCTAAAATGACCCTTCCGGAGCTAATGAAATCATCAGAATTGGATTCCGATGTCATCTTCTCAAACTTTTGATTGAAAATGATCGTTCCAAGTTCATAAGCTCGAAAACACTAAAACTCACACTATAACCAACCGAACTGTCAAACCTAGTAGGTCATAAATGACTTGGGGTCGCTACAGGAACGCTCTAAACGACACACAGAAGGCAAGATAAAGAAATGACCAGGAGGGTCATTACAATATCCACTACTAAAAAGGACTTTCGTCCTCGACAGTAAGAATAAGGATCTACCTGAAGTCTCGAATAAGTTGGGGAACTGCTCTCGCATCTCCTGTTCGGTCTCCCAAGTAGTCTCCTCAATTGGACGGTGTCTCCAATGGACCTTAAAAACAGGGATGGCTCTCGACCGCAACTGTTTGACATCTCTGGCTAGAATGGAAACCGACTCCTCTATGAAGGTCAGACGATCATCCAACTCAACCGAATCATACTGGAGCATATGAGACTCATCTGGAACATACCGGCGAAGCATAGAAACAAGAAACACTGGGTGGATAGCCGATAGTGCTGGAGGTAAAGCTAACTCATAGGCAACTTCGCCAACTGCTCTTAAAATCTCAAAAGGGCCAATATACCTGGGGCTAAGCGTGCGCCGCCTCCCAAATCTCATCACGCTCTTCATGGGCAATACTAGAAGAAATACTCAGTCGCCAACTGCAAACCTCAACGGCCGATGCCTATGATCCATGTAACTCTGATGTCTACTTTTAGCCGTCCTGAGCCTATCCTGAATCACCCGCACCTGATCCCGGTCCTTCTGAAGCAAATTTGTACCACACGGCCAAGGCTTTGTAGACTCAAACCAACTAACTAGAGAGCCACAACGCCTACCATATAATGCCTCAAACGGGGACATCTGAATACTAGAGTGGTAGCTGTTGTTGTACGCAAAATCTGCCAAAGGCAGGAACTACTCCCAATGACCTCCAAAAACCATAACACAGGCCCGCAACATATCCTCAAGGATCAGAATAGTACACTCTGACAGACCATCCGTCTTTGGGTGAAATGTTGTGCTAAGGTGGACACGGGTGCCCATGTCCTCCTGAAAAGCCCTCCAAAGGCTACAAATGAACTGTGAACCCCGGTCTGAAATGATAGAAACAGGAACGCCATGAAGATGGACCACTTCCCTAATGTAGATACGAGCCAATTTCTCGGCACTGAAAGTAGTATGAACCGGAAGGAAGTGTGCTGACTTGGTCAATCGGTCCACGATGACCCAAATGCAGTCAAAACCTCTAGAATTCCGAGGCAACCCCACAACGAAGTCCATAGTGATACACTCTCACTTCTACTCCGGAATGGGTAATCTCTGGAACTCGTCATTAGACTACAAATGCTCGACCTTCACCTGTTGGCAACACAGACAATGGGATACATAGTCGGCAATATCTCTCCTCATAGCGCTCCACCGATAATGCTGCCTCAAATCACGATACATCTTAGCTGTGCCCGGATGGGTGGAATATCTGGAATCATGGGCTTCGCTCAAGATCAACTTAATTAAACCCCCAGCTCTCGGAACACACAACCGGCCATCGAATCTCAAAACCCCATCCGAATCTAAGGTAGCCTGTCTAGCATCACCTGCCAACACCCTATCTTTGAGTGCCACCAAAGACTCATCCTCAAATTGACAACCAAGAATCCTATCTAGCAAACACGACTAAACTCCCACATAGGTTAAGAAAGATCGCTATACCTGATCCACTACTAAGGACTCACCCACCGGGGTCGAAACATGAATCAGCTCTACCAAAGACTCAAACCTCATACCCAATCGGGGAGTAAAATAAACAGATACATACGATAATGTGGACCCGGGATCAAATAATACTGTAGCAGGCTGAAGGCATAATAAAAGTGTACCTGTAATGACATCATCCGAGGGCTCAGCAGCTGCATAGAAACGACCCTGAGCACCTCAGCCCGATGCATCTGATCTACTGCATAACCTGCCACCCCGAGCTCTGCCTCTGGTACCCTGTCGGCTATCTCGATGATCCTGGCCCTGACAACCACCTCTAAATAGAGGGGACACTGCTGAAACTGGTCTAGGTGCAAGGGGAGCTGGTACAATCGCCCCTCGCCCTCACCGGGGACTCTCTGTGGACCCATGGTAAAGTGCACCGCAATCAAAACACCCCGAAACAGAACAACCTGAAGTAACCTGACCGCTGTAGCAAGGGAGGGAATCTGATCCTCTCGAACTCTAGCCCGTACTAAGACCACTCTACTGATGCTGGCCTCCCTCAGAAGCAGGTAATGCCGCCTGAACAGGCCGACTAGACTGACCCTACCGGAACCTCAAGTGGGGCCTATCATAGGAGTCTCTCCCTTTAGTCTGGGACCTGCTGTAGCTGCCCTAGTAGCGTGCCCTTTTTTTCACTGCCCCTTTGGGCGTTGCGATAAATATACTCCATGGATCGGGCAAGGTCGACCAAATCAAGAAATGAACGGCCGGCCGAAACCAAATGCTCTGTGTCGACCCTTAGACGGTACCGCAACCCACGTACAAAACAACAAACTCTCTCCTCCTCTGTGGGCAGGATCATGGTAGCATGTCGAGACAACTCATGGTATCTCATCTCGTACTCTGAGACGGTCATAGAGCCCGACTCTAATTTGTAGGACTGATCACGAAGCCTATCCCTGACGCTCCGTGGCATGAACTGGGGCAAGAAAGCCTCTGAGAAATAACTCCGAGATACAGGAGGCGATCCAGCTGGTCTGGACTCTCGATACGAGCGCCACCACTGCCTGGCTGGCCCAATAAACTGAAGAGCGGTGAAGTCGGATCCTCTCGACACTAAGAGTCCTAATGACTGTAGCTGCTCCTAACAAGTGAGCTGGAACTCGTAGGCATCCTCCCCAATCGGCCTTGAGAATATCGGTGGTGCCAACCTCTGGAATACCCCGAGCATCTTCTGCTCGCGCAGTGGCATCTCCCCGTCGTTTAAGTCTAACACAACAACCACATGAACTGGTGGAGGCTGAACCTTAAGTGCCGCTGCGGCAGGCTGACCCTTCGGCGTGGAGCTGGTGCTGTTGGTGCTGGTGCCTGTCGCATCTCCCCAATAGCTGCTACTATCTGAGTCAGCAAAGCATGAAGAACAGGAGCTACAGCTGCAGTTGGTGGCTGGGCTGGCCCCAGCCCCACTGGCTGTGGAGGTACATATGCTAGCTGAGGCTCCTCCTCCCTATCTCGGGTTGGTGGTGCGACCCTGCTATGACCTCGGGGTCGGCGTCTACGCCAAGCTGAGGCTCTGCCTGCAGGCCCGGATGCGCCAACCTTGGCCGTGCCACCTCGCGAGAGAGCCATCCTGCGAAAGAGTGAAACAAGTGAGATTTCCAGAAACCAATAAGACAGACGCTGAATGAATGCGAAAACAAAGAGGAAATTTTCCTAAGGACATCCTGTAGCCTCTCGAAGATAAGTTACGGATGTCTCCGCACCGATCTGCAGGACTCTACTATATGTTAGTTCTGTACAAGTGAGACCGATAAACCTGGGGCTCTGATACCAACTTGTCACAACCTGATTTCTCATGTCATGATGACACCTATTATAACCCACCAGCAGGTAAGCCAACCCGTAACCCGGAACAACAAGTAATGGGTCCGAGGGTAGAATCTAAAAAAGAGTAGGCAAATAACAATATATACAACCAGAAGCAAACCAAAACATATATACAAATAAAGATCCCTCCCAGAATCCGGAAGTCACTAGTATAGAGCTACTACAAAATGAGTACAAGTCCTAAAAGTGGACAACATAGATTAGACTGTCTCGGAAGACAAAAGACAAGTCTATATATACAGATGGAGACTGAAATAGTACAAAACGTCGTGTGTTCAGTCCCGTCTCCGGATCAGTCTACTCCAAGCTCAATTAACGCTGGCTATAGTCCCCAAACCTGCATCACGAAACAGATGCAGAGCGTAGCATGAGTACCTAAACAACAGGTACCCAGTAGGCATTATAGGCCGACTGAACTAGAAAAGTAAAGGCAGTATGAAAACAAGGAATAACACAAACCGAAGTCAAGAACGAAAATCTAACTAACAATGGAATGCAAACGAGTGTAGAAAGAACTAACTGAAGCAATCTAAATACTAACTACACCTAATTGAAGCACCATAAGACCAGAAGATATACTCGTGCGCACGTTAAATAAAAATGTGAACGGACCGCCATAAGCCCGACAAGTACAAAAAATAACTATAACTAAAGAGAATTGCAGATGAGAACCCAAAAATGGAGAACACGAATCAGAACCTCAACCCGAATTAATAAAATCTGACAGTACAGAGGCCGGACCTCAATCCTGATGCTCACCAGAAATACCCAGGAGGGTCATTACAATAACGATTACTAAAAAGGACTTTCATCCTCGAAAGTAAGAATAAGGATCTACCTGAAGTTTCAAATAAGCTGGGGAACTGCTCTCACATCTCCTGCTCGGTCTCCCAGGTAGCCTCCTAAACTGGACGGTTTCTCTAACGGACCTTAACAACATGGATGGCTCTCGACCGCAATTGTTTGACATCTCTGGCTATAATGGCAACCGACTCCTCGATAAAGGTCTGACATTCATCTAACACAACCGAATCATACTGGACCACATGAGTCTCATCTGGAACATACTGGCACAGCATCGAAACATGAAACACTCGGTGGATAGCCGATAATGCTGGAGGTAAAGATAACTCATAGGCAACCTCGCCAACTGCTCTTAAAATCTCAAAAGGGCCTATATGCTTGGGGCTAAGCTTGCCCCTCCTCCCAAATCTCAACACGCCCTTCATGGACGATACTCGAAGAAATACCCGGTCACCAACTGCAAACCTCAACGGCCATCGCCTATGATCCGGGTCACTCTGATGTCTATTCTGAGCCGTCCTGAGCCTATCCAGAATCCCCCGCACCTGATCCAAGGCCTCCTGAAGCAAATCTGTACCACGCGGCCTAAGCTCTGTAGACTCAAACCAACCAACTGGAGAGCGACAACACCTACCATATAATGCCTCAAACGGGGACATCTGAATACAAGAGTGGTAGCTATTGTTGTACGCAAAATATGCCAAAGGCAAGAACTACTCCCAATGACCTCCAAAATCCATAACAAAGGCCCACAACATATCCTCAAGGATCAGAATAGTACGCTCTGACTAACCATCCGTCTATTGGTGAAATGCTGTGCTAAGGTGGACACGGGTGCCCATCTCCTCCTGAAAAGCCCTACAAAGGCTAGAAGTGAACTGTGAACCCCGGTCTGAAATGATAGAAACAGGAACGCCATGAAGATGGACCACCTCCCTAACGTAGAAACGAGCCAATTTCTCGGCACTGAAAGTAGTATGAACCGGAAGGAAGTGTGCTGACTTGGTCAATCGATCCACGATGACCCAAATACAATCAAAACCTCTAGAATTCTGAGGTAACCCCACAACGAAGTCCATAGTGATACGCTATCACTTCTACTCCGGAATGGGTAATCTCTGGAACTCGTCACCAAGCCACAAATGCTCGGCCTTCACCTGTTGGCAACACAGACAACGGGATACATAGTCGGCATTATCTCTCCTCATACTGCTCCACCAATAATGCTGCCTCAAATCACGATACATCATAGTGTGCACGGGTGGATGGAATATCTTGAATCATGGGCCTCGCTCAAGATCAACTGAATTAAACCCGAGCTCTCGGAACACACAACCGGCCATCGAATATCAAAACCCCATCCGAATCTAAGGTTGCCTGTCTAGCATCACGTACCAACAACCTATCTTTGAGTGCCACCAAAGACTCATCCTCAAATTGACAACCACGGATCCTATCTAGCTAAGACGACTAAACTCCCACATAGGCTAAGCAAGATCGCTATACCTGATCCACTACTAAGGACTCACCCACCGGGGTCGAAACATGAATCAGCTCTGCCAAAGACTCAGACCTCATACCCAATCGGGGAGCAAAATAAACAGATACATACGATAATGTGAACCCAGGATAAAATAATACTGTAGTAGGCTGATGGCATAATAAAATTGTACCTGTAATGACACCATCAGATGCCTCAGCCGCCGACCTCGCCGGGGCTGCATAGAAATGACCCTGAGCACCTCAGCCCGATGCATCTTATCTAATACATAACTTGCCACCCCGAGCTCCGCCTCTGGTACACTGTCGGCTGTCTCGACGATCCTGGATCTGACAACCACCTCTAAATGGAGGAGGCACTGCTGAAACTGGTCTAGGTGCAAGGGGAGCTGGTACAATCGCCCCTCGCCCTCACCAGGGGCTCCTACTGGACCAATAGTCAAGTGCACCAGAATCAAAACACCCCGAAACAGAACACCCTGAAGTAACCTGACCGCGGTAGCAAAGGAGGGAATCTGATCCTCTCGAACTCTGGCCCGTACTAGGACCACTCTGCTGATGCTGGCCTCCCTCAGCAGCAGGTAATTCCGCCTAAACAGGCCGATTGCACTGACCCTACCAAAACCTGAGGCGGGGCCTATCATAGGAGTCTCTCCCTCTAGTCTGGGACCTACTATAGCTGCCCTAGTAGCGTGCCCTCTTTATCCCTGCCACCTTGGGCCTTGCGATAAATATGCTCCATGGATCGAGCAACGTCGACCATATCAAGAAATGAACGCTTGACCGAAACCAAATGCTTTGTGTCGACCCTAAGACGGTACCGCAACCCACGTACAAAACAACAAACTCTCTCCTCCTCTGTGAGCAGGATCATGGTAGCATGTCGAGATGACTCATGGAATCTCATCTCGTACTCTGAGACGGTCATAGGGCTCGGCTCCAATCTGGAGAACTGATCATGAAGCATATCCCTGATGCTCCATGGCATGAACTGGGCCAAGAAAGCCTCTGAGAAATACCTCCAAGATACAGGAGGCGATCCAGCTGGTATGGACTCTCGATACGAGAGCCACCACTGCCTGGCTAGCCCACGAAACTGAAGAGCGGTGAAGTCGGCTCCTCCCGACACCAAGAGGCCTAATGACTGTAGCTGCTCCTGACAAGTGATCTGGAACTCGTAGGCATCCTCCCCAATCGCCCCTGAGAATATCGGTGGCGCCAACCTCTGGAATACCCCGAGCATCTTCTGCTCGCGCAGTGGCATCTCCCCATCCTTTAAGTCTGACACAACAACCACATGAACTGGTGGAGGCTGAACCTCTGGTGCCGCTGCAGCAGGCTGACCCTTCGGCGCTGGAGCTGGTGCTGTTGGTGCTGGTGCCTGTCGCATCTCCCCAATAGCTGCTACTATCTGAGTCAGCAAAGCATGAAGAACAGGAGCTACAGCTGCAGTTGGTGGCTGGGCTAGCCCCGGCCCCACCGGCTGTGGAGGTACATATGCTAGCTGAGGCTCTTCTTCCCTATCTCGAGTTGGTGTTGCGGGCCTGCCATGACCTCGGGGTCGGCATCTAACCCAAGCTGAGTTTCTGCCTGCAGGCCCGGGTGCGTCACCCCTAGCCGTGCCACCACGTGAGAGAGCCATCCTGCGAAAGAGTGAAACAAGTGAGAATTCCAGAAACTAATAAGACAGACGCTGAATGAATGCGAAAACAAAAGAGGAAATTTTCCTAAGGACATCCAGTAGCCTCCCGAAGATAAGTTACGGACGTCTCCGTACCGATCTGCAGGACTCTACTAGACGTTCGCTCTGTACAAGTGAGACCGATAAACCTGGGGCTCTGATACCAACTTGTCACAGCCTGATTTCTCATGTCATGATGGCACCTATTATAACCCACCAGCAGGTAAGCCAACCCGTAACCCGGAACAACAACTAATGGGTCCGAGGGTAGAAACTAAAAAAGAGTAGGCAAATAACAATATATACAGGCAGAAGCAAACCAAATCATATATACAAATAAAGATCCCTCCCAGATCCCGGAAGTCACTAGTACAGAGCTACTACAAAATGAGTACAAGTCCTAAAAGTGGACAACAGAGATTTGACTTTCTCGAAGGTAAAAGACAAGTCTATATATACAGATGGAGACTGAAATAGTACAAAACGTCGTGTGTTCACTCCCGTCTCCGGATCAGACTACTCCAAACTCAATCAACGCTGGCTATAGTCCCCAAACCTGCATCACGAAACAAATGCAGAGCATAGCATGAGTACCAAAACAACAGGTACCCAGTAGGCATTATAGGCCGACTGAACTAGAAAAGTAAAGGCAGTATGAAAAGAAGGAATAACACAAACCGAAGTCAAGAGCAAAAATCTAACTAACAATGGAATGCAAACGAGTGTAGAAAGAACTAACTGAAGCAATCTATAAGCTAACTACACCTAATTGAAGCACCATTAGACTAGAAGGTATACTCGTGCACAGGTTAAATAAAAATGTGAACGGACCCCCATAAGCCCGACAAGTACACAGTATAACTATAACTAATGAGAATTGCAGATGAGAACCCAAAAATGGAGAACACTAATCAGAACCTCAACCCGAATTAGTAAAATCTGATAGTACGGAGGCCGGACCTCAAACCTGATGCTCACCAAAAATACCCAGGAAGGTCATTACAATATCGACTACTAAAAAGGACTTTCATCCTCGAAAGTAAGAATAAGGATCTACCTGAAGTTTCAAATAAGCTGGGGAACTGCTCTCACATCTCCTGCTCGGTCTCCCAGGTAGCCTCCTCAACTGGACGGTTTCTCTAACGGACCTTAAGAACAAGGATGGCTCTCGACCGCAACTGTTTGACATCTCTGGCTATAATGGCAACCGACTCCTCGATAAAGGTCAGATGTTCATCCAATACAACCGAATCATACTAGAGCACATGAGTCTCATCTGGAACATACCGGTACAACATCGAAACATGAAACACTCGGTGGATAGCCGATAGTGCTGGAGGTAAAGATAACTCATAGGCAACCTCGCCAACTGCTCTCAAAATCTCAAAACGGCCTATATACTTGGGGCTAATCTTGCCCCTCCTCCCAAATCTCAACATGCCCTTCATGGACGATACTCGAAGAAATATCCGATCACCAACTGCAAACCTCAACGGTCATCGCCTATGATCCCCGTCGCTCTGATGTCTACTCTGAGCCGTCCTGAGCCTATCCTGAATCACCCGCACCTGATCCAGGGCCTCCTGAAGAAAGTCTGTACCCCGCAGCCTAGACTCTGTAGACTCAAACCAACCAACTGGAGAGCGACAACACCTACCATATAATTCCTCAAACGGGGACATCTGAATACAAGAGTGGTAGTTGTTGTTGTACGCAAAATATGCCAAAGGCAAGAACTACTCCCAATGACCTCCAAAATCCATAACACAGGCCCATAACATATCCTCAAGGATCATAGTAGTACGCTCTGACTGACCATCCGTCTATTGGTGAAATGCTGTGCTAAGGTGGACACGGGTGCCCATCTCCTCCTGAAAAGCCCTACAAAAGCTAGAAGTGAACTGTGAACCCCGGTCTGAAATGATAGAAACAAGAACGCCATGAAGATGGACCACCTCCCTAATGTAGATACGAGTCAATTTCTCGGCACGGAAAGTAGTATGAACCGGAAGGAAGTGTGCTGACTTGGTCAATCGATCCACGATGACCCAAATACAATCAAAACCTCTAGAATTCTGAGGCAACCCCACAACGAAGTCCATAGTGATACGCTATCACTTCTACTCTGGAATGGGTAATCTCTGGAACTCATCACCAAGCCACAAATGCTCGACCTTCACCTGCTGGCAACACAGACAACGGGATACATAGTCGTCATTGACTCTCCTCATACCGCTCCACCAATAATGCTGCCTCAAATCACGCTACATCTTAGGTGTTCCCGGGTGGATGGAATATCTTGAATCATGGGCCTCGCTCAAGATCAACTGAATTAAACCCCAGCTCTCGAAACACACAACCGGCCAATGAATCTCAAAACCCCATCTGAATCTAAGGTTGCCTGTCTAGCATCACGTGCCAACACCCTATCTTTGAGTGCCACCAAAGACTCATCCTCAAATTGACAACCACGGATCCTATCTAGCATAGACGACTAAGCTCCCACATAGGCTAAGCAAGATCGCTATACCTGATCCACTACTAAGGACTCACCCACCGGGGTCGAAACATGAATCAGCTCTGCCAAAGACTCAGACCTCATACCCAATCGGGGAGCAAAATAAACAGATACATACGATAATGTGGACCCGGGATCAAATAATACTGTAGCAGACTGATGGCATAATAAAATTTTACCTGTAATGACACCATCAGATGCCTCAGCCGCCGACCCCGCCGGGGCTGCATAGAAATGACCCTGAGCACCTCAGCCCGATGCATCTTATCTACTACATAACCTGCCACCCCGAGCTCCGCCTCTGGTACCCTGTCGGCTATCTCGAAGATCCTGGCTCTGACAACCACTTCTAAATGGAGGGGGCACTGCTGAAACTGGTCTAGGTGCAGGGGGAGCTGGTACAATCGCCCCTCGCCCCACCAGGGGCTCCTACTGGACCAATGGTCAAGTGCACCACAATCAAAACACCCCGAAATAGAACACCCTGAAGTAACCTGACCGCGGTAGCAAGGGAGGGAATCTGATCCTCTCGAACTCTGGCCCGTACTAGGACCACTCTGCTGATGCTGGCCTCCCTCAGCAGTAGGTAATTCCGCCTAAACAGGCCGACTGCACTGACCCTACCGAAACCTCAGGCGGGGCCTATCATAGGAGTCTCTCCCTCTAGTCTGGGACCTGCTATAGCTGCCCTAGTAGCGTGCCCTCTTTATCCCTGCCACCTTGGGCCTTGCGATAAATATGCTCCATGGATCGGGCAACGTCGACCATATCAAGAAATGAACGCTTGACCGAAACCAAATGCTCTGTATCACGAAACAGATGCAGAGCATAGCATGAGTACCAAAACAACAGGTACCCAGTAGGCCTTATAGGCCGACTGAACTTGAAAGTAAAGGCAGTATGAAAAGAAGGAATAACACAAACCAAAGTCAAGAACAAAAATCTAACTAACAATGGAATGCACACGAATGTAGAAAGAACTAACTGAAGCAATCTACAAGCTAACTACACCTAACTGTACATTTATAAGCCAAGAAGGTACACTCATGCGCAAGTTAAATAAAAACGAGAACGGACCCCTATAAGCCCGACGAGTACACAGAATAACTATAACTAAACAGAATTGCATATGAGAACCCAAAAATGGAGAACACGAATTAGAACCTCAACCCCAATTAATAAAATCTGACAGTACGGAGGCCGGACCTCAAACCGGATGCTCACCAAAAGTACCCAAGTAACCAATCACAAGTATCAAGTATATGAGGCCAGAACTCAACCGGATGCTCTATATAAGTATCTGGGTAATAGAGGCCGGAACTCTAACCGGATGCTCTATATAAGTATCTGGGCAATAGAGGGCGGAACTCTAACCGGATGCTCTATGAAGGTGCCAATGTAGCTACTGAAAGAGTCCCAATCGATCTATTCTCATAAATGTCCGTGGATCGCCGTCCACACCTAAACAATCAATGTAAGTCCTTCGAACCGAATTGAAAATCAAGTTCAAATAGTGAAGTAAAACTATTGCACCAACGTAACTCTTGAAGCTGTAACATCGGGGAAATATGGATAACTATCACCGGAGCAAATGTATCGCCTAGCTAATGCCCAAACAATCAGGATCGAGTCTGCCACACGAGTCTACAGGGATCTAAGCCGGCCGAGCGGCGTCGGGGGAAAACTAAGGTCTATCGGATCCGAATCATGTATTTCTAAGGCAAGCCCTAGTCAAACATAAACTAAGGGTTAAATGCTTTAACAAATAGTCATCGAGCATACAAGTACTCCACATAGCAAAGAGGGACAATTAATAACACAAAGCATGCTCAAAGTTACCCGATAATTCCCGAAATAGGCCGAAAATATGATTTCTAAACACCTATGCATGATTCAATCACTACCAACCCAAATCCCAACTAATCAACATGCATTCACACTCTGAAGCTCAATCTAACAGAGGGAAACCATAGCCTACCTGTAGGCCGATCACGCGAGTTCCAAAATCACTTCTCTGGAGCTTTCCCTTTCCAAACGTCCTCGAAATGCTGCCCCGCTATCAAAAAAAGAGTCACAACGTTATTATGGTCTTTTAGACACCAAAATCACAATAAATGGAGACGGACTAATTTTGGCGTCAAAACGGGGAAAGTGGGACCCGCATTGGAAATTCTGGAATTAACCCCCAAAGTGGGTCCTAACCAGTCCCCCAGCTCATGTCCCAAAATGGGTCACAATTCGGGGTTCGGGAACAACACAATATCAATATTCAACCAAAACCCAAATTTTCTCAAAAACTAGAAATGGGACAGCAGTTGAATCAGTATATTTACCAGAAACTGTAGATCTACAGTGAAATGTGACAACACCACGGTGTTCTCCTCAAAAAAACACTCAGGATAGCCTAAAAAATCACTGAAATCGGACCTAAAATGGCTGTGAAAACAAGTCTAAAAAATTTTCAAAATCAAGCTCATAAAATGGGTTGTGGCAGCAGCTATTTTAAAAAAATTACCTCAAACGGGGACCCCAAATCACTATCCGAGCTCAGCAACGTGTTGCTTGCGAAAAACCGAACAAAATGAACCTTTGAATCACTGAATTTGGGCTTGAAATGAGAGAGTTGTGAGGGTTCGAAGTTTGGGAAATGTTGCTGATTTTCTGTAATAATTTCCAAAACTAAAAAAACTCCAACGGGACGCTTCGAACTCGTTCGGAACTCCGTTCAAGCAAACGAGATATACAACCATACTAAATTCAATATTCCGAACTCAATGGCACAGTCAAAATTTCCATATGAGGCCAGTTTGACAAAAAGTGGGTCCCACACCCAAATGCCATTTTAAGTCAAAAATTACAAAAGAGATCCGAAAAATATCAAAAACCTCGAGACACAAAAGAAAGGTCAATCTAGACCAAACATGACATTCTGGAGCTACAGCGCGTTTACTCAGAATGTTGACCAAAGTCAAACTTAAGCTTAAACTTAAAGTTAAAACGCCTTATCGCACCGACTCACACTGAAAACCTCGGTAGTAATGCCGACCATGCTACTAGCCTAAATTGACCTTTCAGGAGCAAATTAAATCGTCAGAATTGGATTCCGATGTCATCTTCTTGAACTTTTGATCGAAAATGATCGTTCAAGGTTCATAAGCTCCAAAACACTAAAACTCACACCATAACCAAACGAACGACCAGGTGACCGAACTGTCAGTCCTAGCAAATCATAAATGACTTGGGTTCGCTACAGGAACGCTCTAAACGACACACAGAAGGCAAGATACAGAAATGATCAGGAGGTTCATTACAACATCCACTACTAAAAATGACTTTCGTCCTCCAAAGTAAGAATAAGGATCTACCTGAAGTCTTGAATAAGCTGGGGAACTAATCTCGCATCTCCTGCTCGGTCTCGAAGGTAGCCTCCTCAACTGGACGGTGTCTCCACGATGACCCAAATGCTGTCAAGACCTCTAGAAGTCCGAGGCAACCCCACAACAAAGTCCATAGTGTTACACTCCCACTTCCACTCCCGAATGGGTAATCTCTGGAACTCGCCACCAGGCCTCAAATGCTCAGCCTTCACCTGCTGGCAACACAGAAAACGAGATACATAGTTGGCAATATCTCTCCTCATACCACTCCACCAATAATGTTGCCTGAAATCACGATACAACTTCGCTATGCCCGAATGGATGGTATATCTGGAATCATGGGCCTCGCTTAAGATCAACTGAATCAAACCCCCAGCTTTTGGAACACACAACCGACCACCGAATCTCAAAACCGCATCCGAATCTTAGTTAGCCTGTCTAGCATCACGTGCCAACACCCAATCTCTGAGTGCCACCAAAGACTCATCCTCAAATTGACAACCACAAATCCTATCTAGCAAAGACGACTGAACTCCCACATAGGCTAACACCCGCCTGGAATCTGAAATATCAAGTCTGATCATCCGGTTAGCTAAGGACTGGATGTCCAAAGCCAACGGTCGCTCCTAAACAGAAAGGAAGGCTAGACTACCCATGCATCCCGCCTTCCGGCTCAAGGCGTCCGCTACTACATTCGCCTTGTGATGTGAGGCTAAAAATACATATTTTTAATCATTATTTGCCTCATATTTATTATTTATATTTGTCCTTTTTGAGCATTAATTTTGTAAATTGACGTAAAATTGAAGAAGTTTGGAGCTAAAACGAATTAAAGATGGAAGGTTGAAGAAGGAAATCAAGCAGGCAGCTTAATGAATTAAATTTAATATAATATTATATAAAATATAAAGTTGCAGCCTTCAAATTGAAAAAAGAATATGCTGCCACGTGGCAGTCATTGAAAGCATCTCCAAGACTCCAATTATTGAAGGCGGCGGAAGTCTTAAGGCGGTTACTGTTCACGCGTAAAACGTAAGAATTCAATTTTGTTTGGGTTTTAATTTCCTAATTTGTCTTGAACTCAATTATTTTATTTTAGGGTTCCTACATCTATAAATAGTGCATAGAAATAATTATTAAAGAAGGGGGGGGCTAAGAACCAAGATACAAGACACAATATAAATTTTCTTCTAGCTTAGGAACTTTGAAAGAGCCGCCGTGGAGGCCGGAAAATTGTGGTTTATTCTTTCTTCTCCTTTATTATTTATTTGTATTCGTGATTAATAAAAGATAGTTTAGCTATTGTTCTTATGATTAACACAAGCATATTTATTTTAATAAATTTTGATTGTGTTTTTGAGATAATGAGTAGCTAACTTTTATAACTAGGGTTGTGGGAACCATGAGCGATTAACAAAGTATGAATAGTAAATAAGCAATTCTTGACTAGTATTTTGCATGCATTGATAATTCTTTCATTTAGAAGTCTTTTTAACGGTGGCCAATGTTAGAACTCGCCTTGTTACTACTTGCCGGACCAAGGAGGTAATTAACAAGAAAAGAATTATCAACATAGATTTAGTGTGATACTATCTAATAGGCTAGTGTCGATTGGTGCGAAGTAATCACTAAGCCAAACATCGATTATGATGTCTAATATGAGGTAAAGGTAAGGGTTAGTAAATTATACACACGTAGCCGGACCAAGGTGCGGGGTGAAATTCTCTAGATGCCGGACCGAGGATTTAGAGATACCTAACTTATCACTTTGCATGTAATACACTACAAAAGGATTACTATTATTAGGATTACTACGTTATGAGCTTATGGGGAACACATTCCTAGTTACTTTTAATAATCTGAATATAAATAAATACTTAGTTCAAAGATATCTTTTTATTGTTTTTATTTTATTTCAATTTAAATCCCCCCTTTTTTATATAACGACTATCGAGTTAAATATTTGCTATTGACAATATTCTTCCATATTCTCTGTGGGATCGACCCCGACTCATAGTTGGGTAAATATATTGCATACGATCGTTTATATTTCTTTTCAAGAAGTATATTTGAACGTTATCAAAAATGGCGCCGCTGCCGGGGAATGTGGCTTAGAAATTGTCTTTAGTATTTATTTTGACTTGTAGTTTTTTTTTTCCTAGGATTTGTTTTAAATTTTTTTATTTTTTTTATTATTATCATACATCTTTTACTCTTCTTGAGATGTCATCTGAAAAAGTATGTAGTGATAAGTGTTCTTGCAATTCTTGCCCTTGTGATATTATTGATTCTTTTAAGCTAATTTTTTCTCAACTAGATAAGTTGTATGGGGACTTGGAAGATTTGTTAATACTTTGCTATAAATCAATATGTAAGCGCAGTAGTGAATATGCCTTTGAATTTGATCTCTATTATTTAGATATTGAGTTTAGTGAAAAGATTAAATCATATGACACCCAACAATTTAGTAATAATATGTGTGAGGAAGAAAAATTACTTATAAGTCAACTTGAAGAACTAAAAGTTGAGGGCCAATTGCTTGATCATACTTTTATTGATGTTGTCATTGTTAAGAAGAGTACACTAGAGTTATGTAATGAAGTAGATAATATTATTTTTAAAAACTCTAGTATGTGTAAATATGAGGGTGTGAATAATAATACAATTCATAAGTTAGGGCGCACTAGACCTCATTCCAATCATTTTTCCACATTATGTTTAGATGATGAGAAATTAATCGAGCCATCTGAGCCTATAGAGGAATGTATGGAGGAGGAAAATTGTGTCTATATTCTTGAATTTATTGTTCCAATATCGGAGAATTACATTCCTCACTTAGGATCCAAGAAGTGCATAATGCGATATCTATTTCTTGGGACCTTTATTTTTGTACCACCACCCCTTGAGCGTAATAGAAAAATTGATGTAAAATTAGGGGTGCAATTCATATCTTCAAAGTGGACGGAAAAATAGTAAAATTGATGGTGTCGTGCCGCGACGTTAAATTAAGCGCTTATTGAGAGGCAACCCAATTAGTAGTGTAACTTCTTATTTTATTTTAATTTGATTTTATTAGTATCACTTTTTTTTCTTTTCTTGTTTTTGCAGATTAGGGAAAGTCTGAGTACCCAAAAAAAAATAAAAATTGAAGGAAAGGAGCATGTTTGAGCTTAAGTGTGGGGTGACGACCCTTGATGCAAGGAGGAATAAAGAGAACGTGCTACTAGCTAGGCCAAAAGGCCTCAGGGAGTTTTCCTAACCCTTGTTTTAAATTTTATTTAATGCTTTGGGGACATAGCATCTTTTTAAGTGTGGGGTGGAGGAATGAATTCTTAGTTTTTACCGTTTTATTGAGTTTTTTTTAGGATGGGTTCCTTGGCTTTTGTTTTCGGTTCTTTTCCTGAGGATAGTCCATTTGAACTGAGTGTCTCTTATTTATTTATTTTTAGGAATAATTTTTTTTTTTTTTTTTTTTTTGAGAGAAAAGAAAATACCCTTTTGAGTTATGTGATACTTACTATTTGGGCCTAAATTTGAGTAGTACTTTCTTGTAAATGCTTGATTGCTAGTGAAATTGCAAACTTTTGACATCTAGGTTCATGGTTGCGACTTTGTATATAGCTTATTTTATTTTGTAGTTTGTTATGATCCTGTCTCTTTTAGAAGTGGAACTGATCCATCTTGATTGATACTTGTGCCATGTGTGGTGAGATTTTGTTTATTCCATATTTTGCATCTTAGTCTAGAACTTGCCCTGCATGTTATTGAAGAGAAATAAAAAGTGTTGCGTTGTTTAGGAGATGATAATAGGCTTTCTTTGATTTGTCTAGTAAATTTTTGCCTTTTCAGATATTTTATCACTAGTTAGCCCTTTTGAGCCTGTAACCTTTTATTGGTAGCCATATTTTGCCCTTAACTATTTTGTTGAATCCCTAGTTTTTGCACCTTGTTTCCTTGAGCATTATAGCATAGACTTATTCTAATTATCAGTTATAAGAAAAAAGGATGATTGAGTAATCAATGACAGCTACAAAGTACTTAAAGGCCCTCGTTGAAAAAAAAAAAGAAAAGAAAAAAGAATACGACAAAAAAAAAGAAAAAGTTACCTTGATGATGACTCTGGTCCTTCCAAGGACATTGTGCACCTTAACGCATGTAAAATACGTAAGTTGAGGGTGGCTATTATGAAGGAAAACTAAAAAAATAAAATAAAAAAAATGATTGAAACATTCTTGAGATGATGAGAATTACTTGTGAATTAATTGTTGAAGAGAGGGCTGAAAATAAAGAGAAGAAAATAATGGGTTCTGAAGTCTAAAATTGCAAAGTGCTTAAGGAAGTGTAAGTCACTATTATATAGTTTTCCTACCCATCCCCTAACCTACATTACAACCCGTTAAAGTCCTATTTGATTCTATTCAAGCATGCTTAATTAGTGGAGATGTACATAATGGGCAAGCATATGGTTCTTTGTGCATACATGTGGATTTTCTTTGTGAGTGTGAGAGTGTTCTTTAATACCAAATCCTTAATTTATATTCAATCTGTTGATTCAAGTGTGTGGACTATTTCTTCTTGTGAGGGCACTTGTTTCATGATAGATAGGTGATTTTATCATCTTTCTTTGATGAGAGTAGGTGAGCAAGCTTAAATTTGATGCGTTCAAAGTCCTTCTTTGAGGTTAGGAGGTTAGAGGTTTGTTGTTTATTTGGATGTCTTGCATAATTATTGAGAAGTCTACTTGATGTTTTGAAATTGGTATATGGCCTAATTGTTTGTATTAACCAAAGTAATGACATTGCTAGTATTATGTTTTCTTGGGATGATTTTTAAATGTTTGCTCGAGGACGAACAAAAGTTTAAGTGTGGGTGTTGATGTGAGGCTAAAAATACATATTTTTAATCATTATTTGCCTCATATTTATTATTTATATTTGTCCTTTTTGAGCATTAATTTTATAAATTGTGCTAAATAGTGTATTTTATTTGTAGGAGTAAATTGACGTAAAATTGAAGAAGTTTGGAGCTAAAACGAATTAAAGATGGAAGGTTGAAGAAGGAAATCAAGCAGGCAACTTAATGAATTAAATTTAATATAATATTATATAAAATATAAAGTTGCAGCCTTCAAATTGAAAAAAGAATATGCTGCCACGTGGCAGTCATTGAAGGCATCTCCAAGACTCCAACTATTGAAGGCGGCGGAAGTCTAAGGCGATTACTGTTCACGCGTAAAACGTAGGAATTCAATTCTGTTGGGGTTTTAATTTCCTAATTTGTCTTGAACTCCATTATTTTATTTTAGGGTTCCTACATCTATAAATAGTGCATAGAAATAATTATTAAAGAGGGGGGGCCAAGAACCAAGATACAAGACACAATATAAATTTTCTTCTAGCTTAGGAACTTTGGAAGAGCCGCCATGGAGGCCGGAAAATTGTAGTTTATTCTCTCTTCTCCTTTATTATTTATTTGTATTCGTGATTAATAAAAGATAGTTTAGCTATTGTTCTTATGATTAACACAAGTATATTTATTTTAATAAATTTTGATTGTGTTTTTGAGATAATGAGTAGCTAACTTTCATAACTAGGGTTGTGGAAACCATGAGCGATTAACAAAGTATGAATAGTAAATAAGCAATTCTTGACTAGTATTTTGCATGCATTGATAATTCTTTCGTTTAGAAGTCTTTTTAACGGTGGCCAACGTTAGAACTCGCCTTGTTACTACTTGCCGGACCAAGGAGGTAATTAACAAGAAAAGAATTATCAACATAGATTTAGTGTGATACTATCTAATAGGCTAGTGTCGATTGGTGCGAAGTAATCACTAAGCCAAACATCGATTATGATGTCTAATATGAGGTAAAGGTAAGGGTTAGTAAATTATACACACGTAGCCGGACCAAGGTGCGGGGTGAAATTCTCTAGATGCTGGACCGAGGATTTAGAGATACCTAACTTATCACTTTGCATGTAATACACTAGAAAAGGATTACTATTATTAGGATTACTGCGTTATGAGCTTATGGGGAACATTCCTAGTTACTTTTAATAATCCGAATATAAATAAATACTTAGTTCAAAGCTATCTTTTTATTGTTTTTATTTTATTTCAATTTAAATCCCCCCATTTTTATATAACGACTATCGAGTTAAATATTTGCTATTGACAATATTCTTCCATATTCTCTGTGGGATCGACCCCGACTCATAGTTAGGTAAATATATTGCATACGATCGTTTATATTTCTTTTCAAGAAGTATATTTGAACGTTATCACCTTGCTTGGATGGTAGAGAATAGAGAGGTCATAGTCCTTCAGGAGCTCCATCCAGCGACGTTGCCTCGAATTAAGGTCTCTCTGACTCATAAGATACTGGAGGCTACGGTGATCAGTGTAGATCTCACAACGAACCCCATATAGATAGTGCCTCCAAATCTTAAGCGCGAAAACTACTGCCGCCAGCTCCAAATCATGGGTGGGGTAGTTGCGCTCATGGATCTTAGGCTGCCTCAACGCACAGGATATAACATGACCTTGCGGCTTCAATACACAACCCAAACCAACGCCGTATGCATCACAATAAACCGTGAAGCCCTCGCCCTCAAATGGAAGAGTCAGTATAGGAGCGGTGGCCAATAACTCCTTGATCCTCAAAAAGCTCGTCTCACACTCCTCTTACCAAACAAAGGGAACATCAACATGAGCCAATCTAGTCAACGGGGCTGCAATAGTAGAAAAGCCGTCAACGAAGCGTCTGTAGTAACTCGCTAACCCGATGAAGCTACGAACCTCGGTAACAGAAGTGGGTCTGTGCCAATCACGAATGCCTCAATCTTCATCGGATCAACCCTAATACGCTCTTTGGACACTACGTTCCCCAAGAAGTCTACACTCAAGCCAAAACTCGCACTTTGAGAACTTGGCATAAAGCCGATGATCTCTCAAAGTCTGGAGCACTATCCTCAAATAGTGCTCATGCACACTCCGGCTTCACGAGTATACCAGTATGTCATCAATGAAGAAGATGAAAAATAAATCAAGGTATGGCCTGAACACACATGTCATCAGGTCCATGAAGGCAGCAGGGGCATTAGTCAACCCAAATGACATCACCAAGAACTCATAATGGCCATAACGGGTCCTAAATGTAGTCTTACGGATGCCTGCTGCCCTAATACAAAGCTGCCATCGTCAGATGCCTCAGCCGCCGCCCTTAGCTGGGGCAGCATAGAAATGACCTTCAGCACCTCTGCCCGATGTATCTGATATACTACCTAACCTTCCATCACGAGCTCCGCCTCTGGTACCCTGTCGGTTGTCTCGACGATCCCGGCCCTAAACAACACTTCTAAATGGAGGGGGCACTGCTGAAACTGCCCTAGGTGCAAGGGGAGCTGGTACAATCTCCCCTCGCCCTCACCGGGGGCACACTCTGGACCAATGGTCAAGTGCACCGCAATAAAAACACCCCGAAATTGAACATCCTAAAGTGACCTGACCACGGTAGCAAGGGAGGGAATCTGATCCCCTCGAACTCTGGCCCGTACTAGGACCAGTCTGCTGATGCTGGCCTCCCTCAGAAGTAGGTAATGCCGCCTGAACAGGCCGACTGGACTGACCATGTCGGAACCTCTAGCGAGGCATATCAGAGTAGTCTCTCCCTCTAGTCTGGGACCCGCTGTAGATGCCCTGGTAGCGTGCCCTCTTATCGCTGCCCCCTTGGGCGTCGTGATGAATATGCTCCATCGATCGGGCATGGTCGACCACATCAAGAAATGAACGACCGGCCAAAACCAAATACTCTGTGTTGACCCTCAAAGGGTACCACAACCCACGTACAAAACAACAAACGCTCTCCACCTCTGTGGGTAGGATCATGGTAGCATGTCGAGACAACTCATGGAATCTCGAAGACCAACTCTGAGACGGTCATAAGGCCATACTCAAATCTGGAGAACTGATCACGAAGCCTATCCCTGACGCTCTGTGGCATGAATTGGGCCAAGAAAGCCTCTGAGAACTCACTCCAAGATACAAGAGGCGATCCAGCTGTTCTGGACCCTCGATACGAGCACCACCACTGCCTGGCTGGCCCTTGAAACAGAAGAGCGGAGAAGTCAGCTCCTCTCGACTCCAGGAGGCCTATTGACTGTAGCTGCTCCTGACAAGTGAGCTGGAACTTGTAGGCTTCCTCCTTAATCACCTTGAGAATATCGGCGGTGCCAACCTCTGGAATACCCCGAGCATCTTATGCTCGGGCAGTGGCATCTCCCCGTCATTTAAGTCTGACACGACAGCCACATGAACTGGTGGCGGCTGAACCTCTGGTGCCGTTGCGGCAGGCTGACCCTGCGGCACTGGAGCTGGTGCTGTTGGGGCTGGTGCTGGTGCTGCTAGGGCTGGTGCCTGTCGCATCTCCTCAATAGCTGCTACTATCTGAGTTAGCAGAGCATGAAGATCAGGAGCTGCTGCTGCAGGTGGTGGCTGGGCTGGCCCCGGCCCCACCAGCTGTGGAGGTACATATGCTGCCTAAGGATCCTCCTCCCTATCTCGGGCTAGTGCTGTGGCCCTGCCACGACCTCGGGGTCGACATCTACCCCAAGTTGAGTCTCTGCCTGCAGTCCCGGGTGCGCCACCCCTGCCCGCGCTACCTCGCGAACGAGCCATCCTGCGAAACTATGAAACAAGTGAAATTTCCAGAAACCAATAAAACAGACACTGAATGAAAGCGAAACAAAAGAGGAAATTTTCCTAAGGACTTCCTGTAGCCTGCGGAAGATAAGTTACGGACGTCTCCGTACCGATCCGCAGTACTCTACTAGACGTTAGCTCTGTACAAGTGAGACCAATAAACCTGTGGCTCTGATACCAACTTGTCATGACCCGATTTCTTAAGTCATGATGGCACCTACTATAACCCACCAGCAGGTAGGCCAACCCGTAACCCGCAACAACAAGTAATGAGTCTGAGGATAAAACTAAACAAGAGTAGGCAAATAACAATATAAAAAGGCAGAAGCAAACCAGAACATAAATACAAATAAAGATCCCTCCCAGAACCAGGAACTCACTAGTACAGAGCTACTACAAAATGAGTACAAGTCCTATAAGTGGACAACATAGATTGGACTGTCTCAGAAGGTAAAAGACAAGTCTATATATACAGATAGAGACTGAAATAGTACTAAATGCCGTGTGCTCACTCCCTTCTCCGGATCAGTCTGCTCCAAGCTCGATCAACGCTGGCTCCTAGTGCACGGACCTGCATTATGAAATAGATGCAGAGTGTAGCATGAGTACCAAAACAACAGGTACCCTGAAGGCATTATAGGCCGACTAAACTTGAAAAGTATAGGCAGTATGAAAAGAAGGAATAACACAAACCGAAGTCAAGAACGAAAATCTAACTAACAATGGAATGCACACGAGTGTAGAAAGAACTAACTGAAGCAATATATAAGCTAACTACACCTAACTGGACCCCCATAAGCCCAGAAGGTACACTCTGCGCAAGTTAAATAAAAATGTGAACGAACCCCCATAAGCTCGACGAGTACACAGAATAACTATAACTAAAGTGAATTGTGTATGAGAACCCAAAAACAGAGAACACGAATCATTACCTCAACCCCAATTAGTAAAATCTGACAGTACGGAGGCCGGACCTCAAATCGGATGCTCATGAGAAGTACCCAAGTAACCAATCACAAGTATCAAGTATCTGAGACTGGAACTCTAACCGGATGCTCTATATAAGTATCTGGGCAATAGAGGCCGGAACTCTAACCGGATGCTCTATGAAGGTGCCAATGTAGCTGCTGAAAGAGTCCCAATCAATCTATTCTCATAAATGTCCGTGGATCACCGTCCACACCTAGACAATCAATGTAAGTCTTTGGAACTGAATCGAAAATCAAGTTCAAATCGCGAAGCAAAACTAGTGTCGCCGACGTAACTCTTGAAGCTGTATCATCGGGGAAATAAGGATAACTATAATCGGAGCAAACATATCGCGTAGCTAAGGCCCAAACTATCAGGCTCAAGTCTACTACACGAGTCTACAGGGATCTAAGCCGGCCGATCAGCGTCGGGGTAAAACTAAGGCCTAACGGATCCAAATCATGTATTTCTAAGGCAAGCCCTAGTCAAAGCTAAACAAAAGCCGAAATGCTTCAAAAAATAGTCATCGAGCATACAAGTACTTGACAGAGCAAAGAGGGACAATTAATAACACAAAGCATGCTCACAGTTACCCGATAATTCCTGAATTAGGCCGAAAACATGATTTCTAAACACCTATGCATGATTCAATCAGTACCAACCTAAATCCCAACTAATCAACATGCATTCACACTCTCAAGCTCAATCTAAGGTAGGGAAACCGTAGCCTACCTGTAGGCCTATCACGCGAGCTCCAAAATCACTTCTCTGGATCTTTCCCTTTCCAAACATCCTCGAAACGTTGTCCCTCTATCAAAAAAAGAGTCACAACGTTATTACCGTCGTTTAGACACCAAAATCACAATAAATGGAGAAGGACCAATTTCGGGGTCAAAACGGGGAAAGTGGGACCCGCGCTGGATATTCCGAAATTAACCCCAACAGTGGGTCCTAACCAGTTCCCCCATCTCATGTCCCAAAATGGGATACAATTCGGGGATCGAGAACAACACAATATCAACATGCAACCAAAACCCAAATTTTCTCAAAAACTAGATATGGGACAGCAGTTGAATCAGTATATTTACCAGAAAATGGAGGTCTACAGTGAAATATGAAAACACCACGACGATCTTCTCGAAAAATGACTCAAGATAGCCTCAAAAATCACTGAAATCGAACCTAGAATGGCTGAGTAAACAAGTCTCAAAATTTTCCAAAATCAAGCTCATAAAAAAGGTCGTGGCAGCAGGTATTTTACGAAATTACCTCAAACGGGGACCAAAAATCACTATCCGAGCTCACCAACACGTTCCTTGCAAAAAACGTCACAAAATGAACCTTTGAATCACTGTATTTGGACTTGAAATGAGAGAGTTGGAGGGTTTGAAGTTTGGGAAATGTTGCTGATTTTCTGCAATAATTTCCAAAACTAAAAAAATTCCGATGGGGCGCTACGAACTCGTTTGGAACTCCGTGCACGTAAACGAGATATGCAACCATACTAAATTCGATATTCCAGACTCAATGGCACAGTCAAAATTTCCATACGAAGTCATCTTGACAAAAAGTGGGTCCCACACCCAAATGCCATTTTAAGTCAAAAACTACAAAAGAGGTCCAAAAAATATCAAAAACCTCGAGACAGAAAAGAAAGGTCAATCTAGACCAAACTTGACATTCTGGAGCTAACCGCACTGATGAAATTTTTTCATCCGAGCGCGTTTACTCAGAATGTTGACAAAAGTCAAACTTAGGCTTATACTTACAGTTAAAACTCCTAATCGCACCGACTCACACTGAAAACCTCGGGAGTCATGCCGACCATTCTACCAGTTTAAAATGACCTTTTTCGGAGCTGATGGAATCATCTGAATTGGATTCCGATGTCATCTTCTCGAACTTTTGATTGAAAATGATCGTTCAAGGTTCATAAGCTCCAATTCACTAAAACTCACACCATAACCAAACGAACGACCAGGTGACCGAACTGTCTGTCCCAGTAAGTGACTTGGGGTCGCTACAGGAACGCTCTAAATGACACACAGAAGGCAAGATATAGAAATGACCAGGAGGGTCATTACACTAAGTTAATCATTTTTTTAACTAATATTGGTGGAGGGAGAGGGCATGAAAGATGATGTTCTTACTTAAGATTGGTGCTCAAAATAAAATAAAGGTAGATTCCTTTTGAATTTAGCTTGGATTCAGCTTGAAACTAAGCATCACACAAATAAGTTGATGGAAGTGACTATTGAATTAACATGATTAGATCCTAAAATGAAAATAGTTCAGTGAAATAAAGAGTGTTTATCACTGTTGTAAAGATATAACTCATCCTTATTGCTTCTATTAAGAAATTAATGTCAATATACAGAAGACAACACATTAGAACCAAACAACATTGCAGGAAACTTAAAGCTGGGCTTTGATTTCTTTCAATCGCTATAGAGGAAAATGAAAAAGTAGTGATGCTTCTTTTCTAGGTAGGTTTTAAAGGTGGTTTGTGGGAATAACTAAAGCAAATGAGATGATTATTAACTAAAGGAAGCAGTAAAGAAGTTTATTGACAAGGGTAAAATAAGAAATAAAAACCACCAAATCAAGCAAATGTATGATAATACTCTGTATTTTGTTACCTTTAAAGGTAGAAAGCATGAATTCATCAAGGTATATATATTCTTGATGTCAAGGACTCGGGCCACCATCACATGTTATTTGGTTAAATAAATACTACTAATTTTAACCCGTGGGAGTAGAGGATTGAATTTTATAGGACATAAAATCTAGGAAGGTGATTCAAACAACACACATTATTAAATAAAGTAAATTCTTCGTAACTGTCATAAATAAATACCATATTTATTAACTTACAACATGTGAAAATTTTCAGCACAGTTTTAGAGAATTTGTAACCCCAATCCTATATATCAACATTTACTATCACATTTAGGACTATAGCATCAACTGGATTAATCCACCACCAGAAGCTATCTCCCAGAAAAGTAACCAAGTCTTAACATTTAATATCACAACAAAGTCATGTCATATTTATCACACTTCCAGAGTTAGTTTAACTTTGCTTTAACAAATAAAAAGGATATTCCACATGTAGATCAATTTCTAAGATAGAATTTGAAAAAAAGACCTTGATGTGGTTTGCATCTCAAATTATTTGTGTCCTAATCAACGAATCAATCATTCACATATTGTCCCAGGAGACGTATGACAGAAAAAGACACAAATCACATTTCCTTGCAGTCGTGTTCCAGATGTATCTTATGTGGAGCTCAGACAGATATAATAAATCATCTTTTCTTACTCTACAAAGTGACTAATAAATTATGACAAGTTTTCATCAACATAAGGGATATCAAGTGGCCTATTCCAAGAAACACACTAACAGTCTTGGCTTGTTAGACTAGAGATGATAATCACGTAGGTCACAAGGAGATATGGAAGATATTCCAAGCTTGTATATGGTGGAGCATTTGAAGGGAGAGAAACAAGAGGTGTTTTGAGGATAAGATCAGTTGTTCTTTCTAAAAATAGAAGATAAATTGTATAGTGCTTTTACTTTTGGTGGATACATAAATACCCTCAACTAGGACATTCCTAGTGGTTTAGATTACTTATAAGTACCTAGCTGGTAGATTTATCCTTTCTAACTACTGCTTGTAGTAATTATTACTGGAATGCACCTTCTGGTGAAGTTCGTTGTTAATAATTTATATGTTACCTTTTAAAAAAGAAAGACTTTTCCATTCAGCTCAGGAAATTCAAAAGTTCAGTCAAAACAAGCACTTTTGTATTAGGAGTCCACTACCTCACCGACATTTAATTAATTGCCACAAAACAATTGTCGATAAACATCTTTTTGGTAGTAGTCGACTTGGAAACTATATATATTGTTTATAGCTAAATTGCTCACCTTTAGCTTATTCAATTGTTTGTTGTCGCCTTTGGTGCTATTGTGGTTAGTTGTTGAGCTATGAACTGCCTATGGGGGCTATGATGTTGTCTAATAGGACTATTTTATTGCCTAAGAGGTATATGTGTTGCCCACGAGGATATATTGATGCCAAAGAATGTTATGTGTTGCCTACAGGGTTATTTTGACGCCAAAGAGGGCTATGTGATGTAAAATAGGGCTACGTGCAGCCCACAGAGCTATGATGTTGCCTAAGAGGGCTATGCGCTTCCTACGGGGCTATAGCGTTGCCAAAAAGGGATATGTGACTTCTTACAAAGACAAGGGGCTACCGATCGGGTTATGTAGATTGATTTGGCACCTTCTGGGCTTATGGGGGCCTAGGTAGGTGTTATGTTGTTTGTACATACCGAGCTTTTGGGGGCTTGGTTAGGTTGTTGTTTGATCATTATTGTATTTTTTTTAGATTTAGTAGTGGGTTAATATGCTTATCTAAATTTGATTTCCTTACCTGATTACGTTTGGTATATTATGATACTTACTCATTTAGTCTATAGCCTTTCATACTCTGTACATTATTTTGTACTTATGCCTCATTCAGGACACGATAGACGACCCAGTAGACCTCCTCAGCAATAGGATTGACTTCTATCTGGTTGGCTAGCCCCTTTTCTCCGGAGCGGCCAGAGTTGGGAAGTATGTTAGTTTTTGTTGTATATATTTTTATGGGTAGGCTGGGTCCCTATCCCATCAATCTTTACTACTTTTAGAGGCTTGCAGACTAGTGTGTGGGGTACATCTACGTTATGGCCACGCTGGCCTAGTTTGTTGGTTTGCTGATGCTTGTTAGCTGTTTGATGTATTGTATTGATATATACCTGCTTTCAGTTTCACTATAGAGATCATGGTGGCCTTGACGGCCCAATCAGGACTTCTATGCTAGTTAGCTATTTATTTATATGAACTCTTGGGAGTAGTTGTTTCTTTTAGAGATTTGTTGACAGGGGCCTTGCCGGTCAAGGGCTTAATTTTAAGCTGAGATATACTTGTTTTTTTTCTTTATAGTGTGTGGCTGCCATGTGCTAGTAGAAAATGGTTCAGTAAGGTCGGCTCGGGATTGTGTTCTGGCATTAGGAGCTAGTTGTGCCCCTTGAGTTTGGGGAGTGACAATGTCTGTAAGACTAACTCCTAAGCGAGCAAGCTGGTGAACATCTTTTGTGAATTCTTTTATTTCTTCCTCAACATGTGCTACACTACCCATAGATAGTCTGCTAAGAGCATCATCTACTACATTGGCCTTATCGGGATGATAAACACATTCAAGTCATAGTCCTTGAGGAATTCAAGCCATCTCCTCTGGCGAAAATTCAACTCTTTCTAGGTGAATACATACTGGAGGCTCTTATGATCTGTGAACATATCCAGGTGAACACCATACAAGTAGTGTCTCCAAATCTTTAGGGCAAATACTACTGTAGCAAGGTCGAGGTCATGAGTCAGATAATTCTTCTTCTTCTCATGTACCTTGAGTTGTCTAAAAGAATAAGTTATAACCTTACCTCGTTGTATCAACACACGACCTAGGTCGACCCTGGATGCATCGCAATAGATCCCATAGCCATCTGAACCCTCTGGTATAGAGTCAACACAGATGCAGTAGTCAACCTAGTTTTCAGTTCTAAGAAGCTCTTCTCACACTCATTTGACCACTGAAACTAAACTTTTTTCTGAGTCAACTTAGTCAATGGGGAAGCTATGAATGAGAATCCTTCAATGAATCTCCTGTAATAACCAGTCAAACCCAAGAAATTTTTGATATCTGTCGGAGAGGTAGGTCTGGGCCTTTGTTTTACTGCCTTTATTTTCTGAGAATCCACTCGGATCCCTTCGGTAGATACTAAATGACCAAGGAAAGAAATTGATTGTAACCAAACTCACATTTGCTAAACTTCGCAAATAACTGGCGATCTTTGAGGTGAGTTGCATGTTCCTCCTCATACCTAGAGTAAATGAGGATATCATCAATAAAGACGTTAAGAACAAGTCTAATTACTGCTTGAACAGTCTGTTCATTAAATCCATGAAAGTTGTAGGAGCATTGGTTAGTCGAAATGACATAACTACAAATTCATAGTGACGATACCGAAATCGGAAGGCTATTTTTGGGATATCACTATCTCTAACTCTGAGCTGATGATAGCCAGATCTGAGGTCTATCTTTAAAAAAATGACTAGCACCCTTAAGTTGGTCGAACAAGTCATCAATTCTGGGGATAGGGTACTTTATATTGATTGTGACTTTGATCAAATGCTGATAGTCAATGCACATCCTAAGAGAACTATTTTTTTTCATGAATAATACTAGAGCACCCCATGGAGAGATACTCAGTCTAATGAAGTCTTTATCTAGAAGGTCTTTTAAATGTTCTTTCAATTCCTTGAGCTCAGCTGAAGCCATTTTGTAAAGAGGAATCGAAATAGGTTGGGTATCTCGAAGGAGATCAATTCCGGAGTGGATTTTCCTTTTGGGAGGAACTCCGGGAAGATCTTCTAGAAACACTTCTAGAAACTCATTTACTACTGGGACTGACTCAAGGGTTGGGGTTTTGGAGCTTGAATATTTAACCCGAACAAGGTGATAGACATACCTTTTAGAGATCATATTTCTGTCATTAAGGTAAGAGTTAAACCTACCTAGAGGCACTAAGCTACTACCCGTCCATACTAAGACTAGATCGTTTGGAAATTGAAACCGAACGATCCTAGTTCTATAATCGACTAAGGCATAAAAAGAAAGTAACCAATCTATACCTAGAATAATATCAAAGTATACCATTTCTAACTCTAAAAGATCTGCCGAGGTGACTTTCTGAAAGATGAAGACATGGCAATTTTTGTATACCCATCTAGCTATAACTGGATCGCCAAGTGGGGTAGAGACTAAGAAGGGTTCTGAAAGGGTTTCTGGACTGACACCGAAGTTTACTGCTATATAAAGTGTTACAAAGGAAAGAGTATCCCTTGGATCTAACAAAGTATTAACATCTAAATTAAAGACTCGTAATGTACCAATGACTACATCAGAAGAATCTTCCTCGTCCTGGCGAGCCTGGAGAGCATACAACCTGTTTTGGCACTGACCGCCCGCCACCTGTACCCGATGAAGCACCCTGCTGAGTTGGGCGACCTGTTGCTGCTACTGGAGTTGTAGATTGAGCTATGTTATTGTTACCTCCTTGTCCTTTTCTAGAAGAAGAGAAATCTCTCAACCTACGACCAAAATGACCATACCCAAAGCATATTTCCTTGCCTGCAAAACACTCACCCGGATGGTTCTTATTTCACTTTGGACAAGTTGGGTAGGTCCTGTTACCAGAAATATTCCCCTGAGACTTAGCGCCTAATGCCCTACCTTTCTAATCCTGTGGAAACCTAGGGGATCGAGCACTAGCTGATACAGGTGTTGGAGATGTAGTCCTTTGCTGAAACTGCGAGCAATTTCCACCACCCAATTTGTGCTGAGAGTACTCATAATTCTCTGTTCTAGCCTTCTTATTTTCCTTAGACATTTTCCTAAGCTTATTTCTCCAACCTGCTAAGTATGAGTCATGAGCCTAGAGATATTCATGTCTCCTAACAACATAACATTTATGCTCTCTGTCTTCACCAAGTTGGATACCCCAAACAAGAACTTACTCATTTGTGCCTAGGGATCGGCAACCATATGTGGAGCATACTGGGAGAGCTGGGTGAACTTATGTTCGTACTCTTGGAATGAGATGGTACCTTGCCTCAAATTCATTAACTCCTGAGCCTTAGCCTCCCTCAACTCCCTCTAGAAGAACCTATCCAGAAAAGCTCCGGTAAAACACTCTTAAATCATATGAGCTGCATTCTCACCCCTAGTTTCCTTCCACTGCGTGAATCATATGTGAGCCACATCATTAAGCTAGTAGGATGCCATTAATGAAGTTCTGTGGGTCCTCTCCAGCTTGCGACCCTAGAAACCCAGGCCGATTTGTCCTAGCGAAATCTCGGACCCTAGCTGTCACTGATCTACCATTTGTATTTGTAGGAACTAGACCCAGATGATTGTTCTGATTGGCCACACTCTGAGCCAAAAATTGGATAACATTCCGAAACTCTGCATTTGAAACCTCATGGTCTGGGAGTAGAGGAACTGCGTTAGCGTTGCGGGCATTAGCATTCCTTCTGTAAGCTCTACGAGGAGGCATGATCTAAAATGCATAACAAGGAATTAGAAATGAGAAGGTGGATCATACCTCACGAATCATAAGAGTAGCTAAGAAAGTGAAGTTTTTCCTAAAACACTTTGCAACCTTCCTCTCATTAGATGTAGTGCACTTCACACCTATGAAAAGGACTCTACTTAATGGGCCTTTCAGACATCCTAGGACTCTTAAACCTAATTCTTTCATACCAAGTTTTTCATGCCCTGAGGCTACCTCCTGGGCCTAAACACGGGACATAGGATTATGAGTGACCCCAAGCTAACCATTAGCTGGCATATCATAAGCAAACTAAATATATCTTTGAAAAGATAAACTAATGAGCTAGCTAAATCATGAGATAATTGAAAGATGGAGAATACCAATACTGGTATGAATATATATAAAATTCTAAGAGTTTAGTGATACTAAACATTCACTCAAAAACTAAAGTTGAATCTAACTATGTCTAAAAAATCCTATAATTGACTAGAGCCGCTAGGACATGTACCGAGCTAACTCTAGTAAACTGAAACTTAAATAAAAAACTGAAATAGAAAACATGTCGATTGTCCTCGAAGTATTAGGATTCACCACTGATGCTACTAAGTAAGGACCGAGAACCGATCTACGCTTGATCTCAATGCTGAGGACCTGAACCTACATCTTGAAAGGATGTTGCGGAGAGTATGCGTTAGTACTTGGGATGTACTGAGCATGCAGGATATATAATATAACTGAAAAAATATGTAAGCTGAACAAGGCATAACTGAACAATGACATAATCTGAACATAATGTAAATACTGAAATATATAGAAATGAACTAAACTGAATGCAATAACCGAGTACATAACATGCTAAGACTGAATACTAACATATAACTGAAAACCTGGTCAAATGAACTACAGTCTGCCGATGGGAGCTACTACTAACCGACATAAAACCATGTGAGCTAAACATAGAGTCCAATGTATACACCCCATCGAGAGAACCCAATATACCTTGCTAGGGATATATGCATGACTGGCGTGATCACAAAATCTGATGCCAAAAGAGGGGATTTATAAACCTATGGGGCACATAGTTCTGGGACTATATGGGTACGCTGAACCTTAGTCCAACTCGGTGTTCAGTCTACTCCAAACTTAATATGTATATGATACATTATGACTGAAATACTGAAATGATGAATAGCTCAAAATACTGAAATGCAAAATCTGAGAATGTAACAACTATATACTGATAATGTGACATTCAAAAAGTAGAGCAAAAATATCTATTTTAACTAACCTAGCATGTGAAATTCATGAACTAAGACAATCTACACAACTAGGGTTCTGCGTTTCATGCAAAGAACTAAGCAATGATTCCATGAAAACATGCTAATCTGAATACTCTAAAAATTACATCACAACTAATATCTATGGTTTTCGAAACCCTAGGTCTAAGAAAGATATAGATAATCGAGAATCTAACTGTTATCTAGGGACCTAATGGGTGAAAGGAACCCACTAGTGAAATCCCACATAGCTGCTGACGAATTTCATGGAGAATTCTTTCGATTTTGGAGTTGGAACTGAATAAAGCTTGTTGCGTTCTTGGAGAGGGTTTAGTCGACTGTTTCTTTTCTTTTTGCTCTAGTTTTGGTGAATTTTTGAGAATAAATCGATTAGGGAAATATCTAATCAAGTTACTAGGCTGAAATTGACAAAAAATACATAGTTTAAGGGTTAAAGGACGTAGTTTAGGTGTCCAACGCATAGGGGAAAGACCAAAATGACCCTAACTTACAAGTTCTCAGGGTCAACGACGATCCTGACCGATGGATTGTGGATGGACCTATAGTCCGTCCTGTCATCTCATCGTTTAGTGTGAGAGAGCTGAAGTCTAAGGGGTTTGAACCACGGCCTTAGACCACAGACCGTGGTCTGACTTACGATCTGTAGGTCTTGCCGTTGGTAAACCCTTTTCTGGGAGTTGTAGGGGAAAGAAGAGGTGACCATCCATGGACCCCGCCTATGGTCCGTGGGCTAACCAACGGTCTGTAGGTGGCCTCCGTCGGTGGTACCTGCAAATTCTGCAGAATCTGTCATTTGGTCCTTTTTGAATCTGGGGTGTTACAATTTCTTACCTTACCAATCCATACCTAGACAAAACAAACTACCACGAATGTAGATTTACAATGAAAGATTTGAATTTTATTCCAACAGTACCAAATACAAAACTTGAAACCACAAAAGACCTTATCACTACACTCGAGCCGAACTTATGTAGACTTCTTCCTCAAATCTTATCCAACAGTTGTTAACACATATGAATGACATGTAATACTATCACCATAATCAGAGTAAAAAAATAGAACTAGATATTTCTGAACCCAATTCTCCACTCTCTGAAAATATATATTTGAACGTTGCAATGAGAGTAAATATCCTTGTTCTCGCTTATTTTCAAAGGCTAAACTACATCCCATTAATTCTTTTCATTTTTGACTCTAGTTCCTTTAAGTTCTATTCGAGCGGTGTCCTGGGACCTCCTTCAACTTTTCATACAACCATGCTATTTACTAATAGTAGCAAACCACAACCTTAGATACTCACAGGTCGTCATTACATAACAAAAAATTGTTTAACCAATAATCCATATCATATAGTTGCATCTCAAACACAATATACTACAAACTCTTCTTACCATTATTCTCAGTTAGCCCTTGCCATCACCACAATTTCAACTTTGTCATCTACATGACAACTCAAACCAAGTTACCAACCAAATCCAAAGGACTCGCTCAATTTTATATGCATTTTCTTTGTAAATCCTTAATTGACTTTACATAGGTATACTCGTTTGAAATTTTCTTTACCCGTAGACTTTTCATTCCAATATCGATCCACTTCCTTGGAGCTTATGATGAAAACACTAGTCTTCATTTAGAATCCTTGGAATATACTTCATAACCTAATGGATTAATACCATACCAAAGATCTACCACTAAAATATTCCTTATAAACAATATTTTAACCCAAGTGTACATAGTAAAAAATTCGTTTGTTTCTCAAATGTAAGTGCAACATCTAATCTCATTATATGAGCATGTGACACAAGTGATAACTCCTTAAGTAGTTAGTATTCACACTTGATAATCAACGTAGCTGTTTCATTTGCCACTAGTATCACCCCGTGAAAGTTCATTAAATCCACCACAAGTAAATATTATATCTACCAAAAATATCCCACCTAAATAGCCTACACATTTCTACCCATTGAGTAGTTGCAAAACAATATCCAATATGTTCGATCTCTAACTCAAAGTGATATGTATTATGTCGTAGATCAGGTCGATATTATAAGTAACACACTCCATAACTCTAACCAAGTAAGCATCGATTCCTTTGTAGTAGTCGTATCATGACCCTATTAATATACACTCAATCTATGAAAGATTCTGACTTCAATTGGTGCAACATCATTCTCATCATTCACTAAGCAATCCATGCATGTTGTGACAACTCTACTCAGTGTAGTTTCCGATGTTATAGTGTTCATTTCTAGTCGTTCTTTTAATTATATTATTTCCAATTGTCGAATCACTCCTGATATCGCCTATACCTCACAAAAACTATTCCCACTACTGGGTAACTAATCACAGAATGATAGAACGTTCATGAAGTTTCTTAAACCATTGTTCAATCTCATCATTCAAATATTCTGAAAATGCATTGTTGAGCTATCACTCTACTCAACTCCTTCAAACTGCCGAACATTCTGAATCTGACCACACATCCTTTCCATAAGTATATCACTTTTACCATAGTACATCTATCCAATATCAAAGCCATACACACACACTAACTACTCACTTAAGGAACCACGTACGACTCATCACTATAAGTGAGTTAGAATGGAATGAAGTGATAAGAACTAGAACAGACAAGGGATGCATGATAATGATTCAAAAAATGAAATTTTTTCCTAAAGGTCACCATAACCTCTCGAATATAAGCAATAGAAGTCTCTGCGCTGATCCTCGAGACTGTAGTAGACTTGTGTTGTGAACAGTTAGACCTATGAACCTAGGCTCTAATACCATTTTGTCACGAGCCAAAAATGGATGTGATGGCACTCGTCTTATCCTACAAAGACAAGTCAGCCTAAAACCCAACCATTACGATAAAGTGCAAAAATAAAACATTAATAAAAGTCCAATACTATAAAATAATGCAAAAATTCGTAATCAACTTAAATATACCCTCAAAACTTGGTTGTCACGTGCACAAGCCTTTAATGTATTACACTAAAATGGAAAGAAAATATAAGTCTCAAATGACGTTGTCTTTAAAATTAATAGACCAAGATCATATATAGGAATAAGAGGGTCCGCTGAGATGACAAAGAGCTACCTCACAAATCTCCTTAGGAAGCCTCGGGCAAGAAAAGAAAAGAGAGTATCACGAATATTTAGGTTAGTAACCTACAAAAATGTAGAAGAAAGGGGTGAGTACCAAACCACATGGTACTCAGCAAGCAAACTCCTAAAAACTGAACTAAATTATAAAATACGGGTAGTCCTACCACCCCAACTGAACCTCCACAACTACAACCTGCATGAAACCACCTCAACCTAACAATTCACAATTTCAATAGCATGTTGATCAATAATAACATTCTAACAATTTGGATCAATAGTACACAAGATCAAGTTAATCAATGAAAAGTTCCATAGAAAGGTACTCATAAGTTCACATATAATATAGATATGAAATGTAATGAAATGCAATGCAAAGTATAGTGATGCATGTCAGACCTAGCAATAAACACCTGTTGTCTCTCAGGCCGGAATTGATGGGGCTCATATCTGTCAATGCACTAGTCGCAGCGTATGACATGATCCATGACAATAAAATTAGTTGCGGCTTACGACACGTCCCACAATAATAGAATCCATCGTGGCATGTGAAACATCCCCCGAACCATAATATCCATCGCGGCGTGCAACATATCACTCGAAATGGTACATCCTCTATAATTTCTTATTCTTTCTCAATTTACATAAAGCTTGTCACAACCATGTCTCTGAACCAATGCAAATGACATGTTCACAAAAAAATAAGAAGATGACCATTTTCATACCAATAGACAATTCACATCAACACAATCGCGATACAACATCAATTATTAATTAATAAACCTATCAAACCATTCTAAACATATCACATACCAATAATTAATCACATTGGCTTTTATTACCCCCTTTTAATCATTAGGATTATTCAAAATGGACAAGTCAATCCATCACGAAATCTCATTACTCCCTAACACATACCACAATGAAATACATAATTCTATACACTTAACCAATGTTGATGTAAAACCCAGATTTAGAAATGGATAAAATGCATATTTCCATAAGTTATACGTTCCACCAAAAAAGGCCACCTACGAACCGTAGGTTGACCCATGGACCGTAGGTGGGGTCCGTGGTTGTCCACCTGCAATTCTCTCCCCTGAACCCCCAAATAAATCAGCTAAATCCAAAACCATGCTAGGACCTACGGAGTGTAGGTCAGACCATAGTCTGTGGTCTCGGTCTGTGGTTCAGACCCTCGATTCCCATCCTCTGAAGCCAAACGACAGAGTGACAGGATGGTCTGTCTGTCAGTCATTGGATCGTCAATTGGGCCCGTCGTTGACCCTAGTAGCTTTTAAGTCAAGGGTAAATTAGTCTTTTCCCTTATACATTACACACCTAAACTATGTCGTTTTGATAAATTTTAGCCTATTAACTAAATAAGAACCTACCCTAAGTGATTCATTCTAAAAAATTCATCCAATTTGAATGAAAAGAGGAGAAAGGAGTCGACCAAACCCTGCAACAAATTTTTGTCAGTTCTAGCCTCGAAATCGAAAGATTTCTCCATGAAATTTGTCACCAAGTATGTGGGATATCATATGTGGATTCGTTTCATCAACTAGTTCCCTAAAATTCAGTCATAATCTTGATTTCCTATATATATCTTAGACCTAGGGTTTCTAGAACTTTCGATAATTGTTATGATTTAGCTGTTGTAGTGTTCCTAATCAGATTTTCATGTCTTCGTAACATTGTGGCTTAGCTTTCTACAGGAAACTCAGAACCCTAGATGTGTAGATTCGTTTAGTTCATGAATTACACTAGTTCGTTGATGATTTCAAGATTTGGACTCATTTTGGGCTTTGTTTATATAGATTTAATGTCCTCAAATGCTTAATTTGTTTCATAAATAGATGTTAAATCCTTGATTTTCATGTTTATGGATTGAGGAACAAAGCAAGGATACTAAGAGGCAAGCCTGATTATCGCCAAGAGCACTTGGCAAATCACTGAGTGGCTAACTTGACCGCCTAAAGTTCCAGTGTGCTAGTCCTGAGGGAAGAAACCAAGTCGGTGACAAAAAGGGGCAGTCCATAAATCTCCGAGTCGTTCTACGATGCAAAGAGAGATCGCCCAAAGTTACAGTACTTGAGGATGGTGAGTGCCTAGTCAAAAAGGTGATGTAAGAGATCAATGGGAGATTTGTCGAGTTGTTCGGTGAGCCCAACTTACTTCGCCAAACGGCCCTTTGTGGCTTATTTTTTGCGACTATATATTAGATTTTGAACAATTATTTTACAGGCTAACTAGTGCTGGCTAAGGCTAACTTAGATTGAATTAAGTTAGAACATTTTTCTCTATAGTTTTTCATAGTTTATAAGAATTTGAGAGATTCAAATTGGATATTTTAGAAGTGGGTTTCGAATATCTTGTTAATTGAAGCATTGTAAAGACTAAATTACTCTTACCCAATTGATGGCTAATTGATTCGGTAATTATTTTTACTCTTTTATAATATTTGGCTAAAACCTTGGTTTTTGGGGTGTGATTATGGGTTGAATTAGTTTATGGGTATTGTTAATTACTAGTTTAAATGCTAAATTGAAGTGGGTTTATTCATTAATTATTGGTCAATTTATGAATTGTAGTTGCAAATGCAGTTCTAATTTTGTGTTCTTGGCTTGCTCGAGAGAGAGGGTTTAGAACTAAGATTATTGATTAATGATTTGTAGGTATTGGGTTGAGCTGGGTTTAGCTCGAGAGAGTGAATCCTAAACCCAATCCTACCCATCTTGCTTGAGAAAGTGGATAAATTAAGGTGTGGGTTGTTCTTCATTGTTATGATTGTTGATCTTCGAAATAAATCACCTGATTCGGGATAGTTGTTCGAGAGAAAGCTATCTCCCTTATAGTCTAGCCTACTTATTGATTTTTAGTTGTTTACTAGTTGTTTTAATTACCTATATATCAAAATTTTCCTATAATCGATCACATTCGGAGAATTCTTATCCTTGTTGTTACTCTAAAGTGTTTGTGACTGCTTTGTAGTTGGTAATTGAAAACCAAAACGCCCATCTGACATTCGTGTCACCCCTTTTAATTTGATTTATGTCTTTTTCGATAATTTCTATTCCAGTGGCTGATTAGACCACATTTGTACCTCCTAATTGAATTTGAACACGTACCGCTCTCTATGAGATTTGACCCCAACTCTTTGTTAGGTTTTATATTTCTTAACAATCGTTTGCACCTAGAATCTGATGAGGTGTGCTTGAAACATTAATAAAAATGAGGTCGCTGCCGCGGAGTCGTGTTGTTTAAAATTCTTTTGGTGAAGTTGAATTGTGATCTTTTTAGTTATAGTTGAATCTACCTATTTTAGTTTTGGTTTTGTTTTTCTTCTGTTAAACAAAGGAGGAGATGAGCGTAAACGGAAGTAATGGTAGCCAAGTGGGCCACCAAGATGATGTTAGAAACCTCAATGATGTTAATGATCACTACAAGAAAACATACTTATTGCTACGAAATCTAAGCTATGAATTTGAAAATCGTAGCTATTACTTAGTAATAGCCATAACAATTCAAATTTCGTGGCTATCTAAAAAAATCATCAATTTCTTAGCCACAAATATTAAGTTGACAAAGCTAAATCCTTATATTTGCTATAATTACTAACAATCGTGGCAATAATTATCAAAATAGCTACAATTTTACTGCTACAATCAAATTTAATAGCTATTATAACCTTTTTGCTACGCAATAAAAGTAATTGTAGCAATAGTAACCTGTTAGCCATAATAAGTTATTTGAAACAAAATATTGTAGCTAAATAAATAATTTTGCTTCAAGTTATAAAAAGACGTGACAATAGTTAAATGAAATAGTCTTACACTTTTTGCTATAGTAAAATTTCGTAACTAATTATTATTTTTGCCTCAAATTTAAATCTACCATAGTAATAATAACCTTTTAGCCACAATAACTTATTTGAAGAAATATTTGTAGCTAAATAACTAATTTAGCTTCAAGTTATAAAATATTGTGGCAATAATTAAATGAAATAATCATAATTTTCTTCTATAATAAAATTTTATATCTAATTATTAACTTTTATCACGAGTTTAAAGTTATCGTAATAATAAAAATCTTTTAGCCACAATAAATTATTTTAAAAAAAATTATAGCTAAATACTTTTTATTCTGGTTATAAAAGTTGTTGCATATGAAAAATATTATCATATATTTTTTGTTGTAGTAAAATTTTATAGTTAATTATTAAAAACCTTCAGGATCATGTTGAAACTTGTTGAAGCACTAGTAATAGTTTAACCATAAGAAGTAATTTAAAATAAAATTTTATAACTAAATGAATATTATGTTTTGAGTATCAAAATAGTGTTGCCATAATTAACTTAATAGTTATAATTATTTCTCAAGACAAACTGATACAACAATGTGAGCACAATTGAAGTGATACATTTTATCTGAAAATTGAAGTGATGCATAGTTATACTTATGTTGTGTTGAGAATTCATGTTATACGATTCGGATCTCTTCTATCGAACAATACATTTATCGAGCTAGCTTAATTAGAGATTTAATCTTTCAATCAATTTAATTTTATAAGATCTTAATTTTTAATTTATAAATATAATTTAAATAAATTGAAGTTATGAAAAATTTAGAAATTATGTCTAATTAATTTGATGTAATTGTACTTTTTTTATATAAAAAATATGTATAATCAATTTACACTTTATTAAATAGTGTCATATTTTATTCAAATATGCAACATGAATTATTCTGGAATCTAGATAGATAAATCAATTGTTAATTAAATATAATTAATACACAAAAAGTGATATTGACATTCAATTCTTTTTTAATTTTCTATTATTAGCAAAAAATAAATTATTTTTGAATTTATTATTTTAATCTTAACATCTTAATCCATATAATATTGTGTGTTTTAATCAAAACTATAAAATTACAATTCAAAATTCACATCTCTATTTAAATTCAAATTGAAATAATCAAATGTTGTGGAAGTATAGTTCCACTATTAGTTGAACAATTTAACTTGAATTTGACTTCACATGTATAAAAAAAATATAATTGAGTTTCTTTTTTTCTTTTGATATTTCTATTTTAAAATAATTTTCAAATTTGAATTGTATGGTAATTAACAATTGCCATCACAACATTGTTTTGCTTTCCCAATTCTACTAAATAGATTAAACATATTTTCTGATATTAACAATTTTATTTTATTTTAAATTATTATATTTTTAACTTGACATTCTAATGAGTATATCATTTTAAATTTTTATACAATATATAACAATAATAAAATACTCACTATAGTACTATAATATTAGATTTTAAGAAAGTAGAGTATAAGCAAAACTTTCTACAATATATGAGATCTGGAGATACTAGAGTGTACAAAAATTTACCCCTCTCTCAGATATAGAGAAAATTATTTTGAATCCATATAATTTTTTTATATTTTTAAAGCAAACTAAAAACAGTAATTGAAAATTAAGAATGATCATAAATTTGATTAAACACTATTTTTTCTGTTCCATATTAGTTGTTTATTTTTCCCTAGACACGATCTTAAAAAATCATAAATAAGAAGGATAAAAATAATAAATAATAAGGATAATTTTACTACTTTACCCAATGATTTTTTTTATCTGAAACTTTACAAACTTGCTTACACTTTTAAAAAGAATAAAATGTAAGGGAAATTGAGAAAATGTAATTAATTATATTTTGATTTCATAAATTGACAATTAATTTTGGACAACTATTTTTATTAATGTGTACAACTAATATGAGTTGATGGTCTCTCTAAAACAGTCTCTCTACCTTCACGAGATAGTGGTAAAGTCTTGGTACACGCTATTCTTCTTAAAATTTACTTATGAGATTTCACTAGAGATATTATTATTTTTGTTATTGGACAACTAATATGAGACATATGAAGTATAAGTTAATAGTTTATTTTGTAAATGAGAGTAGATAACAAAATTAAATAATTAATAAAGGACCAAGGAATATATATTTTAGAATAATATTTATTTCATATAAATAATTGATTTTTTCCATTGACTAAAAGCAAAGTATAGATTTGTTATTACTAATGTTGTTGTTGTTATTATTATTATTATTTATTGTTATTTTCATGAAATAATGTTCTTTGTTATATATATATATATATATATATATATATATAATAATTTTGTATTTGTTAATTTTGTAATTGTAATAGAATTTGTAAAATAAAAAAAGCAAAAATTATACATATACAATAAGAAATAATAACTAAGTAAAGAAAAAATCTACCCCCAAAATCTCTCCCAGCCGTCCCTTCCCCTTCCCCATTTAGATCCAAAAATCTCCCCCCAAAAAATTTAAAATTGCAAAAGATCAAAATTTTTGATTTATTTTATACTTTAAAATGGAAATATATATATATATATATATATATACACTCCCCTCCCCCCCGCCCCCCCAAATTTCAAAATTCAATTAACAAATACCTAGACATTCTTTCCCTCTTCCCATATATTTCTTGTTCGCCCCCTCCCCTCACCCTTTCTTATCTCAGTTTTTTTGTTCAATTTTTTTTAAAGTTTTGCTAATTTCTCTTTTGTAGGTTTTACATAGCATTCTCCAAGCAGATGAGATAAGTTTTTACAATACGAGTTGTTTTGTTTTACTCAATTGTATGCTCTAAATTTTCTATTATGTATAGGTTTAAGAAAAGATTGAACCACAAATAATTTATCATACACAATTATATTTTGTATTTTTGCAAGAGATTGTTGTCATGATTTGAATTGATAGGTATCGTATTAGATTTGTATATTTTAATTAATATAAGGTGATTTTTTGACTAGGTATGAATTTTATAATTGATACTAAAATTTGAGATCTATATCTACAAGTTTTAAGAAGTTTAAAAGTTACAAGTTTGTTTACTTCTAGGTTTTCTTTGTATTAGTTTTTGGTTTTTATTTGCTAAACATTTTTGTAAAAAGATTATCCAAGACATTTTTTTTCCTCTTTGTAATTTCAAATCATTATTTTCTTGGTGCTAAATTACTTTGCCATTATTGATAGGCATATTTATGGAACAAGAGCATATAAATGATAAATTGGGATCGATGGTGAACAAACTAAGATGCATACAATTTGAAGATTGTGGAAGGAGAGATAGGGCAAGACTATATGCTTCCTTCACGATGGTGTCTTACAAGAATTGTATATTGTGACTATTCTCAAAATTATAGAATGAAATTATATGTACTTGAGAATTATTTTGGAATCTCAAAAATGTATTTGTGGTTACATTATGTAACATTTTTTACCAACATCCTTTCATTCATAGTATTTAAATTGTTGAAATTTATTTTTTAGCTAAATTATAAAAATTCTTGTGATTAATAATGCTTATGATAGTATTCTTCAATTTGTAACAATGAATATTTATAGTTATGGCTAAATCTATATGTAATTATAAAAAAAAATAGGGCAATACATTTTCATTTTTCATAGCAAATTAAAAATATTAGCTATAATTTATGTATGTCATGACAAAAAAATTAAATTCTTAGCTTTGTGAAAAATATTTGTAGCAAATACTTTAATTTTATAGCTATAGATTTTCTAATTTGTAGCTAAATACAAGTACTCTTGCCACAAGAATAAAATATAAAATAGCCATAAATTTTAAAGTTTCAAAGCAAATAAATTAAGTCATTTGCCACAATAGAATGCATTGTGTCTACAATATAAAAATTGCTATAGATCTAATTTGTTGTGGCAAAAGAGTAAAATTATTTGCTACAAGTATATATTTCGTAGCAAGAATTTTTTACTATCATAGCTATAACATAATATTTTTTGTAGCTATAAGTATTAGTCCTTAGCCACAGACCATGTAAAGTCTGTAGCAAGCTTTTAGCCACCCTACATCTTGCTACGGATGCTACGAAAAAATATTTTATGGCTAAAGTGTTTAGCTATGGAAAATTTCATATTTAGCTACAATGTGTTTTGTAGCGTTAAGTGCATTTTCTTGTAGTGGATCCAGTCCAAGTGGGTGGTGTTGGAGCCATTCATTTACCTCTAGCTGAAGGAATTGCTGTCTTTCACATCACAAGCACCATGTTTTAGCTCCTACAATTGAAAGGATTATTTGGGGGGTTGGCTCATGAGGATCCCCATGAGCATATCAGGAACTTTGTGAACGTCTGTGGTCCATTCACATTTAAGAACATATCGCAAGAATTAGTTGGTCTTAGGTTGTTCCTATTTTCTTTGATAGGAAAGGCCAGTAAGTGATTGGCTGAGTTGCCAAAAGACTCCATCACTTCTTGGATGGAGCGTGATTGGCTGAGCTGCCAAAAGACTCCATCACTTCTTGGATGGAGCTAATCATAGTGTTCGAAGTGAGATGTTTCCCTCCATCAAAGATGATGATACTCAGGGATAGTATCCAAGGTTTCAAACGCTTGGAGGGTGAGCCGATTCATGAAACATGGCTGAGATTTAAGAAGTTGGTGCTGCAATGTCCAACTCATGGATTGCCCAATAATGTGTTGTTGCAATACTTCTATAGGAGCCTTGATTCGGTGAACAAAGGAGTTGTTGATCAACTTGTTCCCGGTGGTATAATGCCACAATCCTATGAAATAGGTTCCCAACTCCTTGATTGTATGATCAAGATCAACAAGGCATGGTACATTCCTAAAGACCAAGTCTCTCCCCTCAACTTTAGAATGAAAAAGGAGCAGTTAAAAAAAGATCAAGAGAGAGACCAAAACATGGCAAAGATGATGACCCAACTAGATATCTTGTCTAAAAATGTCATGGGTGTTGGTACAAAGAGTGTTAATGTTGTGGGTGTTGGTGCAGTAAACCCCGATGAAGTCCAATTTAAAGCATTGCACAATAAGAAAGTGAACTTCCTAGCCAATCAAGGAGGAGGCTATCGTGCAAACTACCTAACACCGGGTGGAAATTAGGGTTGGAATAGAGATAAGGGTTGGAGAGATCGTGCCAGATATTGGCGTGATCGCAATGCCACTTGGAAGAAAAGAGAGGGGGAGAAGGATAAGTATGTTCCTCCCTATGAGCGTCAAAACCCAAGGAATATAAGGGTGGCCGATCGGAAGACATGCTCTCTCGCATTCTACGCAAAGTGGAAGGGTCCGACAAAGTGCTAAAAGAAATGAAAGAGGATGTCTCGAATCTCAATCAGACGACCTCTAACTCAGTCTCTATTAAGCAGCTGGAGACCCAAATAGATAAAATATCATCGCATTTGAATCCAAGACAACAAGGGGGGTTGCCTAGTGATACAATGGCAAACCTCAAAAATGAAACTTGAATGGGTGCTTCCGCCATGCCACGACGTTAACTAAGGTGCTTCTTGGGAGACAACCCATGTTTTGAAGGCTTTAAGTTTGATTTTGAATAACGAGTGTTGATTGTGAAGGTTGAAAACTGAAGTGTGTTGGAAAATAGGAGGTTTGGCATGCCAAACGTCCACTTGGTCACTCGCCGAAGAGGTCGGCGAGTCTGACTTGGACCGCTATTGGACCTACAAAACCTAAAGTGAAAGTTTGTAAAACTCGGTGGGCCAATTGCTTAATAGGTGACTCGCCGAACAGGTCGGCAAACCCGATTTTGTCCGCCATTTAGACCCCCAAATTGACTAGAGGTCCTGTAAAATTTGGCTAGTTAAATTACCACTCGGTGCATCGCCGAGTACTTCGGCGTGGTCGACTAACACTGCCGAAAGGGGCACGAAATGAAAGGTTTAAAAAGGCCAAACGGTTTAAAATTTCAAAATCCTTCATATTCTCTAATTTCTAACCCGTATACTCTCACCCACACTTTAGATCTTCCGTATTATACTATTTCATTTGCTTTTGTGAGTGATCTCGTGCCCGGAATTGGAATACTTTACCCCCTAGATTTTCAAATTCTCAATTCGACAAACATGTTGGTTTTCTAAACCCCGCAACTTTGATTAGTGGTTGAACTCAAATGCTATTGGTAAATATGTGTTCGGTAATTTTTTAAAACGTGTTTTATGTGTCGAATTTCTCTTATTATTTTTGAACTTGTGCCTAAATGCTTAAAAAGAATATTTCCCATGTTATTTGCTATTAATTTGGTTCTAAATTGTTAGGTTATGGTTATTTTGTATTGGGTCCAGTGGAGTGAAGTCTGAATAACCTGAAATTGTGCCAAAAGACGTAATTTGCAAAGTGATGGAGCGTTTGACGCCATTATTAAGAGCAAAAGTCATCAAATGGCCAATTTCGGCCAAACCAGGGGAAGTCTGAATACCCCGAATGCATGGGTCATATGGGTCTAGTATGAATTGCATGGTTTGTGTCTTTGATTTTGAATTAGGGGGCTGCGGGTTTTTTTTTTTGGAAACGGGGTTGAAAATTGGCACATTGGGCTGTTTGGTAAGCTATGTCGAGCTCGTCGAACTTTTCGGCGATTCGCCAAAATCCCCCTTTGATCACCATTAATTTCTTGATTTGACTAAGTTGAGTCTGTAACTTTTGGCGGGAATCCTGAGCTCGCCGAGTTCAATTGGCGACTCATCGAAAGGTTCCTTTGATCACCATTTCTGCACCACTAAACCCTAAAACACACTGTAATTTTTGGTGGGATAGTCTAGGCTCACCGAGTGGTGTCGGCGATTCGCTGAATGCCCCTGAACATCACTGACATGCTTTTATTCTGAAAAAAATTTAAGCTGGTCCTTTCGGCGATCCCGATCTGGCTCGCCTAAGCGACTGGTTCGGTGAGTCTTTCTGCAACGTGATTTATGTAATTTTCTTGAATGATTTCTAACACTTATCTATGTGTTTTGCAGATATGGCTTGACCCAAAGTACCAAGACGAGACATATCGCCCCGCAAGCAGGCAAAAAGGGATCATCATAAATGAGGATGTAGCGACATCCAAAGAAAAGGAAACCAAACTTCCTACCACGGGTGGGAAAGGCAAAGGAAAGGGCAAGGCGCCCACAACAGAGTCACTGGTGGTCAGCTCCGACAGTGAGGGAGTCTACGCGACTCACCTTACCACATTTTAAAGTGAGGGAGAACACCAAGATTCTCAGGTTGTCATTTCTAAGCGTGAGGATGACCAGCTTCTATTGGCCTGGAGATCTGAAATGTGCTCCAAGAGGATGCATGATCCGTCTAAGATCCGAGTGCCTCAGACTAATCCTCCTTCTCCAGCTCCAGATTAGACTATGGTCCTACCACCACCTGCACAAGGTCCTTCTCCCTGGTCTCTCAATAGACTAAAGGCCGAGGGACTAAGGACTATCGTCGAGGAGAAGAGATTGTCCACTGATTGTGTGGTGGACAGATATCCAGAGATATGAAGTACCCTAAAATCCCACAATTTCTAAATCTTCACTAAACCCCGGGGGCCCTACATCCTAATTGGGTCCAAGAGTTCTACTCAGCATATGGAGCTTTGGTCCAAAAGGGAAAAAGGAAGGCTGCTATCTTCAAACCAGTGGATTATGTAGTTGTCAGGGGAAGGAAGGTAAAATGTGATAGTGATGATATAAACGTTGTTTTGGTAAGCACTAACAACATTATAGATGACTACTAGAGCATGATCAAGACAACGACTTTGAAGGACATGAAAGGTTGGCTGGCCCGTCTTCTATTTAACAATACTCTTAGGTGGATTCAGGTCGGAGTACCAATAGAGAAGAAAGACCTCAATGTGGTAGCGAGGTATTTGTTCGGCTTCATTAGTAGCACAATCATGTCGTCCCAGAACGAGTCTATCCTCCGCCACACAAAGGCGGCCTGTCTTGGATCCATCATTGCAGGGAAGCGCATCAATCTAGGTGCAATTATTACATAGGAAATGGCCATGAGAGCGAGGTAGCAACAACCATCTCTTCATTTTCCGATGTTGATCACTGAGTTGTGCAGACGAGCTCGGGTGTCATGTGATGAGAAGAAGCATGTGGAAGTGATTCCCACCTCCTCTATTGACATCTGGTGTATTGAGGCTAGGTACTTGAATGATGAGGCTGAGAAGAAGAGGGTAGCCCAGGTGGATACATACCGGCTATTGATATTAAGACACTACCAGCAGAGATAATATTGCCTACTCCGGCCACTGGGCCTTCAAGTACTTCTAGCTCTACCCTCTCTATGACTCCGAGTTCTTCTACCGCTCCCCTACCTCCTAGGTCTGCTGCTAGTACTACTGCATCTCGATCACCACTCACCCAGACCATGCTACTACGGATTGGGAACCTGGCCCATTCTGCTGACGTGCATGCCTCCAGGCTAGAGGTTGAAGTCCCTAGGATGATTGAGAGAGCTCTCATTGATTCTTTGACACCTCTTTGAGATGTTATTGATGCCCTCGTGACAAAGATATAGATGTGTGAGGGAGGTCAGGGAGACACTCATGTGGTGATGGTCTTAAAGGCTGTATTTGCAGAGTTGAGAAAACTTAACGCTTGCTCGAGTCTTGAAACAAGTTATTAGAAATTGTAGAAGACTCCTCGAAAGACTCAAAGCGACTTTCTCAAAATGTTCAAAAGAACTCTCAAGACTTAACGCTTAGCTATACCTTGAATTTTATTATGAATTCAAGGTTATTATTTGTGATAGGTAAGATATCTTGATGAATAAAAGTGTTTTAGATAGTTAAACATGAGAAACGATCAAGAAATCATTGTCTGGAAGAAAATCCGCAACACAGAGATACATTTTAATATTTAGTCGCGAAATAAATTTTGAGGCAGAGGGGTCCGTGACCTCTCCGCGACGTAGAGAATTAAGTTTTGTTTTTGAGGAACAGGTCCGCATCTGGTACCTAGTTTCTACCCGACTTTTTCCTTCTTCATTTTTATAACCCCGATTCTTTTAAGTTCGATTATTTCTATCATTTTCTCTTTAGATTCATATACCCAATACATGTACAAAAGAATCTAATCAAACACAACTCTAAAAATGACACGATTTCTTCAAGAACTCCTCAATATCATCTTAACTTAAGAAACAAAAGCCAATTTCAAGTACACAATTCAAGAACATCAAACCTTCAACTTTCTAGAATGAATTTAACACTGAAATTAACATGATTGGCCTGTGGGTGAACGAACCCAACACTATGCAAGCTTACATACCTCTTAGGGATCAAACCCATGGCGAAAATCCGCAACAAAACTCAAGAATCTCAACGAACGTCTTGATCCTTTCCTCTTTTCTCCTCTTTTCTCTTCTTTTCTCTTCTTGAACTCTAACCTAAAAACCCTAGGCGTATATTAGGATTATGAAACTGAACCTAATAGGATTATACCCTTAAAACCTTACTAAAAATGAATTAAATCTGATTGGATAAGGAAGAGACCAAAATACTCCTTACTATTTTCGGGTAACTTTCCTTAACTAGACAGCTTGACTTGAAAATGGGATATCTCACTCATCCGACCTCGAAATTTAGCAAACTCGGAGGAGTTGGAACGATAATTCAAAGAACTTTCACTAGATATCTTGTAGCCCACCTAAATCATCATGTACTAAGAGTTATGGTCATTTGAATATGACCAAAAATTAAAGGAACTTAGGAATGACTTGAATGAACTCTCTTTAGTTTTCATGGAACTCAAGGTGCTACATCTAGTGACCCCAACACTCAAGAAATTTTAAATTCCTCGATAAAAATCCGACTATAAACGAAGGATGGTTCGAGTCTCAGTTCAAAAAATTTCTTGTTACAAGTGATCACGCCAGTCATGCCTTTATACCCCTGGCAAACTATATTGGGTCCTCTCATGGGGCGTATACATCGGACTCCACGATTTGCCCACTAGTTTTTTGTCGGTTAATAGTAGCTCCTGTAGTAAGAATATTTTTCATTTGACCAGGTTTTCAAATCTATTTCAGTTTTCAGTTCACCATGTTATGTAGTTGGTCAATGCATTCAGTTTAGTTCATATTTAGTATATTTCAGTATCTTCATCATGTTTAGATTATATCATTGCTCAGCATGCTTCTTTCAGTTATATGCTTGTTCAACTTCATTCAATACTGCATGATCAATACCTTTCAAGTACTGATGCGTACTCTGCGCTATGTCTTTTCGTGATGTATGCTCAAGTCCTCAATATTTAGATCTTGTGTAGATCGATTCTCGATCTGTATTCAACAGTATCAGTGGTGAGTCCTCATTCTTTAAGGACAATAAGCATGTTTTCTATTTCAGTTTTACATTTTGCTAGATTTAGCTGCGGGCATGTACCAGCATCTCTAGTGAGCTAGAGGCTTATCTCATACATAGTTTTAGATTCAGCTTTAGCTTGGAGTGAATGTTTAGTATTATCAACTGTTGTTCAATACTTGTATATTCAGACTATTATTAGGTATTCCCTAAAATTCAGTTTATCTTATTATTTAGGCTTTTTCACAGTATCTATTAATTCTATAAATTGTACTGTGGTTATGATATGCTAGCTCAGGATTAGCTTGGGGTCACTCGTGATCCTAGGTCTTGTGTTTACATCAAAGAGGTAGCCTCGGGGCGTGACAAACTTAACATGGTATCAAAACATTAGGTTTAAGAGTCCTAGGATGTTTGAAAAGCTACACTAAGTAGAGTCCCTTTCATGAGTCTGAAGTATGCCATACCTATGAGGAGAGGCTACAAAGTGTTTTAGGGAAAACTTCACTTTCTTATTATTCTTATCGTGTGTGGGTATGATCTTCTTTCTAACTTGATGTTATGCAGTTTAGATCATGCCTCCTCGTAGAGCTTACGCAAGGAATGCTAATGCCCATAACACTTATGTTGTTGCTCCAGTCTTAGACCATGAGGTTTCGAATGCAAAGTTTCAGAATGTTATCCAACTTTTGGCTTTGAGTGTAGCCTATCAGAACAATCAGCAGGTTCTTGTTCCTACAAATACTAGTTGTGGATCAGTGGCAGCTAGGGTCAGTGATTTCGTTAGGATGAATCCGCCTGAGTTTCTAGGGTCGCAAGTTGGTGAAGACCCCAGAACTTCATTGATGAGGTAAAGAAAATCGTTGGAGTGATACAAGTGACTTGAAATAATAGGGTAGATGTCACGACCCGGGGTTACCCTCTAGAATTAACACGGCGTAGTTGTCCATTTATCAACTTAAGGGTGTTGCTCGAATTTGTCTTAAACAATTAAATGAAGGAGGGACATAAGATGCGGACCCTCTAGATTGGGAAAAGTTCATGTGTGCTTTCCTTGATAGGTTTTTTCCTCTTGAGATGAGGGAAGCAAATGTGCTTGAGTTTTTAAACCTCCGACAAGGGAATATGAGTGTAAGACAATATGCTTTGAGATTCACACAATTGTCAAGGTATGCTCCCTTCATAGGTGCAGACTCTAGGTCAAGAATGAGCAAGTTCGTTGCGGGAGTTTCTGAATTGGTTGTGAAAGAATGTAGTACTTCTATGCTTGTCCATGACATGGACATCTCTCACCTCATTATTCATGCTCAACAAATTGAGGAAGAAAAACTTAAAGGAGAAGTCTAGGGAACTAAAGAGGGAAAGAACCGATGATGGTACCTCTTCATACTCTAGGTCGTGTGGATATGGTCATTCAAGGCTTTGACAAAGGTTTTCTGCGCAAGGTTCTTATAATTCTGCTCCAAGATTCACCAAAGAGAGGGTATCGAACCTTAAGCCTCAGTGAGGAAATTGTAGTGCGTCTTTATTCCCTACTTGTACTAAGTGTGAAAGGAAGCACGAGGGCAAATGTCTAGCAGGTTCCGATGCTTGTTTTGGTTATAGTAAGATGGACCACAAGACAAGAGATTGTCCCTCAGTTGATAAGAATGAAGGAGATAATCGTCATAGGGCCCAACCATATCCTTCATCCGGTACAAGTTGGTCGGGTTAAAATGCTCCAAAGAAAAACTTGTTTTAGGCGCTTCAGACTCGTGGTGAACAAGAGGATTATCGCGATGTGGTCACCGGTATGTTGAATGTCTTCCAACTTGATGTATATGTTTTGCTTGATCCCAGTGCTACCTTGTCTTTTCTAACGCCTCATGTGGCTACGAGATTTGATGTACTCTTGTTAGATCCCTTTGTTGCCTCTACTCCCATTGGTGATTCTAATGTCGCTAAAAGGGTCTATGGAATATGTCATGTTTCCTTGTCCCATAGAGTTACTCTTGTTGATTTGGTAAATCTTGATATGCTAGATTTTGATGTTATCCTTGCTACGAATTTGTTGCACTTATGTGATGCTTTTATTGTTTGTAGAACCCGCGTAGTCAAGTTTCAGTTTCCAAATATTCCCTTCTTAGAGTGAAAAGGGGGAAATTATATGCCTAAGGGTTAGTTTGTCTATTGTCTTAAAGGTAGAAAGATAAGGGTCTCATACACCAACTAGTTAGGGTGTGGGATGTAGATTCCGAAACCCTTACTCTTGAGTCAATCGCTGTTATGAATAAGTTTCTGAAAGTATTCCAGATGATCTACTTGGTATTCCTCTCGAAAGAGAAATAGACTTCGGTATTGACCTTCTCCCAGATATGCAACCTATTTCTATTCATTCTTACCGAATGACTCTAATAGAACTTAAGGAATTGAAAGACCAATTGAAAGACTTGTTAGATAAGGGTTTCATCCAACCAAGTATATCCCCATGGGGTGCTCCAGTTGTATTTGTTAGAAAGAAAGATGGTTCTCTCTAAATGTGTAGAGATAACCGACAACTGAATAAGGTTATGGTTAAGAATAACTATCCTCACCATAGAATTGATGATTTGTTTGACCAATTCTAAGGAGCGAGTTACTTTTCTAAGATTGACCTCCGATTGGGTTATCACCAATTGAGGGTGAAGGAAGAAGATATTCCGAAAACAACTTTTAGAGCCCGATACAGAGATTTTGAGTTCTTGGTGATGTCTTTTGGTTTTACTAATGCTCGTGCCACTTTTATGGATTTGATGAATAAAGTGTTTAGAAAATACCTTGACATGTTTGTGATTGTGTTCATCAAAGATATATTGATTTATTCAAGGAGTGGGATGATCACATCAATGATTTGAGGATTCTGTTGCAAATCCTTAAGGAACAACAACTCTTTGCAAATTTTAGCAAATGTGAGTTTTGGCTAAGGTCTATGGCTTTTCTAGGTCACATTGGTTCAAGTAAGGGTATTAAGGTAAATCCTAATATGGCTGATGCGGTCAAGAGGTGGCCTAGACCTCTATCCCCTTCGGATATTAGGATTTTCTCGGGTTTGGCTAGTTACTATAGAAGGTTTGTTGAGGGTTTTTGTACGATTGCCTCTCCGTGGACAGCATTGACTCAAAAGAAAGCTAAGTTAATATGTTCTGAAGCTCGTGAGAAGAGTTTTCAAGAGTTGAAAGATAGACTTACTTCCTCTCTGGTGTTGAATTTATCGGAAGGGATGGATTTTTTTGTGGTTTATTATGATGCCTCAATAATTGGGTTAGGATGTGTGCTTATGCAAAATAGGAAAGTTATTGCCAACGCTTCAATGCAACTTAAGATTCATGAGAAGAATTATCCTACCCATGACCTTGAACTAGTGGCAGTTGTTTTTGCCTTAATGATTTGGAGGCATTATTTGTATGGTGTTCATGTTGATGTTTTTACCGACCACAAGAGTTTGAAATATGTGTTTAACCAAAAGGATCTAAATATTTGCCAAAGAAGATGGCTCGATTATTGAAAGATTATGATATGAGTGTTCTCTATCACCCCGGTAAGGCAAATGTGGTGGCAGATGCTCTTAGTCAGTTATCTATGGGTAGTATTACTCATATTGAGGATGATAGAAAAGAGTTGGTTCGACATGTTCATAGATTGGCTGGGTTGGGATTTCAGTTTGTAGACTTTACCAAGGGTTATGTTATGGTTCACAATGTTTTAGAATCGTATTTTGTAGTGGATGTGAAAGCCAACCAATGTCTTGATCTGACCTTAGTTGAATTGAAAGAAACGGTGCTTAGAAAATCCGTAGAGGCCTTCTCCCAAGGGATGTACTTAGATATAAAGGTTGTTTATGTGTTCCTAATGTTGATGACATAAGGGAACATATATTGTAAGAAGCCCATAGTTCTCGGTATTCCATTCACCCTGGAGCCACTAAGATGTACCGTGATTTGTGGGAGATATATTGGTGGAATGGGATAAAGAATGATATTGCAGAATTTGTGGCTAAATGTCCTAATTTCCAACAAGTGAAAGTTGAGCATCAGAAAATGGGAGGTTTGTCCCAAGACATTAGTAATCCTACCTGTAAATTGAAAGAGCTAAATGTAGACTTCATAGTTGGATTGCCACATACCCGATAACAATACATTTCAATTTGGGTTATAGTAGACCGATTGACGAAATTGACTCATTTCATTCCTATCAAGATTTCTTATACGGCAGAAGACTATGCCTAGTTGTATTTGAGGAAAACGGTAAGGTTTCATGGAGTACCCTTTTCCATTATCTCCAATCCAGGTACCCAATTTACTTCGCAGTTTTGTAAATCTTTCCAAAAAGGCCTTGGTACTCGTGTTAAGCTTAGTATGGCCTCTCATCCCCAAACTGATGGGCAAGTGGAGTGTAGTATCCAAACTTTGGAAGATATGTTGAGAGCTTGTGTGATTGACTTCAAAGGTAATTAGGATGATTATTTTCCTTTAATAGAGTTCGCCTATAACAATAGTTATCAGTCAAGTATTGGTATGGCTCAATTTGAGGCATTGTACGGTAGGAGGTGTAGATCTCCTGTATGTTGGTTTTAGGTGGGTGAAGTTGCCTAACTAGGTCCCGAATTTGTACATGAGACTATGGAGAAAGATTGACATCTTTGAGAAGGGTTGAAAACAACGCAAAGTCGAAAAAAGTGATATGCCGATGTTAAAAGAAGAGATGTTGAGTTTGATGTTCATAATTGAGTTTATTGAAAATTTCACCCATGAAGGGTGTAATGAGATTTGGTAAGAAAGAGAAGCTTAGTCCTCATTTTGTAGGCCCATATAAAATTTTGAAACTTGTCGTTAAGGTTGCTTCAGAACTTGAATTGCCTAATAAGTTGGTATAGGTGCATCTGGTTTTCCATGTCTCTATGTGAAAGATATGTGTTGGAGATCCGACATCTATAGTTCCCTTAGATGGTTTGGGACTTAAAGAAAATATTTCTTATGAAGAAGTTCCGGTTGAGATTTTAGACTAGCAAGTCATGAAGTTGAGAATCAAGGAAGTTGCTTCCGTGAAAGTATTCTGGAGGAATCATTTAGTTGAGGGTGCTACTTGGGAGGCCTAGGCCGATAAGATGTCCCGATATCCCCATATTTTTATTTCTTCTCCTATTCTAGCTTAAGGTATTGAGTTTGTCATGGTTTACTCTTTTGGTGTTATGTGTTTTAGATATTCCCATGATTTCCTTAATATGCATGTTCATGAAAAGCTTAAGTTTTGAGAAAATGAGTCAACTTGATTGATCTATACATGTTTATGTGCATTAGAGTATGAATTGCATATAGACAACATGATATGATTATATGAGCATGCTTTAGGTTGGAGTTGATGTTTCCTCCTCGGATATTAGCTTAGAGTTGATGTTTCCTCCTCGGATATGTGCATTTATTCGATTGCATGCATGATGGGTTGCTAGTTTTGAGTCATTTTCCTTCGTGATATGTCTAGAATCCCATTCGAGGATGAACCTTCCCTAGGGGGAGATAATGTAACACCTCGGAATTTGGTATACTAAGCATAGGACTAAGTGAGAAGTCACAAGCCAAGAATTGAGCATGGGTACCCTTCACGAAGGCTCAGACGAGCCGTGAAGGGCACCACGAGGCATGGTGTAGCCCCTGGTAGCTCACAGTTCTAGCCAAAGAAGGCTCCCATAGCGGGAGCACCTAGATGGCTCGTGGTGGGCATCACAGCGTGTGGTGAAGCCTGTGATGAGTAAGGCAGTGATTACCTTAAGGGTGACCCTCCACACGAGCCACTTGACGGCTCATGATAGCCTTGACAGCTCATGGAGTGGGTTATGACGGAAGGGGGTGTTTGGATTAAGTTTGCCAAGACACTGGTCAAAGACCACGACAACCACAACAGGCAGTGAAGTCCTTGATGGCTCGTGAGGGGTGGCGTGTGGGGGTTAAGTCCGTTGTAAGTTTGAGGGCAATTGGGTCTTTTCCAGATTTTATTAAAACAATACTATGCTGTTTGAGCCATGCCTAGGACCCCAATAAAAGTGATTTTTACCCCAAATCCAACCCATTCATGTCATTCTCCTAATATTCTAAAAGAAGACCAAAGTTCTTCCTCTCCAAAATATTTCTCTCTCTAGAAACACGAAGAAGAATAAGGGTTGAAGCTAGGGTTCAAGATCAAGTCTCCATTATCCCATAGCCTTTAGGCTTTGATAGCAAGGTATGATAGCTTTTCATCCATGGAATTCATGCATCCATGGAGCCCCTAACTTCTTCCAATTCAAAAGTAGAAATTCCCCACTTTGAGTTAGGTTTTTTTTCTAAGTTGTGGGTTCTCATGAATGTTCATTTAATTGATAGAATTATGATTGATTATGCATGAAATGAGAGGATTCTATGCTTTTATGGTGGAATTTCATGTACCTATGCTTAACCCATGTTTCTAAGATGAAAATGGGTTTTATTCTATGAAAGGAGAATTTACGGATTTATGTGTATTATTATAGGATAAATACGATACAATATGAATTGTTTTGAGATTAAAGCTTATGTGATGATTTTTTATAAGAATTGCTTCGAGAGTGAAGCCTATGTAATTAATTGTTGATTATAGATGTAATTGTTGTGGAAGGGATTTTCCCACATGATTTCTTATGTATGAATGTGAAAGGATTTCTCACATTGACTGATTCTAGGCTGAATGGATCTCTCACCTAAAATAAATATAAGTTAAGGGACTATGAAAATGATGAGGCTAGAGGCGATTACCCACGTTCGTATATTGCAAGCCGGACAAGAGGCGACTACCCATGATCCTAAAGTAAGAAAGACAAGAGGCAACTACTTGTGATCCTAAAGTAAGAAGAACAAGACACGACTACCCATTATCCCAAAGTAAGAAGGACACGAGGCGATTACCCATTATCCTTTATAGTAAGACAAGAGGCGTCTCCCCATGACCTTAAAAGATAAGCTATGATATGTTATGATAGGTGATTAGCTTGGATCGTTGCTTGAGTTTGCCTTCCAGGATCAGTAAGACTAGAGGCGGTTACCCAAGTGTTGACTAAGGATGAATTAAGGTTACTTCAAGAAGTACTCCTTACATGTAGAGATGATCTATTATGTGAATTGATTATGCTTTATGACTTATGTTGTTTAACTCTTATGTGATGTTTAAGCATGCTATCATATTAAGTACATTCTTGTACTAACACATACTCATGCCTACATTTTTTATCCAAATGTAAGGTCTGACATTCCCAATTCTCATCCCCATGGATAGGATATACAGTAGAGGAAGAGTTGAAGATTGGTGAGTCCTCATTCATGTGAGGATTTGGCCCCTACTTTACATATGATCTTTTCATTTGAGTTTTGAACATTTATGTATGAGTTACGTCCCTAGATTCTAATGTATTAGATTGTTTTTGAGATAAGTGTTTAGACTTCCGCTTTGCAATTAAAAACTTTGGTTATGTTGAAATAATGTTTTAAATCTCGTCAATTTCTAGTATCTTGATTATGAAAGCTAAGTGGCTTGTATGAGGCCTCTCAAGGTCTTGTACGCCATGTTACATCTAAGTGGTACCCCTGGGTCGTGACACTATTAGGAGGGGTAAGCAAAACTTTTATGAATGTTTCCCAAAAATGACCTTCCAGGTCATTACAAAAGAATTTGTATCTGCTTATTTATTTTCTTATTGATAATAAGTCACATGGGAAGTTTTTTTAAACTCTATATAATGAGAAATATATATGATTGACATTTACTCAGAATTTTTCTTCTCCATTTTTAAAATTTCTTGTGGGGATAATATTTCTTATAAGTTATGAGATTCCTTTATGATATACATATACACGAAAAAAAGACGTGATGACAGTTATACATGAAATACACCTATTGAGAGCATTATTCCAAATTCTGACCGACACTCATTTTTGCCCTGGTTGTATCAATTCTCAAAGATAATTATTCATATGAGTAAAACAAGATTATTCTCTATTTGTGTTTGATTTTTTCAATCCATTTCCTATCTTAGTTTACTAATAAATCACACTTTGCATACTTGCTAATGTCAATTTTTTCTTACTTTATTGGTTAGTAAATGTTGTGTATATAATATGTAAGACACCGAAGCAGTCACATATAAAATTTAATATACAATTTTAACTTAAACAAAGATTGTTGTAAAAGTTAAGAACAAAAGAACAATAAAAAGATGAAGACAAGAAGAATATAAGACATGAGGAACAATATAGGATAACTTTCTTTCTAGTGTTCACCAAATCTTCAAGTCTATACAATATGAACCCTTATGCCTCTATTTATAGTGTAACATAGAGGAATACAAAAGGTTAGTCATAAAAATGGCATTAAACATGAATATAATGGAGGAGGTTATGGAGGTGAATGTTACAAGAATAATGATCATAAAGGTGGAGGTTATCTTCATAATGGAGGGAAGTAATGTAGTAACTTCTTAGTGTAGTGGACATCCACAATATATTATTTTATAACACTCCCCCTTGGATGTGCATAGATAATATGCCTCGTTAAAACCTTATGAGAAAAAATACTAGTGAAGGAATAGGAGTACACATATCTTTAAATACACTTTGAATGTTGCATCGCTAAAAACATTACCAGGAAATCCAATTGGGATAAAACCATAGTTAAGGAAAAGAGTACAACGCGTATATTTCTCTCCTTGATAAAAATATTACTTGATATATCAAAACGAGGCATTTCAATCATACATCACAACTTCTCAAATATTGATGTTGGCAATCCTTAGTGAATAAGTTTACAAGATTATCACTTGAATGGGTCTTTGAATGTCTATCTCACCATTTTGATGAAGATCATGTCTGAAAAAGACTTTTGGTGAAAAATGCTTTGTCCGATCTCCTTTGATTGTATCCCCTTCAATTGAGCTATATATTATTTTCGTATATGGTGGCTAAAATATCCTTTTTTAAAATAAAAAAAAAACAAAACACATATTTTATGAATATGATAGATCATGATTCCTACCAAACACCTTCCCAACTTACTTCATAGATCAATATTATTTCTGCATGATTTGAAGAAGTGGTTACTAATGTTTGATTCTTTGAATGTCGAGATACTATTGTGCCTCCATATGTACATTAATAGTCCATTTGCGATTCAGATTTATACGAATCAAATAAATATTTTGTATCTACATAATTGAATCATTTCTGACTCGGAGTTTGATCATTTTAATTTTATTGAAGCTCGTCTTTTCTTCTCAACAAAAATCACACATGTTCTATGTGTTGAGTCACTTGTTTTGTTAGTTTCTTGTCATAACGTGAATGAGAATATGACAATAATTTCAGATCACTTTCGTTATGTATATCAAATAATTAATCTTCTAGCATTTGTATAACCAGCAATCTGTAAGTGCGCCAATTGCACTAATACATGACATTTTAAATCATTTTCATTAGATAAAAAAGATTCTTTCTCTGTGTTAAGCAGTCTCAAAACCATTGGGTACTCAATGGAATTGCTTTAAGACTTTTTAAATCCTTCAAGGATTTTCATATAACCTTCATCGTCTAGTTAGACATAATAATCATTCATTATACATATTCAAGTATTTAATCTATTGCCACACTGAAACAAGTCTCATTGCATCCACCACTGGAGAATATATCGCCATTTAATAATGTCAGGAATCTTGCAGAAATCTTTTATGCCCCGAGGCACAAAACGCAATTTATATCTTACAATTATATTTTCGCACAATGATTCATTTGTACCACACTGACATTATATTTTAATCTATGAACTATAAGATCAAAAACATCACTTTTCTAAGTGAAACAAAATATACTTGGATAGTGCATTTTATTTGGTCAATCATTTATCTCTCCATACTATATGACAGATTCGAATTTAAGATCATCGTAACCATATATAAAATTGAGTGCTACTTCATATCAAAGATACCATCGACGGTCATTTTGATATCGATTCCAATATGACATAACTTATCGAGATCTCTTTTTCTCATCATTTTCAGGCACCTGCACCTTTCCCAAGATTTTATGAAATGTTATGTCATGGTTCTCTTTTAAAGCACTTGCCTTATTATGATGATCATTTTGATAATTTGCTCCTCTCCTTACTCAAGGAGTTTTACATTTGGAATCGATAAGTCTATCATGTTTTTAACATACCGTAGACTTTGTCCTTCAAGGACCATTTATTAGAGCATTTGCTGGTTAATGAAAATAGTGGGTCAGCAAATACAATTGGCAAAATATTTGCAATATTTGCAAATGAATTATCTCTTGAACTTCAAGTTCATATTTTTTTTAACGAGGATCTAGATAATTTACCCCATACAGAATTTTCAGCTGCTAATCATATCTCCCCCTAATGTTAGAAAATCTAACATTTACCCCCAACCTTACTTGAGGATCCATTTTTGTGTGTGATGGAGTTAACACATCAAAATTTTAGATGAAAATTGTTTGGTTCCTGAATTGTTATGGGAGAACCTTGTTGGCTTGATGCATACATGTTAAATAAACTCATCTCATACCAAATTTAATTTGGGAAATCTGTTCTTATAAAAATCGTCTACCTATAATTGGAGACATACAATTTATGCTAAACCAACCAACATAATTAACATAATTTTATAGTTTCGAACTGTGCTCTTAGTTTAACAATTAGAGAAAACAACCTTACAAAAACCAATTCGTAAGTTGATGCAAATGCAAATGTGACCATACCATAGATGCATCTATTAAATCATAATAGTAGGCGGTCCATGTGGCAGGTGAATAAGCCCATATTCATATCACGTCTAGAGCCTACATCTTGGGTGGGACTGGTACTTGAGAACCATTGATGGCGCTAAGTGAACCCTTGGCCTGACTAACTACTCAGTAGAAGACTTAAACACAAGGAAATAGTCTCAAATTATGAACTAATGAAATAACTTAGAATGTCTTAAAAGAAGCATTCAACTAGCAAAGATGGCAACTCAAGCTTCAAAACCTAAGTCAATAACAAAGCAGTGATAAGGAAACTAACTAAATGTCTATCTATGAAACCTCTAAAACTGGGAGGGATGTCGGGACAAGACCCTTGATCATCCTAACAACTGAAAACTACTAAAATAATGTAAATCGGGATCCTCCGAAAAGCAAGGACGCTCACCACAAGACTCTGAATGCTCAACTGGATCAACGAAGTGCTAGATGTTGATCCTGGTTACCTATATCTACATCATAACAACGATGCAGGCCAAATGGCGTCAGTACATTGAATGTACGAGCATGCGAGGGGAAATCTAAAATAAGACATAAGCTTGAAAAGAACTAAAAGAACAAATCTGGTCTTAACTCAACTCAACTGGACTGCATTCATTTCAATACAAACTAGTATAAACAAGTCAATATAGAGAAAAGTTTGTTAAAACATGGGTATCAACTCTGTGTATTTAGAAATACAATAGTAACTTTGTATGTATGCAATGATATAAAGTAAACTCTAAATGTATATTAAAATACAATTAAATTTGTGTATATAAGAATACAAAATACTTTTGTGGGAGTTTCTCTAACCGACAACCATCACTTAAGAGTTATTGTGATGATACAACATTTTGCCTCATGCTGCTAGGGCCATCCTATACCTTGTCAAGGATATAGAACCTGACTACTAAGTTGATCCACTAGTATATGCTAAAAAGCACTAAGGAATCATCTAAAAATTAAGACCCTTTTCTACCCATGGTGGCTACTTGGTTTATTGGGGCTAGGAGTTGTCTGAACTCTCCCCCATATCGGTTCTCAATACTAATCCCAAAATATGCTAGCTCATATGTTTAAAAACATAACTATGTGTTTTGAGATAATTACTCAAAAACTAGCCCGAAGGCTCTCTTGGAAATCAATGTTTCCTCTCTTGCTTAATTATGAAAGCATTTACTCTTTACTGAAAACTAGCTCAAAGGCTCATTTGGGAATCTCAGCTTCATTTCTTGTTTAAATGTGAAAACATTTTATCTTTGGGAATACATAGTCATGATATACTCTTTTGAAGAAATGAACTTCAATCTTACTCTTTACTCAACTCAAAACTCATGTCTTAAAACAAAGTCAAAGCATTTGTAAAAGACTTTTGGGAGACTCTATGAACCTCTCTTGACTTGGCCCTTACCTTTCCTTGAATATGAATTTATGGATTCAAGGATTGTGATTTGTGATAGGAAAGATCTCATGATGTTTAGGAGTGTTTTTAGATAGTTAAACATGAGAAACAATGAATAAATTACTGTCTGGAAGCAAGTCCGCGACACGAAGATGCATTTTAATATTTGTTCATGAAATAAATTTTGAGGCAGAAGGATCCGTGACCAATCCATGACAAGGAGAAAATTTTTCCAATCCTGAGGAACAGGTCCGCGTCTTCTTCATTTTCTAACCCCAAGTAGCCTAAATTTTGGTTCTTTTTCTCAAATTCTCTTTAAATTCAGATACCCATCATATGTACACATGAATCGAATAAAACATAACTCTAAAATTGACCTTAAACTCTCAAGAACTCCTCAATCTCATCCCAAATTCAAGAACGAAAGCAATTCAATAACACAACTAAAGAACATCAAAGTCTCAATCTTTTAGGAAGAAAATCATACTGAAATAAATATGTTTGGTGTGTGGGTGAATGAACCCAACGCTATGTGAACTCACATACCTCGTAGGATTGAGTCATTGGCGAAATCCACAACCAAAATCGCAAGAACTTGACGAACCATGAACTTTTCTTCTCCTTTCCTCCTCTTTTCTCTTCTCTCAAAGCCCTAGCGTATTTTCAATTGCGTAAACTGAACTAACTCAGTTTAGACCCCAAATAATTTACTAAAAATAGATTCAATTAATTGGGTAATGAAAAGACAAAAATAACCCTTTAAAATCCTGTTTTGACTTTCCTTATCTAGATAGCCCGACTTCAAATGGGAACACTTCCCTCATACGAACTCGAAACTGATCAAACCAGGTGGCGTTAGAAAGATAATTCAAAGATATTTCCTGCGGTACTTTGTAGAAAACATAAATCATTCTGAGCTGGGAGTTATGGTCATTTCAAGTTGACAAAAAACCCATTCTTCACATAACTTAACCAATTTTCCAGATTTTTCATTCTTTCCAATTAACGACTCTTTCTAATTCTAGGTTTTTTACTTAGTGAGATGTTACAATATCTCCCCCTTGGGAACATTCATCCTCGAATGAGATTACTCTTATCAAGCGAAGGGCATAACGTGAAATATTCAGTTGGAACACTCAACAATCAAATCTAACATATTAAGCATATCAATTAAAGAGTACTAAGAAGAGAATTAGTACCTTGGTCTAGAATTTTTTCGGGTTCAAAGAGATATGGATATCTCTTCTTCATATTCTCCTTAGTTTCCCAAGTAATTTCCCCAACAAATTGATTTCTCCAAAGAACTTTGACCGATGCTACTTCCTTGGTACTCAGCTTGCGAAATCGACGGGCTAGAATTTGAACAGGGATCTCCTCATAAGACAAACTATCCTTAATACCAATATTTTCAGTTTGTATGATAAGTGAAGGGTCTCCAATGCACTTCTTCAACATGGAAAAAATGAAATACCGGATGAACCGCTGCTAAATCTTGGGGTAGCTCGAACTCATAAGCTACATTACCAATCCTTTTGGATATCCTGTAAGGGCCAATATCTCGGGGACTAAGTTTCCCCTTCTTACCAAATATCATAACAACCTTCATGGGTGAAACTTTCACGTATACCAATCATCTACTTCAAACTCTAATTCCCTTCTCCTAACATCAGTGTAGGATTTCTGACGACTCTGCGCTGTTTTCAACCTTTCTTGAATCATCTTCACTTTCTCCATAGCTTGATGAACTAAGTCTGGTCTTATCAACCCAGCTTCACCAACTTCAAGTCATCCAATATGAGACCTGCATCGTCTCCCATAAAGAGCTTCATCAGGAGCCATATGCTACATTGATAACTATTGTTATAAGAGAACTCAATGAGATGTAGGTGATCATCCAAATTCACCTTGAAATCAATCACACATGCCCTAAACATATCTTCTAAAGTCTGAATAGTGCACTCAGCCTGACCATATGTCCGAGGATGAAAAGGAGTACTTAAGTTCACCTTTGAACCCAAGCCTTTCTGAAAATATTGTCAGAACTGTGCAGTAAATTGTGCACCTCTATCTGATATAATTGATACCGGAACCCCATGGAGTTTGACTACCTCTTTAATGTACAACTTCGCATAGTCTTCTGCTGAATGGGTAGTCTTTACTGGCAAAAAGTGGGTGGATTTTGTCATCCTATCAACAATCACCCAAATAAAATCATGCTACCTGTGAGACCTTGGCAACCTAGTAGTGAAGTCCATATTGATCATTTCCCACTTCCATTCCAAAAGTTTTATATTCTGAGCCATACCACTAGGCCTTTAGTGCTCTACTTTAACTTGTTGGCAATTCGGACACTTAGCAACAAACTATGCAATGCCCTTCTTCATATTACTCCGCTAATATACTTCTCTCAAGTCACAATACATTTTTGTGGAACTCGGATGGATAGAATATCTGGGTCTATGAGCTTCCTCCATGATCCTCTCTTGGAGTTCATTCACCCTTGGTACACACAATCTACCTTGATACCTCAATACACTATCTCCCCCTTGGTCATTGGCGAAATCCACAACCAAAATCGCAAGAACTTGACGAACCATGAACTTTTCTTCTCCTTTCCTACTCATTTCTCTTCTCTCAAAGCCCTAGCATATTTTCAATTGCATAAACTGAATTAACTCAGTTTAGACCCCAAATAATTTACTAAAAATGGATTTAATTAATTGGGTAATGAAAAGACCAAAATACAACTTTAAAATCCGGTTTTGACTTTCCTTATCTAGACAGCCCGACTTCAAATAGGCATATCTCCCTCATATGGGAACACAATCTAACCAAAGCTAGCACAATGCTTATTTTATCATGAGAACAAGCAACACAAGAGAATTCTTGCAGTTTTTTTTTATCTCTTCAACATATAGTCACGTGAATTCTCAAATTGTTTTGCATCACATTTGAAACGGAATGACCAACCGGTTATGCCAACTGATATTTATTCTAGTAAACTTTCAGTTTACTTTTGCACGTGATTTCATTATCATGCCATATTTATATACAACAAACAAGAGGGAAAAGTGGGTAATCTCATACGTAAATATTTATAACCACTTTGGTTGTAGTAATCTGAAGATATAAAATCTTCCCATAATTTATAGTTTCAATATAATTAAAAAAAATTGATTCGTCCAAAACACCAAAGTTTCTTTTGAGACATATTACAACCCAATATTATGAAAAATTTCATTCCTCTGGATCGTAACAAGTTAGCCCTTCCGAAATTCTCAAATAAGTTTGTGTACTGCCACAAATTTCATAACACCATGTTATGGCGACCATCTCCTTCAAGGATAAAATTAGTATTATTGTCATGGTTAAAATTATTGCATGCAAGACTTATTTCTTGACAACCATTGACAGATTTGTGTTGTTACACAACAACATTTATTTTGATCATGACCACAACCTTTATAGAAACGATTTCTTTCTTTCTTTTGTCCTCCAATCGTTCATGATAACACATACCACAATATTTGTGATGTACTCAAAATGTATGACCAAATAATCATTTATGTCAAAATATTTCTTTTCAATCTCTTAAACCTCTCTTATAGGTGAGATATGACATTTATCGAACCATACATGAACATATATTTATCCATACTAACAGAAGTCATATTCTCTTCAAGAAATGACCATAATAATTTGTACATGCTCCATAAGTTATTATTAGTCATACTTTGACATTATCAAATTTATTTGACCCACCTCAACATCACTTTAAAAGTACAAAATGCACTATCACATTGTATTTCTTTATTTGGATGGAGGATTTACAAAACTTTCAAGTTGGGTTGCACCAACCCAATGTACCCAACAACCTTTCATACCACTTTGATGGCAAAAAATTACCTTCAAATTTGAAGGACTATCTTAAGAACCCATAATGTTCTTCCTTTTAATTACCACAATTGAACATTAACATTTTACCACACTCATATTCATACATTTAACTACTTGTCATTTTTAGTCACATTATGTCATGCTACAACATTTACATAAGCGAATGGAGCAAATCAATTGGACAAATTTCATGACTTATATCAAGAGCATATCAACTTGCTCAGTCATTATTACATCTTCATTATATTATGTCGAGACTTGAACCCAACGTCTTAATCATAAGAAGGCATTTTAGGTCATTATTTGTTGGGGTCCAACCCAACCTTTTATTATCATGATGCACAAGGACTCTCACCCGATGTATTACCCTCTTGGTGCGATAGGACTTGAATCCTTCGTCTACCCTCAATCAATGACATAATAAGCCAAATTTAATAAGAATCACCATTGAGCCTTAAAAACATATTTCCACTTTCTGATTAACATGCACAAATAAATGTAAAACAAAAGAAACACAATAAAAATATTCTCAACAAAGTATTTACTAATATCTTAAACTTGTCAAAACAAAGAGTTACATATAACATTACGTTATATTCTGTTTGGTGCACAATAATTAAGCTAGTGAATTACCGTTATAAATAAAAAAAATCAATTAACACACTAAGAAAATAATAATTTCAATTACACTAAAATTAAACTATTCACTACCACCACCCCTTTTTCAATTTCCAAGTGAACCCAAAATATTTCAGACACAAAAATAAATAAATTAAAAGCCTATGTAGTAACCAAAACAGTGAGCATAATCATAAATAACATATAAAATATGCTTCACATACAAAAGAAAGTTATATAGTCATAGGTGAAAAAAAATGTATTGTAACTATAATATTAATCATTCACCTTGGTCACAACTAAAATATAAATATACTCAACAATAATTTACCTTGTTCCCGAGAGAAAAATAAACACTACTAATTTACCTTCTTTTATTTACTTTACTTCAATCCTGCAATGGTAGAACATTTGTGTTGATAACGTGTTGTAAAAATTAAGAACAAAAGAACAATATAAATATGAAGACAAGAAGAATATAAGACAAGAGGAACAATATAAGACAATTTTCTTTCTTTCAAGTGTTCACCAAATCTTCAAGTCTATACAATATGAACCCTTATGCCTCTATTTATAGTGTAACATAGAGGCATACAAAAGGTTAGTCATAAATACGACATTAAACATGAACGTAATGGAGGAGGTTATGGAGTTGAAAGGTTACAAGAATAATGATCATAAAGGTGGAGGTTATCTTCATAATGGAGGGAAGTAATGTAGTAACTTCTTAGTGTAGTCGACATCCACAATATATTATTTTTCTAACAAAGATATATTAAACAATAATTATATCACAAAGCTACTCAAAAGATCTTTTCTAAGAGATTTTATCATTAATTTTGTCATGCAACAGATAGAGTTTTAGCAACGATTTGCTTACCTAATTTCATGATTTTCATCTTTAAATACTTACAACTAATATGTCCAAACACACAAATTTATGAACGTTAAACATGATTCACCCAAACGCCAATTTCATAATTTTTTTATCTCTTTAGTTATATATAATAATTAAGTTCATGGCTGATCAATGTATATATTAATTGGTCTTTGATAATCTGGTCATTGATTTATCAGCATTGCTTATAGTGCACTTGTTTACTCCCCCCGTTGACTTTTATTTTCCATGTTGCACTTTTTGAAAATCAATTTAACTAATTTTTAAAGTTAAATTAGAATACATTTATTTGAAACTGCAGTTTTTTTGCATACCAATATGATGAAAAAATATATTGTACAGTGTTAGTCAAGATTTTTATAGTTTGACACTGAAAAAGGAAACTACGACAAATAGAATTGGATGGAGGTAGTAGTAATTTATTCACAATATTTCGGTATCTTCTTTCCAAAGGATAAGTTTAGCATCTGCACATAGAATTAGTTATTAAAGGCAATTATGTTTTTCCGCATACCTCTTTGTGCAAAGTTTATTTATAAAGATAATAATTTGAAAAATACAGATATCATAAATTTGTAAGTAATATTAGCACTTTAAAATAATCTTTAACAAACGAAAAAGTAAGCTACGCAACAAAGAATAAAAACACCTTAATAAATTTACCATATTTTACTGGGAAAAGGTTCTGAAATATATCCGAACTTTGACCGAAATTGCTGTAACGATACCAAACTTTTGAAAGGACCTTTTACCCTCTACACTCTTTAATAGTGTATTTTAAAGATATATATATATATATATATATATATATATATATATATATTCCCACGTGGACATCATAAATATTGCATAATTATAAATAATAACGTGTTCACATGGGTACATATATATCTTTTAAATACACTATTAAATAGTGCAGGGGGGTAAACCGTCCTCCAAAAAGTTTGGTATCGTAACATCAATTTCAGCCAAAGTTGGAGTATGTTTCAGACCCTTTTCCCTATTTTACTTTGAGATAATGTATACATACTTATACTTATACTTACTACCATAAAAGCATGAACTCCCTAACTTGAATGTTAAATTACTATAATACCCCGAAAACACCCAATTTAGTACTTATATATATATATATAAATTTATTAATTTACTTATTTCTTATTTATTATATTACATGATGAAACTTTTTTCACATTGATGGGTAGTAACTTCTTTGAAGGGTTGTGATTTTTGCGATGCTTTATGACATTTCTGAAAAGTTGTGATTTTTCTTAAAGGTTGTGATTATATTATTATAACATCCTATTCCCATCGTAAAATAAAAATCAACGTGGAAAAATTTTGGGCCGGAAAACTTTTTGGTAGTTACTTGGAATTTCCCAATCTAGTTCAGATTTGGACGAAATCGAAGTCAGTATGGTCTAGGAAAATCTTGTAACAATTGAGCGATCTAATTATGATTTTGATCACATGACTAGATAGCTAAGTTGTTAAGGAATCCGTGTGACTTTACGGAATTGAATTCGGGCGAGTAGAACTCTCAAAATTAATCTTAGCGTGAACGGGTAGTTTCTGAGTGTATGGATTGAATATGTGTTGTAAAATGGAGGTTTGGAATTATTAATTAGACTCACTGTTTCCGTGCAAAGCGCTGTGGCAGGATTATTGCTGCCAGGGTAGGGCCGTTATAGTAGGATTGGACTCGCCATGGCGGGATGAATTAACGTTTCAAGCACACCTCATCCAATTCTAGGTGTCAACGATCGTAAATCAGTATAAAACCCAACAAATGAGTTGGGGTCGAATCCCACAGGAAGTGGTACCTGTTTTAAATTCAGATAGGAAGTGAAAACGTGGTCTAATTTTCCATAGGAATGAAAATTATGAAAAAAAAACATTAATCAGGCAAAAGGGGTGACACGAATGTCGGATGAGGGTTTTTGGTTTTGATTATCAACTACACGCAGTCACAAAAACTTCGAAATAACAATAGGGAGAGGGATTCTCAGGATGTTATCGATTATAGGAAAATTACAATATATGTGTAATTTAAACTACTAATAAATAGCTAAAAATCAATGAGTAGGCTAGACAATAAGGAAGATAGCTTTCTCTCGAACAACTACCCCGAATCAGGTGATTTCTTTCGAACATCAACAAGCATGACAATGAAGAACAACCCACACCTTAATTCATCCACTCTTTCGAGCTAGATGGGTAGGATTGGGTTTAGGATTTACTCTCTCGAGTTAAACCCAGCTCAACCAAATACCCACAAATCATTAATCAATAATCTTAGTTCTAAAACCACTCTCTCGAGTAAGCCAAGAACACAAAGATAGAAATGCATTTGCACCTACAATTCATAAATTAAACCACAATAAATGATTAAACTTACTTCAAAATAGCATTTAAACTAGTAATTAACAATACCCATAAACTTATTGAACCCATAATCACATTATCACACCCCAAGAATTGGAGTTTTAGCCAAACATCATAAAAAGGTAGAAACAATTACCGAATTGATTATCCATCAACCGGGTAAGAGTGATTTAGTCATTACAATGCTTCAACTTGTAGAATATTCGAAATCCACTTCCAAAATCTCCAAATTGAACCTCTAAAATTCTTCAAAACTCTGAAAAACTATAAAGAAAAGTGTTCTGAGCTAAAATCGTATTGTCCAACAATCAAAACATAACTCAACCTCCTAAAATAAATATTCAAAATCTAATGTATAGTCGCCAAAATTAAGCTACAAAGGGCCGTTTGGCAAAGTAAGTGATACGTCCAAACTTACACCCCAAATAAGGAGTGTAAACGGTCGTTGTCAATTTACAGAACTCAACCAGAGTTGAGGTCGCTCCCACAAATAATTTCTTTACAGATAAAGTTTCACTGTCGCGTTTACTCAATTGTCGTTACTATTTCCTAAACAATTAACAAGGAAAGTAAATTTGGTTCTGATTGAAAAGTATTCTATAAAAACTTAGTTACACAGTTCACAAAAGATCTCGTTGTAAGTTGATTAAATTAATTTAAGAAAACCAGGTTTTTTGTTTACTATGACATGAATTATAATGCTCTCCCGTAAATTGAGTGTCAGGTAAATGTATGTTACAGAACCTTTGTGAATTAAATAAATCTAATGCTTCAGAGCCTAATCAGATGATATTCACTCTAATTCTCTCGAACGTAAAGTGTTATCGATATTGGACTTTGCTCAATTTGATATGGCGTTGAAGATCCCTTCTCTCGAAATACAACTTTAACTCCAATTTGTAAACTTAGTTTAGCTTTTTCCCAACTAATGCTTTTCTCTCAAACAAACACCAGATACAGGCCTGTATAAAGCGTGCACTCAATAGACGAAAATGATAATAAAAGTTGTAAACTACAGGTTGTAAACAAAGATTGCCTTTTACTCATTTTATGGAATCGCAACTAGATTGTCATCATAGATCCCACACACCCAGTAGTGACGTTTAGCCACTCATGTATTTATGCAAAGAATCAATACTGGATAATGAAAACAGGTTATGTGGTACTTACAAAAATAACTGGTAAATCAACAACCACTTGATAATCTCAAGATCGAAATGAACAACTTCCAACTGATCACAATAATCTGAATCCCAAAATCCAAAACTAAAAGTAATCCACCGTTCTTTCTTCTGAAAATAAGATAATCGATAATGATTTCAAAAACGACCTAAAGTAATTCAAAAATAGAATGTTTAAAATGAGTCCTAATCAAATTAGGACTGAATTGTCGGGCCTTGTCACGGCCACTACCACGACCCGTCAAGGTCTTCACGGTCCGTGAAGACCTCCGTGGTCTTGCCTTGGAGCTTCCTCGGAGTGGGTTTTCAAACTTGGTCAATGGAAAATGTACCACGAGAGCTACCACGGCCTGTAGTGAGGACCACGACCCGTGAAGTCACCCGTGTTCTTCATTTGGGCTTCAACCTTCTTTCAACTGTTTCCCGCTTTTATACTAGTTCAACTTCACGGTAGGTACCACAGTCTGTGGTAAGAACAACGGCCCGTATACCCCTCCGTGAGCTTCACTTGGTTGTTCTTGCTCTTTATCTTCTCAAGGCCCAGTTCTGCCCCACTTTCACGAGCTCAACCACAGACAATTATGAAGTTAACGATTCGTTACATTGGCCGTGAACTTCACTTGGTCGACATCAGTTCTGCTTCTTTTTCTGTACAACCCAGATTCTGCCTACACAATTAACAAACCCATAAAATAATCCCAAAATATCACTTAATTCCAGTATTAGCTCATAGTTATTAAGCATCAAATGTGCCACGATTTAGCGGCACATCAACACCCTCAACACAGAGCCATTACCTGTCCTCAAGTGATGAGAAAACAAACAAATACAATAACCCCTCAATTCATTTCCAGATTTATGATGCTACGCAACAACTATTTCAAGTATAATTTGTGTCCCAAACCTCTGAATCTAACATGTAAGGATCAAATGACATCTCATTACTCACAGTCAATCATGCTTATACCTGCGAATTATCAGCTCACACAATCTACTTTCAAATGCAACCATTGTGTCCTCACACCAAAGAAGTCCCTCTCTCATAATGGTAGGGACTGAGTGCTACACTCACGCTCTCAATAAATTTTTAACACCAACAACAAACTACCATAGGCTTGCCCTTGCTTTCTACACTTTCTCTTTCAAACACCCAGAATAGGATCACTGTAGGACTTTATATGCTTGTAACATAGGCTCGGGGCTAGAGAATGGATATTTGGTTTCGTGAGTGACTAATTTCTTGGATTCCCAAAGTTTCATTTTCAGATACTCTTTTCTGAGTGATTCTCTCTTTTTCTTTATTTCAGCTCGACCCAGTAGCTATTATTATATATATATATATATTTTTTTTTATTTTTTTTAAATGAACTCAGCTCACTGGTCGAACCTTCTTTTTCCTTTTTCTTTCTGTTCGGATTGCAATCACCCTCAACTTAGGCTTTTGGCCTGAGTTGTGATATCGTATACCTTCGGAGAACCAAGGATTTGATATATATTGGGTAAGAACAAAGACTGATTTAAGGCTCAAATTGGGTTCAAGTGATAAGCTTTTCATTTGGTTCTTTTATTTTTGGCTTTTTACTGGTTTAACAAAAATGGCCTACTGATCCTTTCCTAACCGATTATTTTCAGATTCAAGCAAGACTACTTAGGAAAGTTCTAGTTTCTGCTCCTAGTGTTAGACTTCAATCAAAACTTACTCACATACTATACAGGATTGCAATTTTTTAGTTTCTTGGTTCACCAATTAATTGGTCAGATTAGCCTCTTTCAACATATCAGTATCTAAATATTTCATCTAAAGATCCTAACAGTCAAACTCAGATTTAGGTCCTCAATATTCACAGAGTAGCTGCTGCACAACTCAATACATAAAACACCCAACACATTAATACAAAGAGACAACCTCCATTTTCCTAACAGCTATGGCCGGTTGCTGACCACCCCCCTCTCCAAATAAAAAGGACTTTGTTCTCAAAGTCGAGATAACACAATCAAATACACAGGCTAGGACGAGGGGTCATGCCTACGGCGCTCTAGACGCCGGTAGCCTGGAAGCGATCCTAAACAAGGTTCTCCAAACCATCCATTCTATCCTTTAAGACAGATAGTTCCGTCGTCATCTCATCTTTGATATCATTTTTCACAGCTAATACCTTTGTCTCTATCAGCTGGGGCATCTGGAGCACAATCTGGTCTACCAATGTCCTGGTCTGGCGCTGATCTGCAACCAATTTCTCAAGAAAAAGCATAGGGATAGTGACAAAGGTACCTGGAGTCTGGGATGCTAAAGCTGGAGGTGGTGGTGCCTCTGTGGACAGTTGTGATGACTCTCCTTGTTCTGGATTTCTACTTGCCTGAGGGATAGCAAGTGGGACATGTGGACCAACAACTAAAGTACCCACAACTAAAGAGATGGTTCGCGACATCCTTGATTTTTGAAACCTAGGTTAGGGGACAAAGTGTCATGCATTGACCGGGTAACCTACCATAAAACATGCTACTAACGAGGCCAAGGAAGGGGACAAAGTGTTATCATTAGCTGTCGGTCTCAATTGCGCTCGGAGAACAGCCCACCAAACCTTGACCGGAAAAGACAGCGAAGCTTCAGTGATAAGCGTTGGAGTTGTAGTGACCCAACCTGCATTTTCCCTATCTATGGCAATTTGCTTTGCAATCTAGCGTAAAACCCTTTTTCGAGAAGTCTGATTTTCCATTGTAGCATCACTGGTGACCTCATGATGTTTGCCCTCGAAAAGGCCAACTGAAACGGGTGCAGAGTATTCTGGGCCGTACAACATTCTGTTAATCGATGCCTCAGAAATATCTATTGATTTGTCCCTAACTATGATTGAGTTGAGTGGACCCCAGGTACTAGCCATGTCTTTCTGTCCACGCTTCGTGGTCTCTGTATCCGCAACAAAATTCATCAATGTAGCTGCATACGAGGAATAAAATTCTCTGGTCAGGTGGCTAGAGTATTCACCAGGTGCATTGTCCATACAATCGAACCGATGGAGCTGAAATATCTGATAGATGTCTGAGAATGCTTTGACATCAGCTACCACCACCGTAGTCTCAGGCATAATTGCTCGATTCTTGAAGACCCCAGTTTTATTCACAATACCATTGTCGAAGAACTCTTTAGACTTGTTGACCGTCCACATGGAGCGATAACAAGCAATCAATTGTGGTCTCAATGAAGGGTTAGGTTCCTGAGCGTTCAAATACATCACCATGGTATCATCATCTGTATTTCCTCCTCATTCTCTCTATTAACTGCTTCCTCTCGTACTCTAGTTTTAGCTTCTGTGGTAGCCATAAGTGGAGAAGTCCTTGTGTCGGCCTGAGAATCGCTTTCAGATTCAGGACTGTTCCCCGAGTCATCTGCAGATTGGTTACCAGCAGTAGTATCAGTTTGACTTCCCGAGTTTTCCCCATTCTCGGAACTACTACCTCTGTCTTCAGATTGAGGAGGAGAGTCCTGGAGAATAGCACTCCTAGCCAATGATCTAGTAGCTCGAGGCGAGTGATCTTCAGGTGTAAGCTATATTTGCACCTCAGACCCACTTGCTTCAGAGTCGTCATGGCCGTCTGATTGTGAAGCGGTGACAGGAGCAGGTTTGTTAGCATTCTTTCTTCTGGGACTCATTGTACCTGAGAAGCAAAACACCAATTCAGTACAATCATTAGTAAAACGACAAACTAGTGGGTACTCAGACTTCCCCTGTGTAATATCATCATGATGCCTTGCCTTAAGAATGTCCTCACCCAATCTATCATCGGGAAGGGCCACAGAATCACAATACTAACAAAAACTGAATACCTAGAAAAAAAAATTACAAACGAGGGAACTCTACGAATACTTGAAAGAGTCGTGGTATAAACCACGGACCGTGATGTCCCTCGTGGAGTTTAAATAGGATCAGAGTGCACAAGGAATCGTTGGCAATTTAACCCAAGGGATGTTAACGGAAGGTTTCACGGCCCATGGAGTGAAGCACAGTCCGTGATACTTCCCGTGAACTTTAACTGAGGACCAAAGAGGTCTTGGTTGATTTTCAAGTGTGGTCTACAACAAGTTGCACGACCCGTAATGTATTCCACGGTCCGTACAACCTGCCGTAGTCTTACACTAGGCATTAGGTCACTCACCTTCCCAACATCAAATTTTTGCACTTAATCCCCATTGTTGTACAAATACAGGATCTTCTCATACTTTAAACCCTAACCTACTACTTATTCAACTAAATTAAGTAACCTAAATTTCACCACCTGACCTATAAATTTGATCCCTTTGTGATCGACAAACACACAAGAACAACTACAAATTTCCAATTTCGACCTACCCACTCCAAGTAAGTAATAGTTAGCAATTAATCATCACAAATGCATACTGAAGTTAAGAAAATTGAAGTCATTATAGACAAGGTGTAATGGTGCAAACCATTGAAACTCAACTTACTTGGATTGAAGAAACCAAAAGCGGGAAATAGCTGGACACACTTGCACAACTGAACACTTAGGGTTTGGATTCTTGGGTAGATGGGATTTATTGATGAATGATGATCAATTCTTCCTTAGATAACTGTTATGGACGAGAAAAAGAGAGAAACTGACATTTTGCCCTTTGGAATCAATAAATACGTTTTAATATATGAGTTGGGTTACGCGCAGGTCGGGTCGGGTCATCGATGTTACTGGGTAGTAGATTACGGGCCGTGAAACTTCTCGTGGAAGATATCACAGTCCGTCGATCTGTTCGTGACATTTCCCTAGAAAAGAAACTTACATGGTGCAGACGACAGACCGTGAAGTTGCCCGTAAAAGGAATCACGGTCCGTGAAACTATCCATGATGTTGACTTGGAACTGAGATTGGTACCTGAGGTTCACGAGAGGTTAGACGGCTTGTACAATATTTGACGGACCGTGAACCCCTCCTTGAACCCTACTTCACGCAATTTCCAGCAGCTTCCAAATTTAGTCCTCAAGTTGACGGATTATGATAGTTCCCGTGAAAATCTCTACGGTTCGTGATACTGACTGTGAGGTTCAGTCTGCACCAATTTCTATATTTTTCCTCTTATTCTCTCCTGCACACCTCAACACACAGTGACTCTATAAAAATAAAGAAAAATAAGGAAAATGAGAACATACCTAATATAATTACATCTTGGGTTGCCTCCCAAGCAGCACCCAATTTAATGTCGCGGCGCGATGCAGGTTACTTGATTACTCAGACTTCATAAAGTTTACATTCCTCCACAATTTTCACATCCTCAGAAGCACCCAAATATGCCTTGATTCGCTGACCATTAGCTTTGAACCTCTCGCCTTTCTCATTTTCTAATTCAATAGCACCAGATTGAAAAACCTGTGTGACCTTAAAAGGTCCAGACCATTTAGACTTCAGTTTTCCTGGAAACAGTCGCAATCTGGAGTTGAAAAGTAACACCAAGTCACCAGGAGTAAAGCTCATTTTCTCAATATGCTTGTCATGATATAGCTTCATCCTCTCCTTATACAGTGAAGCCCTCTCATAGGCCCTCAGACGGAACTCGTCCATCTCAATGATTTGATCTAGCCTCAAGTTTGCGGTTTCGCTCCAATTTAGATTCAGCTTCTTCAACGCCCAGAGTGCTCTATGCTCAAGCTTAACTGGTAGCTGACACGCCTTTCCAAACACCAATTGATATGGCGACATACCAATAGGTGTCTTGAAAGTTGTTGCCCATAGGGCATCATCTAGCTTCTGTGCCCAATCTGTCCTATTGGCATTCACTGTCTTTACCAAGATTGTTTTAAATTCCCTGTTGGAAACTTCCACTTGACCACTTGTCTGTGGGTGATAAGGTGTTGCCACCTTATGCTGTTTTACTCCATACTTGGTCAGAAGTGCACTAAAGCCTTTGTTGCAGAAGTGAAACCCACCATCACTGATAATGGCTCTGGGTGTTCCAAACCTTGAGAAAATATTCTATTTCAAGAACCAAGCGACACTCTTTCAAACATTCTCAGGTAATGCAACAGCTTCAACCCATTTGGACACATAGTCCACAGCCACCAGTATATATTTCTTCCCATATGAACTCACAAAGGGACCCATAAAGTCAATACCCCACACATCAAATAATTCAACCTCCAGAATAGGTGTCATGGGTAACTCATGGCGCCGAGAGATGGCTTCTTGCCGTTGGCACACATCACAGCTCCTTACTATATCCACTGCATCTTGATGAATTGTTGGCCAGTAATACCCACACTGAAGTATCTTGTGAGCTGTTCGAGCCCCACCATGATGACCACCAACTGGAGATGAGTGACAGTCCTCCAAAATATGCAACATTTTGGCTTCCGAAACACATCGCCTAACTATATTGTCAGCACACACCCTGTACAGATATGGTTCATCCCAAAAGTACTTGTCTACATCATGCAGGAACCTTTTCCTTTGTTGATATGTTAGTCCCTCAGGCATTAAGTCACTGACAAGATAATTAGCGTAGTCAGCAAACCAAGGAATAAGGTCCAGAGTAGCAGCTAATAATTGCTCATCCGGGAATGTGTCATCTATCTTGAGCTCAAGTTCTTCTTTCTTTGCAGCTTCCAACCTAGACAAGTGATCAGCTACCTGGTTCTCACAACATCTCCTGTCTTTTTCTTCGAAGTCAAACTCTTGAAGAAGTAATACCCATCGGATCAGCCTAGGCTTGACATCTTTCTTTGCCATGAGATATCTCAAAGCAGCATGGTGTGTGTGAACTATCACTTTAGTGCCCAGAAGATAAGCTCTGAACTTTTCAAAAGCATACACTACAGCCAATAGTTCCTGTTCAGTGACTGTGTAGTTTCGCTCTGCCCCATTTAGCGACTTACTAGCATAGTAAATCAGATGGAACTTCCTATTGCACTTTTGTCCCTACACAACTCCTAAAGCAGTCCCACTAGCATCACACATCACCTCAAATGGCTCCGCCCAGTCTGGGCCAATAATTACTGGTGCTGAAATCAGTTTCTCTTTTAGGCACTTAAATGCTTTAAGGCATGTCTCATCAAACACAAATTTCACCTCCTTTTCTGAAAGCTTGCACATGGGGTGTGCAATTTTTGAGAAGTCTTTGATGAAACGCCTATAGAATCTGGCGTGTCCTAGGACGCTTCGAACACCCTTCACACAGATTGGCGGAGGTAATTTTTCAATCACCTCAATCTTAGCCTTGTCGACCTCAATTCCTTTCTGTGACACCTTGTGTCCAAGGACTATGCCCTTTTTTACCATGAAGTGGCACTTCTCCCAATTTAGCACTAACTTGGCTTCCTCACATCTCTATAAAGCCCTGCTAAGATTCAACAAACGGTCATCAAAAGTATCGCCTACTACAGAGAAGTCATCCATAAATACCACTAGAGTCTCCTCAACCATGTCTGAAAAGATAGACATCATACACCTTTGAAATGTGGCTGGTGCAATACATAGTCCAATTGGCATGCGTTTAAACGCAAAGGTGCCATAAGGACATGTGAAGGTGGTCTTTTCCTAATCTTCAGGTGCAATTGATATCTGGTTGTATCCAGAGTATCCATCTAAGAATCAGTACCATCCTTTACCTGCCAACCTGTCAAGCATCTGGTCCATGAAAGGCATGGGGAAATGATCCCTCAAAGTCCACTTGTTCAGCTTCATGTAATCCATGCACACTCGCCATCCAGTGACCGGTCTCTGTGGGACTAATTCATTCTTGGCATTTGCTACCACAGTCATGCCTCCCTTTTTAGGTACATATTGCACTAGACTGACCTAGTGACTATCAGAAATAGGGTAGACCACCCCAGCATCTACCTATTTGATTATTTCTTTCTTAACCACCTCTTGCATAGGTGGGTTCAACCTTCGTTGGTGTTCAATACTCGGGCTGCAGTTTTCCTCAAGTTGCATCTTATGCGTGCAAATACCTGGAGGTATCCCAATTATATCAGCAATGGTCCATCCAATGGCTATTTTGTATCTTTTTAGCACCTTGATCACCTCTTGTACCTGCTCTTTATTCAAATCTGCAGCCAATATCACAAGTAAAGTGTTATTAGTACCCAAGAATACATACTTGAGGTGATTGGGTAATTGTTTCAGCTCTAACACTGGTGGCTCCTCAATGGATGGTTTCGCTGGAGGACTTGGCCTGTTTTTCAAGTCCAAGTCCAATTTCTTTGGCGCATACAAATGTACTCCCATACCCTACAAGGCATTCATGGTCTCTACATACTCAGATCGGAAATGCACATCAAAGTTCATCAGTACTGCTGCTAATGTTTCAACAACCATTCTTTCTTCTATAGGTACCCTCATGTCTTCATCAATGACCAACTCTATTGCAGATATCACATTCATATGTCGTGGTTGTTTCATTGAGTGTGAACTTCAACTCTCCTCTCTCAACATCCACTAAAGCTCTTCCTGTGGCCAAAAAGGGTCTTCCCAAGATGATGGGAACCTCAAAATCCACTTCGCAATCCAGAATCGCAAAATCAACTGGAAAGATGAAAGTTTCCACCTTTACTAGTACATCACACATGATTCCCACCGGCCTCTTTACTGACCTATCAGCCATCATCAACCTCATTGCTGTAGGTTTTGGTACTCCCGAACCTAACTTTTTATAAATGGCTAAAGGCATCAGATTTATGCTAGCTCCCAAATCACATAAAGCTTTTGCAAACTGGATTGACCAATGGTGCATGGTATTGTGAATGCACCTGGATCCTCCTTTTTCTGCACCAGAGATCTGGTAGCAATGGCATTGCAATGATGAACATCGTTAGAGAAATCATGACTTACAGCTCTTATCTTGGTGAGCAAGTCTTCCATGAACTTGGTGTATCCTGGCATCTGCTCTAGAGTTTCAACCAATGGAATGTTTACTGAAAGTTGTTTCAGCATGGTGATAAATTTCGTGAACTTTCCATCTTCAGCTTTCTTTTTTAGCTTTTGAGGGAAAGGAGGAGGTGGCCTAGGCATCTGCTGTAAGGGTAAGTGTTCCTGAACCTCTTTATCTTTTCTTCTCGAATGTTGTGCTTTAGGTTGAGCCTATTGAGCCTCCCCCAGCTCATCTACCTGTATATTCTCATCTTCCTGGTTGCTAGCTTGCTCCAAGACCTGTTCATACTTGGTACCTGCAGAAATAGGGTCAGAAAGAACTTTACCACTCCTGGTGGTGATGCCCATGCAATGTCCATCCTTCTTGGGATTTGAATGGTATCACTTGGTAGTGATCCATTCTTTCTCTGATTCAGTGAAGCTGAGAGTTGCCCCAACTGCTACTCTATTTGTTTAATGGAGGTGGTGTGAGGGTCCACCAACTTATTCATGCTCGAGAAATCACCTCTCATTTCTTTCATCCATGCATCAGTTGACTCAACCTTCTGAAGTACCTTGGCCATCATGTCCTCAAGCTTAGACCCGTTAGAACTACCACTCGCCCGGTCTCTATTACCTGGGGGTACATATACACCACTGCGATCATTCCTATACCCATCTTTATTTTGCCTGTTTCCTTGATCACTAATTGCTGGCCTTTCATACTGACTATCCCTTGCAAAACTCCGACTTGCATTTCCAGAATTGTAACCATGATTTCCAGAGTTATAATTTCGGAAACCTCTTTGGTTCCCCAAATAGTTGGCTTCCTCATCAATATCAAGATCCTGATCTTCATACCTGTTTTGTTGTCCCACAACATTCACCTTTTCAGACTTGGTAACAATGTGCTTTGTGAGCAAGTCTATTTGAGTCCTCATATGTGCCATATCTTGGTCCCTTTCTTCTTCTCTCTTCCTCTGTTAAGATGAAAGCTCAAATGTATACCCAAGCTCTCCTACATCTGCATCTCTAGTGTACCATGCTCTGTTGTTCTTTGAGACCTCATCTAATAGCTGCATGCTCTCTGCAAATTTGTCACGACCCGGGAGCACCCCCTAGTCGTAACATGGCGTATTCGACCCCAAAGGGGTCTTATACGAACCACATAGCCATTCATTGCATTCAATACTGAAAATAGTGCGGAATAATAAAAAAACTTATTTACATCCACATATTTAAACTTCATTAAAACAACTTTAAAAACACACAGCGGAAGTCTAAGTCTCACATGGCCATCTTAGACACAGTCGCAAAACATAAGTAGGGACACGGCCCTTTACAATCAAAAGAAGTCTATTACATGAACAAAAGAACTTAAAAGTCTTATCCTCGAATCCATGAGGACATACCAAGTCTTGGAGGAAAGCAATCCAACACTTCAAACTAGCTAGGAGGGATCACTTGCCGGAACCTACACTTATAGTAAAAATATGAAGAATATGGGTTAGTACACAAAATGTACTAAGTATGATGATCATGCAAAACATACTTAAAAAGGGACATTTTAGTTAGAAACCATGCATTATGCCACCTTTTTGAAATATCATGAACAATAGCATAAAAGACATACAAGACAAGCATAACATCAAGTAAGTCATAATATCACCTTTAAACAATATCAACATGAAAACCTTTACCTTGGACCTTCACCTCAAGAAACCCTTATGCTATACCTCGTGCAATGTATGGATGGCGTCCCATACCACCATCCATACTAAGGCACCACATTTAGGTCACTTAAAGTAACTTATCATTCCTTTCTTTCACCTTTGCACAATATTCATACATAAGAGGTATATCATTAATTAAGACATGACAAGGAAAAATAACTCGTAATATAACCCAAGTATAACATGCATAACATATTAAGCATTTAAGAGCCAACATTCTTTAATAACCTCATTTAGGATACATTCAGGTCACAGTCATTAGGATTTAGAGAAGCTCACTATGACCCTCTCCAAGCCTACTCGTGCAATGTATAGGTAGCATCCCATACTACTACCTACACTTTGTAGAACCTGTCAAGAAACCATAATGAAATTTCACATGATGGGAAGTAAGCGTTTAACCGACATAGACCATGAGAGCTTGTCATGGAATCCGGTGTCATAAGTCCCCACACCGTAAAGAGGTGGTCTACTTGCCTAAGGAAGACCGGTATATAGCTTAATGGATCCACTAGCTTCCTATGCGGGCACATAGTTTATGGGATAAGGTAGACGATCATTGAAACTCATGCCTAACTGTCGGGGGAGTTTCCATCTAACCAAATCCGCTCGGTGCTTAGCCTACATTCCCATAGAATAGTTCATTACTTTGACATCATTACACATGAAAGGGTGCCATAAGCCTACCGATTCAAGGTACATTTAGGAAAGCTCATTAACTCCTCTTGAAAGGGTGCCATGGGCCTACCGATTCAAGTCTCATCATTAACCTTTATGGAAAGGTGCCATAGGCCTACCGAATCCAAGGTTCATTACTTATCATTAATGGAAGGGTGCCATAAGCCTACCGATCCAAGGTTCATTATAAGCATGTGTGGAAGGGTGCCATAAGCCTACCGATCCAAGGATTCAACAATCAACAATATAATCATTTATACAAGAAAATGATGCATAAGCCCTACCAATTCAAGGTATACTTTATATTGAAGAATCCTTCATATTATATCATCAACATTCATGAGTGTCATCAACACATCTCTGGATTTCCATACATCTCATAACTCAAACTTTAAAGCATCGATTCATCAATTCTCCATAGTTGGACATTTTGTCAAACACCTTGAAGGCATGTAATGGAATCAAAGAGCATGGAAAATAGGGTAGTAATTATGCAACCAAACCAGTGAACAACCTACAACAACACCTTTACATTCATAACATGATCACATTATCTTCATTGAATTCTCATTCATATAATGTCATGATAACGCTCCAATTTCTCATACTATGCCTTTAAGGCCATAAGCCTCACATACCAATACACCAACAATACACCATAAAATAAGCATGGGTAATGACATACTTCAACAATCTAAAGACCTTTAAACAAGTTTGATTCATATACATTCATTATCTAGCAACCCACTTCATAAAGGCATAAACTAGGAATAGAGAGAAATCATGGGTTCATGGAGTATTTTCATCTTAAATCGTCAATACAACAACAATATAACCATAAAGTGCCATTAGAAACCTTTTAAAACCATTTGGTGGAAGAACCCATGAGATTGAGTGAAAACCTAGATTTTTCATACTTTGAAATAACTTTGGATTTGGCTCCTTGAATGGAAAATTAGACAAGGATCAAGACCACCATACCTTTGCTATGATCTCCTACGAAATTTGATGAAGAAAGCCTTGAATCCAAAGCCCTAGCTCCCACTTCTTCTTCTTCTTAAATGGAGGATTGTAGAGAGGGAAATATTTTTTTTTTAGGGATGGGAATGAACTAATGGTATATAGGAATAACATATGCCCTTTGAAAAAAAATGGTACAACACTTAGAAAAATTTCAGGCGGGTGAACAGTAATGAACAGTAAAATTAGCTACTGGAATTTGCATTTTCTGCCGGACAGACTTTACGAAAATGGGCATAACTTCTTCGTCCGAACTCCGAATGAGGTGAAACGAAGTGAGTTAGGTAGCTGACTCAAAGGGCTTTCCATGGATATATTATTGGCCACCCAAATAATTTGTGTGCTAGGAGATATGACCCTCCAAAGTAGACCCTCGAAAAAGGCTTCACTTGGAAATTTCGGATTTTGATACGATTGCTCTAAAATTTGGGTTAGACCCATTTCCCACTCAATTTGACCCCCTAAACAAGAATATGAAGTCGGATTTTCGAAAAACGAAACTGATCTTTTTATATGCAGCTAAACAAGTTTCCGGTAACTTCCGAAGCACATTTTTAAGAACTTTTGGGTCAAATTCAAATATAATCATTTCATTAAGTTCTCGACTCCAAACTCACATGTGAGGCTCTAGTTTCACTCTATCATTTTTCGAGTCGTTACATTATCCCCCACTTAGGAACATTCGTCCTCGAATGACACTTTAAACACATAAGGGGTAACAACTCAAGTATACAGCCCATCAACATGCATACAACATCAATACAAGTACATAAATATCGGAGGAAACATCAACTCCACATCAATGAGGCTCAAACAACTTCATGCAATTCAAGAAATTAGGAATACATCTACCAATTCCTTATGCATCAAGCTTTGTCATTTCTCATTTCATTGGATGAACTTCCATCTCCAATTTACATCACACTCATCCCAAAATTATTAGGCACATTATGCAATTTTCTCACAAAAGTACAATTATGCAACATTCTCAAGAACACATTTAAGCATGCCTAATAAATCAACTCATGCAACATTTAAGCATGTTCAACATTTATCCTCATGAAGCATATAGACAACTCAACTAAATGCACATCAACACGAGGAACACGTTTATGAAAACTCATTTTATCATTTAACAAGAATTCAAATAGGACATGCATAACATAAGGAGACCATGGAAACTCATTTTCACCCAAGACTCCAAAACATAAAACAAGCTACTAGGAACTCTTGGTCTCAAGCTTGAATAAGAATAGAAGGAATGAGATAAGGATATCAACACTCTCAACAACCTTGCTATTCAACCTACCATCCCCCACTTAGAAGAAAACCCAATTAAGGCAAACATGAAAAACAACACCATAGAAACCTCATCAAGACATTCATGACCATAAGGAACTAAAACTTATCGGCGCCTTCATTCGGATTAGCTTCCTTGTCCTTGCTAGCTTGGAGAGCATAGAAACGACCATAATTTGGAGGAATAGGAACCGTTCCATCTTTAGAAGCTTGCTTTGCCTCCCTTCCTCTAGCCGTAAAAGTAGGACAATCTTTCACCTTGTGATCATTCTTCCCACAACCATAGCATCCATTAGTACCGGCTAGGCACTTCCCATAGTGCCTCTTGCCACAAGTGGTGCAAGTAGGTTTAGAAAATTGAGATCCACCACCTTTATCTTGGTTAACCTTAGGAGCACTTGAAAAATCTTGATCTTGAGCCCTCTTCTTGAACCTAGGTTGACTTTGCTCATCGGATCTACCCCTCTTCACATTCCTATTCATCCTCTTGAGTTTGGACTCCTCAATGGATTGAGCATACACTATGAGCCTAGAAATGTTCATGTCATTATGGAGCATTGCCGTATGGCACTCTTCCTTGACCAGGTCGGATACGCCGGTCACAAACCTACTCATCTCATCCCTAGGGTTTGACACCAAAGATGGGGCATACTTAGACAATTGGGTAAACCTCAAGGAATACTCTTGCACCCTCATATTACCTTGCCGAAGATTGATAAACTCCTCAACCTTACACTCCCTCATCTCACGGGGAAAGTACCTACCAAGGAAAGCTTCCTTAAACTCCTCCCATTCTATAGGATCCGCTCCCACCGGCCTATTAGCCTTCCATTGAGTGAACCAAATTTAGGCAACATCTTTCAATTGATAGGAGGCAAGCTCCGCCTTTTCTCTTGAAGTCACCCCCATAGCACTCACTACCTTATACACTTCATCCAAAAATTCTTGGGGATCCTCTCCCACCTTAGAACCTAGAAACACCGGAGGATTCATCCTCACAAAGTCTCTCAACTTAGAAGCCATAGTACCCTCATTAGCATTCACCCTAGGCCCCATATCTCTAGTCGCTTGAGCCGCCATGGCTCGGGCCAAGATTAAGAAAGCCGACCTAATCTCTTCATTGGTCATATCCGGGGGAACCACCGGAACCTCATTCTCTTGCTCACCTATAGGAACTTGATTGCATTGCACACCTTGGCCATTTTGCACAACTTGGGGAGGAACTTCCTCATTCACATCCTCTTCTCCTACTCTCCTTGCGGGTCTCCCTCTTGTATTCATATCCTATAAACACAAGAGAAGGATAAGGATAAGAACACTTATAGAACCACACTCTAAGGCACGACTTCAAGGATAATGAAAGAAGTGTAACTTCTACCGTCCTATAGCCTCTCGCTCATAGATGTGTCGCGACTCACACCGATGAACAAGACTCTACTAGACGTGGCTTGTGAGACTTTGATCCTAAAAACCATTCCCAAAATCTTATGCTCTGATACCATGTTTGTCACGACCTGGGAGCACCCCCTAGTCGTAACATGGCGTATTCGACCCCAAAGGGGTCTTATACGAGCCACATAGCCATTCATTGCATTCAATACTGAAAATAGTGCGGAATAATAAAAAAACTTATTTACATCCACACATTTAAACTTCATTAAAACAACTTTAAAAACACACAGCGGAAGTCTAAGTCTCACATGGCCATCTTAGACACAGTCGCAAAACATAAGTAGGGACACGGCCCTTTACAATCAAAAGAAGTCTATTACATGAACAAAAGAACTTAAAAGTCTTATCCTCGAATCCATGAGGACATACCAAGTCTTGGAGGAAAGCAATCCAACACTTCAAACTAGCTAGGAGGGATCACTTGCCGGAACCTACACTTATAGTAAAAATATGAAGAATATGGGTTAGTACACAAAATGTACTAAGTATGATGACCATGCAAAACATACTTAAAAAGGGACATTTTAGTTAGAAACCATGCATTATGCCACCTTTTTGAAATATCATGAACAATAGCATAAAAGACATACAAGACAAGCATAACATCAAGTAAGTCATAATATCACCTTTAAACAATATCAACATGAAAACCGTTACCTTGGACCTTCACCTCAAGAAACCCTTATGCTATACCTCGTGCAATGTATGGATGGCGTCCCATACCACCATCCATACTAAGGCACCACATTTAGGTCACTTAAAGTAACTTATCATTCCTTTCTTTCACCTTTGCACAATATTCATACATAAGAGGTATATCATTAATTAAGACATGACAAGGAAAAATAACTCGTAATATAACCCAAGTATAACATGCATAACATATTAGGCATTTAAGAGCCAACATTCTTTAATAACCTCATTTAGGATACATTCAGGTCACAGTCATTAGGATTTAGAGAAGCTCACTATGACCCTCTCCAAGCCTACTCGTGCAATGTATAGGTAGCATCCCATACTACTACCTACACTTTGTAGAACCTGTCAAGAAACCATAATGAAATCTCACATGATGGGAAGTAAGCGTTTAATCGACATAGACCATGAGAGCTTGTCATGGAATCCGGTGTCATAAGTCCCCACACCGTAAAGAGGTGGTCTACTTGCCTAAGGAAGACCGGTATATAGCTTAATGGATCCACTAGCTTCCTATGCGGGCACATAGTTTATGGGATAAGGTAGACGATCATTGAAACTCATGCCTAACTGTCGGGGGAGTTTCCATCTAACCAAATCCGCTCGGTGCTTAGCCTACATTCCCATAGAATAGTTCATTACTTTGACATCATCACACATGAAAGGGTGCCATAAGCCTACCGATTCAAGGTACATTATTTAACACATGAAAGGGTGCCATGGGCCTACCGATTCAAGTCTCATCATTAACCTTTATGGAAAGGTGCCATAGGCCTACCGAATCCAAGGTTCATTACTTATCATTAATGGAAGGGTGCCATAAGCCTACCGATCCAAGGTTCATTATAAGCATGTGTGGAAGGGTGCCATAAGCCTACCGATCCAAGGATTCAACAATCAACAATATAATCATTTATACAAGAAAATGATGCATAAGCCCTACCAATTCAAGGTATACTTTATATTGAAGAATCCTTCATATTATATCATCAACATTCATGAGTGTCATCAACACATCTCTGGATTTCCATACATCTCATAACTCAAACTTTAAAGCATCGATTCATCAATTCTCCATCGTTGGACATTTTGTCAAACACCTTGAAGGCATGTAATGGAATCAAAGAGCATGGAAAATAGGGTAGTAATTATGCAACCAAACCAGTGAACAACCTACAACAACACCTTTACATTCATAACATGATCACATTATCTTCATTGAATTCTCATTCATATAATGTCATGATAACGCTCCAATTTCTCATACTATGCCTTTAAGGCCATAAGCCTCGCATACCAATACACCAACAATACACCATAAAATAAGCATGGGTAATGACATACTTCAACAATCTAAAGACTTTTAAACAAGTTTGATTCATATACATTCATTATCTAGCAACCCACTTCATAAAGGCATAAACTAGGAATAGAGAGAAATCATGGGTTCATGGAGTATTTTCATCTTAAATCGTCAATACAACAACAATATAACCATAAAGTACCATTAGAAACCTTTTAAAACCATTTGGTGGAAGAACCCATGAGATTGAGTGAAAACCTAGATTTTTCATACTTTGAAATAACTTTGGATTTGACTCCTTGAATGGAAAATTAGACAAGGATCAAGACCACCATACCTTTGCTTTGATCTCCCACGAAATTTGATGAAGAAAGCCTTGAATCCAAAGCCCTAGCTCCCACTTCTTCTTCTACTTAAATGGAGGATTGTAGAGAGGGAAATGTTTTTATTTTAGGGATGGGAATGAACTAATGGTATATAGGAATAACATATGCCCTTTGAAAAAAAATGGTCCAAAACTTAGAAAAATTTCAGGCGGGTGAACAGTAATGAACAGTAAAATTAGCTACTGGAATTTGCATTTTCTGCCGGACAGACTTTACGAAAATGGGCATAACTTCTTCGTCCGAACTCCGAATGAGGTGAAACGAAGTGAGTTAGGTAGCTGACTCAAAGGGCTTTCCATGGATATATTATTGGCCACCCAAATAATTTTTGTGCTAGGAGATATGACCCTCCAAAGTAGACCCTCGAAAAAGGCTTCACTTGGAAATTTTGGATTTTGATACGGTTGCTCTAAAATTTGGGTTAGACCCATTTCCCACTCAATTTGACCCCCTAAACAAGAATATGAAGTCGGATTTTTGAAAAACGAAACGGATCTTTTTATATGCAGCTAAACAAGTTTCCGGTAACTTCCGAAGCACATTTTTAAGAACTTTTGGGTCAAATTCAAATATAATCATTTCATTAAGTTCTCGACTCCAAACTCACATGTGAGGCTCTAGTTTCACTCTATCATTTTTCGAGTCGTTACAAAATTGCTTCCTCATAAATGAGCCTCCACAAACTGCATCAACAACAGGTTTAGTAACATAATTCAGAGACCTAAAAGGCCCATTTAAGATGCCTTTCGGTAAGATCATTGTTGGGGCATTTCTTCAACTTTTGGCTGAACCTCCACCAAGTATCATGCATTGCTTCTCCTGGTAGTTGCTTGTGTGTACTAATCTCGTCCTTCATCTGCAGCTCTTTTGATTCTGGGAAGAATCATTCCAGGAAAGCTTCCTTCAACTCATTCCATGTTTTGATGGAGTGATCTGGCATTTCATTCAACCAGTTAGTCGCCTCTCCAATAAGAAACAATAGAAACAGCCTCAATCTCATTGCTGTTTGGTTAACCCCAGGAACCTCTTGTGACTTACAGATAGCCACAAAATTCATCAAATGCTGATTCGCATCATCACAAGCTGCACCCCTGAACATACCTTTAAGGCTCAACAATTGAATCATAGTGCTGGTGATTGTGAACTTAACACCTGGAGGTAATGCAGGTAACACTATCGCTCCAGCGGCTCCAGCTCCATCCAGATCTGCATCATCTTCATCATACATCATGTGCGCTGGATGCTGAGCTCTACCCCTTGGGGCTATTGGTTGGCACTGGGGAGGGATCAATCCATCCACTCCTCTATTCTTATCTACCACCCTAGATTGGTTGTTACCACCATTCTGCTGAACACCTCTTATGGCGGCTTCAACTTCTAGTCCCAACCTTTGTCTTTGTGCCTCCAATTCTTGTGCATTCACCATTTTTTGAAGAGTCTTTTCGAGTTCTGAGTCATAAGGGATCAATGGAGGTCCTTTACTCCTTGTTCTTGGCATACACAATAACATTCACCTGAGAGAGACACAAACACAAAACAAAACATTAAATTAGGAAATATAATTACAAATTGAATAAAAGCTAGTAAAACACTTCTGAATTGGAATTCCCCGGCAGTGGCGCAAAAATTTGATACGTCTAAACTTACACCCCAAATAAGGAGTGTAAACGGTCGTTGTTAATTTACAAAACTTAACCAGATTTGAGGTCGATCCCACAGAGAATTGCTTTACAGATAAAGTTTCACTGTCGTGTTTACTCAATTGTCGTTACTATTTCCTAAACAATTAACAAGGAAAGTAAATTTGGGTCTGACTGAAAAGTATTCTATCAAAACTTAGTTACACAGTTCACAAAAGATCTCATTGTAAGTTGATTCAATTAATTTAAGGAAACCAGGTTTTGTGTTCACTATGACATCGATTATAATGCTCTCCCGTAAATTGATTGTCAGGTAAATCAATGTTTACAGAACCTTTGCGAATTAAATAAATATAATGCTTCTCAGCCTAATCAGGTAATAATCACTCTAATTCTCTCGAATGTAAAGTGTTATCGATATTGGACTTTTCTCAATTTGATATGGTGTTGAAGATACCTTCTCTCGAAATCCAACTTTAACTCCAATTCGTAACCTTAGTTTAGCTTTTTCCCAACTAATGCTTTTCTCTCGAACAAACACTAGGTACAGGCCTGTCTAAAGCGTGCACTCAATAGACGAAAATGATAATGAAAGCTGTAAACTACAGGTTGTAAACAAAGATTGCCTTTTACTCATTTTATGAAATCGAAACTATAATGTCATCATAGATCCCACACACCCAGTAGTCACGTTTAGCCACTCATGTTTTTACGCAAAGAATCAATACTGGATAATGAAAACACGTTATGTGGTACTTACAAAAATAACTGGTAAATCAACAACCACTTGATAATCTAAAGATCGAAATGAACAACTTCCAACTGATCAAAATAATCTGAATCCCAAAATCCAAAACTAAAAGTAATCCGCCGTTCTTTCTTCTGAAAATCAGATAATCGATAATGGTTTCAAAAACAACCTAAAGTAATTCAAAAATAGAATGTTTAAAATGAGTGCTAATCAAGTTAGGACTGAATTGTCTGGACTTGTCACGGCCACTACCACGACCCGTCAAGGTCTTCACGGTCCGTGAAGACCTCCGTGGTCTTGCCTTGGAGCTTCCCCAGAGTGGGTCTTCAAACTTGGTTACTGGAAAATGTATCACGAGAGATACCACGGTCCGCAGTGAGGACCACGGCCCGTGAACTCACCCGTGGTCTTCACTTTGGGTTCAACCTTATTTCAACTCTTTCCTGCTTTTATACTGGTTCAACTTCACGGTAGGTACCACGGTCCGTGGTAAGAACAACGGCCTGTATACCTTTCCGTGATCTTCACTTGGTTGTTCTTGCTCTTCATCTTCTTAAGGCCTAGTTCTGCCCCACTTTCACGAGCTCAACCACGGACCGTTATGAAGTTAACGGTTCGTTACATTAGCCGTGAACAACATTTGGTCGACACCATTTCTGCTTCTTTTTCTGTACAACCCAGATTCTGCCTACAGAATTAACAAACCCATAAAATAATCCCAAAATATCACTTAATTCCATTATTAGCTCATAGTTATTAAGCATCAAATGTGCCACGATTTCGCGGCACAACAGTAAGTCGGGCTCACCGAAACACTTGGTGAACAGCCCTTTTACCTCTTCCATCGCCTTTTTACCTGGGCATTCAGCATCCTCGAGTTCTATAACTTTGGGCAATCTATCTTTTCTTCACGGAACTGCTTGGCGATTCGCTCCTTTTTGTCACCGACTTGGTTTCTACCCTCAGGGCTGGCACACTGGAACTTTAGGAGGTAAAGCTAGCCACTCGGCAATTCGCCAAATTTTCTTAGCGATCACCAGGCTTTCCTTTCTTCTTTTCTTCAACTTGTTTTGTTCCTTTTTGCCTGTTAGTGGCCTTGCTTTGTTCCTTAATCCATATACCTGAGAATCGAGGATTTAACATCAGTTTATGGCACACATTAAGAATTTGAGGACACTATATCTATATAAACAAAGCCCTAAATGAGTCCAAATCTCGGACTCAACAACACCCCCAAATTAAACGTTTGCTTGTCCTCAAGTACAACTCAAGATCAGCAGTTCAAAGAGCATATCTCAAATAGTGCTACATAAGACTCGACAGGAATGCACACAAAAAGATTCAACTTACTCATGAAATGATCAATTGTGCACTCAAAGATTCAAACTCTGACTCACTGTTATCAAAGATGCTCAAGTTCACGATACTTGCTTCAAATGCAAGTTCAAGCTCAACAAAGGTACTCAATTTCCTCACAACAAAAATGATTCTGTATTCACACAAAGTTCTTCAACAATTTATAGATCCGGAATCACATATGACTCTCACTCACAAAGATGAACACATGCATGACTTCACCCATAGGTTTGCTCTTATTTTCCAATCAACATTTGTTTCAGTTCACTCAAGACAACAAAGGTCTTCTCAAGGCTTGTAACGGGGATGAGTGTAAAGGTATGGTCATTTAGGCTCAGTGGTTGTATGCCATCATAAAGTGTGGTTTGAACATCACTTTCTTCCTTTTCTTTAACATTTTGATCATGCTCATAATTTACCCCATTATTCACTTTCAAATGGACTACAGGATACCCCATTTCTTTTGCAACTTCAACTACTTTATATCACAACTTTTTCATTCTTTTTCTTTTTAGTTTCTTCTCTCTTTTTTTACATGGAGGGGTTCCATCTTTTTGAAAACCATTGCTCTAAGGGAATTTTTTTTTACACTTCTTGATTTACCTTCTCTTTTCACCACACCCCTAACTTAGGCTTGTGGCCTAAGTTGGCTATTCAAACCAACCACACTTCATTAGAGTTATGGGTGAATGGATAAAGAAGGGTCACAATTGTTCAAGTTTCTCCCAAGAAAGGGATAAGGCTCAAGAGGGTTCAAGCAAGGTTCACACATCTCACAAGGTTAGACACAAAAGAGGTATAATGTCAATTTGTTTCACTAAATTGTTTGCCTAAGATCATTTCAAGAGCTTGCATCACTTAGTCAACCGGACCAACGGGGCAAATTCTAGTTGTCCTCACACACAATGTTCAAAGTACTCTCATTACACAAGGCATTGGCACAAATATCAAACAGAACTCCACACTCTCTAGCTAGTGTGCAATGTTAATCACAAGAAACTCATTCGATAATGGGCTAGTCACAACGAGATGAAAAAAAGTCCACACATTGTTTTTGCAACTTCATTTGGCCTCATCGTAGCCGTATATTCATTTCGTTCAATTAAGAGCACTATTCAAGTCATCAGTATTGATCATAACCGATACTTAAATTCGCACAAGAACAACCACAATCACAAACAATAGAGGTGGCACAAATTTTAAAAATAGGTCAAAACCATTTCATTCAAAACAAGGAGTCACAAGCTCAAACATCCACATGATTCATATCTAAACATACCTAAAATACAAATATAGATCACAAAACCCCATAAATACAAACACAAATGTAATCATAAGAGTTAGGTATGGATATACTTCACCCCACGCATAAAAGATAATAAGTTGTCCTCAAATTAAACTAAAACAACAGAAATCAATAAAAATAACATAGAGGGAGGTAAAGATGTCATCCTGTCTATTCAATCACTCTGTCAGTAGGGGCATCAATGCCTGGTGTAGCATCAACTATAACTGCACTCAATCTAGCCACAGTAGTGCCTCTCAAAGAGGTCTGTCGGGAAGTCTCGAACATAGCACCATCTAAGTAGGTCGAATAGTCATACAAACCCTCATCTCGCTCCCCAAGCGGCTCCTCATCAGTCTCAACCTCAGAATTAGCAGCAACAACATCCTCCATGGTATCATCTCCTGTGGTAGACGGAGGCCTCTCAGAACTAATCGGGACTTCTACACCCGGAACATCAGGAACCTCTGCTGACTCAAACAGTGAAGTGAAGTTTGTGGGCTTCAGATGGTCCACATCTTTCCTCAACTCAGAAACCTCTACTTTCAAAGCCGTAACCTCAGTAGTCACCTCTTTTCCTCTCTCACAAATATATACTCTCGCCGTGAGAGCATCAATAAAAGTCAGAGAGGTGTCAAACCAGCTGAAATGTCTCATTCAATCATCCAAGGCACCTCAACCTCTAGTCGGGAAGCCCGCACATCAACATAATGGGCTAGGTGCCCCATCTTAAGGAGCATGTCCTGATTGATAGGAGTCCTCGAGGCGGTGGTACTTGAAGTAGCTCTAAGAGGTTAACAGGCAGTAGAAGAAACTAGGACCTGGGAAGGAGTGGAAGTATATGTACCTTAAGTCCCGACGGTCGGAGTAGGCAAAGCTGCCTCTGCAAGTATAGAATCAACATCAACCTCCGGGGATCTATCTACCGGAGCTGCTCTCCTCCTATCCGACTCATCCCGTGTGTACTCGGCCTCTATGTGCCGGATGTTAGTGGAGAATGTGGGTGTAACCTCAACATCCCTCTTCTCGTCAAGAAGAACTGCAACCCACTGACACAATTATGTAATAAGCACTGAAAATGAAAGGGATGTATGGCCTTCATGGGCCTCTCCTTCTCTATAATATGCCCCAAGTTTAGCCTCTTCCTGGCTATGATCGATCCGAGATAGGACGCCTTTGGGTGGAGGAAGATGGACTCATTCGATGATGGCATGATGGAGCTTCTGATGAACCCGAACCAATACTGAGCTGCAACGTTCAAGTCCTTCTTCTCAATAGGACCTACCGCCTCAATCCACCTTAGGGTGGTGTCAAAAATGAGGGGAGCTAGCCATCCCTTAAAGTCATCCAGAGTCTGTTTTGTAATCATGCTCAAGTAGTCATGCTCGAAACCTCTAGCCCTGTCAAGTACATCATTGATATCATCGTTGTTGCATCTCACTGTCCTCTCCCGTACCATCACAAACTCCACTGGTCTAAAGGCACTAGCTTTCTTCTTCCTCTGGGGTACTGATGTTTGTGTAATCAAGACACAACTTCTGATGCAAGTGTCTACGATAGTACAATAGTATAGTAACCAAACCAAGGGTTGGGATTGTTTCGAAGAGAGAGGTTTTGAGAATTAATAGAAAAATAAAATTTAGTTCTAACTAGTCGTAGCTAAAGACAATAACGATTAAAAACAATGTAAATTAATGGGTGACACAATAGTGTCAATTATCAATGGGGTTTTGTCAATAGTAAGTAAAAGCAACAAAATAAACAAGGGTTTCTAAGTAATGAGAGGGAATCCTTCGAATGTGACGGGAATACGGGTTAAGCTAGATTATTGGGTACATGCTTTCGATAGAAGATTCATAGAATAATTGTGACTAGGCTAAACTTTAAGGGGGATATGCTCGCTCTTCAGCAACTTACCCGGTTTCAAATGCGTTCCTCTCGGACACCCACTTGCCGCATGAAGACCAGCCTACGCCTTAACCCACTCACTCTCTCGAGATGAGTGTGTACACATGGGACTAGGGTTCATTCTCTCGAGCTAAACCTCATGTCGACCCACTAACACTGGCCATCAATTTAGTGGTCTTAGTTTAAGGACCACTCTCTCGAGCAAACTGAAAACACATAAATAAACTTGTTTTTGCAACTACAAATTCATTAAATTCATCCACAACCACTAAAAAAAATCACATTTAAACTACGAATAGACCATCAGCAAGCAAGACCCAACAATTATCTTAACCCATATTAGCTAAATGACACTCCAAGAATTGGGGGTTTTTAGCCACACATGTATAAGAGATTGAAATTTATACCAAATTGAGCTTGCATTCAAATGAGTATGAAAATTTAAGTCTTGATACAGGCCAAAATTGAAGAATCCAAGAGACCCAAATCGAAATCTTGGAGATGAAACCCTTTGGAGCTTAAAGTCTTCAAAACCCTCTCAAACTTAGAGCTTAAAATCAAAAAGTACTATTCTATATGAAAATTATAATAATTGTTCCACACTTAAAACTACAACTCTAACTAGTATTTATACTTTTCACAGATTTATGCTGCAACGGATCATTCAGCGTCATTAGTCGGAATCGCCAATCAACTCGGTGATTCGCCTTTGGTATGGTTCATCGCCATCTTGCACCATTCTTCAGCATCGTCGTGCTCTGGGTCATTCGGTGAAATGGTACTTCTTCGCGGAACTTCTCTACGATGCGCCGACTGCTCCCTTTTTCGGCCGACTTGATCCTTTCCTTCAAGGCTCAACACACTGGAACAAAAGGCGAAGTGAGACCGTTCGGCGACTCGCCAAGTGGACTCGGTGATCCTCAGACCTTCATTTCTTCATTCTTTTCAGCCTTTTCATTCCTTTTTGCGATGTAGTGTCCATGCTTTCCTTAAAACTTCAAATACCTGAAACTTAAGGGTTTTCATTACATATTGAGATAAAATAAGCATTTGAGGACACAATTTCTATTCAAATATAGCCCTAAATGAGTCCAATTTGTGGACTCATCAACACCCCCAACTTAAACTTTTGCTTGTCCTCAATCAAACTGAAGTTCAGTCGTTCAAAAAGGGTGTCTCGAATAGTGCTACACACAAATCAATCATGAATGCACACAACAAGAATGAATTTACTTATGCATGGATCAATTGTCTACTCAAAGATTTAAGTTGCACACCACTACCAAAGATTCTCAAGCTCGCAATACTTGCTTCAAATGCAAGTTCAAGCTCAACAAAAGCCTTCAAATGCCCTCACACAAATGATGATTCCATTTTCACACGCAAAGGTATAATCAATTTAAAGTTCAGGAATAAGATAGAATGCTCACACTCACAAAGAGGAACACATTGCATGCTTCCACCCATAGGTTTGCCCGTATTTTCCAATAAACATTTGTTTTGACTTTCTAAAGATCACAAATGTCTTAACAAGGCATAACGGGGATGAGTGTACATGTATGATCATTTAGGCTCAGTGACTTTTATCCTCATGAAATGTGGTGCTCTCAACACTTTCTTTCTTTTTCCTTCATCTTTTTCATTAGTGCTCATAAGTCATCCTATTATTCACCTTTCAAGGATTGTTTGGGAACCCCATCACTTTTGTAGTTTATCCCCAAATTTTCTTTTTCATTCTCTTTATTTATTTTTTTCTCTTTTTTTTTATATGGAAGGGTTCCATTTTTCTCAACACCATGGGTTCAAGGAGACTTTCTTGCACTTCTTGACTTGCCCTTATCTTTTCACCACACCCCCAACTTAGGCTTTAGGCCTAAGTTGGTTATTCAACAAACCACAATTCAAGAGGATTATAGGTAATGGATTAAGAAAGGTCTAGTTTTCATCAAGTTTCTTCCAAACAAGGGTAAGGCTCAAGGGGTGTTCAAGAGAGGGTCACACGCTCACAAGGTAGGTCACAAAAGAGGTATATGTCAAATTTGTTCACACTATTCGAAGTTGCCTAAGATCATATCAAGGGAAAGTCTTACTTAGTCAACCGGACCAACATGGAAAATTCTAGGTATTGTCATGCATAGTTCCAAGTAAGCTTATCACACAAGGCTTCGACACTTAAGTCAAACAAGACTCCACACTTTTGCTAGTGTGCAACAGTCATCATTAAAGAATTGATTTGATAAATGCCTAATCACAACGAGATGCAAAGAGTTCACATATTGTTTATTCAACCTCATTTGGCCTCATCATAGTCGTACATTCATGTTCGTTGGATTGTAAGCACTATTCAAGTCATCAGTATTGATCAAAACCGAGACATATATTTTGCAAAAGAACAATCACATTCATCACACAAGAGGTGGCAAAATTTTTTGGATGGGTTAAAATCATTTAGCAATATAAAATAAAAGGAACCATAAGATCAAGCATTCACAAAAAAGCAGTATTTAACATTAGTTAAACAGAACAACCCATATATAAACATAAAACAAGAGTAGCACACAAAAAGTGTGGGCCTCACCCCACCACAATTAAAAGTAATTTGTCCTAAATGCAATTAACACTGAATCTGAAAGGTACTATAAAGAGAGACAGAGAGGGAGGTAAAGATGGATCTTGGCTAATTGGTCACTCCATCTGTCTGGCGCTTCAGTGTCCAATGTAGTGCTCTGAATCTGGGCATCTGTTCTTGGGGTCATGCTCGAGGTTTGGGCGTCAAGAATCAGGGTTATTTCTGATGCATCGACCCTGTTAGGTCCATTAAGAGTGACCTCCTGCAAATTTTCCCGATAGGCATGTACAATGGCATAGAACTCCTGGGCCCATGAAGGTACTTTATGGTTTCTTGCAATTTGTGAAATAGGTATCTGACCAGAAGCTGCAAAGACTTCCCTGACTCCCTTGGCCTTTCCCTTATCTTTTTTCCAACCAGGTGTGGGTGGTGTAGTAACCTTGCCTTTGGATGTAGCGGCCTCCTCATTCATCATCTTCATTTCAGTCTTCACTTGGGTTAGGACAATTCTCTCGACAACTTTTGGTTTCGCTTGAAAGCCTCAAAAAGAATCAAAGAGATTGGCTTGAAAGGTTTGACAAGTTATCCAAAAGTTGAAATGCATGCAAAATCAAAGGGGGCGGAAAAAGGGCGATCAAGAATAGTTTCGATGAGTCGCCGAGTACTTTTGGCGACCTCAGGCTTCTCGCCAAAAGTTACAGCATTAAACATCAAATTCCACAATAAATTAAAGTGAGAAGAGACCATTTGACGAACCGCCGAGTAGTTCGGCGAGCTAGACCTAGCTCGCCAAAGAGCCTAACATGCCTATTATCAACCCAGCTTCTCGAATTCAACACCTTAACCCCCTAAAACAAAGTCAGCACATGCACTAGTGAGATTTAACTCAGATCCATAATAGCCAAACACAACCCCACAAAATATACTTATGCTAAAAACACAAATAGACGGGGTCTCGACACTTATAAACAAATTGAGCCACATTTAGAGATTAATACAGGCACACACAAGAACAAGATACAAATATTTCAAATGAGTACAAATTCTATAAAATAATTTTGAGTGTCAGTCAACCAACCTTTGATGCTGATAATGGTAAGACTAAAATGCAAATGAGCAAAGAAATCCAACTCCGAGCACAACTCAACCAACTGAAATATTAGTAAAATGCGAAAATAAGAAAAATACTACCTTGGTGTGATTTTGTGAAGTTTAAAAGCGAAGAAAGGTGAAGAATATCTCCTCTTAAGACCTATGGCCTTCATAAACTGTCAAGTTCGCATCAACTCGGCGATATTAGTTCTAATCGCTGAACCTCTTGGTGATACGCAGAGTGAGCACTTGACTCGCTGAGTTTTATAGAACCTTCATTCTTTGTGACGGTCAAAACAATGTTCTTCATCGTAATCGCCGATATAGTCGACGACTCGCCAATGGCTTCTTGATCTTGTTGAGTTTTATAGTCCCCAATGTAAATTGGTTTTTGGTTTAACGACAGTTTGAGTCAGAGTCACCAAACTAATCGGTGACTCGGGAATTAGACCTATTACTCGCCAATATGCACTTTTTGTTCACTCTCGACACTTCCATCTGCACAATCAACACACCATGATTTTATCAAAGCAAAAGAAAGCAATAAATGGTTTTGGGTTGCCTCCCAAACAACGCCTTAGTTAACGTCGCTGCACGATGCAAGTCTACCTTCAAACCTCACTCTTGGGGTTAGCCATAGTATCACTAGGCAAACCCCCTTTTTGTCTCTGATTAAGGTAAGACGAGATATGACCCATTTGGGTCTCCAACTGCTTAATTAAAACAAAATGACACGTGACGGTCTGGCTAAGGGTAGAAACATCTTCTTTCATGCCTTTCAGCAATTTTTCTGACCCTTCAACTTTGTTAAGGATACGCGAGAGCATATCCTCAGACCTACCACCTTCTGAATCCTTGGGTTTCTGGCGCTCATGAGAAGGCACATATATATCCTTCTCCCCATCCTTCCAATTCGGATTATGGTCCCTCTATTCATGATCTTGATCCTTGTAGCCTTCATCTCTATCCCAACCTTGGTTACCACCCTGCCTTGGGTAATTTGAGTAGTAGCCACTGCCTTGGTTGGCTAGAAAATTCACCTCCTCGTGATACAAGGCTTCAAACTTCATCTCCTCAGGATTCGCACACCTGACCCCCACGTCGTTGACACCACGGGCACCAGCCCCCATGAGATTTTTGGATAAAATATCAAGTTGCATCATGTTTTTGGCCATGTTCTGGTCTCTCTCATTGTCTTTTTCAATCTGCTCCTTGGATAGCTTGAAGGTAAGAGGGGAGACTTGGACCTCCCGAGTGTACCAAATTTTGTTAATGGTTGTCATGCCATCAAAAAGTTGGGATGCTATTGCATATGGCTGTTGCATTAAGCCTCCAAGCGAGAGTTGGTTAGCGACAACTTTGTTTACCGAATCCAAACTCCGATAAAAGTATTGAAGTAGCACGTTGTCCGGAAAACTGTAGGTTGGGCATTGCAGCACAAACTTTTTGAATGCTTTGGTTACCGAATCCAAACTTCAGTAAAAGTATTGAAGTAGCATGTTGTCCGGAAAAACGTAGGTTGGGCATTGCAGCACCAACTTTTTGAACTTTCGCCAAGTTTCTTGCAGAGGCTCTCCTTCTACACGTTTAAAGCTCTGGATGCTATCCTGCAGTGGCATCATCTTCGAGGAAAGGAAAAATTGCACTTGAAATGCGGTTACCAACTCATCCCAATAAGTGACGGATTCATGTGGTAGCTCGGCTAGCCACTTGCACGCCACTCCCATAAATGAGAAAGGGCATAGCCTGAAACAGACCAACTCCTGAGAGATGTTTTTGATAGAGAATGGTCCACACACATCTACAATGTTTCGAAGATGCTCATGAGGATCCTCATGAGCCAGTCCACTCAAAATTCCCTTCAGTTGCAAGAGTTGCAACATGGTGCTCGTTATATGGAGCAATGCATTTCCCTCGGGTGGGGGGTAAACGGATGGCTCCAACACCTCCCATGAAATGGGGGCCATTCATGTTGGGCTCTTGGACATCGTTGAGATTTCCGATGTCGTCTTGGTGGCCTACCTGGCTACCGTTGCTACCATTAACACTCATGCTTTTTGAAGTGTTTACACAACAAACAAAACAAAACTAAAAATTAGGTAAGTAGACTACAACTAAGAAGAACAAAAATTTTACTAATCTAATAATTCTCAAGTAACACTACTCCCTGACAGCGGGGCCATTTTGATGTTTGCGTAATCAAGACACAACTTCCGATGCAAGTGTCTACGATCGTACAACAGTTTAGTAACCCAACCAAGGGTTGGGATCTTTCCCAAGAGAGTTTTTTGAGAATTAATAGAAAAATAAAATTTAGTTCTAACTAGTCGTAGCTAAAGAGATTAACGATTAAAAGCATTGTAAATTAAAGGGTGACACAAGAGTGTCAATTAACAATGGGTTTTGCCACTAGTAAGTAAAAGCAGCAAAATAAACAAAGTTTCTAAGTAATGAGAGGGGAACCTTGGGATCAGACGGAAATACGGGTCAAGCTAGATTATTGAGTACATTCTTTCGATAGAAGATTCATAGAATAATTGTGACTAGGCTAAACTTTAAGGGGGATAAGCTCTCTCTCGACCAACTTACAGCGTTTCAAATGCGTTCCTCTCGGACACCCACTTGCCGCATGAAGACCAGCCTACACCTTAACTCACTCACTCTCTCGAGTTGAATGTGTGGACATGGGACTAGGGTTCACTCTCTTGAGCTAAACCTCATGTCGACCCACTAACACTGGCCATCAATTTAGGGGTCTTATTTTTACGACCTCTCTCTAGAGCAAGCCGAAAACACATAAAAAACTTATATTTGCAACTACAAATTCATTAAATTCATCCACAACCACTAAATGAAATCACATTTAAACTACGAATAGACTATCAGCAAGCAAGACCCAACAATTATCTCAACCCATATTCGCTAAATCACACCCCAAGAATTGGTGTTTTTAGACACACATGTATACGAGATAGAAATTTATACCAAATTGAGCTTGCATTCAAATGGATATGAAGATTTAAGTCATGATACAGGACAAAATTGAAGAATCCAAGAGACCTAAATCCAAATGTTGAAGATGAAACCCTTTGGAACTTCAAGTCTTCGAAACCCTCTCAAACTTAGAGCTAAAAATCAAAAAGTACTATTATATGTGAAAATTACAATAATTGTTCCACACTTAAAACTACAACTCTAACTAGTATTTATAGTTTTCACACATTTGTGCTGCAGTGGATCATTCGGCGTTGTTAGTCAGAATCGCCAATCAACTTAGTGATTCGCCTCTTGGTGTAGTTCATCGCCATCTTGCACCATCCTTCAGCATCGTCGTGCTCTGTGTCATTGGGCAACATGGTACTTCTTCGCGGAACTTCTCTGCGATATGCCGACTGCTCCCTTTTTCTACCGACTTCATCCTTTTCTTCAGGGCTCAGCACACTGGAACAAAAGGCGAAGTGAGACCCTTCGACGACTCACCAAGTGGACTCAGCGATCCTCAGGCCTTCATTTCTTCGTTCTTTTCATTCCTTTTTGTGATGTAGTGTCCATGCTTTCCTTCAAACTTCAAATACATGTAACTCAAGGGTTTTCATCAAATATTTAGATAAAATAGGCATTTGAGCAAACAATTTCTATTAAAATATAGCTTTAAATGAATCCAATTTGTGGTGGGGTGAGGCCCACACCTTTTGTGTGTTATTTTGATAATGGGGTTGTCTGTTCTTAATTATTATTTTAAATTACTACTTTTCTGTGGATGTTTGAGCTCATGGCTCCTGTTGTTTCACTTGCAAAATAATTTTGATCCTTTCGAAAAAATTTCACCACCTCTTGTGTTCAAAAAACAATTTGAGTCTCGATTTCGATCAATATTGATGACTTGAATAGTGCTCCCAATTGAATAAATATGAATGTACGGCTACGACAAGGCCAAATGAAGTTGCATAGACAATATGTGAACTCTTTGCATCTCGTTGTGATTAGCCATTTATCAAATTGATTCTCTTGTGATGACCGTTGCACACTAGCGAGCATGTCTAGTCTTGTTTTATTGAAGTATTGATGCCTTGTGTGACTAGCTTACTTTGAACCATGCATGAATAAACCAAGAATTTACCTCGTTAGTCTAATTGATTTAGAAAGATGTACTCTTGAGATGATCTTAGGCAATTTTAAAGAGTGTAAGACAATTTGACATATACATATTTCTTTAGAAGAACCTTGATAATCCCTAGATTTTTTTCATCCACTACCTGTAATCCTCTTGAGATGTGTTTAGTGAATAGCCAACATAGGCCAAAACTCTAAGTTAGGGGTGTGGTGAAAAGGAAAAGGAAAAGTAAAGAAGTGCAAGAAAGCCTCCTGAACATATTGTATTGCAAAACACAATGGAAACCCTCCATATAAAAAATAGGAAAAGAAAGAAAAAGAAAGTTGTACAAAAAAAATGCAAAAGAAACTGGGTTTCCAAGAAATACATGGAGAACGAATGATAGGATGACTTATGAGCACTAGAAGAAGAATTGAGGAAAGAAGGAAGAGGATATTTTAAGAACATCACATCTTACGAGGAAAAAGTCACTAAGCCTAAATGACCATACCTTTGCACTCAGCCCCACTACAAGCCTTAGAAAGACATTTTTTATCTTGAGTAAGCTGGATCGAAAGTAAATTGGAAAATAAGGACAAACCTATGGGTGAAAACATGCATTGTGTTCCTCTTTCTGAATGTGAGCGTTGTATCTGATTCCTGATTTTAAATTGACTTATATATGTGTATAAATATGGAATCATTCTTTGTGCGAGGGCATTTAGATACTTTTGTTGAGGTTGAACTTGCACATGTAGCAAGTATTGCGAGCATGAGAATCTTTGGTGATGGTGTGTCACAATTTGAATCTTTGAGTACACAATTGATCCTTGCATAAGTAAATTGAGTCTAGTTGTGTGCATTCGTGATTTAGTCTTGTGAAGCACTGTTTGAGGCACCCTGTTTGAATGGCTGAACTTGAGTTTGCTTGAGGACAAGCGAAAGCTTAAGTTGGGGGTGTTGATGAGTCCACAAATTGGACTCATTTAGGGCTTTGTTTTAATGGAAATAGTGTCCTTTAATGCTTGTTTTACCCCAATAGCTGATTAAAATGCTGAAGTTTAAGGTATTTGAAGTTTTAATGGAAGCATGGATACTTAGGCGCAAAATGGAGCAAATAGGGATGAAAAGAACAAGAAATAGAAACCTGCGGATCGTCGAGTTTAACTTGGCGAGTTACTGAAACGACATAAGCCGCCCTTCATTCCAGTATGCGAAGCCTCGAAGGAAGTGGATCAAAAGGTGAGAAAAGGAGTAGTCGGCGGGTCACCGATCAGTTTCGCAAAGCAGTACTGTACCGCCCAATGATCCAGAATGCAAGGATGCTAAAGGCAAGACATTGAAGGCGATGAGCTGACCAAAGGGCGGATCATCGAGTTCATCGACAATCTCAACTAATGTCGTCGAACAATCCTCCGCAGCACAATCTGTGAAAATTATAAATACTATTTAGAGTTGTAGTCTTAAGGGAGATTGGAGTGTGGAACAGTTATTATTATTATTTTCACTTGAGAACATATTCTAGCTAATATTTTCTCTCAAGTTTGGAGAGGGTTTTGTGGAGACTTGAAGAAAGGAGTTCTTCTTCCCCAAGTTGGAAGTGGGTCTTCTCTATTCACTTCCCTTTGCTTATTACAAGGTTTAATTTCTTATACCCAGTTGATTTCATTATCTTGTTAGGTATAATTTTTTATTTCTTGATGTGTGGCTAAAAAACCCCATTCTTGGGGTGTGATTTAGAAAATATGGGTTGCTATTCTTGTTGGGTCTTACTTGATGATAGGTTAGTTGTATGTTAATGGTGATTTAACCTAGTGGTTGTGGTTTAATCTAAAGGGTTTGGAGTTGCAAATACAAAGCCACCCATGTGTTTTTGGCTTGCCCGAGAAGGAGGTCGCGCAACCGAAACCACTAGATGATGGCCTAAGGAATGGGTCGACATGAGGTTCAGCCCGAGAGGGTGAGCCCTAGTCCCATATCCTAACACTCAGCTCAAGAGAGTGAGTGGGGTAAGGCGTAGGCTGGTCTTCATGCGGCAAATGGGTGTCCGAGAGGAACGCATTTAAAACGGGGTAAGTTGCCCGGGAGGGAACTTATTTCCATTTAAAACTTAGCCTTGTCACTATTATCTTGCAAATTTCCTATTGAAAGTATGTACCCAGCAATTTATCTCCACTTGTATTGTGGTCACATCCCAAGAACCTTTCCCAATACTTGATTTTCTTGTTTTAGCACTTGTTACAAAACCCCCATTTGATAATTGACACTTTCCTGTCACCCCCTTTAATTTAATATGTCTTTAATCGCAAATGTCTTTAACTACGACTAACTTGAATGAAATTCTAATTGGTTATTAATTTTCAAAAACCGCTCCCTTGGGCAGGATCCCAACCCTCGGTTGGGTTACTATATTATCAACGATCGTAGACACTCATACCATAGGTTAGTGTCATTGGTTAAGATAAGCATCAGTTGATAAGTCCACATATTGGACTCATTTAGCGCTTTGTTTTAATGGAAATAGTCTCATTGAATGCTTGTTTTACCTCAATACCTGATTAAAATGCTGAAGTTCCAGGTATTTGAAATCTTAGTAGAATCATGGACACTTAGGCACAAAATAGAGCAAATAGGGCTGAAAAGAACAAGAAATCGAATCCTGCGGATCGCCGAGTTTAACATGGTGAGTCGCTGAAATGAGATAAGCCGCTCGTCATTCCAGTACGCAAAGCCTTGAAGGAAGTGGATCAAAAAGCGAGGAAAGGAGCACTCGGCGGGTCGCTAATCAGTTTCGCGAAGCAGTACTGTACCGCCCAATGATCAAGAATGCAAGGATGCTAAAGGCAAGACACTGAAGGCGATGAGTTGACCAAAGGGCGGATCGCCGAGTTCATTGGCGATCTCAACTAATGTCACCGAACAATCCTCTACAACACAATCTGTGAAAACTATAAATACTATTTAGAGTTGTAGTCTTAGGAGAGATTGGAGTGTGGAACAATTATTATTATTATTTTCACTTTAGAACATATCAGGATAGCCAGAGAGTCGCACCTTCGATAGGCAGCAGGCCATTTTTTTATCATACTTGTTATAATTATAGAGAACCTGGACATATGAGGAGAGATTATCCCCTCCCGCGCATGATGGATGCTACATAGTAGCAGACTAGAGTAGTGGTACCCGTAGGAAATTGTACTAATGGTCTAGGGCATCCACAATGTGGGTGAGGAGGAAATCAGTGAGGTTGTAGAGGTAGGGAAAATGGTAACGCAGGCAAGGCTACAATGTAGCCAGGAAGGAAAGTCGCTCTTCATGATGACAAAGCTCAGTGTTATGCCTTTCGGGGCAAGACCGAACCACATTCGTCTGATACAGTGATCACAGGTACTATTCTTGTCTGTGACCGAATGGCTAATGTGTTATTTGATTTGGGTTCTACTTATTCTTATGTGTCCATGAGATTTGCCTCAGAATTTGCCATGAGATGTGATATATTTGATACCCCCATCTATGTTTCTACCCCATTTGGAGAGTCTGTCATAGTCACCCATGTCTATCGTGCTTGTTCTATTTTGTTTATGGGTTTTCAGACTTGGGATGATTTGGTGATTTTGGATATGACTGGCTTTGATATAATCTTAGGAATGACTTGGTTATCCCCCTATTATGATATGCTTAATTGTAATACGAAGTCTGCGACTCTAAAAATTTCGGGAAGGGAAAAGTTAGAGTGGGAATGGGTGTACAAGCCTAAGCAAGCTAAGATCATATCCTTCATTCGGGCTAGGAAACTGGTAGTGCAGGGTTGTTTGGCTTATTTGGATCATATTCGGGATGTTGAGGTTGAGTTTCCCTCTAATGAGTCTATTCTTGTGGTGTCAGAATTTATAGAAGTGTTTCCTACTGATTTACCTGGTATGCCTCCGGATAGAGATATATATTTCTGCATTGATTTGGAACCTGTTACCCGCCCCATTTCAATCGCTCCATACCACATGGCTCCGGCAGAATTAAGAGAGCTTAACGCTCAAATCCAAGAACTTTTCGATAAATGATTCATTCATCTTAGTGCTTCCCCATGGGGTTCTCTTGTATTTTTTGTTAAGAAAAAGGATGGTAGCATGGGGATGTGTATAGATTATCGGGAATTGAATAGGGTCAACATTCGAAACAAGTACCCATTACATCGAATAAATGATCTTTTCTACTAATTACAAGGTGATTCAGTTTTCCCTAAGATTGATCTAAGGTCTAGTTACCATCACTTAATGATTAGGCCTGAGGATATGCCCAAGACGGCGTTTAGAACCCGCTATGGGCACTACATGTTTCTAGTTATGTCATTTGGGTTGACTAACGCGCCTGCAACTTGCATGAGTTTGATGAATGGTGTGTTCAAACCATTTCTTGATTTGTTTGTTATAGTCTTTATTGATGACATTTTGGTCTATTCGAAAAGTGAGGAAGAACATGCCGACCATCTTCATATTATTCTGGGCGTTCTTTGGAAACAAAATTCGTAGGAGAAATTTTGTAAGTGTGAATTTTGGTTGACTTTAGTTGCCTTTTGGGGCATGTAGTTTCAAAAGAAAGGGTAATGGTAGATCCCCAAAATATTGAAGTGGTTAGGAATTGGGTTTGGCCTAGCTCTGTCAATGAAGTTAGGAATTTTGTGGGCTCGCTAGCTACTGTCATGGATTTGTGAAAAAATATTCTTCTATTGCCACGCACTTGAAGAATTTGACCAAAAAGGAGATACCTTTTGAGTGGACTGAAAAATGCAAGGAGAGCTTTCAAAACCTCAAAACTCTTTTGACCACAACGCCTATTCTAGCGTTACCGGTGGAAGGTAAGGATTTTATTGTTTATTGTGATGCTTCCCATTTGGGTTTGGGTGTTGTTTTAATGCTGGATAAGAATGCTATAGCTTATGCATTGCAGCAGTTGAAGGTGCATGAGAGGAATTACCCAACACATTATGTAAAGTTCGCAGTGGTAATATTTGCTCTTAAGATTGGGAGACACTACCTCTATGGCGTCAAGGGTGAGGTGTTTAATGATCGTCATAGTCTATAACATGTGTTCACCCAAAAGGATCTGAATTTGTGACAGCGAAGATGGATGGAGTTAGTTAAGGATTATAATGTCACCATTCAATACCATTCGGGTAAAGGTAATGTAGTGACAGACGCTTGGAGTCGAAAGGCAGTCAGTATGGGTAGTCTAGCTAACTTTAGTATAACTAAACGTCCTTTAGCTAAAAATCCAGACCTTGGAGTCTAAATTCATGCAATTGGGCATCTCAGAAAAAGGTGGGGTGTTAGCTAGCATTGAGATTAGGGTCACGTTCATTGAGGAGATCAAGGCCAAACATCTTGAGGATGAAAATTTGAATGAGCTTAGAAAGAAGACGGTGAATGGTAAGGCCAAAGAGACGACTCTTGATGTGGGAGGTGTGCTCATTTTTATAAGAAGGATTTGAGTTCCTCGAGTCGATAACTTGATTCAAAAATTGTTGATGGAATCCCATGGTTCGCGGTATTCTATTCATTCGGGTGTGACTAAGTAGTGGAATTTGTGGCCAAGTGTCAAAATTGCCAACAAGTGAATTATGAACATCAAAGGCCTGCAAGTTTGCTTCAGAGAATGCCAATTCCAAAATGGAAGTGGGAAATGTTAGCTATGGACTTCGTGGTTGGTCTTCCCAAAACTTTGGGAAAGTTTGATTCTATTTGGGTAGTGGTTGACCGATTGACTTAGTGGACCCATTTTACTTTGGTCAAAATAGATTATAACGCGCAACAATTGGCTAAGGTGTATGTGAAAGAGATAGTATGTCTGCATGGGGTACCCCTTTCTATCATTTCAGACTGTGGTACACAGTTCACATCTATGTTTTGGAGGAAGTTACATGATGAATTGGGCACACAACTCACGTTTAGTACCGCTTTCCATCCACAAACGGACGGGCAGTCAGAGAGGACTATTCAAGTGTTAGCAGATAAGTTGAGGGCATGTGTGATTGATTTTGGAGGGCATTGGGATAAGTTCCTACCATTGTGTGAGTTCTCCTATAATAATAGTTATCACTCCAGCATAGATACGACACCATTTGAGGCATTTTATGGGAGGGGATGTAGATCACCCATAGGATGGTTCGAGGATGGAGATGTGAAACCTTTGGGGGTTGATTTAGTGAAGGATGCTCAAGATAAGGTGAAGAGTATTCAAGTTAAGCTCTTGGCAGCCCAGATTAGACAGAAGAAGTATGCGGACCATAAGGTAAGAGACATGGCATTTCATACTGGTGAGAATGTTCTTCTTAAGGTATCACCCATGAAAGGGGTGATAAGATTTGGCAAGAAGGTCAAGTTTCTTCCTCGATACAATGGACCATTTTAAATTCTTGACTGTGTAGGACCGGTAGCGTATAGGTTGTCTTTCCTTACTAACCTATCGGTAGTCCATCCAGTATTTCATGTGTCCATGTTGAGGATATATCATGGTGACAGGGATTACATCATAAAATGGAACTCAGTTGTGTTAGACAAGGACCTTCAGTATTAGGACTAATCGATTGCAATTCTTGATCATGATGTCTGGAAGTTGAGGACCAAAGAGATTAACTCTGTGAAAGCTCAATGGAAGCATCGTCCAGTTGAGGAAGCTACTTGGGAAATCGGGAAGGACATGCGAGGCAAGTATACCAGTTGTTCGTTAACTCAATTACTACTCTACTCTAAACTTTTGCCCGTTTTCCTAGTTTGTCACTCAGGGAGGAGTGATGGGTAAATATGTATCTATTGTAACGACCTATTCCCGTTGTTATAAAAAAACTAACAAGGAAAAATTTTGGGCAGGAAAACGTTTTGGTATTAACTTGGAATTTCCCAACCTAGTCCAGACTTGGACGAAATCGGAGTCAATAACGGAAATATGGTAACAATTGAGAGATATAATTATGATTTTTATCAAATGACTAGATAGCTAAGATGTTAAGGAACCCGTGTGACTTTACGGAATTGAATTTGGGCGAGTAGAACTCCCGAAATTGATATTAGCATGAATAGGTAGTTTCTGAGTGTCATGGGTTCAAGGTGTGTTGTGAAATGGGGATTTGGAATTCTTAATTAGACTCACTATTTCCGTGTAAGCTGTTGTGGCGGGATTATTTCTTCCAGGGCTGGGCTGCTATAGCGGGATTGGGCTCACCATGGCAAGACAATCGTGAATTATGTCGGAAAGAAACCTCAAAAACATTTTATTGTGCACTTTTCGACTTTAAGAGCTAAGGAATTACCCCCTGTGTTTTCTTGACAGTTTTCCACCATTGTTGAGTCTAAAGGTAAGGTTTTCACTCCCGAATCCATGTTTCGATTCGTAGAACTTAGTTTCTTGGGTAATTATCGATGGGGGAGGGTTTTGATCTGGGATTTATGGTGGAAAAACCCTAATTTTGATATTGGGATCATGGGTCTAATCTAGGGTTTATAGTGTTGAGTTTAATCCGGGTAATTACACATTGTATATTGATCCTCGTGTTATATTGATTGTTTGTAGACCAAGAACAAGCGGAAAGAATTCGGAAAGGGAAGAATCAAGTTTCTTAGGGAATTCAAGATTTGTTCGAGGTAGGTGATGGTTCTGATTTCATGTTGGTGTGATATATGTTTGTGATTGCTTTAATTATAATGTATGTGTGTATGCGAATGTTACATTATTAATCACACTAGTCGTAAATGAGGATGATTCAATAATTGTATGACATTAATCATGACTTGATTGTATGATTAAGATAACGGCTTGTTGAATGGATCGGATGTTACATTTCGACACACTAACTTGGATCGGGTGCCACGTTCTGGCGTATATATGGGATCCGGTGTCACGTCTGGCACACTAACTTGGATCGGGTACCACGTACCCATACACTAACAGTTTGGGTGTGGGTTCTGTGACATGACCAATGACTAGACATAATTGTATAGCTATGAGATTGTGAAATTGTACATGGTTCGTAAGTGATAATTGATATTATATATGTTCGGTGTATAAATGGTATTAGTATTGTTGTAATGACTTATATATGTTTCGCCTATTAGGATAGCCGCACGGTCCTACCAGTACATTGTGGTCGTGTACTGATATTGCACTTGCTCTTTCTTTGTTGAGTACAGGGAATCTTCAGGCAACTATTGACAGACCTCGCTTAGAAGATCAGTGATCAATCGAATTCAAGGGTGAGCCTATTCTTCCGGGCTTCCATGAGTTTTCTTTTTGTTTATGTCCACATTTCCGGACGTAGGCTAGTACTTAGGTTTTCTTGTGTTAATTGGGTTGTATCCATTTTCTTAGACTTGTTGAACTTTAGATGTTTTGTTACATTGACTTTCAGGTTCTAGGCAGTATTCCGCATTTGGTTGTTAGACTTTTGTTGGAGTTTAAGGGAACTCCCTATTTTTGCTTTAGCATTTAAACCTTTTGTCATATCTCTAAACGCTTTAGTTTGATTAAGTTGTGTAGTTCTTGGTTAGATAATTAGTATAAATGGTTCTCCTACCATAGGGATAGTGTGGATGCCAATCACGACGGTCTAGGTCGTGACACTTATAAGGCACGACAAACACCTTTTTATACTATCCTTTGTTGTTTATAAATAGAGACGTTTACTCAAATTTTTAAACTACAAATTTTGTTAGTTTTATATCATTCTTCTTAAAACAAGGAAGATTGTGACTATTGTTCAATTATGCAATTACAAAAAAAATTGTGGGTAAACTAGATATATCAACAAAAATGACTCAACAAGGAGAATAGAAATACTCAACAGTAAACGAGAAGACTATGTAGATATTAATATGCACTCATTTTCATAGCCACAAATATCTTTTGCATTAACTTCTACTTGACAAGAAGTCCAATGTTTATTTGTTACACAAACTATAACTTGGTGTTCAGGTTGTGCAAAGTCTCAAACTATTGAAGAAAAAGGATTTGATCAAAAACATGTTTGAAGAGTCCAAACTAGATTTAATAGGTACTCCTCCGTTTCAAATTTGTTTTTTAAATTTTATTTTTATTCAATTTAATATAGAATGTTCTTTTCCTTGGGGCCCGGGGGCACATCTTTAAGACCAGAAAGTTAAAAGACATTTTTATATGTTCTACATATCCTTAAATTAAAAGTCTTATTTATATTCTAAAATTTCATATAAAATTAAAATTAGACGAATATATATCTATCTTTTTTATCTTTACTGCCTTAAAAGAATGGACTACTTAGCATAAATGTTAAATTATTATAAAACCTCCAACTTAAACACCAAATTTAGTATACTTCTATATTATAGATTATATTATATTTACTTACATTATATTATATCAAAACCAGTCTCCTTTCACATAAAAGGGTTGTGAGATTTTCAAAGACATATAACTATTTTGATTAGTCGTGACCTTTTCGAAGTGTTGTGATATTTTACAAGGTTGCGACTTTTCCGAATAATTCTGACTTTTCCAAAGGATTGTGACTTTTCCAAAGAGTGATTACTTTTCTGATAAGTTGTGAATTTTTAAAGGGTTGTGACATTTCTAAATTGTTGTGGCTTTTTTTTCTCAAATTATTAAACTACAATTATTAAAACTTTTTCATTGTTCTTCTTCTTAAAACACCCAATTTCGAATATCTTCTATATTTTATATTATATTTATTCTTATTATAATATATTATATTAAAGATGACATCATTTCACATTGAATGGTTTGAATTTTCTAAAGAGTTGTAACTTTTTCGATGAGATCTGACATTTCCAAAGGGTTTTAACTTTAATGATAAGAAACAATATGCACATGCTCATACTACCCTTTGTGAACTATAAATGGAGGGGCTTCCTCTAATTTTTAAACTACAATTTTTTTAATATTTCTATTCTTGTCTTCTTCAAAACTCAAGTTTGACTTACTGACATTGACAATCTCAAAGTTCAATGAAATTTGAACACTCCCTAACATGAATGTTAAATTAATATAATACTCCAACTAAAACATTCAATTTAGTATATCTTCTATCACTTATATCAATATTTATTTATATTATATTATATTAAAAGTAAGAACTCCAAAAATACAATAATAACTAAGTAATGCACTATGAGGGATGGAGGAAAAAGTATATTTAAGAGGTGTAACTGAGATATTCTAAGAGTAACTGACTTCCAGTAGTAATCATAAGAAAGTTTGCATCCACTATTCATAGGAACTTATACTTTATCATTCATTTTATAATTGTTTGTTTACTTTTTTAATTTTATAATATTTGATTTGATATTCACGTGCAACGCACATGCATCAAAACTAGTAATTTAGAAAAACATCACTTATCTAAACCTCTTTATATTATTTTTTTCAACCTCTTTTCTCAAAGTTTGACATTTGCATTTCTAATACATTCTTTTAGAGAACAGAAACATAATCTTATCACAAGTAAGTTAAAAATAAAAAATCATTTGATGAAGTTTAAAATAACAAAATAAAAACTGATGGAGAATTGTTTGGCACATATTTTGATAATTAATAAAGATACAATGTAAAACTCATTAACAAGGATAGAACGTGCAACACATGTTCCTAGAGCCTAATATATTGATACACACCCATTTTGTTAACCAACGATTTTGGGCCATGGTCTTGACCATTTGGTTTTAGCCCATTATATTGTATAAAAATGGTTTATTTTCTATATAAGTCTTGCTAGGTCATTAAAATAGTGGTGGTAAAATAATTTTCATTTGTGGTGTAAAGTTTCAAAAATTGACAAAACCCTAAAAGCTTTCTCTTTCTTTTTTTCCCTCTAAGCCACCACCACCACCAAGCTTCAAAGCCACCACCACCACCAAGCTTCAAAGCCACCAGCAAAACAACACCTCAAACCCCAACCAAACCACCTTCATTTTCATAGTCTTCGACAAGCTTCTACTAAGCAGCCACCACCATCTAAAGACTATTCCTCCCTTTTCTCTCCTTCTCCAGTAAAACCCACACCCATCAATCCCCAAATAACCTTGGCAAACACCAAAACTCAAATTCTCTTTGTCTTCTCCGTCAAAGTAATGACGTCGGAGAACAACCAACCTAAAACCACCTCAATTCTATCACAAAACCCCAAACCAAAGCCATCCAAAACCTCAATAAATCCATCAGAAATAGACCCACACCACCATGGTCTCCCTTCCTGTTTCCCCATTTTCGTGTCTTTTATATATTTTGTAGGCAGTCCGACAAGATTAAAGCTGCAACATATCTTATTGTACAACAACCAACAACGTCACACTGTGCAACTAGACCCCACCGCAAATACCATTGGTGAATCATTTCCGGCTCACTGCATTGGTTTCCTCTTCTTTGGTGACTCTTGTATCTCTATTTTACTTTTTTTATATTATTTTTTCCTCTAAGTTTGCACTTTAGCCTGGTGTTTCTCCAATAAACTCCACAAAGATTTACCTTGATTTTACTCGTTCTATTTTAGATGTTATTTCATTCTTGTTCTGTTATCGTATGACTGATTAATATTGTTAATAGGTTGGTTTTGCACAATTTCTTTTTCCATCAATTATTTTTTCATTCACCACTGACTTAGTAATTTTTCTTAGTATCTTGAACTACTTTGATTCTCTTTAGTTAACTGTGTGCTGAAATTTTCTACCAAATATGTGTCAATGCTATTATTTGATTTTGTCTTATTACTTTGTCTAGTTTTAAAATTTTATTATTATTATACTGCAATATTTTATTCTCAAAAAATGTGTATATTATTTTAGTTATGTTAATTTCCTCATTACTTTTCAGTTTTTGCTCTATTTTATTCATAATCTTGTTACACTTTGATCTAGTGCATTTTATCGTGGTTCATTTTTTTTACTGTTTGTTAATGATTACATGTTATTTTAACTTTGTTAATTTTATATGGGAAACAAGTCCACAATTGTGGCCATCTGGTGTTGCTTAACATCGAATGTAATTGTACCCATCATAGTCCAAACTGCTAGGTTTACATCAAAGGATACAACAACAATCTCGGCAAAAACCAGGCTAACTGAAACAGATATCACAAAGCATGGTATCAAGAAAAGGCTAACATTGTTCCTGCATTCCCCAGGTATACTTGGATTTTGTGCTAATTTGAATTCTACTTTTATTGTTCTTCCTCTTCCTCTTGTAGCAACTTTCTTCTCTTCCAGATGGAGAAGCTACTAACTATAAGGGAGTTGGATTTGCTAGAGAAGGTGTTGGTGGTATACATGCCCTTCATGTTCATTATCCAATTCAATCAGCTCGTGGGCAAGAGCTGGCACCAGATGGAAGATTTATTGTATTTATGATGAGGCCTCGTGAAACACTACCTTAAAAAACCAAGGTGGTTTGTAAATGGAAAGCTACTGGATCTAATTTATCGCTTCCCACAACGTTGTGAGCTACCAAACCTCAGACATGGAAACTTTGAGAATTGCAACCTGAAGTAGGTAGAATCGTGTTAAAAAATAAATAATACAAAAAAAAATTCTAGGTTAAGTGATGAACATTACCATGATTCTACCTACTTGAGGTTGTAGTTCTCAAAGTTTCTATGTCTGAGGTTTGGTGGCTCGGGAAGTTGTGGGAAGCGATAATAATATCCACCAACTTCTTATATACTTACTACCTCTATTTTAAGGTAGTGTTTCACAAGGCCTCAACATAAATATTATAGCTCTTCCATTTGGTGCTTATTCTGGCCCACAAGCTGATGGAAGTGGATCACAAACATGAAGGACAGATATACCACCACCACCTTCTCTAGCAAATCCAACTCCCTTGTAGTTATTCGCTTCTTCGTCAGGAAGAGGAGAAAGTTCCTACAAGAGGAATAGGAAAAACAATAAAAACAAAATTCAAATTAGCACGAAATCCAATCATACCTGAGGATTCCAGGAGCAGTGTTACCTTTACCGGAGACCATGCTTTGTGATACATGTTTGAGTGAGCCTTATTTTTGCCAACACTGTTGTTGTATCCTTTGGTGTAAGCTTATAAGTTTGGAATATGAAGGGTATAGTTACATTCGATGTGAAGCAACACTAGATGGCTACATATGTGGACAAAATCCAAATAACCACGAAATCCAATCATGCTTGAGGAATGTAGGAGCACTATTTGCTTTTGGTTTACCAAACTCAGCTTCAGTGATTACCAAACCCCTACAAATTTTGTTACCAGCCTTACATATAATAACTCTAATAGGAGAATCATATAGGATAAATATGCTTTATCTGATCTGCTTTGATTGTATCATCCCATCAATTGAGTTATATATTATTTTCGTATATGGTGGCTGAAATATCCTTTTCAGAAAAAAAACACATATTTTCTTCATGATAGATTATGATTCCTACCAAACACACTTCCAACTTACTTTATATATCAATAGTTTTTCTATATGATTTGAAGAAGTGGTTACTGATGTTTGATTTTTTGAATACCGAGATATTATTGTGCCTCCATATGTAAATAAATAGTCCATTTGTGATCGAGATTTATGCGGATCAAATAAATATTTTGTATCTACATAATCAAATCATTTCTGACTCAAAGATTGATCATTTCAATTTTATTGAACCTCGTCTTCTCTTCTCATCAAAAATCACACATGTTCTATGTGTTGAGTCACTTATTTTGTTACTTTATTGTCATAACGTTAATGATAATATGACAATCATTTCAATAATTTTCGTTATGTATATCAAATAATTAATCTTCTAGCATTTGTATAACCAGCAATCTGTAAGTGCACCAATTTCACTAATAGATGACATTTTAAATTATTTTCATGAGATCAAAAAATTATTTCTTTGTGTTAAGCAGTCTCAAAACAATTGGGTACTCAATGGAATTTCTTTAAGACCTTTTAAATCCTTCAAGGATTTTCATATAACCTTCATCGTCTAGTTAGACATAATAATCATTCATTATACATAGTCAAGTATTTAATCTATTGCCAGACTGAAACAAGTCTCATTGCATCCAGCACTAGAGAATATATCTCCATTTAATAATGTCAGGATTTTTGCAAAAAAAATTTATTCATCGAGGCACAAACCGCACTTTATATCTTACGGTTATACTTTCGCACAATGATTCATTTGTACCACACTGACATTATATTTTGATATATGAACTATAAGATAAAAAACATCACTTTTCTAAGTGAAACAAAATATACTTGAATAGTACATTTTATTTGGCCAATCATTTATCTCTCCATACTATATGACATATTCGAATTTAAGATCCTCGTAACTATTTATAGCATTGAGTGCTACTTTATACCATATATACCATCGAGGGTCATTTTGATATTGGTTCCAATAGACATAACTTATCGAGATCTTTTTTTTCATCATTTTCAAGCACCTGAACCTTTGCCAAGGTTTTATGAAATGTTATGTCATGGTGTTCTTGTAAAAAAGCACTCGCCTCATTATCATGATCATTTTGATAATTTGCTCCTCTCCTTATTCAAGGAGTTTTACATTTGAATTCGATTGGTCTATCACGATTTTAACGTACCATATACTTTGTCCTTCAAAGACCATTGATTAGAGCATTTGTGGCTTAATTAAAATATTGGGTCAGCAAATACCTCTCACAAATTATTTGCAACATTTGGAAATAAATTATCTCATGAACATCAAGTTCATATTTTTTTAACGAGGATCTAGATAATTTATCCTACATATAATTTTCAACTGTTAATCATTTCTCCCCATAATGTTAGAAAATATAACATTTACCCCCAACCTCACTTGAGGATCCATCTTTGTGCATAATGGAACAATAAAATAAAATGTGCACATATCAAACTTTTAGATGAAAATTATTTTGTTCCTGACCCTGAACCATATGTGATGAAGAACCTTGTTGGCTTGATGCGTACATGTTAAATAAACTCATCTCATACCAAAATTAATCGATATTTATTCTCATAACCAATGGTCTCGCTATAATTGGAGGCATACAATTTCTGCTAAACTAATCAACATAATTTTATAGTTTGGAACTGTGCTCTTAATTTAACAGATCGACCAAATAACCTTACAAAATCCAATTCGTAAGTTGATACAAATGCACATGTGACCATACATGTAACACCCCGTAACTAGAAAGAACTAGAAAGAAGTTAAAAAGTGGAACTAGTCATTTTTGGAAAGAATATAAAAATCTGGAAAATTTGTTAAGTATGTTCAGTTGAGTTTTTGGTCAACTTCAAACAACCATAACTCCTAGCTCAGGATGAGTTAGGTGTGTTTCCAGATATCGTAAGAAATATCTTGGAATAATACTTCCAATGCCACCAAGTTTGTGCGATTTCGAGTTTGTATGAGTGAGATATGCCTATTGGAAGTTGGGTTGTTCAATTAAGGAAAGTCTAATCCGGGTTTTTGAAGGACATTATGATCGTTACCATACAACATGACTTAATAGAGTTTTTTGGTAACTAATTGGGGTCTAAACTGATAGGATTCAGTTTACGCTTTTATAATATTGAGTTAGGGTTTTAGAGGAGAAAAAAAAAGAGGAGAATGAGGAAGAATCGTCAAGATCTTCAAGAATCACATGTGGATTTCGTCAAAGGTTGATCCCTATGAGGTATATGAGTTCACATAGCATTGGGTTCGTTGACCCATGCGCCAAACATGTTTATTTCAGTATGATTTTCTTCCTAAAAGATTGAGAATTTGATGTTCTTGAGTTATATTCTTGAACTGCTTTTGTTCTTGAATTTGGGATGAGAGTGAGGAGTTCTTGAGAGTTTAAGGTCGATTGTTAGAGTTGTTTTGAGTTAGATTCTTGTGTAAATACACTGGGTATCTGAATCTAAAGGGAATTTGAGAAAATAAAAAAAGGAAGAAGTCCACAGAATCTGGGTACCAAGTCCGAGTTGCGGACCTGTTCCTCAGAATGGGAAAAACATTCTTCACGTCGCGTCGCGGTCACGGATCTGCCTCAAAATTATTTGACGATCAAATAATTAAATGCGTCTCTGCATCACGGACTTGCTTCCAAACAGTAATTTCTTGATATTTTCTAATGTATAACTATCTAAAAACACTACTAAACATCATGAGATCCTCTTATCACAAATTACAATCCTTGAATCCATAATTCAATTCAAGGAAAGTTAAGAGTCAAGTCAAGAGAAGTTCATAGAGTCTTCCAAAAGTCTTTTACAAATATTTTAACTTTGCTTTAAGACTTGAGTTTTGAGTTGAGTAAAGACTAAAGTTTGAAGTTCATTTCTTCAAAAGAGTATATCGGGACTATGTATTCCCAAATAGTAAAATGTTTTCACCTTTAAAGAAGAAAGGAAACCCTGATTTCCAAAAGAGCCTTTGAGCTAGTTTTTAGTTAAAGAGTAAATAATTTAACATTTAAAGAAGAAAGGAAACCTTGATTTCCAAAAGAGCCTTTGAGATAGTTTTCAGTTAAAGAATAAATGTTTTCACATTTGAGCAAGAAAGGGAACATCAATTCAAAGAGATCTTTTAAGCTGTGTTTTGAGTAATTATCTCAAACCAAATAAAGAAGTTATGTTTTTAAACATATGAGCTGAGTATTTTGGGAGTAGTATTGAGCACCGATATGGGGACGAGTATGATTTCAGATAACTCACGTCTCCATAAACCATGTAGACATCATGGGTAGTAAAGGATCATACTTTTTGGATGACTCCTTAAGTACTTTTTAGCATAGACTAGTGGATCCACTTAGTTAAGGCATTCTATACGATGGCAAAGTATAGGACAATTCTGGCAGCGTGGGCAAAACGTTGTATCACCACTTAGGTTCATTGTGGTGGTTGTCGGTTAGAGAAACTCCCACATAAACTATATTACTTTATTATATGAGTAAAGTTGAGTTTGTTATTGCATTTTTGTTTAATGAATTAAGTTGTTTTCTACTATTTTAAAGGCTTTCTATATATTGCATGTGTTTTATTGCTTTATATTGCGTTCAGTTGTTCATGAGTTGAGTAAAGCCAAGGTAAGTGTTTTTTATAGTTCCTTTCAAGCTTATGTATTGTTTAGTTTTCCCCTCTCATACTCGTACATTTAATGTACTGATGACATTTGGTCTGCATCTTTGAATGATGCAAACCCAAGTAACCAGGATCAACATCCAACACATAGTTGATTCTAGTTGAGCTCTAGAGTTTGTTGGTAAGCCTCCTTGCTTCTGGAGGATCCTTTTTTATTGTTTTTAGTATTTAGTTCATCAGGATGTCCTGGGTCTTGTCCTGACATCCATCTCAGTTATTAGAGGCTTCATAGATAGACAGTTAGTTAGTTCATTTGTATTTACTTTGTTATTGGCTTATGTTCCAATTTGAGTTGCCATTTTGGCTAAGTTAACTGTTTATTTCAAAAACATTATGAATTTAGTTTGAGACGGTTGATTTATCTTGCATTTGAGTTCATTATATGATGCTTAAAGTCTTCCACTAAGTAAGTAAGTTAGGCTAAGGGTTCGCTTCGGGCCAGCAATGGTTCCCGAGTGCCAGTACCACCCTGGGTGAAGGCTCGGGGCGTGATAAACTTAGTATCAGAGCACAAAGTTCAAGAGTCCTAGGGGTCTATGAAGTCGTGTCTGTAGAGTCCTAGTTATCGGTGTGAAGCGCGCCACATCTATAATTAGGAGGCTGCCACATTTAGGAGCTATCTCACTTCTTTCACATTTATTTCATGCAATAGAGTTAATCTCTATAAATTTTCTTTCTAACTCGTGTTTGCGCGTAACCGATTGTGAGTTGGGCTATGGTCGAGAGTGCCTTCACGAGACACTTCTCTAAGATAAACCTCATATCTAGATACCATTAGTTAAGAGTAAGGGAATGTGATATTCCAAAGACAGCCTTTAGGACCCGTTATGGTCATTATGAGTTTCTGGTCATGTCATTTGGTTTGACCAATGCGCCTGCAACATTCATGGACCTTATGAATAGAGTATTCAAGCCTTATGTAGATATGTTTATTATCGTCTTCATTGATGACATACTAATATATTCAAGGAATGAGGAATATCGTGCTAGTCATCTCAGAATAGTTCTCCAAACTCTAAGATATATAGAGTTATATGCCAAGTTCTCTAAGTAGAAGTTTAGGCTTGAGTCTATGGCATTCTTAGGCCACATTGTGTCTGGAGAGGGAATTAAAGTTGATACCCAGAAAACAGAGGCAGTGCAGAATTGGTGTAGACCCATATCTCCAATTGATATTAGGAGTTTCTTGGGTTTGGTTGGCTATTATAGAATGTTTGTTGAGGGCTTCTCATCTATTTAATCCCCTATGACCAAGTTGACTGAGAAGATAGTTGATCAGTCCACAAATTGGACTCATTTAGGGCTTTATTTTGATCAGAATAGTGTCCTCGAATGCTTATTTTGTCTAAATATCTCATGAAAACTCTTAAGTTTTAGGTATTTAAAGTTTTAGTGAAAGTGTGGACACTTAGGTACAAAAAGGAACAAAAAGGCTAAAAAGAATGACGAAGCTGAAAAGAACGACCAAGCACATTGGCGATTCACCGAAGGAATTTACTCCGCCCTTTGTTCCAGTACGCGAAGCCCAAAAGGAGAAGGATCAAAAAGGTGATGAAAGGAGCAATCAGCGCTTCGCCGAATAGTTCCGCAAAGCAGTACTATATCATCCAATGGTCAAGAACATTAAGGTGTTGAAGGAAAGCACGAAACGGCGATGAGACAGACGAAGGGCGAGTCGCCGAAGTCATTCGGCGACATCGACTAATTTCGACGAAAGATCCGCCAACTCTATTTTTTGAAGTCTATAAATACTGAACTTATTATTATTTTTAGGGCAGTCGAACTTTTATTTTAATTTCCAGAATAGAATAGTACTTTTTAGATATTTTCTCTCAAGTTTGGAGAGGGTTTTTGGGAACGTAAATAAAGGAGTTCATCTTCCCCAAGTTGGAAGTGGGTCTTCTATATTCTTCTTCCTTTGCTTAAATTAAGGTTTAATTTCTTATACCCATTTGATTTTACCATCATTTTAGGTGTATTTTGTTATTTCTTGATGTGTGGCTAAAAACCCCCATTCTTGGGGTGTGATTTAGAAAATATGTGTTAATATTATTGTTGGGTCTTGCTTGCTGATAGGTTAGATGTAGTTTAATTGTGATTTCACCTAGTGGTTGTGGTTTAATCTAAAGGTTTTGTAGTAGTAAATACAAAGCCACTCATGTGTTTTCGCCTTACACAAGAGGGAGATCGCGAAACCAAAACAACTAGACTAATGGCCTAAGGAGTGGGTCGACATGAGGTTCAGCCCGAGAGGGTGAGCCCTAGTCCCATATCCTAGCACTCAGCTTGAGAGAGTGAGTGGGGTAAGGTGTAGGCTGGTCTTCATGCGGCAAATGGGTGTCCGGGAGGAACCCATTTGAAACGGGGTAAGTTGCCCGAGAGGGAACTTTTTTCCATTTAAAGCTTAGCCTAGTCACTATTATCTTACAAATTTCTTATCAAAAGCATGTACCCAACTATTTATCTCAACTTGTATTGCGGTCACACCCCAAGAACATTTCCCCATACTTGATTTTCTTGTTTATTTTTGTTGCTTTTACAACTTGTAACAAAACCGCCAAATCGATATTTGACACTTTCGTGTCACCCCCTTTATTTACCATGTTTTTGTTCGTTAATGTCTTTAGCTATAGCTAGTTAGAGCTTAATTTTATTTTTCTATCAGTTCTCAACACCACTCATTTGGGACACGACCCCAACCTTTAGTTGGGTTACTATACTATCCACGATCATAGACACTCATACCGTAGGTTAGTGTCGTTGGTCACGATAAGCATCAAAGTGACGCCCCTACTGGGGATTGGTGTTATTTGAGAATTTTTAGATTAGTAGAATATTTGTTCTTCATAGTTGTAGTTAACTAACTTTACTTTTAGTTTTGTTTTTCGTTGAGTTGTCCAATTAGATGAACATGGCTAAGCAGAGTAGTGGAAAGTTGGTGGAAATAAGCCAAGAAGTCCAAAAGGACCTCACGATCACCGCACTAGCATATCAGCTAAACGAATTGGCCATCAAACTCTCAGAGGTGGAAGTCCTATGCAACAACAAGGGTAGGTATATACCCCCTCATGACCGGAGGAAGTCTACAAATTGGAGAGAAAATCGTGTCGAGGACACACTTCAAATCATTCTCCAAAAGGTCACCGATCAGGATCAGGTGTTGGAATAAATGAAAGAAAATATTGAAGTGCTGCATCAAATGATTGGATCCCACTCTAGATCAATCCAGCTAACCAGGTCACTCATGAGTTTTGCAGTGCCTCATCTCCACCCAAATGACATATTGGGGTCACCTAGTGACACTGGGGCAAACCCTAATAACGGAGAGTGAGACAAAGCTTACGTCGTGCCACGACGTAAAATAAGGCGCTTCTTGGGAGGCAACAAAAAGTTTTACTGCTTTTAATTATTCTATTTGAATAATGGTGTGCTGATTTTGTAGGGTAAAATGAGAAAGGTGTTGAGAAGTGCAAGTTGGCGAGCCAAGAACCCAGTGGGTGAGTCACCGAATCTATCGGTGACTCTGACTTAACCCACCGTTGGGACCCCAAAATAAGAGATGTCCTATAAAATTCGGTGAGGTAAGCATGCGTTTGGTGCGTCACCAATTTTATCGGTGATAAGACTAACGTCGCCGAATGACAGAGAACTGAACGGTTATGTAAAGGCAGAAAGTCAAAATGTTTGAAGCTCTCACTTTCCATCTTCTTAAACTCCTCAAAATCACACAAAAGATATGGTACGCACAAACCTAAAAGCACCACCACAGAAAAAGGCAACGAGAATTACAATCAATGAAGGAGGATCACGTTCTTCACAAAAAAGAAAGCAAGATCTCCCACCGGGAGATAAATGCAAACGAACAAACAACATCGCTACGAAGGGCACAAATGTTGAACCAGCTCTTTCTAAGCCGGAGGATGAGCAACCTTTAATAAATCAAAAGGAGGAACTTAGGGCAAGAAATCATCCCACAGCCACCGGAACCCCTTCCGCTGCCACTCCCCCAACTACCAAATCAATGCCAACTCCAGTACCACCTCCAGCGGCTCCTGCTTAAAACACTCAGGTCTCACGAGTTATATCAATTCACTAGACAACGAGGCTCTTACATCCCTTTCTGGGTTCGGGAATTCTACCTATTTTATAAGGAGTTGGTCCCGAAACATAAGAAAAAGGCTACTGAGTTCCGATCGGTGAAGTTGGTTATGGTCAGCGGCAAGGAAATGGAGTGTCATAAAGAGGATATTAATGTTTTATTGGGTTGACCGCTGCACTCGGTACTGCTTTACCAGGGTTTGCCTACTGCTCAATCCCTGGATGACTTGAAAGGTTGGCTAGCTCCAATTATCCCTAACACTACCCCAAGGTGGATGGATACAGAAGCTCATATTCAGAAGAGGGACATGAACATTTCCTCTTGGTACTGGTTTGGTTTCATCAGCAGCACTATCATGCCATCCCAGAACGAGTTGATTATGCGGCATCCTAAGGCTACTTGCCTTGGGTCTATCATGGCTAGGAGGTAGATCGACTTGGGGCTATTGGTTTCACAGAAGATGGCCATTAGAGCCAAATAGACGCAGACATCTCTTCCCTTTCCTTTTCTGGTCACCGAACTATGCCGGCATGCTGGAGTACCCCAAGATCCTGCCAGCGATATAAAGGTCACTCCGTCTTCCTCCATTTATATCTGGCATATAGACGCCAAATTTACACGAGAGGAGGGTGATAGGAAATGAGTAGCCCCAACAGATAATTCTCCAGAGGTCAATATTGACTTATTATAAGCAGAAACACCTTCGTCCACCCCGACCTTTAAACCCTCAGGTATACCAGCTCCTTCTTCTTCTTCCTCCTCACAGGCGCTAGGTGCTTCCTCATCCTCCCAGCCTGCCAAAATCACTCATGCCATGATCTTGAAGATGGGGCAGTTGGCCTATTCAGCTGATGTGAGAGCCACTAGACTGGAAATGTCTGTTCCAGAGATGATTGACCGGGCCATACTAGCAGCACTTACTCCCATTCAGATTTTTGTTAATGCCTTGACAGTGAGAGTTATGGCTTGTGAGAGTAGACAATGAGAAACCTCTGAGATGACGACCCTAAAAGCCGAGATTGCAAGTTTTTGAAAGGACGTAGATTACCTTAAGTCTACCAACTTCACTTCATTCATAGAGAGAGCAGATGATAAGGATGTCCCTGAGACCACCAGAGATATGCAAAGGGATGGTGCAACACAGGCAGAGTCGAATGTAGAAACCGACGAGGAGTTTATAGCAGCATAGGTTGAGGAGATAAGAGTGAGCCAAGATGCGAGCATATTCAGAGATCTGCCAGATCTAATACAGACAGTTACGTCCACAACAACCCCTAGTGGATCTGGCACTACCTTTTCATCTGAGACTACTCCGGGCATTGATGCCCCAACAGATAGAGAGACTGCATATCGATGACCTTTCTCTACCCTCCTCTCTACCTTGCTTACATACACTTTTTGATTCTGTATTATTTGCATTTGAGGACAAAAGCTTTTATTGGTGGTAGGGTGAGGCTCACCTTTTGTGTAGTATTGGTGACTTGTGTTTTGTATATATTTGGGTTATCTATTAATAATTGTGTTAATAACTACTTTTTATGTGGATGTTTGAGCTTGTGGCTCCATTTACTTTTAATTGCACAATGATTTTGACCCTTCCGAAAAATTTTAAATTTTTTGCACATTTTTGCCACCCCTCGTCAGTTGAATGTGGTTGTTCTTTTGCAAGAATTTAGGTCTCGGTTTCGATCAATACCGATGAATTGAATAGTGCTCTCAATTGAACGAACATGAATGTAATGCTATGACGAAGCCAAATGAAGTTGCATAGAGAATATGTGAACTCTTTGCATCTCATTGTGATTAGCCATTTATCGAATTGATTCTCTTGTAATGACCATTGCACACTAGCGAAAGTGTGTAGTCTTGTTTGACTTAAGTGTCGATGCCTTGTGTGATTAACTTTCTTTGAACAATGCATGAATAAACCTAAAATTTGCCCTGTTAGTCTGATTGATTTAGAAAGGTGTCCTCTTGATATGATCTTAGGCAACTTTAAAGAGTGTGAGCCAAATTTGACATATACCTCTTTTGTAGCCTACCCGTGATTGTGTGAAACTCTTTTGAACACCCTTTGACCCATACCTCTCTTTGGAAGAACTTTGATGAACCCTAGACCTCACTTGACCCACTACCTATAATCCTCTTAATTTGTGGTTTAGTCAATAGGCAACTTAGACCAAAAGCCTACGTTGGGGTGTGGTGAAAAGGAAAAGTAGAAGTCAAGAAGTGCAGGAAAACTCCCCTTTAACCCATGGTGTTGCAGAATAGTGGAAACCTCTTTAATTAAAAAAAACTAAAAATTATGTGGAATAAGGTACGAAGGAAATCATGTTTCCAAGCAATCCATGAAGATGAATAAACAGGTGACTTAGAAGCATTAGAAAAAGAATTGATAAAGGAGGAGAAAAGAATGCCTTCAGAACACCACATCCCACGAAGAAAGAGCCATTGAGCCTAAATGACCATACCTTTGCACTCATCCCCATTACAAGCCTTAGAAAGACCTTTTTGATCTTGAGTAAGGCGAATCAAAAGTATATTGAAAAGAAGGGCAAACCTTTGGGTGAAAACATGCATTGTGTTCCTCTTTTTTGAGTTTGAGCACTGCATCCGATTCCTGATCTTCAATTGATTAACCTCTATGTGTGAATATGGAATCATTCTTCATGTGAGGGAATTTAGATACTTTTTGTCGAGCTTGAACTCGCACAAATAGCAAGTATTGCGAGCATGAGAATCTCGGGTAATGGTGTGTCAGAATTTGAATCTTTGAGGGCACAGTTGATATTTGCATAAGTAATTTGAATCTTGTTGTGTATGTTCATAATTGAGTCTTGTGTAGCACTGTTTGAGACACCCTTTTTGAACGACTGAACTTGAGTTTGCTTGAGGACAAGCAAAAGTTTAAGTTGGGGGTGTTGATGAGTCCACAAATTAGACTCATTTAGGGCTTTATTTTGATAAAAATAGTGTCCTCGAATGCTTATTTTGTCTAAATATCTAATGAAAATTCTTAAGTTTCAGCCATTTGAAGTTTTATTGAAAGCATGGACACTTAGGCGCAAAAAGGAACAAAAAGGCTGAAAAGAACGACGAAGCTGAAGCTTGAGCATCGCCAAGCACACTTGGCAATTCACTGAAGGGATTTACTCCGCCCTTTGTTCCAGTACGCGAAGCCCGGAAGGAGAAGGATCAAAGAGGTGATGAAAGGAGCAATCGGTGCTTCGCCGAATAGTTTTGTGAAACAGATCTATACCACCCAATGGTCCAAAACGTGAAGGTGTTGATGGCAAACACGAAACGGCGATGAGACAGACGAATGGCGAGTCGCCAAAGTCATACGGTGACATCGACTAACGTCTCCGAAAGATCCGCCAGCGCTATTTTCTGAAGTCTATAAATACTAAACTTATTATTATTTTTAGGGCAGTCAAACTTTTATTTTAATTTCCAAAATAGAATAGTACTTTTTTAGATATTTTCTCTCAAATTTGGAGAGGGTTTCTTGGAACTTGAAGTAAGGAGTTCATCTTCCCCAAGATGGAAGTGGGTCTTCTTTATTCTTCTTCCTTTGCTGAAATTAAGGTTTAATTTCTTATACCCATTTGATTTTACCATCATTTGAGGTGTATTTTTTGTTTCTTTATGTGTGGCTAAAAACCCCTATTCTTGGGGTGTGATTTAGCAAATATTTGTTGATATTATTGTTGGGTCGTGCTTGCTGATAGGTTAGATGTAGTTTAATGGTAATTTCACCTAGTGGTTGTGGTTTAATCTAAAGGGTTTGTAGTTCCAAATACAAAGCCACTCATGTGTTTTCGGCTTCCCCGAGAGGGAGGTCGCGAAACAAATACCACTAGACTGATAGCCTAAGGAGTGGGTCGACATGAGGTTTAGCCCGAAAGGCTGAGCCCCAATCCCATATCCTAACACTCAGCTCGAGAGAGTGAGTAGGGTAAGGCGTAGGCTGGTCTTCATTCGGCAAATGGGTGTCCGAGAGCAACCTATTTGAAACGGGGTAAGTTGCCTGAGAGGGAACTTATTTACATTTAAAGATTAACCTAGTCACTATTATCTTACAAATTTCTTATCAAAAGTATGTACCCAACTATTTATCTCAACTTGTATTGCAGGCACACCCCAAGAACAATTCCCCATACTTTATTTTCTTGTTAATTTTTGCTGCTTTTACTACTTGTAACAAAACCCCCAAATTGATATTTGACACTTTCGAGTCACCCCCTTTACTTACAATGTTTTTGTTCATTAACGTCTTTAAGTACGACTAGTTAGAACTTAATTTTATTTTTCTATCAATTCTCAAAAGAACTCCCTTGGGACAAGACCCCAACCTTTAGTTGAGTTTCTATACTATTGACGATCGTACACTCTCATACCGTAGGTTAGTGTCGTTGGTCACGATAAGTATCAATAGTTAAGTTTCAATGGTCTGAAGCTTATGAGAAAAGCTTTCAGTAATTGAAAAGAGGTTGACTACTGCCCCTGTGTTAACTTTACCAGAAGGTATTCAAGGTTTTATCATATATTGTGATGCGTCCAGAGTTGGTTTGGGTTGTGTTTTAATGCAGAATGGCAAAGTTATAGCTTATGCCTCCAAACAGTTGAAAGTTCATGAGAAGAATTACCTAACCTATGATCTAGAATTGGCTGTCGTAGTATTTTCTTTAAACAAATATGGCGCCATTATCTTTATGGTGTTCATGTGGATGTGTTCATCGATCACAAGAGTCTTCAAGATGTATTTACTCAGAAAGATCTTAATCAGAGACAAAGGAGGTGGTTAGAATTACTCAAGGATTATGACATGAGTATTCCTTATCACCCAAGTAAGGCTAATCTTGTTGATGATTCCTTAAGCAGGTTGTCTATGGGTAGTACCGCCCATTTTGAAGAATATAAGAAAGAGTTAGAAAAATATGTGCATAGACTTGCACGATTAGGAGTTCAGGGATTCCACAGAAGGAGGAGTAGTGGTGATGAATGAGGTTGAATCATCATCAGTGTCAGAAGTAAAAGAAAAGCAAGACCAGGATCCTTTATTGCTTGAATTAAAGGCAAGTGATCATAAGCAAAAAGTGATGGTTTTGAACAAGGAGGAGATGGTGTTTGAGGTGTCAAGGTAGATTGTGTGATTGATTTCAAGGGTAATTGGGAAGATCAGCTACCTCTCATTGAGTTTGCTTACAACAATAGTTACCATGCTAGCATCCAAATGACTCCATATGAGGCTCTTTAAGGGAGAAGATGTAGATCTCCTATAGGATGGTTTGAAGTTGGTGAAGCAGGGTTGATAGGACCAGATTTAGTCCATTAAGCTGTGGAAAAAGTGAAAGTGATTCAAGAGAGATTGAAAATGGTGCAGAGTCGTCAGAAATCCTACACTGATGTTAGGAGAAGGGAGTTAGAGTTCGAAGTAGATGATTGGGTTTACTTGAAATTTTCACCCATGAAGGGTTTTATGAGATTTGGTAAGAACGGGAAGCTTAGTCCCTGGTATATTTGTCCTAACAAAATATCCAAAAGGGTTGGTAATGTAGCTTGTGAGTTGGAGCTACCCCAAGAGTTAGCAGCGGTCCATTCGGTATTTCATATTTCCATGTTGAAGAAGTACATGGGAGATCCTTCACTTATCATACCAACTGAAGATATCAGTATCAAGGATAGCTTATCTTATGAGGAGATTTCTGTTCAGATTCTAGATCGCTAAGATCGCAAGTTGAGAACAAAAGAGGTAGCATTAGTCAAAGTCCTTTGGAGGAATCAATTTGTTGAGGAAGCTACTTCGGAAGCTGAGGAAGATATGAAGAAGATATATCCACATCTCTTTGAAACTGGAGAAGTTCCAGACCAAGGTACTAATTCTCTTCTTAATATTCTTTCATATATGAAGTTAGCATGTTGTAATTGCATTGCTTCTTGGGTGTTTGAGCTGAATGTTAGATGTTACACCCTTAGCCTACTAAGAGTAAGCTCATTCAAGAATGAATTTCCCAAGGGGGAGATATTGTAACACCTCGTAACTAAAAAGAACTAGAAAGATGTTGAAAAGTGGAAATAGTCATTTTTGGAAAGAATATAAAAATCTGGAAAATTTGTTAAGTATGTTAAGTTGAGTTTTTGGTTAACTTCAAACAACCATACCTCCTAGATCAAGATGAGTTTGGTGTGTTTCCAGATATCATAGGAAAGATATTGGAATAATATTTCCAGCGCTGCCGAGTTTGCGCAATTTTGACTTCGTATGAGTGAGATATACCGATTGGAAGTTGGGTTGTTAATTAAGGAAAGTCTAATCCGAGTTTTTGAAGGGCATTATGGTCGTTTCCATACCCCATGAATTAATTTCGTTTTTTGGTAATTAATTGGGATCTAAACTGATAGGATTCAGTTTACTCTTTTACAATATTGAGTAAGGGTTTTAGAAAAGAGAAAAAGAAGAGGAGAAAAGAGGATAAGGAGCAAGAATTGTCAAGATCTTCAAGAATCTATCGCTTGTGGATTTCGTCAAGGGGTGATCCCTACAAGGTATGTGAGTTCACATAGTGTAAGGTTTGTTTACCCACACGCCAAACATATTTATTTCAGTATGATTTTCTTCCTAAAAGATTGAGACTTTGATGTTCTTGAGTTATCTTCTTGAATTGCTTTTGTTCTTGAATTTGGGATGAGATTGAGGAGTTCTTGAGAGTTTAAGGTCGATTGTAGGAGTTTTTTTAGTTAGATTATTGTGTACATACACTGGGTATCTGAATCTAAAGGGAATTTGAGAAAAAGAACCTAGTTTAGGCGAATTAGTGTCAGAAATTGAAGAAGGAAAAAGTCGGCAGAATCTGGGTACGGTCCGCGTAACGGACCTATTCCTCATAATGGGAAAGAGTTCTCCTAGCGTCGCGGAGCGGTCACGGACCATTCTGTCTCAAAATTATTTAGCGATCAAATAATTAAATGCATCTCCGCATCGTGGACTTTCTTGCAGACAGTGATTTCTTGATCTTTTCTCATGTCTAACTATCCAAAAACACTCCTAAACATCATGAGATCCTTCCTATCAAAAATTACAATCCTTGAATCCATAATTCAATTCAAGGAAAGTTAAGAGTCAAGTCAGGAGAAGTTAAGAGTCAAGTCAAGAGAAGTTAAGAGAGTCTTACAAAAGTCTTTTACAAATGTTTTAACTTTGTTTTAAGACTTGAGTTTTGAGTAGAGTAAAAAATAAAGTTTGAAGTTAATTTCTTCAAAATAGTATATCAGGACTATGTATTCCTAAAGAGTAGTTAAAGAGTAAATGTTTTCACATTTAAAGAAGAAAGGAAACCTTGATTTCCAAAATAGCCTCTGAGCTAGTTTTCAGTTAAAGAGTAAATGTTTTCACATTTGAACAAGAAAGGGAACATCGATTCCAAGAGAGCTTTTAAACTATGTTTTGAGTAATTATCTCAAACCAAAGAAAGAAGTTATGTTTTTAAACATATGAGCTGAGTATTTTAGGAGTAGTATTGAGCACCAATATGGGGACGAGTTTAAGTTCAGATAACTCATGTCTCCATAAACTATGTAGCCATCATGGGTAGTAAATGATCATACTTTTTAGATGACTCTGTAAGTTCTTTTTAGCATAGACTAGTGGATCTACTTAGTTAAGACATTCTATATGATGGCAAAGTATAGGACAGTTCTGGTAGCGTGGGCAAGACGCTGCATCACTACATAGGCTCATAGTGGTGGTTGTCGGTTAGAGAAACTCCCATAGAAATTATATTACTTTATTATATGAGTAAAGTTAAGTTTGTTATTGCATTTTCTTTCACGAACTAAGTTGTTTTCTACTGTTTTAAAGGCTTTCTATAAATTGCATGTGTTTTATTGCTTTATATTGAGTTAAGTTGTTCATAAGTTGAGTAAAGCCAAAGTAAGTCTTTCTTTCAGTTCCTTTCAAGTTTATGTCTTGTTTAGTTTTCCCCTAGTATACTTGTACATTAAATGTACTGATGCCATTTGGCCTGCATCTTTTAATGATATAGACACAGGTAACCAGGATCAGCATCCAGCGCATCGTTGATTCTAGTTGAGCTCTAGAGTTTGTTGGTGAGCCACCTTGCTTCCGGTGGATCCCTTTTTATTGCTTTTCAGTATTTAGTTCATTAGGGTGTCGTGGGTCTTGTCTCGACATCCATCTCAATTATTAGAGGCTTCATAGATAGACAGTTAGTTAGTTCATTTGTCTTTACTTTGTTATTGGCTTATGTTCAGCTTCGAGTTGCCATTTTGGCTAAGTTAAATGTTTATTTCTAAAACATTTTGAGTTTAGTTTGAGACAGTTGATTTATCTTGCATTTGAGTTCTTTTCTTAATGTTTAAAGTCTTCCGCTGAGTAAGTAAGTCAAGCCAAGGGTTCGCTTAGGGCCAGCAATGGTTCTCTAGTGCCAGTCACACCCAGGGTGTAGGCTCGGGGCGTGACAATAACATAGATGCATCTATTAAATTATAATGTAAAGCGATCCACGTTGCAGGTGACCGGGCCCATATTCACCTTTTCATATTTTCCAAAATAATTTTAGGGAATACAATCCAACAAAAGTTGGCACAATGATTATTTTATTATGAGAACAGGCAAGACAAGAGAATTCTTGAAGATTGTTTTTATATCATCAACATATAGTTAGGTGAATTCTCAAATTGTTTGCATCACATTTGAACCAGAATGACCAACCAGTTATGTCAACTGATATTTATTCTAGTAAACTTTTATTTTACTTTTGCATGTGATTCCATTATCATGCCCATATTTATGTACAACAAACAAAAGGAAAAAGTGGGTAATCTCATACGTAAATATTTATAACCTACCTCGGTTGTAGTAATCTGAAGACATTAAATCTTTGCATAATTTAATGTCTCAATACAATTTTTTTTTAAATCAATTCCTCCAAAACTTAAAAGTTTTTTTGAGACTTCTTACAACCCAATATTATGAACAATTTCATTCCTTTGGATCGTAACATGTTAGCCCTTTCGGAATTCTCAATTAATTTTCTGTACTGCCACAAATTTCAGAACATCATTATTATGGCAACCATCTCCTTCAAGGAGAAAATTATTATTGTCATGATTAAAAATATTACACGCAACACTTATTTCTTGACAAGCAGTGACAAATTTGTGTTGCCACGCAACAACATTTATTTTGATCATGACCACAACCTTTATAGAAAAGAATTATTTCATTATTTCGTCCTCCAATAGTTTATAATAACACATACCACAATATTTGTTATGTACTCAATGTATGACCAAATAATCATTTATGTCAAAATATTTCTTTTCAATCTCTTAAACCGCTCGTATAGGTGAGATGTGAAATTTATCAAACCATCCATACATGGACATGTCTTTATCCATACTAACACAAGTCATATTCTCTTCGAGAAATGACCTTAACCAGTTGTACATGCTCCATAAGTTATTATTATTCAGACTTTAACATTATCAAATTTATTTGACCCACCTCAACATCACTTTAAAAGTATTAAATACACTACCACTTTGTATTTATTTATTTGGATGGAGGATTTACAAAACATTCAAATTGGGTTGCACCAACCCAATGTGCCCAATCACCTTTCATACCTCTTTGATGGCCAAAAATTATCTTCACATTTGAAGGACCATTTCAAGAACCCATAATGTTCTTCCTTTTAATTACCACAATTGAACATTTACATTTTACCACACTCATAGTCATACATTTAACCACTTGTCATTTTCAAACACATTATACCATGCTTCCACATTCACATAAGCGAATGGAGCAAATAAAACAGACAAATTTCATGACTTTTATCAAGAGCATATCAATTTGCCCAGTCATCATTACGTCGTCATTATATTATGTTGGGACTTGAACCCAACGTCTTAATCATAAGAATGCATTTTAGATCATTATTTGTTGGGACTCAACCCAACATTTTATCATCATGATGCATCAAGATTCTCACCCGATGTATTACCCTCTTGGTGCGATAGGACTTGAATCCTTCGTCTTACCCTCAATAAATGACATAATAAGCCAAGTGTAATAGGACTCACCATTGATCCTTAGAAAAATATTGCCACTTTGTGATTAACATGCACAAATAAATATAGAACAAAAGAAACACAATAAAAATATTCTCAATAAAGTATGTACTAATATCTTAAACTTGTCAAAACAAAGAGTAACATATAACGTTATATTATATTATGTTTGGTGCACAATAATTAAGCTACTGAATTACCGTTATAAATCAAAAAATCAATTGCACAATAAGAAAATAATAATTTCAGTTACGCTAAAATAAATCTGCTCACTACCATCACCCCTTTTTCAATTTCCAAGTGAACCCAAAATATTTCACACACAAAACAAAATAAATTAAAAGCTTATGTAATAACCAAAATAGTAAGCATAATCATAAATAAAATATAAAATATGTTTAACATAGAAAATAAAGTATGTATAGTCATAGGTGAAAAAAATGTACAGTAACAATAATATTAATCATTAACCTTGTTCACAAGTAAAATTTAAATATATTCCACAATAATTTACGTTGTTCCCGAGAGAAAAATAAACACACTAAATTTACCTTATTTTATTTACTTTGTTTCAATCCTGCAAGGGTTGTATCCCTTCTTGTTTAGATTTATTGAACTTTAGATGTTTTGGTACATTGACTTTCAGGTTCTAGGTGTTACTTCTGTATTTGTTTAGTTGATAGACTTTTGTTTGCAGTTTATGGGAACTCCCTATTTCTTTCATTAGTATTTAACTCGTTTCGTATCCTTAAATGCTTTAGTTTTTTGTTTAGTTTCTTGGTTTGGGTTGTAGTAGTTGTTCTCCCACCGAAGGATTAGTGTGGGTGCCAATCACGACGGTTTGGGTCGCGACAAAGTTGGTATCAAAGCTTAGGTTTGTTCATCTCGATATCTAGTAGAGCCTTGCGGAAGGGTACGGGGAAGCCTTTACTTTCTTCGAGAGGCTATAGGACTTTAGGAAATCTCTCTCTTTTCTCTTGTCTCCTTTCGTGCTATGACTTGATTCCAATTGGTATGTGGCAATTCAAATTGGTATCCAACCTCCTTCACTCTTTTGTCTACTGATTGTTAATACTAAATTCAACGGTGTCAGGCCCGTAGTTCCCGTCAATGCTACAGCTGAGGAATCTGTAGCAAGAGGTTGCGGTCGAGGTAAGGGTAGAGGAATAGCTAGGAGTAGAGGCCATGGAAGAATGTCTCCTGCTAGAGATGGGGTACGGGTCAAAAATATTCCCCAAAATGAGGCCCCTCCCATTCATCACGAAGAGATTGAAGAGGATATCGAGGTTGAAAACATTGAGAAGGTGGGACAAGAGGAAGAGGTGCAGGCTGAGACGACAGATGTTCCTCCCATACACCCAGTGTTAGCTTGACAGATCATGTCATTCTTGAAAGGGTTGGTTGGTCCTGGAGTCATTCCTTTTGTTCAAGCAACTCAAGCTCCTGATAATCCCCCTATTGTTAGCACTGTGCCCAAGACAGGTGGAACGGGAGGTAATGATGTTTTCTTCCGTCCTTTGTTGGGTTCTGTTATGACTGGTAATGAGCATGAAATATTGACCAAGTTTTTGAAGCTAAAGAATCATCTATTTCTTGGTTCTAAGAATGATGATGCTTATGAGTTTATCTTCGACTGCTATGAGAGGCTTCATAAGTTAGGAATTGTCCATTAGCATGGGGTTGAGTTTGTGACCTTTCAACATCAGGGCTAGGCAAAGCAATGGTGGAGAGCTTATATGGAATGTAGATCTTCAACTTTACCTCAACTTACTTGGACCCAATTTCATGCTCTATTTCTAGAGAAGTATGTGCCTAGAACTCTAAGGGATCGCAAGAAGGATGAGTTCATGGCATTGGAGAATGGTGGTATGTCTATGGCTGCTTATGAGGTCAAGTTCTATGCTTTTTCTAGATATGCTACCTAATTGGTGACTATTGAGGAGGAGAGGATCCATTTATTTATTAGGGGACTAAATTCTGAGTTACAAGTATTTTCTGTTCATATGAGCTCTGCAGGGAGGAGCTTTAATGAGGTAACAAACAATGTTAAGAAAGTGTAGGGGTTAGGCGAGACGGTCATGCTAAGGCATTGGCAAAAAGGGTCAGGAATTCTGGTAACTTTCAAGGTTCTTATTCCAGAAGTTCAGGGAGGCCAACGCTTGAAGCCAAGCCCATTCAGTCTGCTATGCCCTCATCTACAGGTAATTACTCAACAACTCCACCTCATAATTTCATTCAGGAGAGCTAGGGAGTCACACCTTCGGTGGGCAACAGGCCATATTTTGATCGTACATGTTACAACCATGGTGAACCTAGGCATATGAGAAGAGATTTTCCACACCCACATGTGTTAGATTCCACGCAGGAACAGTCTAGAGCAGTGGTACCCGCGGGGAATGGTAAAAATAGTCGACGGAGTCCACAAGGTGGGCGAGAAGGTAATCAGCGAGGTCGAGGAGGTACAGGAAATGGTAATGCAGAAAGCAGGGATGTGGCTCGTCAAGATTATAGGGCTCAGTATTATGTCTTTCCGGGCAAGAAGGAGGCAAAGGCATCTAACGCGGTGATCACAGGTACTATTCTTGTTTGTGACCGAACGGCTAATGTGCTATTTGATCCGGGTTCTACTTAATCCTATGTTTCCGTGGGATTTGCCTCAGAATTTGCTATGAATTATGATATACGAGATGTCCCTATCCATGTTTCTACCCCAGTTGGAGAGTCTATCATAGTCACCCATGTCTATCATGCTAGTCCTATTTTGTTTATGGGTTTTCAGACTTGGGCTGATTTGGTGATTTTAGATATGACTGATTTTGATATGATCGTAGGCATGACTTGGTTGTCCTCCTATTATGTTGTGCCTAATTGTAATACTAAGTCAGTAACTCTAGAAATTCCGTGAAGGGAAAAATTAGACTGGGAAGGGGTGTACAAGCCTAAGCAAGCTAAGATCATATCCTCCATTCGAGCTAGGAAATTGGTCGAGCAGGGTTGGTTGGCTTATTTGGCTCATATTAGAGATATTGAGATTGAGACTACATCCATTGAGTGTATTCATGTGGTGTCATAATTTAGAGAAGTGTTTCCTAATGACTTGCATGGTATGCCTTCGGATAGAGATATAGACTTCTGCATTGATTTAAAACCTGGTACTTGTCCCATTTCTTTCCCTCCATATCGTATGGCTCCGGTAGAATTAAGAGAGCTTAAGGCTCAAATCCAAGAGCTTCTTGATAAGGGACTTATTCGTCCTAGTGCTTCCCCATGGGGTGCTCCAGTTTTGTTTGTTAATAAAAAGGGTAGTAGTATAAGAATGTCTATACATTACCAGAAATTGAATAGGGTCACTATTCGAAACAAGTATCCTTTGCCTCGAATAGATTATCTTTTTGACCAATTGCAAGGTGCATCAGTTTTCTCCAAGATTGATCTAAGGTTTGGAAACCATCAGCTAAAAATTAGGCCTGAGGATGTACCAAAGACGGCGTTTAGAACCCGCTATGGGCACTACGAGTTTCTAGTTATGTCCTTTGGTTTTACTAATGTGCCTGTAGCTTTTATGAGTTTAATGAATGGGGTGTTCAAGCCATTTCCTGATTCTTTCGTCATAGTCTTTATTGATGATATTTTGGTCTATTCAAAAAGTAAGGAAGAGTATGCTGACCATCTTCGTTATTGTTTTGGGTGTTCTTGGGAAACAAAGATTGTATGCTAAGTTCTCTAAGTGCGAATTTTGGTTGACTTCGGTTGCATTTTTGGGACAAGTAGTGTCAAAAGAAGAGGTAATGGTAGATCCTCAAAAGATTGAGGCGGTTAAGAATTGGGTTCGGCCTAGCTCTGTGACGGAAGTTAGGAGTTTTGTTGGGCTTGCTAGCTATTATCGTCGATGTGTGAAGAACTTTGCTTCTATTGCCACTCACTTGACTAAATTGACCAAAAAGGAGATACCATTTGAATGGACTGAAAAATGTGAGGAGAGCTTCCAAAGGCTCAAGACTATCTTCACTAACATTTCTATTCTAGCATTACCGGTTGAAGGTAAAGATTTTATTGTTTATTGTGATGCTTCACATTCTGGTTTGGGTGATGTGTTGATGCACGATAAGAATGTTATAGCTTATTCCTCGCGTCAATTGAAGGTGCATGAGAGGAATTATCCAACCCATGATTTGGAGTAGGCAGCGGTCGTGTTTGATCTTAAGATCTGGCTACATTATATCTATGGTGTTAAGTGTAAGGTGTTTACTGATCATCTTAGTTTGAGCATGTGTTCACTCAAAAAGGTCTGATTTTCAGACATCGAAGGTGGATGGAATTAATAAAAGATTATGATGTCACCATTCCATACCATCCGGGTAAGGCTAATGTAGTGGCAGACGCTTTGAGTCGAAAGGTGGTAAGTATGGGTAGTATAGCTTGCTTGATTATATCCAAGCGACCTCTGGCTAAGGAAATTCAGACCTTAGGGACTAAGTTCATAGAGTTGGGCATCTCAGAAAGAGCTGGGGTTGTTAGCAAGCATTGAAGTGAGGGCCACATTCGTTGATGAGATCAAGGCCAAACAATTTGAAGATGAAAATTTGGAGGAGCTTAGAAAGAAGACTATGATTGGTAAGGCACAAGAGACCACCCTTGCTACGGAAGGCGTGCTCAGTTTTAAAGGAAGAATTTGTGTTCCTCGAGTTGATGAATTGATTACGAAATTGTTAGCAGAATATCATGGTTCGTGATATTCTATTCATCCAGGTGTTACGAAGATGTATCGAGATTTGAAGGGAATTTATTTGTCACTTCCCGAGCCTACACCCTGGACGTGGCCGCCGACACTTATGAACCATTGCTGGACCCAAGCAAATCCTTGGCCTGTCTTACTCACTCAATGGAAGACTCTATGCTTATTTATAATGATCAATAGCACTATACTCACTTGAATAATAAAATACTGAGAATGCTTAAAAAGTCAAACATTCAACTTGGCCAAAATGGCAACTCAAGTCTTAACATATGAAATGAAAATGTGAAGACAAGTGAACTACTAATTGTTTGACTGTCTATGAAGCCTCTAAAACAAATAGGGATGTCGGGACAAGACCCTCGATTATCCTAACAATGAAATATTGAAAGCAAAGTAAAAGGGGTCCTCTGGAATGCAAGGAGGCTCACCAACTAACTCTGAGAGCTCAATTGGATCAACGAGGCGCTGGATGCTGATCCTGGTTACCTGCGTCAGTGTCATAATAAGATGCAGGACGACTGAAATCAATACATTGAATGTATGAGTATGCGAGTTGGAATGCTAAACATAACTTAAGCTAGAAAAGAATTTGAAAGAAACACTTGCCTTGACTTTACTCAACTTCGGAATAACTTAACTTAATATAAAGCAATAAACATATGCATTATATAGAAAGCTTGTAAAACAGTGGAAAACAACTTAGTTTGCTAAAGAAAAATGCAATAACAAACTCAACTTTACTAATAAAACAAAGTAATATAGTTTTTGTGAGTGTTTCTCTTACCGACAACCACCACTATGAGCCTAAGTGGTGTTACAACGTTTTACCCACGCTGCCGGAATTGTCCTATACTTTGTCGTCATATAGAACGCCTAACTAAGTGGATCCGCAAGTTTATGCTAAAAGCATCTTAAGGAGTCATCTAAAAAGTATGATCCTTTACTACCCACGATGGATACATGGTTTATGGAGACTTGAGTTAATATGAACTCGCATCCCCATATCGCTACTCAATACTACTCCCAAAATATATACTTAGCTCATATGTTTTAAAAATCAAAACTTCTTTCTTTGGTTTGAGATAATTACTCAAAAATTTAGCTTAAAAGCTCTCTTGGAAATTGGTGTTTCCCTTTCTTTTCAAATGTGAAAACACTTTAATGTTTTGGGAATACTTAGTTCCCTTATAGATTTTTGAGAAATGAACTCAACTGTTTACTCTTTACTTAACTTGAAACGTAAGTCTTAAAACAAAGTTAAAATGTTTGTGAAAGACTTTAGAAAAACTTTATAAACTTCTTTTGACTTGCTTCTTAACCTCTAGACTTGACTTTTAACTTCTCTTGACTTTGATCCTAACTTTCTTTGAATTGGATTATGGATTCAAGGTTCATGATATCATGTTTATGGTTGATTTCGTGGTGATTAGATGTACCTTAGAGTGTTGGAATGAACTAGAAAACATAGGTACATTGCTACGAGACAAGTAAGAAAAGGTGGAAAAGAAATGGGAAGAACTGGCGTCCCTGGCGCTCTAAGAGGACCTGGGGGGCACAGGCTGGCGTGGCGCCCCAAGGGTGAATGTTCAGAGGAACTTTTGCGGGGTGCTGGCTGGCGCGACGCCCCACCCTTTCCCCAGGTGTTCTACGACTTTTCTTGCTCGTTTTTCAACTCTAAACCCTCTAAACTTTAATGGTTCCTTCAACAAACACTTAGAATCATTTATACCCTCAATATATGATAGATTCAAATCGAAAATACACCCGAAAACATGAATCAAAGCGCAAGAAACTCCAACAACACAACCCACAAGAAATTCAAACGAAACTTTCAGCAATATTCATCAAGAACTCAATTTCTAAACTTTCAAAGACTTAAATTCACTGAATTGAATCATGGTTGGCGCGTGGGTGAAGTAACCCAATGCTATGTGATCTCTCATACCTCGTAGGGATCACCCCTTGATAAAATCCATAATCTAAACTCGACGATCTTGATGAATCTTGATTTCTCTTCTCCCTTCTCCTCTTTTTTGTTTTCTCCATTCTCCAAGCCCTAGCATGAAACTTCAACTTTTCTAACTTGACTAAAATCTGATTTTACCCCAATTTACTCCTAAAAACAAATTAGAATAATTAGGTAAGGAAAATCCGGATTAGACTTTCCTTATTAAAACACCCAACTTTCGAAGGGCATAACTTACTCATACAAAATCGGAATCGCGCAAACTCAATGGCGTTGGAAAGGTTATTCTAAGAGCTTTCCAACCATATCTATATTAATCTATGAGTTATGGCAGCTTGAAGTTGACCAAAATCTCAACTAACGTACTTCACAATTTTCCAGACTTTCATATACTTTCCAAAAATGATTCTTTCCCCAACTTTTAAATCTTTCCTAGTTATTTCAATCTGCGAGATGTTACAATATCTCCCCCTTGGGAACATTCATCCTCGAATGAGATTACTCTTACTAGGCTAAGGGTGTAATATCAGTCATACATTTCAAACACCCAACAAGCAAAGCAAACACAACATGCCAATTTATAAATAAAATGCCAAGAAAAGGATTAGTACCTTGATTTGGAACATCTCCGGATTCAAAGAGATGTGGATATCTCTTCTTCATATCCTCCTCAGCTTCCCAAGTAGCTTCCTCAACAAATTGGTTTCTCCAAAGGACTTTGACTGATGCTACTTCCTTAGTCCTCAACTTGCAAACTTGGCGATCTAGAATCTGAACAGGAATCTCCTCATAAGATAAGCTATCCTTGATCCCAATATCTTCAGTTGGTATGATCAATGAAGGATCTCCCATCCACTTCTTCAACATGTAGACGTGAAATACCGGATGAACCACTGCTAACTCTTGTTGTAGCTCCAACTCATAAGCTACTTTGTCAATCCTCTTGGCTATTCGATAAGGTCCAATATACCTGGGTCTAAGCTTCCGGTTCTTACCAAATCTCATAACGCCCTTCATGGGTGAAACTTGTAAATACACCAAATCATCAACTTCAAACTCTAACTCTCTTCTCCTAACATCAGTGTAGGATTTCTGACGACTCTGCGCCGTCTTCAACCTCTCTTGAATCACTTTCACCTTCTCCATGGATTGATGAACTAGATCTGGTCGTATCAACCCTGCTTAACCAACTTCAAACCATCCAATAGGAGATCTGCACCTTCTCCCATAAAGAGTTTCATATGGAGCCATTTGGATGCTAGACTGGTAACTATTGTAGGCAAACTCAATGAGAGGTAGGTGATCATCCTAATTACCTTTAAAATCGCTCGTGCACGTCCTCACCATATCCTATAGGGTCTGAATGATGCGCTCTGCTTGCCCATCAGTCTAAGGATGAAAAGTAGTACTCAAGTTCACCTTTGAACGCAAGCCTTTCTGAAAAGACTTCCAAAATTATGCAGTAAATTGCGCACTTCTGTCTGAAATAATGAAGACCGGAACCCCATGAAGTCTTACCACTTCTTGAATATATATCTTAAAATAATCTTCTACTGAATGGGTAGTCTTTACCGGCAAAAAATGGGCTGATTTTGTCATTTTATCGACAATCACCCAAATAGAATCATGCTTCTTGTGAGACCTTGGTAACCTTGTAATGAAGTACATATTAATAATCTTCCACTTCCGTTTTGGAAGTTCTATATTTTGGGCCAAACCACCGGGCCTTTGATGCTCTACTTTAACTTGTTGGCAATCCGGACACTTAGCAACAAATTCTGCAATACCCTTTTTCATGCTGCTCCTCAAAAGACTTCTCTCAAATCGCGATACATCTTTGTGGAACCCGGATGAATGGAATATCTGGAGCTATGAGCTTCCTCCATGATCCTCTCTTGGAGTCCATCCACAATTTGTACACACAATCTACCTTGATATCTCAATACGTCATCTCCCCCTTGTTCAAAAGCTAATTCTTTTGCTTATGAACATTTGCCTTCAATTCAAGCAAAATAGGATCTTGATCTTGCTTTTCTTTTACTTCTGACACTAATGAAGATTAAGCCCCATTCATTACCACTATTCCTCCTTCTGTGGAATCCATTAGTCAGACTCCTAAGTGTGCAAGTCATTGCACATCTTTCGATAACTCTCTTTTATTCCTCAATATCGGCGGTACTACCCATAGACAACCTGCTTAAAGCATCAGCAACATTATTAGCCTTACTTGCGTCATAAAGAATACTCATGTTATAATCCTTGAGTAATTTTAATCACCTCCTTTGTCTGAGTTTAAGCTATTTCCGAGTAAACACATACTAAAGACTCTTGTCATCATTGAATACATCAACATGAGCACCATACAAATAATGATGCCATATCTTCAAAGCAAATACTACAGCAGCCAACTCTAAGTCATGGTTGGGTAATTCTTCTCATGGATTTTCAACTGTCTGGAGGCATAAACTATAACTTTGTCATTATGCATTAGCACACAACCCAAACCAACTCTATACGCATCACAATACACAACAAAACCTTGCATACCTTCTAGTAAGGTCAACACTGGGGCAGTAGTCAACCTCCTTTTCAATTCCTGAAAGCTTTTTTTCACAAGCTTCAGACCATTGAAACTTCACTGTTTTCTTAGTCAACTTGGTCAAAAGAGATGAAATGGATGAGAAACCCTCTACAAACCTTCTATAATAGTCAGCCAAACCCAAGAAACTCCTAATATCAGTTGGAGATGTGAGTCTAGGCCAATTCTACACTACCTCTATCTTTTGGGTATCACCTCTAATTCCATCACCGGAAATTATGTGGCCCCAGAATGCCACAAACTCAAGCCAAAACTCACATTTAGAGAACTTAGCATATAACTCCTTATCTTTCAAAGTCTGAAGAGCTATTATAAGATGGCTAGCATGATCTTCTTCATTCCTTGAATAGATTAGTATGTCATCAATGAAGATGATAACAAACATATCTAAATAAGGTTTGAAAACTCTATTCATAAGGTCCATGAACGCGGCAGGTGCATTAATTAAACCGAACGACATGACCAGAAATTCATAGTTACCATAACGGGTCATGAATGTTGTTTTGGAAATATCACATTCCCTTACTTACAACTGATGGTAGCCAAATCTGAGGTGTGTTTTCGAAAAACAAGAAGCACCCTAAAGATGATAGAAAATATCATCAATTCTCGAAAGAGGATACTTATTCTTGATGGTAACCTTGTTCAATTGGCGGTAATCTATATACATCCTAAGGGAACCATCTTTCTTTCTCACAAATAAGACCGGAGCACCCCAAGGTGAGACACTTGGTCGAATAAAACCCTTATCTATCAGATCTTTCAACTGTTCTTTAAGTTGTTTCAACTCTGCAGGTGCCACCCTAAATGGCAGAATAGAGATAGGACGAATATCTGGAAGAATGTCTATGCCGAAGTCTATCTCTCTCTCATGAGGGACTCCGAGTAGATCATCTGGAAAAACTTTTGGAAACTCTTTTACTATAGGAACTGACTGAATATGAGGTATCTCAACACTAGAGTAATTAACTCAGACTAAGTGATAGACACAACCCTTAGAAACTAACTTTGTTGCCTTAAGGGACGGAATGAAACGACCCTTAGGCACTACTAAATTACTTTTCCACTCTAAGACTGGCTCATTAGGAATTTAAAACTTGACAACTAGAGTTCTACAATCAATGGAGATATAACAGGCATGAAGCCAGTCCATACCTAGAATGACATCAAAATCTACCATGTCTAACTCAACAAAATCAGCTATGGTATCTTTGTGATTGATGAAAAATGACACAATCACGATAAACTCGCTCAGCTAGAATAGACTCCCCAACAGGTATAGAAACACAAAAAGGTTCACAGAGTTTCTCAGGAAGAACATCAAACTTATTTGCAACATAAGGGGTTACAAAATATAAACTTGCTCCTGGATTTAGCAAAGCATAAACATCAAAAGTAAAGACTTTAATCATACTAGTGATAACATCTGGATAGTTCTCTTGCTCATGACAACTAGTGATTGCATAGAGACGATTTGCTCCATCGCTAGTACCGAAACTAGCTCCTCTAGGTGCAGTCCTGTCTGGTGGAGCAACTGATGATGATTGAGCTCTATTTCCCTGATTTCCACCACCTTTTATGTTCTTTGGGCACTCTTTCATGAAGTGATCCTCTTTTCCACACTTGAAGAAACCTATCTGCTATCACGAAACTTACTTGGGTGGGTTCAACAACACCTAGCACATGCAGGAGCATAGTAACCTCCTTGTGCCACACTAGCCTAAGACTGTACGTCTAGCTCTGAAGTTCTGCAAATTCTGGCCATTATACTCACATTTGTTTCTGGGTACAGGTGCACTAGCAGATGATGGAGCAGGTCCCTTTTTCTTTTGCTGAAAGGACGAACGGTTCACAATGCTCTTCTGCTACCCAAACTCATTCCCTGTCTTAGCTTTCTTATTTATGAATTCCTCCATATCCTTCAACTTCTCTTCCTCAACCTGCTGCACATAGACCATCAACTTTGATATGTCCATGTCCCCAATTAACATAGCTTCCCTACCATCTTTTCTTGATAGACGGGACAACCCAACAAAAAACACATTCATTATATTCCTCATGTTCGCAACTATCTTCGGGGCATAATGGGATAGCTGGGTGAACCTCAATCCATACTCATGAACACTCAAATAATCTTGCTTAAGTGTGAGGAATACTCGTACCTTAGCCTCTTTTAGTTCTCGGGGGAAGAAACCCCACAAAAAGCCTTCTCGAAACATGCCCAACTCGCATGTGGTGCATCATCAGCTCTACCCCCCTTCCACTGGTCAAACCAAGTCCTAGCAATAATCTTCAGTTGATATGCAGCCAGTTCAATTCGCTCAGTACCGGCAACATACATAACATCAAATACCTTCTTCAGCTCTTCCATAAAGTTCTGTGGATCCTCAGTAGTGCTCAAAACAGTGAAACTTGGAGGATATATCCTCAAGAACTCACGAATCCTTGAAGTATCAGTCAATTCATGTCTAACTCCTCTCTGTTGCCCAACCTGATTAGTCATAGCTTGACTGAGGATCCTTATCGCTTCTCTGAATTCAGCGTTAGTGACTTCTCCTTGGGGTTGCACTCAGGTGCATTGGGTAACCCTTTCTCTTCAACATTACGCCAAGTAGGACAACCTCTGACAGCACTTCATAGAGGCATGATTATCTGAAAACATGCGCAAGAATGACTTAGAAAGAAACTTTTTAGAGAACAAACTCTAACGCACGAAATGAGTATGAAAGAAGTGAGAATGTTTCCTAAGTATCGCAACCTCTTATTTATAGATGTGGTGTGCTTCACACCAATAAATAGGACTCTACTGACATAGCTTCATAGACTCACTAGGACTCTTGAACTCTGTGCTCTGATACCAAGTTTGTCACGCCCTGAGCCTACACCCAGGATGTGGCTGGCACTCGAGAACCATTGTTGGCCCCAAGCGAACCCTTGGCCTGGCTAACTCACTCAGCGGAAGACTCAATAAATATTTATCATAATTAATAGCACTATACTAACTTGAATAATAAAATACTGAGAATGCTCAAAAAGTCAAACATTCAATTTGGCCAAAATGGCAACTCATGTCTTAACATATGAAATGAAAATGCGAAGACAACTGAACTACTAACTGTCTATGAAACCTCTAAAACAAAGAGGCGTGTCGGGATAAGACCCTCGATCATCCTAACAATGAATTACTAAAAGCAAAGTAAAAGGGGTCCTCCGGAATGCAAGGACGCTCACTAACTGACTATGAGAGTTCAACTGGATCAACGAGCCACTGGATGTTGATCCAGGTTACCTGCGTCTACATCATAATAAGATGCAGGCCAACTGGCATGAGTACATTGAATGTGCGAGCATGCGAATTGGAATGCTAAACATAACTTAAGCTTGAAAATAATCTGAAAGAAACACTTCCCTTGGCTGTACTTAACTCCTGAATAACTTAACTTAATATAAAGCAATAAACATAGGCAATATATAGAAATCTTATAAAATAGTGGAAAACAACTTAGTTCGTTAACGAAAAATGCAATAACAAACTCAACTTTACTCATATAATAAAGTAATATAGTTTATGTGAGAGTTCTCTAACCGACAACTACCACTATGAGCCTAAGTGGTGATACATCACCTTGCCCGCGCTGCCAGAACTGTCCTTTACTTTGTCGTCATATAGAACGCTTAACTAAGTGGATCCACTAGTCTATGCTAAAAGCTTCTTACGAAGTCATCTAAAAAGTATGATCCTTTACTACCTATGATGGCTACATGGTTTATGGAGACTTGAGTTAATATGAACTCGCATCCCCATATCGCTGCTCAATACTACTCCCAAAATATATACTTAGCTCATATGTTTTAAAAATAAAAACTTATTTCTTTGGTTTGAGATAATTACTCAAAACTTTAGCTTAAAAGCTCTCTTGGAAATCGGTGTCCTTTCTTGTCCAAATGTGAAAACACTTTAAACTCTGGGGAATACTTCGTTCCCTTATAAATTTTTGAGAAATGAACTCAACTCTTTACTCTTTACTTAACTTGAAACTTAAGTCTTAAAATAAAGTGAAAATGTTTGTGAAAGACTTTAGAAAAAACCCTAAATCTATACTCAAAAGTGTAAAAATAGTGTTTGGAATGATGAGGAGCTAAAACCCAGAACTCGAAAATGTGGGAACTGCCAAAACTGCTTTTAAAATTGCATTTATACGTTCCCAGAATTTCAGCTTCATAGTCACTCAGCGAAATAAGTCTGGCTTCGTCGACCTGTTTGGTGATACACCTAGTGCCCCTTTCATCGACTTTATGGCTTGACTTTTTACCCTTTCTTAGCCGTAACTTTAGGAGATCAAGATCGGGCTCACCGACCTAGTCAATAACGGGCCAAGTGGTCCTCATCTCACCGTTTTGGTTTGGCTTTTCACCACCTACACTGTTAATTTTGGTGGGCTAAGTTGGCGTCGCCAAACTCTTCGGGAGCTCGTCGAAATACCCATCAGATTGCTAAGTTGGTATTGTATATGGGTTGGCTTTATGGAATTTTAAGTGAGATAAAAATCTATTTGGCGACTCGTCGAGTGGATTTGGCGAGTAGCAGGATTGCTTTCCTTAAACTTCCTAAAAAGTTTCACTCTTTTTTTCCTGATAATGTCCTTGCATTGCTATTTTTCCTTCATTGCTGCAAATTAGCACTTTAACATCATTTTAGAGCATTAAATAGGTATTGAGGACACTAAAAATTTGAATATTAAGCCCTAAATAAGTCGAAATCCCTAACTCATAAGTATGTAAGCTTTCATAGTGTTGGACTTTTTCGCCCTCATACCAATCATGTAAACCTTTACCCATGAATCCATTCTTGAAGTTTATTATTGAGTTCTTGAGAAGTTCTTGAGTTTAATTGATAATTGAGGTCTTTGAAATCCTTGTGGTGAGGTTCTTGAGAAACAGTTGATTCTATTGATTGAGTTTTGTGTGGGTTTCATTGAAAACGTTCTGGATTTGTGAAATTAGACCATAAAACTGAAGTGGGTATGAGTTGAATCGAGTTTGGGAGAGGAAGAAACGATCGGGCAAATATACGCGCTCTAGTCCATGTCGCGGAGGTGTTTTGAAATTCAGTCCCCAGAAAAGTACCCCATCTCCACCTCGCGGAGGGGATACGAACCTCACTGTCCCAAAATTTAATTTCACGACAAAAACTTAAATCCCTCTCCGCGTCGCACCAGTTTTCTCCAAGTTGTGTGCTCGTTCGTTTCTAATTATCAACTATCCAAACTACGTCTACTCATTGAGAAATCCAATATATCCTAATTGTGATCCTTGAATTCATAATTCCAATTCAAGGTTGAGTTAAGAGTAAAGTACGGGTAGAGTTTGAGAAAGTCCCTTTAAGTCTTTTCGAGGAGTCTTATACAATTATTTAACTTGTTTCAAGACTCGAGTAAGTGAGTATGTGAATGAGAGGAGTGTACTCATGAGTCTACATTATTATTAGGATCCTTGAGCCAAGTCGTTCATGCCCATAATTCCATATGAACTCCATAAATTGAGTATCTTTTAGAGGAGTTTTATCTTCAAGTTCTTGAGTATTGAGTTGTGTTGATCATGCCCATAATTCTTCATAAACCCCATTAGTCGAGCATTCTTGAGATGAGTAGTATCATTGAGTCCTTGAGTTATGGAGTTGTTGATTACCGAGTATTGAGTTATATATATGGTTATTTAAAACCTTGAATTAAGTCATTCACATCCATAATTCAGTATTAACCTTATTTTGAGAAGTCTTATTCAATTAATTATAATTTCGTTTAAGACTTGAGCACTTGACTATGAGGATGAGGAGAGTTGAGTTTCATTTTTTAAAATGAATATATGGGAACCAAATATTCCCATGAGTAAATGTTTTTATATTTAAAACAAGGGAAACCCTTGATTTCCAAATAAGTTCATGAGGAATTTTGAGCACTTTCTCTTTTAAGAGAATCTTTTGAGTAATTATCTCAAATTGAGGAAGAGTTATGTTTTAAAACATATGAGCATGAGTATATATTATTGGGAGTAGTATTGAGCACCAATATGGGGGAGAGTTCAGACAACTTACAGCCCCCATAAACCAATTATGCCAACATGGGTAAATGGTCATACTTTTAGATGATTTCTTATTGCCTCTTAGCATAGCTTAGTGGATCTACTTAGTTAAGGATGTCTTATACTCTAGCAAAGTATAGGACAGCTCTAGCAGCATGGGCGAGACGTTGTATCATCACGTTGCTCATAGTGATGGTTGTCGATTAGAGAATCTCCATAATAGGAGTAATGAGTTTATTATTGTATCTTCATATACATTCTAGTCATTATCTACTGTTTTAAAAGTTTTATGTATATAGTATCTTTTATTGTTTCTTTCATTTTGAGTTTGGGTTGAGTATCTTGAGCTTGAGTTGAGTATCCTGAGTTGAGTTTGATTATCCTGAGTTGAGTTGAAAATCCTGAGTTGAGTTGAAAATCCTGAGTTGAGTTGAGTATTCTTGAGTTGAGTTGAGTTGAGTATTCTTGAGTTGAGTTGTGTTTTCTTGAGACATTTTGGGTTGAGACGAGGTGAGAATGTCTTCCTTATTTTCAGTGTGAGCTTATACTTATGGTGCAGAATTTCCCTTACATGCTCGTACATTCCATGTACTGACGCCATTTTGCCTGCATCAATTCATGATGGAGATACATGTATTCAGGGTCGTCAAGAGGTGTTTCGTTGAGGTCATATGATAATCCAATCAGCTTTGGTGAGGCTTCTTATACTCTAGAGTACTTCACCTTTACCTTACACTTAGTAGTTTTGAGATGTCGTGGGTCTTGTCCAGATATCCTTCTGTAATAGTAGATGCTTCATTGATAGACAAAGATAAGGAGTTTTCTATAATTTCTTTATTTGAGTTGTTTTAAAAACTCTAAGTATATCTTTTGAATATTGTTCAGACTTTTTAAAGTTGAGTATTTGAGTTTTATGAATTTACATTCAGTTTTATGCTTTTGTATGCTTGAGTTAGTCTTCCTCTTGTAGTTAGCCAGGATGAGGGTTCGCTTGGATCCATAAATGGTTCTCAAGTGCTGGCCACATACAAGGTGTAGACTCAGGTCATGACAAAAATAACTTGAGAAGATCATTTTGCAAAGAGCCTATTGGTGAAAACATTCAATAACTCATGTAAGTTATTTTTTGTTAAAGTTGTAGATGCATAGTTAAGAGTCTCAATTGGAGATTGTTCGGGCATATATTATTAATCATGTATTTAAATATTGTAATTCTAACAATTGTCATGACTAAAAGTCTAAGTGGGAGACTGTAGGGATTTACACTAGTAGTAATATGATTAGATATAATAAAATATTATATAATGATTATTTTACTTAACTTTAGTAAAAATTTAAATATATCATGTATTCATTAATGTATTTGCTTACTTATATCGTAGGAAAAATTACAAGAATATTGAATTTAAGACGTTAATTTACACAGTTAAAATCTAGTCTTTTTACTTACAACACTAATATTTTAATTACAAATATGAAAACCTATTAAAAATACATACCTACACGTTTCTATGCCTATTTTATTGGCTTGGTGGACTGATTTAACGAGACTCATAATTTATTTTATTTATTTTTTAAATCACAATCACAATTATATTTAGATATGTTCCTTTATTAAATACTAGAGGAAGTTCCATTCATTTCCCTAATATATTTGTCAAAATATTTTATTAAATATATTCAAAGAATGATATAATTAACTCTTTTATTTATTACTCATTATGGAATGTGAGAGATATATATCAACTCAGATATGAAGGGAGTATGAATGTTCTTAAATACTAAAGAATAATCCTTATTATAGTCTTTGCATTTCACAAGGTTTTTGGATTTTGATTTGCCTTTTTCCTTTTCTTTCGAATTTTTAATTTATCGTCTTCGTTTAGGATTACCAGGACATCAAGTTTATTCAAGTCCTTAATATCCTCAGGTATCTTCCCAAATTCAATCACAGCTTCCCCTATTAAATTATATACATGTCCTCACTATATATGATAATGATTTATGCTATGTTTTTTCTAGAGTAGGCAAATATATTCATTTTGGTTAGAAGAATTTTTATTTTCTTTTTTAGTGTATGTTAATTCCACTTTCTCCTCTATTGTATCGATGGTATAAGAGCCATCACCCTTCATGTCAACCGTATTAGGAAGACGCGTGGCCACCCAAGTCAAAAAGGGGTACCTCAGAAAAAGCTACCTACTTGTGGTAGTGTGAAAGGTACGTAGTGTGGAACCGTCAAGGTTCTCCCACATAAATAACTAACTTTTGGGGTGTGGAAGAGTTGATTTAGATTCCCAAAATTTATATATGAAAATTATTGTCGATATATATGATCTTGGGCAATGGATAATTTTTGTGTTGAGTTAGGTGCAAATGTTCATTTTCTTTGTATAATAAAACGTAACACGAAAATAAAATTTATGGGTTGCTATTTATAAATAGTTAATGTAGAGGTGGTAAAGGGTTTAAACAGGACTGTCGGTGCAATTATAGTTGTGGCCGAAGGAGGTTCAGAAAAATAAATTTTGAGAGAAACACTGGAATGTATACCTAAGATTTGAATATATGATCTAAAACAGATTTTGAACCCCATTTGTCACTACACTAGTATCTTCCCTTGAGTCAAGGGGATTCAAAAATTTACAATTAACTAGGAAGATTAGGTTTGCCTTAATTGCACAATATATTTATTAAACGAAGGGGATCGAATTAACAACATTGCCAATACCTAGTTCTGCCACTTAATAAAAGTGCTAACTACTAACTACCTATTCTAAATGGAACTGTCTTCTATAAGTAGTAGTAAGTTCAATAAAATATATTGCCAAGCTGATCGTCTTCTTCTAATATTAGGGGTGAAGTATATTCAATTTTAATTCTAACTGCTGACTACCATTTCTAAAATTAGGGGTGAAGTAAATTCAAAACATAGCATTAATGGTTGTAAACCAAAAATGTGATGTACATAATATTTTTTCATCCTAGGAATTTGATTTCTAAAGAAATGGTTTTTGAAAGCTAAGAATAAGTACGTGAGATTGAGATTTTTTGTGCTTCTACATACTGCCATTCTGAAAAATGATTTATTTTATCCTTCATTCATCATAACCTTAAATTTGTACCTACTGAAAGGATTTGAGATCATATTAGGATTGAACTGTTGTAGGATCTATTAAAAAGAACCCTTCAAGGCCAGAATTCATCTATTGTCATGAGTAATTGTTGGTTTTTAAAAGCTGTGAATGAAAAATGAAGAGTTGTCACTTTAATAAAGAGGTTTGATTGTTCTAACGAGTTGTGACTTTTATGAAAAGTTGTGAATTTTGTGATGAGTTGTGATTTTTATGAAAAGTTGTTACTTTTTCGTAAGGTTGGGACTATTCAAAAGGGTTGTGACCTTTCTGATAAGGAACAATAAGCACTTGTTCACTCTACCCTATGTTGTATATATATAGAAGGGTTTCCTCTTAATTTTCAATAATGAATAAGGACTTTCTGGACTTCTTCTTTTTCTACTAAATCTAGTATACTCAGTGTACTTTACTATTTTTGATGGTTTGCTGACACCACGATTTTAGGTACTAATACACCGGTGAGTAAAATCATTCTATTCTGAGAGGATACATTCCATTAACCTCAGATACTTGAAGGGAAGAATTTTATTAAGGACACTGTGCATTCAGTGAACTCAATTTTCTTCCTTGAGAAAATTATTTTATTTATTATTTCTAATATATTTCAGATTCTATTTTCTTTACAGCATTTATGTTTCTTGTGTTTGAAACTATTCTTTAAACTAAGTCTCTTAGTAATATTTTTTGAACAACAATAATAATTTCACCTCAAAGGAGGCTTGAAACTTTAGGTGTTTATGTCAAGCATGATGTCATTATACACAAACATTTTGCTGCTAAACTATGATGTTTATTTTTTCTTTTTCTTTTTTCCTTGGGAGGAAAATGCCTCTGTAGGTTATGCTTAAAGCTCATACATTTATCTTCATTTGAAGCATATTTGTCTTGTTTTCATTCAGAGTAGATCCAACTTTTGTGTTTTTTCCTCTAACTGCTTTTTTCTGTCTCTAATAGTTATTTCTTATCAAAAAATGGTTTGCTTTCTGTTGAGGACTTCTAATGTTTCTTTCTTTTAGTTTTAGCCAAAAAAGGTAGTATCATCATTACCAATAGAGTTAGAGTTTCCAGCTAAATGTCAGCTAAGGAGGAGGTTGGGGAGAGTCGTACACTTGTTGTATACAATGGGAGTGCATCTAGAATCAATGAAACTGGTCTTCAACTTTATCCAGTTTCAAAGTATGACTTAGCGAAGGTTTACCATGTTCTCCTGTAGATTGCACTAATGCTGGTGATAAGTGGGACTTGAGGGTAGGAAAAAAGAGTTACAGATTTAGGAACATTTAAGGATAGATATTTATATCTTCCGAAGTATTTTCTGGCTTCGAAATATGGAAAGAAAAATTCTTTCGAAGTAAGATTTCAGTTAAAAAGTATCTCAAGTCTGAGTATCATGGTATGGAGATAAATTAAGTCTTTGCCTCATTCAGTTGGCTGATTCCTCCGAAGCAATCGCCAAACTCAAGAGGTTAGCTTCGACAAGGATCTTTGGTATATAGGATGAAGAGATTCATTAGGTTGTTTGCATCAATTTTAAAAAAAATCTTACCACATTTTTTTATTGACCTGATGCCAAATTTGCTTTTTCATTTGGATATTGATTTTGACTTAGATCTGAAAGAGAGAACTACATCTGTAAGGACGGAAATGCAACCTTTACTATCTGATTCTCCTATCAAAGTTATTACCTGTAAGGCTGGTAATAGAACTTGTAAGAGTTTGGTAATCACTAAAGCTGAGTTTGGTAAACCAGAAGCAGACAGTGATCCTACATTCCTCAATAATGATTAAATTTCATGCTTATTTGGATTTTTTCCACACATGTAGCCATATAGTGTTTCTTTACATCGAATTTAACTATACCCATCATATTCCAAATTGATAAACTTACAACAAAGGATACAACTACACTCTTGGAAAAAGAAATCCTTAATGTAACAGATATCACAAAGCATGGTCTCCGATAAAGGTAACAATACTCATGCATTCCTCAGGTATGATTGGATTTCGTGCTAATTTGAATTCTGTTTTTATTTTTTTTCCTCTTTCTCTGTTAGCAACTTTCTTCTCTTCCAGATGGAGAATCTAATAACTACAAGGGAGTTGGATTTGCTAGAGAAGGTGGTGGTGGTATACCTACCCTTCCTAGTCGTGATCCACTTCCATCAGATCGTGGGCCAGAATTAGCACCAAATGGAAGAACTATGATATTTATGTTGAGGCCTTGTGAAACACTACCTTAAAACAGAGGTAGTATGTATATAAGAAGTTGATGGATGTTATTATCACCTCCCACGACTTCCCGAGCCACCAAACTTCATACCTGGAAACTTTGAGAACTACAACCTCAAGTAGGCAGAATCATGTAATGTTTATCCATTAACCTAGATAAGTTTTTGTATTATTCATTTTGTAATGCGATTCTACCTACTTGAGGTTGCAATTCTCAAAGTTTCCATGTCTGAGGTTTGGTGGCTTAGAACGTTGTAGGAAGCGATAAATAACATCCACCAACTTCTTATTTACATACCACCTCAGTTTTTTAAGGTAGTGTTTCACGAGGCCTCGTCATAAATACCATAACTCTTCCATTTGGTGCTAGCTCTTTCCCAAGAGCTGATGGAAGTGAATCACGAATAGGAAGGAAGGTATACTACCACCACCAGCTGCTCTAGCAAATCCAACTCGCTTGTAGTTATTAGCTTCTTTGGTTGGAAGACATCCAAGAAAGTTGCTACAAGAGGAAGAGGAAGAACAATAAAAAATGAATTCAAATTAGAACAAAATCCAAGCATACTTGAGGAATGCAGGAGCAGTGTTAGCCTTTTCTGGAGACCATGCTTTGTGATATATGTTTCAGTGAGCCTGATTTTTGCCGAGACTGTTGTTGTATCCTTTGACGTAAACTTATCAGTTTGGATTGTGATGGGTACAATTACATTCGATGTGAAGCAACACTAGATGGATACATATTTGGACAGGTATCCCATATAAAAATAATAAAGTTAATATAACATGCAATCAGGAAAAATAAGTAAACAAAATTACCCACGATAAAATGCACTAAATGAAAGTATAATAAGATTCTGAATAAATAGAGCAAAAACTAAAAAATAATGTGGAAATTAACATAACTGAAACAATATACACGTTTTTTGAGAATAAAATATGGGAGTATAATAATAATAGTATTTTAAAACTAGAGAAAGTAATAAGACAAAATAAAATAATAGCATTGACACATATTTGGTAGAAACCTTAAGCACACAGTTAAATAAAAAGAATCGTAGTAGTTCAAAATACCAAGAAAAATTATTAAGTCAGTGGTGAATGACAAAATAATTAATGGAAAGAGAAATTGTGCAAAATCAACCTACTAACAACAGTAATCAGTCATACGGCAACACAACAAGAATGAAATAGCATATGAAATAGAACGAGTAAAATCAAGGTACCGAACCTTTATGGAGTTTATTGGAGAAACACAAGGCTGAAGTGCAAACTTAGCAACAAAAATAATATAAAAAAAGTAAAATAGAGATACAAGATTCACCAAAGAAGTGGAAACCAAGGCAATGAGTCGGATATGGTTCACCCATGGTATTTGCGGCAAGGTCTAGTTGCTCTGTATGACGTTGTTGGTTGTTGTACAACAAAGCTATTGTGCAGCTTTGATCTTGCCGGACTGCTTACAAAATAAATAAAAAACATGAAAATAGGGAAACAGGAAGGGAGACTGTGGTGGTGTGGGTCTATTTCTGATGGATTTATTGGGGTTTTGGCTGGCTTTGGTTGGGGTTTTGTGATAGAATTGAGGTGGTTTCAGGTTGGTTGTTCTCCGACTTCGTTACTTTACCCGAGAAGACAAAGAGAATTTAAGTTTTGGTGGTTGCCGAGGTTATTTAGGGATTGATGGGTGTGGTTTTTGATGGAGAAGGAGACAATGGGGAGGAATAGTGTTTATATGGTGGTGGCTGCTTAGTAGAAGCTTGTCGAAGACTATGAAAATAGAGGTGGTTTGGTTGGGGTTTCAGATGTTGTTTTGCGGTGGATTTGAAGCTTGGTGGTGGTGGTGGCTGAGAGGGAAAAAAAGGAAGAGAAAGCTTTTAGGGATTTGTCAATTTGTGAAACTTTACACCACAAATGAAAATTATTGTACCACCACTATTTTAATGACTAAGAAGGACTTATATATAAAACAAACAACTTTTATAAAATATAATGGGCTAAAACCATGGGTTCAAGACCATGGCCCAAAATCGTTGGTTAATAAAATAGGTGTGTATCAATATATTGGGCTCTGGGAACGTGTGTTGCACGCTTTATCCTTGTTAATGAGTTTTACGCTGTATCTTTATTAATTATCAAAAAATGTGCCCAACAATTCTCTATCCATTTTTATTTTGTTATTTTAAACTTCATCAAATGATTTTTTATTTTTAACTTACTTGTGAGAAGATTATGTTTTGGTTCTCTAAAAGAATGTATTACAAATGCCAATGTCAAAATTTGAGAAAAGAGGTTGAAAAAAAAGATAAAGAGGTTTAGATAAGTGATGTTTTTAAAAATTAATAATTTTGACGAACATGCGTTGCACATGAATATCAAATCAAATCAAATATTACAAAATTAAAAAATTAAGTAGACAATTATAAAATGAATGCTATAGTATAACTTCGTATGAATAGTAGATGTAAACTTTCTTATGATTACTACTAGAAGTGAGTTATTCTTAAAATTTCTCAGTTACACCTCTTGAATATACTTTCTCCTCCATCCCATATAGTGTATTACTTAGTTATTATTATATTTTTGGAGTTCTTACTTTTGATATAATATAATATAAATAAATATTGATATAAAATGTAGAGGATATACTAAATTGAATATTTTAGTTGGAGTATTATATTAATTTAACATTTATGTTAGGGAGTTTTCAAATTTCATTGAACTTTGAGATTGTCAACGTCTGTAAATCAAATTTGAGTCTTGAAGAAGACAAGAATAGAAATATTAAAAAAATCGCAGTTCAAAATTGAGAGGAATCCCCTCCATTTATAGTTAAAAAAGGGTAGTATGAGCATGTGCATATTGTTTCTTATCACAAAAGTCACAACCCTTCGGAAATGTCACAACTCATCAAAAAAAGTCACAACTCTTTAGAAAATTCATAACCATTCAATGTGAAATGATGTCTTCTTTTAATATAATATGTTATAATAAGAATAAATATAATATAAAATATAGAAGATATACTAAATTTGGTGTTTTAAGAAAAAGAACAATGAAAAACTTTTAATAATTGTAGTTAAATACTTTCATAAAAAAAGTCACAACACTTTAGAAAAGTCACGACCATTCAAAAAGTCAAAAATCATTGAAAAAGTCACAACCCTTCGGAAAAGTCACAACTCTTTGGAAAAGTCACAACCCTGTAAAAAGTCACAACACTTTGAAAAGTCACAACTAATCAGAATAGTTATATGTCTTTGGAAATGTCACAACCCTTTAATGTGAAAAGAAGACTGTTTTTTGTTATAATATAATATAAGTAAATATAATATAATCTAAAATATAGAAGTGTACTAAATTTGTTGTTTTAAGTTGCAGCTTTTATAATAATTTAACATTTACGCTAAGTAGTTCATTCTTTTAAGGCAGTAAAGATAAAAAAAAGATAGATATAGATTTGTCTAATTTTAATTTTATATGAAATTTTAGAATATAAATAAGACTTTTAATTTAAGGATATGTAGAACATATAAAAATGTCTTTTAACTATCTGGTCTTAAAGATGTGCCCCCGAGCCCCAAGGAAAAGAACGTTCCAATTAAAGTGAATAAAAATAAAAATACAACAAATAAATTGGAAACACAGGAGTACCTATTAAATCTAGTTTGGACTCTTCAAACAAGTTCTTGATCAAATCCTTTTTCTTCAATACTTTGAGAGTTTGCACAACTTGAACACCAAGTTATAGTTTGTGCAACAAATAATCATTAGACTTCTTGTCAAGTAGAAGTTAATGCAAAAGATATTTATGGCTATGAAAATGAGTAAATATTAATATCTAGATAGTCTTCGCGTTTGATGTTGAATATTTATATTCTCCTTGTTGAATCATTTTTTGTTGATATATCTAATTTACCACAAAAACTTTTGTAATGGTACAATTGAACAACTCTCACAATCTTCCTTGTTTTAAGAAGAATGATATAAAACTTACAAAAATTGTAGTTTAAAAATTTGAGTAAACGTCTCTATTTATAGACAACAAAGGATAGTATGAAAAGGTGTTTGTCGTGCCTTATCATATAAGTCGCAAGCCTTAAGAAAAATCACAACTTTCCGGAAATGTCATAAAGCATCGGAAAAGTCACAACCCTTCAAAAAAGTTACTATCCATCAATGTGAAAAAGGTGTCATACTTTAATATAATATAGAAGAAATGAATAAATTAATAAAATATATATATATATATATACACACACTAAATTGGTGTTTTGAGTTTGGGGTATTATAATAATTTAACATTCAAGTTAGGGAGTTCATGCTTTTATGGTAGATATACTAAATTGGATGTTTTAAGTTTGGGGTATTATAGTAATTTAACATTCAAGTTAGGGAGTTTATGCTTTTATGGTAGTATAAGTATATATACATTATCTCAAAGTAAAATATGATATACATATTAGAGTGTTTTTATTCTTTGTTGCGTAGCTTGCTTTTTCGTTTGTTAAAGATTATTTTAAAGTGCTAAAATTACTTACAAATTTATGATATCTGTAATTTTCAAATTATTATCTTTATAAATAAACTCAGCATTAAGAGGTAAGAGGAAAAACATAATTGTCTTTAATAACAAATTCTATGTGCAGATGCTAAACTTATCCTTTGAAAAGAAGATATTGAAATATTTTGAATTAAATACTACTACCTCCATCCAATTTTAATTGTCATAGCTTCCTTTTTTAGAGTCAAATTATAAAAACTTTGACAAACATTATACAATGTATTTTTCATCATATTGGTATGCAAAAAATTGCAGTTCATAGTACTTTTCATATAGTTTTTGAATATCTAATTTTTTTTGTTTAAAATATCAAATATATATAATCCAATTTAACTTTAAAAATTAGTTGAATTGACTTTCAAAAAGCACAATCTGACAAATAAAAGTGAACGGGGAGTAAACAAGTGCACTATAAGCAATGTTGCTAAATTAATGACCATGTTATCAAAGACCGATTAATATATATACATTGGTCAGCCATGAACTTAATTATGTGTCACGACCCAGACCGTCTTGATTGGCACCCACACTAACCCTTCGGTGGGAGAACCACTACTACAACTCAAACCAAGCAACTAAACCACAAACTAAAGCATTTAAGGATACAAAACAAGTTAAATACTAAGGAAAGAAATAGGAGTTCCCATAAACTCCAAAAAAAGAGTCTATCAACTAAACAAATGTGGAAGTAACACCAAGAACCTGAAAGTCAATTTATCAAAACATCTAAAGTTCAACAAGCCTAAACAAGAAAGGATACAATCCAAACTAATGCACTAATAACTAAGTAGAAAGTCTAAGTCTGAAATGGTGGACATAGACAAGAGAGAACCCATGGCAGCCCGAAAGAATTGGCTTACCCTTTAATTTGAACGATTATTGATCTTCTAAGAGAGGTATGTCAATAGCTGCTTGAAGATGCCCTATACTCAACAAAGAAAAAGCAAGTGCAGTATCAGTACATTACCACAGTGTACTGGTAGGATCACGCGGCTATCCCACTAAGTACAACATACATAAATCAATACAATAATATAATCACATGCATATATCGAACATATACAATATTATCAACATTTATGAACAACGTGCAACTTCACATTTCTCAAGATACACAATTATGGCAAGTCATTGGTCCTCTCATGGAACCCAAACCCAAACAGTTAGCATACCGGAACGTGGTACCCGATTCAATGTTTATGCCGGAACATGGCAACCGATCCCATAATTATACTAGAACGTGGCAACCGATCCAAGTTAATGTGTCGGAACGCAACACCCGATCCATTCAACAAGCCACAATCACAAGTACATTCTCATAATCATACAATCATGTCATGATTCAGGCATTCATCAATTATATATCCTCATTTACAACAAGTGTGATCAATAATGCAACATCCGCATACATACATGTATCATAATGAAGCAAGACAAAGATACATCACATAATCATAGAATCACAACCATCACCTACCTCGAAATAAGATTGAAACCCTAAGAAACTTGATTCTTCCCTTTTTGGATTCGTTCCGCTTGTTCTTGGTCTACAAACAATCATAACAACACGAGAATCAATAAACAATCACTAATTACCCAAATTGTTAATAATTTGATGAACCCTAGATCATACCCATGATTCCAAGTATCCAAAATAGGGTTGTTTCCACCATAGATTCTAAATCAAAACCCTCTTCCAACGATAAGTACCCATTAGTTATGTTCTACGGATCAAAAAACGGATTCGGGGAGTTAAAATGTTACCTTTATCCTCAAGAATGGTGAAAAACTGTCAAGAATTGCTTAGGGTTCGTTCCTTAGCTCTAAAAACTGAAAAGTGCAGAATAAAGATCTTTTGGGGTTTATTTACGACCTTAAATTGTGTCGGACTCGCCATAACTGTCCTCACCCCTCTATAGTGGCCCCTCCCTGGCGGCATAAATCTCGCCTCAACGGCTTGCATGGAACCAGTAAGGTATTTTAATAATTCCAAGACCCCCATTCACGCTAGGATCGTTTCGAGTAGTTCTACCTATACGAATTCAATTACGTAAAGTCGTACGGATTCCTTAACGACTTATCTAACTACTCATGTAATCAAAATAATAATTAAATCACCCAATTGTTACCAGATTTCCCGACACCTTAATGACTCCGATTTCATCCAAATCTGGACTAGGTTGGGAAATTCAACGTTACTATGACAAAGTTTTTCTACCCAAATTTTTTCCATGTTGGATTTTCTATAACGACAGAACCCGGTTATTTTAATAGATACCAATTTACCCATAACTCATCTCCAAGTGACAACTTAGGAAAAATAGGCTAAAAAAGGGATGAAGTAGTACCTGAATCGACGAACAGTTAGGGATACTTGTCTCAATGTCCCTCTCGGTCTCCCAAGTAGCATCCTCAATTGGACGATGCTTCCATTGAACCTTCACAGACTTAATCTCCTTGGTCATCAACTTGTGCACATCACGATCAAGAATTACAATCGGTTCCTCCTCATATTGGAGGTCTTTGTCTAACACAATTGAGTCTTATTTAATGATGTAATCCCTGTCACCATGATATCTCTTAAACATGGACACATGAAAAACGAATGGACACCCGATAGATTAGGAGGTAGAGCCAATCTATAATCCACCGGTCCTACACATTCAAGAATCTCAAAGGGAACAATGTATCGCGGACTTAACTTGCCCTTCTGGCCAAATCTCATCACCCCTTTCATGTGTGATACCTTAAGAAGAACATTTTCACCGATTTGGAATGCCATGTCTCTTACCTTCTGATCCGCATACTTCTTCTGTCTACTCTGGGCTTCTAGAAGCTTAGTTTCAATTCCCCTCATCATATCTTGAGCATCCTTCACTAAATCGACCCCCAATGGTTTCACATCTCCAGCCTCAAACCATCCTATAGGTGATCTACATCCCCCTCCACCATAGAGTGCCTCAAATGGTGCCATATCTATGCTTGACTGATAACTATTATTATAGGAGAATTCACACAAAGGTAGGAACTTATCCTAATGCCCTCCAAAATTAATCATACTTGACCTCAACATGTCTTCTAACAACTGAATAGTCCTCTCTGACTGCCCGTCTGTCTGTGGATGGAAGGCTGTACTAAAAGTGAGTTGTGTGCCCCATTCATCTTGTAATTTCCTCCAAAAATTGGATGTGAATTGGGTACCACGGTCTGAGATGATAGAGAGGGGCACTCCATGCAACCTCACTATCTCTTTCACATAAATTGTAGCCAACTATTCAACATTATAATCTATTCTTATCGGAATAAAATGGGCTGACTTAGTCAATCTATCAACCAATACCCAAATAGAATCAAACTTCCCCAATGTCTTGGGAAGACCAACCACAAAATTCATGGCTATCCTTTCCCACTTCCATTCCAAAATTGACATTCTTTGAAGCAAACCTGCAGGCCTTTGGTGTTCAAATTTCACTTGTTGGAAATTTTGACACTTAGCCACAAATTCTGCTATATCTTTCTTCATGCCTGGCCACCAATAATGTAACATCTCGCAGATTGAAATAACTAGGAAAGAGTTAAGAGTTGGGGAAAGAATCAGTTTTGGAAAGTATATGAAAGTCTGGAAAATTGTGAAGTATGTTGGTTGAGTTTTTGGTCAATTTCAAGCGGCCACAACTCATAGCTCAAGACTAGTTAGGTGTATTTCCATATATGGTTGGAAAATATCTTGGAATAATCTTTCAAACACCGCTGAGTTTGCGCAATTATGAGTTCATATGAGTGATTTATTCCCTTTTGAAGTTGGGCTGTTTGAATAAGGAAAGTCTAATCCGGATTTTGGAAGGGTAACTAGTCTTTTCCTTACCTAATTATTCTAATTCATTTTTAGGAGTTAATTGGGGTAAAATCAAATTTTAGTCAGTTTAGAAAAGTTGAAGTTGTGAAATAGGGATTGGAGAAAAGAGAGAAAAGAGGAGAAGGGAGAAGAGAAATCAAGATTCGTCAAGATTGTCGAGTTAAGCTTGTGGATTTCATCAAGGGGTGATCCCTACAAGGTATGCTAGATCACATAGCGTTAGGTTAGTTCACCCATACTCCAACCGTGATTCAATTCAGTGAATTTAAGTCTTTGAAAGTTTAGAAATTGGGTTCTTGATGAACATTGTTGAAAGTTTCGTTTGAATTTCTTGTGGATTGTGTTGTTGGAGTTTATTTCGATTTGATTCATGTTTCTGGTGTAATTTTGGTTTGAATCTATCATATATTGAGGGTGTAAATAATTCTAAGTGCTTGGGAACGGAACCATCGAAGTTTAAAGGGTTTAGAGTTGAAAAACGAGCTGAAAAAGTCGTAGAACACTTAGGGAAAGGGTTGGGGTGTCGCGCCAGCCAGCGTCCCCCAAAAGTTCCTCTGAACTTTCATCCTTGGGGCGCCACGCCAGCCAGCGCTCCCCGGGTCTAGTTCTAAACTTCAAGGGCTGGCACCCCGCACATCTCAGAGCGCTAGGGACTCTATTTCTTCCCATTTCTTCTCCACCTTTTCATACTTGTTCCTTAGTAGATTGTTACGTAATTCGATGGAGAACATATTTGGTAACAATTTCTTACTTTTTTTGATGTTTTGGATAAAATCCCCATTCTTGGGGGCGTGATTATGTAATTGAATGTTTCAATTAGCTTATTGGTGTTATTGTTGAATTGAAGTGAGTTCAATTAATAGTTGAGTTTTAATTGATGAATTGTAGTTGCGAATGCAATTCTAGTTTAGCATTCTAAGCTTGCTTGAGAAAGAAGTATTAGAGTTAAAACTATTAGTTTATGATTGTAGTGATTGGGTTATTATAGACTTAGCTTGAGAAAGTGGGTCTAAATTCAATCCTACCAATCTAGCTTGAAAAAGTAGATTGATTGAGGTATTGGGTTGTTCATAAGTGTTATGCTTGTCGAGGTTCGAACGAACTCGCTTGATTCGTGATAGTTGTTTGAGACATGACTATTGAAGCTAAAGCCTAACCTACCCACTAAGATTCAACGACTTCTAGTAAATAATAATCACCCAGTTTACGAAATTGGCATTCAATTAATCACAGTCCCAAGAAATCCTCTCTACTTCTTTATTCCCTGTTGTTCGTAGTATTTATATATTTGTTTACTATAATCCCTCCATTTGACATTAATTATCAACCCTTTGTTTTTAATTTTATTTTTTTGAAAATGTCTACATCTACAAATAATTAGACCACCAATTGACTTCTTAATAAAATTCTTTACCCTATCACTCCCTGTGGGATCGGCCCCAACTCATAGTTAGGTTTATAATTGTTAGCGACCGCCTACACTTAGAATCGGATGAAGTGTAGTTGAACGTTATCAAAAATGGCACCGTTGTCGGGGGTGGTGTTTAGAATTCTTTTAGTGAAGTTTAGTCATGAACTAATATTCTTGTTATTGAATCGACTTATTTTTGTTCGTTGTTGGCTGCTCTTAATCAGGTGAATATATGAGTGTTAACAGGAGCAATGGTAGCCAACTTGGTCATAATGATGGAATCAGTAATTTGCACAATGTCAATGAAGATTAGTTAGGAAGTGAGGGTTCTATTTAATTGCCTCTGACTGTGGGTGACACGGTGTTTCATGTGACCAACACTATGTTGCAGCTGTTGCAAATGAAGGGTCTCTTTGAAGGTCATGCTAGTAAGGATCCTCATGACCACATTTGGAACTTTGTTAATGTGTGTGGTCCATTTTCCTTCAAGAATATCACACAAGAATCGGTCCGACTTCGGTTGTTTCCCTTTTCTCTAATGGGGAGGCAACAAAGTTGTTGGTCTAGTTGCCAAGAGAATCAATTACTTTTTGGGAGGAGCACACCGAGGCATTTTATGTAAGGTTTTTCCCTCCCTCGAAGATGGTGAAGTTGAGGGACCATATTCAGAACTTTAAGTGAGTGGATAGGGAACCACTTCATAAGACATGGTTGAGGTTTCAGAAGCTGCTGCTCAAATGTCCAAATCACGGACTCCCAAACAATGTGTTGTTACAATACTTCTAACGGAGCCTCGACTCAGTCAACAAAGTTGTGGATGACCGGCTTGTTCGGGGAGGAATCATGCAATGACTGTTTGATATAGCATCTACTCTTCTTGATGAGATAACAAAAATCAACCGAGCTTGGTACACTAGAGAAGATCAAGTGTCTCCTTTGAATTTTTGAATGAAAAAAGAGCACGTGGAGAAAAACCAAGAGCGAGATTAAAACATGAACAAGATGATGTCCCAATTGGAACACGCTTAGGGAGGATGGACGGAGAAGTCACAATCAAGATTTGGATAACAAAAATATTTTTTGGAGGAGAGAAGATGACTATGATACGTGTTACATGCACATGGGTGATAGCCCAAGTTCTAGGGACAGTTCTGGAAGCTTTCGGGTGGATGATTTGTTATCCCGCATTCTGAAAAAGGTTGAAGGATCCAACGAAATGCTTAAAGAGATGAAGGTTGACTTCTCATCCTTGAATAATAAATAAAACTCTCACTCGAAATCTATCAAGCAACTTGAATGTCAAATGAGTCAACTTTCAGCCCAATTAGAGTCCAAGCCGCTAGAGAGGTTTGCAAATGATATGATGGTGAATTAAAAGGTTAATCATGATTACCAAACTCTTACAAATTTTGTTACCAGTCTTATAGGTAATATCTCTGATAGGAGATTCAGATCGGAGAAATATGCTTTGTCCGATCTCCTGTCATTATATCCTCCCTTCAATTGAGCGATATATTATTTTCATATATGGTGGCTGGAATATCCTTTACAGAAAAAATACATACTTTCTTAATATGATAGATCATGATTCCTACCAAATACACTCCCAACTTACTTCATAGATCAATATTATTTCTACATCACTTGAAAAAGTGGTTACTAATGTTTGATTTTTTGAATGCTGAGATATTGGTGTGCCTCCATATGTAAATAAATAGTCCATTTGTGATCGAGATTTATGCAGATTAAATGAATATTTTGCATCCACATAATCAAATCATTTCTGACTCGAAGATTGATCATTTCAATTTTTTTGAAGCTCGTCTTTTCTTCTCAATGAAAATCACACATGTTATATATGTTGAGTCACTTGTTTTGTTAGTTTGTTGTCATAACGTGAATGATAATATGACAATCATTTCACATAATTTTCGTTATGTATATCAAATTACTAGTCTTCTAGCATTTGTATAACTAGCTATCTGTATGTGCACCAATTGAACAAATACATGACATTTGAAATCATTTTCATGAGATCAAAAAGATTCTTTATTTGTGTTAAGCAGTCTCAAAACCATTGGGTACTCAATGGAATTGCTTTAAGACCTTTTAAATCCTTCAAGGATTTTCATATAACCTCATCGTCTAATTAGACATAATAAGCATTCATTATACATATTCAAGTATTTAATCTATTGCCAGACTGAAACAAGTCTCATTGCATCCACCACCGGAGAATATATTCATCTCCATTTAATAATATCATGAATTTTGCAAAAATCTTTTATGCCCCGAGGCAAAAACCGCACTTATATCTTACATTTATACTTTAGCACATTTATTCATTTGTACCACACCGACATTATATTTTGATTTATGAAGTATAAGATAAAAAACATCACTTTTCTAAGTGAAACAAAATATACTTGAATAGTTCATTTTATTTGGCCAATCATTTATTTTTCCATACTATATGACAAATTTGAATTTAAGATCCTCATAACAATTTATTGCATTGAGTGTTACTTTATACCAAAGATACCATCGACGATCATTTTGATATCGATTCCAATACAACATAAGTTTTCGAGATCTATTTTTTTCATCGTTTTCAGGCACCTAAATCTTTGCCAAGGTTTTATGAAATGTTATGTCTTGGTGCTCTTGTAAAGCACTTGCGTCTTTATCATGATCATTTTGATAATTTTCTCCTCTCCTTACTCAAGGAGTTTTACATTTGGAATCAATTGGTCTATCATGATTTTAACGTACGATAGACTTTATCCTTCTAGGACCATTTATTAGATCATTTGCGGCTTAATTAAAATATTGTGTCAGCAAATACATCACACAAATTATTTGCAACATTTGCAAATGAATTATCTCTTGAACTTCAAGTTCATATTTTTTTAACGAGGATCTAGATAATTTATTCCACACATAATTTTTACCTACTAATCATATCTCCCCCTTATGTTAGAAAATCTAATATTGTCACGACCTAACCCACTGGGACGTGCGGGCACCTACACACTACCACCTAACTGGAGAACCCTCTTATCCCAATAGTTACAACATGCGGAAATTAAATAAAATGGGAATAAATATACTAACAAAATTTTATAAATAAGAACTTTTAACGCATTTTACCAGGCCCGTGAAATGAGTTGACTTCCAAAATTCAATAAGATTGGGGATATCAAAATAAAGGGAGTCTCACTAATTCTTTTATTGTGGATATGAATATGTAATTTGCCTCTGAATATTAATGACGAAAGGTTGGTTTGTTTACTTGCAATTGCAAAAATCAATATATATTGGATCCATTAATATGTGTTTCTTTCATCTGCTATAGCTTATGCGTCGTGATAGTTGAAGGTGCATGAGAGGAATTATCCGACAATTGATTTGTAGTTGGCAGCGGTAGTGTTTGCTCTTAAGATCTGGCGGCATTACCTCTATGGTGTCAAGTGTGAAGTGTTTACTAATCATCGTAGTTTGCAACATGTTTTCACTCAAAAAGATCTGAATTTGAGACAGAGAAGGTGGATGGAGTTACTCAAGTATTATGATGTGACCATACATTATTATCCAGGTAAGGCTAATATAGTGGCAGACGCACTAAGTCGAAAAGCGGTGAGTATGGGTAGTTTGTCTTGCTTGAGTGCAACTAAGTGACCTTTGGCTAAAGAAATCCAGACCTTGGAGCCTAAATTCATACAGTTGGGCATCTCAGAAAAAGGTGGGGTGTTAGCTAGCATTGAGGTTACAGCCACGTTCATTAAGGAGATCAAGGCCAAACAGTTTGAGGATGAAAATTTGAATGAGCTTAGAAAGAAGACTGTGATTGGTAAGGTACAAGAGATCACTCTTGATGCGGAAGGTGTGCTCAGTTTTAAAGGAAGGATTTGTGTTCCTCAAGTTGATGACTTGATTCAGAAATTATTGACAGAATCATATGGTTCGCGATATTCCATTCATCCGGGTGTGACCAAGATGTACCGAGATTTGAAATGAATTTATTGGTGGTCGAGCATGAAGAAAGATATAGCGGAGTTTGTGGCTAAGTGTCAAAATTACCAATAAGTAAAGTATGAACATCAAAGGCTGGAAGTGGGGAAGGATAGCCATGGATTTTGTGATTGGTCTTCCTAAGACTTGGGGGAGGTTTGATTCTATTTGGGCAGTGGTTGACAGATTGACTAAGTCAACCCATTTTATTCCGGTCAGAATAGATTATAATGTTGAACAATTGGCTAAGGTTTATGTGAAAGAGATAGTGAGGTTGAATGGGGTGCCCCTCTCTATCATCGCTGACCATGGTACACAGTTTACCTCCAAGTTTTGGAGGAAGTTACAGGATGAATTGGGCACACAACTCACTTTTAGTACAACCTTCAATCCACAGATGGATGGACAGTCACAAAGGACTATTCAAGTGTTAGAAGACATGTTGAGGGCATGTGTGATTGACTTTGGGGGACATTGGGATATGTTATTACCTTTGTGTGAGTTCTCCTATAATAATAGTTATCACTCTAGCATATATATGACACCGTTTGAGGCACTTTATGGGAGGGGATATAGATCACCCATAGGATGGTTCGAGGCTGGAGATGTGAAACCTTTGGGGTTTATTTAGTGAAGGATGCTTAAGATAAGGTGATGAGTATTCAAGATAAGCTTTTAGCAGCCCATAGTAGACAGAAGAAGTATGCAAACCATATGGTAAGAGACATTACATTTCAGACTGGTGAGAATGTTCTTCTAAAAGTTTCACCAATGAAAGGGGTGATGAGATTTTGCAAGAATGGCAAGCTTAGTCCTCGATACATTGGTCCCTTTGAGGTTCTTGAATGTGTAGGGCTAGTGGCTTATAGATTGTCTTTACCTCCTAATCTATCCGGGGTTCATCTGGTATTTCATGTGTCCATGGTAAAGATATATCATGGTGACGGGGATTACATCATAAAATGGGACTCAGTTGTGTTACACAAGGACCTTCAGTATGAGGAGGAACTAATTGCAATTCCTAATCATGATGTGCCTAAGCTGAAGACCAAAGAGATTAAGTCTGTAAAGGTACAATGGAAGCATCGTCCAGTTGAGGAATCTACTTGGGAAACCGAGAAGGACATGCGAGACAAGTATCCCAGTTGTTCGTCGATTCAAGTACTATTCCATTCTTTCTTTAGCCTATTTTTCCTAAGTTTGTCACTCGGGGATGAGTGATGAGTAAATTGGTATCTATTGTAACGATCGGTTCCCGTTGTTAGAGAAAAGCCAGCGGGGAATTTGGGTCGAAAAACTTTTTCGTAGTAACTTGGAATTTCCCAACCTAGTCCAGATTTGAATGAAATCGGAGTCAGTAAGGTCTAGGGAAATCTGGAAACAATTGGGCAATCTAATTATGATATTTATCACATGAGTAGCTAGCTAAGACATTAAGGAACCCATGTGACTTTACAGAATTAAATTCGGTTGAGTAGAACTCCCAAAAACGATCTTAGTATGAACAGGTAGTTTCTGAGTGTCATGGGATGAAGGTGTGTTGTGAAATGGGGGTTTGAAACTCTTGAATCTACTCACTAGTTCTGTGCAATCCGCTATAGCGGGATTATTTCCGCCAAGGTGACGCCGCTATGGCAGGATGGGGACCGCCCTAGCGGGCCAGTCACGAATTAAGTCAGTAATAAGCCCTAAAAACGTTCTATTCTGCACTTTTTGACTTTGTGAGCTAAGGAACGACCCCAGGTGTTTTCTTGACAATTTACCACCATTCTTGAGGCTAAATGTAAGGTTTTCATTCTCCGAATCCATTTTTCTATCCGTAGAACTTAGTTTTGTGGGTATTTATTGTTGGGGAAGGGTTTTGGAACTGTTTGGATAGTGGGAAAAGCCCTAATTTGGATATTGGGATCATGGGTTTGATATAGGGTTGATAGTGTTGACTTTAATCCAATTAATTCGACATCGTGCATTGATTCCCGTGTTATATTGATTGTTTGTAAACAAAGAACTAGCGGAAAGAATCTGGAAAGGGAAGAATCATGTTTCTTAGGGAATTGAAGCTTTCTTCGAGGTAGGTGAGAGTCAAATTTCATAGGGAATTGAAGCTTTCTTTGAGGTAGGTGATGGTTGTGATTTCATGTTGTGTGATATATGTTTGTTCTTGCTTCATTATGATACATGTATGGATATGAATGTTGCATTATTAATCACACTAATCGTAAATGAGGATAGATGAATAATTGAATGCCATGAATCAAAACTTGAATGTATGATTATGAGAATGTACTTTGTGATTGTGATTATGGCTTGTTGAATGGATCAGGTGTTGCGTTCCGACACACTAACTGGATCGGTTGCCACATACCTGCATAAACATTGGAACGGGTGTCACAATCCAACACACTAACTTGGAATGGGTACCACGTACCGGTACGCTAACAATTTGGGTGTGAGTTCCATGAGAATACTAATGACTTGACATAACTGTATATCTTGAGAATTGTGAAATTGTACGTTGTTCGTAAATGTTGTTGATATTGTATATGTTCGGTGTATGCATGTTATTATTATGTTTTAATGGCTTATGTATGTTGCACTTAGTGGGATAGTCGTGTGATCCTACTAGAATACTGTGGTTGTGTACTTATACTGCACATGCTCTTTCTTTGTTAAGTACAGGGCATCTTCAAGCTGTTTCTTACAGACCTCATTTAGAAAATCAGTGATCCTCATCGAATTCAAGGGTGAGCCAGTTCTTCTGGGCTGCCTGAGTTCTCTTTTCGTTTATATCTCCATTCCGGACTTAGACTAGTACATTAGGATTTTATTATGTTTAATTGGGTTGTACCCATTTTCTTAAACTTGTTGAACTTTAGATGTTTTAGTACATTGACTTTCAGGTTCTAGGTATTATCCCGCATTTGTTTTATTAGACGTTTTTAGTTTATGGGAACTCTATTTTTCCTTTAACATTTAAACCTGCTTCTGTAACTTTAAATGTCTTAGTTTTGATTAAGTTGTGTACTTCTTTCGTTAGCTAATTAGTAATAATGGTTCTCCCACCGGAGGGTTAGTGTGGGTGCCAATCGCGATGGTCTGGGTCGTCACATCTATCCTTTGTTGTCTATAAATAGAGACGTTTACTCAAATTTTTAAACTACAAATTTTGTAAGTTATATATCATTCTTCTTAAAACAAGGAAGATTGTGAGAGTTGTTCAATTATGCAATTACAATTTTTTTTGTGGGTAAACTAGATATATCAGCAAACACTGATTCAACAAGGATAATAGAAATACTCAACATCAAACGAGAAGACTATCTAGATATTAATATGCACTCATTTTCATAGGCATAAATATCTTTTGCATTAACTTATACTTGACAAGAAGTCCAATGATTATTTGTTGCACAAACTACAACTTGGTGTTCAAGTTGTGCAAAGTCTCAAAGTATTGAAGAAAAAGGATTTGATCAAAAACTTGTTCGAAGAGTCCAAACTAGATTTAATAGGTACTCCTCCGTTTCCAATTTATTTGTTGTACTTTTATTTTTATTAAGTTTAATTAGAATGTTATTTTCCTTGGGGCTCGGGGTCACATCTTTAAGACCAGATAGTTAAAAGACATTTTTATATGTTCGACATATCCTTACATTAAAAGTCTTATTTATATTCTAAAATTTCATATGAAATTAAAATTAGAGTAATCTATATCTATCTTTTTTATCTTTATTGCCTTAAAAGAATTAACTACCTAGCGTAAATGTTAAATTACTATAAAACCTCCAACTTAAATCAACAAATTTAGTATACTTCTATATTTTAGATTATATTATATTTACTTATATTATATTATATCAAAAAACAGTCGTCTTTTCACATTAAAGGGTTGTGACATTTCCAAAGACATATAACTATTCTGATTAGTTGTGACCTTTTCGAAGTGTTGTGACTTTTTACAGGGTTGGGACTTTTCTGAAGAGTGGTAACTTTACCGAAGGGTTGTGACTTTTCCAAAGAGTAATGACTTTTTCGATGAGTTGTAACTTTTTGAAGGGTTGTGACTTTTCTAAAGTGTTGTGACTTTTTTTCTCAAATTATTAAACTACAATTTAGTATATCTTATATATTTTACATTATATTTATTCTTAATATAATATATTATATTAAAATAAGACATCATTTCACATCGAATGGTGTTGAATTTTCTAAAGACTTGTGACTTTTTCGATGAGTTGTGACATTTCCGAAGGGTTGTGACTTCTATGATAAGAAACAATATGCACATGCTCATACTACCCTTTGTTAACTATAAATGGAGGGGATTCCTCTCATTTTTAAACTACAATGTTTTTAATATTTATATTCTTGTCTTCTTCAATACTCAAGTTTGATTTACAGACGTTGACAACCTCAAAATTCAATGAAATTTGAACACTCCCTAACATGAATGTAAAATTAATATAATACTCAAACTAAAACATTCAATTTAGTATATGTTCTATAATTTTTATCAATATTTATTTATATTATATTATATTCAAAGTAAGAACTCCAAAAATACAATAATAACTAAGTAATGCACTATGAGGGATGGAGGAGAAAGTATATTTAAGAGGTGTAACTGAGAGATTTTAAGAGTAACTAACTTCCAGTAGTAATCATAAGAAAGTTTACATCCACTATTCATATGAAGTTATACTTTATCATCCATTTTATAATTGTTTGCTTAATTTTTAGAGTTTATAATATTTGATTTGATATTCACGTGCAATGCATGTGCATCAAAACTTGTAATTTTTAAAAACATCACTTATCTAAACCTCTTTATATTATTTTTTTCTACCTCTTTTCTCAAAGTTTGAGATTTGCATTTCTAATATATTCTTTTAGAGAACTAAAACATAATCTGATCACAAGTAAGTTAAAAAAAATCATTTGATGAAGTTTAAAATAACAAAATAAAAATGGATAGAGAATTGTTGGGACATTTTTTATTAATTAATAAAGATACAACGTACAACTCATTAACAAGGATAAAACGTGCAACACACGTTCCCAAAGCCTAATATATTGATACACTGGTATTTTATTAACCAATGATTTTGGACCATAGTGTTGAGCCCATGGTTTTAGCCCATTATATTATATAAAAGTGGTTTGTTTTTTATTTAAGTCTTGCTTAGTCATTAAAATAGTGGTGGTAAAATAATTTTCATTTGTGGTGTAAAGTTTCAAAAATTGACAAAACCATAAAAGCTTTCTCTTCCTTTTTTTCCCTCTCAGCCACCACCACCAAGCTTCAAATCCACCAGCAAAACAACACCTTAAACCCCAACCAACCCACCTCCATTTTCATAGTCTTCGACAAGCTTCTACTAAGCAGCCACCACCATCTAAAGACTATTCCTCCCTTTTGTCTCTTTCTCCATCAAAACCCACAGCTATCAATCCCTAAATAACTTCGGCAACCACCAAAACTCAAATTCTCTTTGTCTTCTCCGGTAAAGTAACGACGTCGTAGAATAGCCCACCTAAAACCACCTCAATTCTATCACAAAACCCCAACCAAAGCCAGCCAAAATCCCAATAAATCCATCAGAAATAGACCCACACCACCACTGTCTCCCTTCCTCTTTCCCCATTTTCGTGTCTTTTATTTATTTTGTAGGAAGTTTGGCAAGATCAAAGCTACAACATAGCTTTTTTATACAACAACTAACAACATCACACTGAGCACCTAGACCCTGCCACAAATACCATCGGTGAACCATATCCGGCTAACTACCTTGGTTTCCTCTTCTTTGGTGACTCATATATCTCTATTTTACCTTTTTTATATTATTTTTGCTGCTAAGTTTGCACTTCAGCCTGGTGTTTCTCCAATAAACTCCACAAAGGTTGGGTACCTTGATTTTACTCGTTCTATTTTAGATTTTATTTCATTCTTGTTGTGTTGTCGTATGACTGATTACTGCTGCTAGTAGGTTGATTTTGCACAATTTCTTTTTCCATTAATTATTTTGTCATTCACCACTGACTTAATAATTTTTCCTGGTATTTTGAACTACTATGATTCTTTTTATATAACTGTGTGCTTAAGTTTTCTACCAAATATGTCTCAATGCTATTATTTGATTTTGTCTTATTACTCTGTCTAGTTTTAAAATTTTATTATTATTATATTGCCATATTTTTTATTCTCAAAAAATGTGTATATTCTTTTAGTTATGTTAATTTCCTCATTTTTCAATTTTTTCTCTATTTTATTCAGAATCTTGTTACACTTTGATTTAGTACATTTTATCGTGGGTCATTTTGTTTACTGTTTGTTAGTGATTTTATGTTATTTTAAATTTGTTAATTTTATATGGGAAACATGTCCACATATGTAGCCATCTAGTGTTGCTTCACATCAAATGAAATTGTACCCATCACAGTCCAAACTGATAAGTTTAGATCAAAGGATACAACAATAGTCTCGGCAAAAAATAGGCTCACTGAAACAGATATCACAAAGCATGGTCTCAAGAAAAGGCTAACATTGCTCCTGTGTTTCTCAGGTATGCTTGGATTTTGTGCTAATTTGAATTCTGTCTTTATGTTCTTCCTCTTCCTCTTGTAGCAACTTTCTTCTCTTCCAGACGGAGAAGCTAATAACTACAAGTGAGTTGGATCTAGAGCAGGTGGTGGTGGTATACCTTCCCTTCATGTTCATGATCCACTTTCTTCAGCTCGTGGGCAAGAGCTAGCACCAAATGGAAGATTTATGGTATTTATGAGGAGGCCACGTGAAACACTGCCTTAAAAAACTGAGGTGGTATGTAAATAAGAAGTTGGTGGATGTTATTTATCGCTTCCCACAACATTCTAAGCCACCAAACCTTGGACATGGAAACTTTGAGAATTGCAACCTCAAGTAGGTAGGATTGTGTTACAAATTGAATAATACAAAAAAAATTCTAGGCTAATGGATGAACATTACCATGATTCTACTTACTTGAGGTTGTAGTTCTTATAGTTTCCATGTCTGAGGTTTGGTGGCTCGGGAAGTCGTGGGAATCGATAATAACATCCACCAACTTCTTATATACATACTACCTATGTTTTAAGGTAGTGTTTCACAAGGCCTCAACATAAATATCATAGCTCTTCCATTTGTTGCTAATTCTAGCCCACGAGCTGATGGAAATGGATAACGAATAGGAAGAGCAGGTATACCACCACCACCTTCTCTAGCAAATCCAACTCCCTTGTATTTATTAGCTTCTCTGTCTGGAAGAGAAGAAAGTTTCTCCTGGAGGAAGAGAAAGAACAATAAAAACAGAATTCAAATTAGTACGAAATCCTATCATACATAATGAATGCATGAGCAATGTTACCTTTACCAGAGACCATGCTTTGTGATATCGGTTACAGTAAGCCTTGTTTTTGCCAAAAGTGTTGTTGTATCCTTTGGTGTAAGCTTATCAGTTTAGAATATCCTGGGTATAGTTACATTTGATGTAAAGCAACACTAGATAGCTACATATGCGGACAAAATCCAAATAAGCACGAAATCCAATCATGCTTGAGGAATGTAGGAGCACTGTCTGCTTCAGGTTTACCAAATTCAGCTTCAATGATTACCAAACTCCTACAAATTTTGTTACCAGCTTTAAAGGTAATAACTCTGATAGGAGAATCAGCTAGTAAAGGTTACTTTTCCATCCTTGAACATGTAGTCCTCTCTCTCATATTTGAGTCAAAATTAATATCCAAATGAAAAAACAAATTTGGCATCAGGTCAGTAAAAATATGTGGTAAGTTTTTTTTTTAAAAATGATGCAAACAACCTAATGAGTCTCTTCATCCTATATACCAAAGATCCTTGTTGAAGCTAACCTCTTGAGTTTGTTGAATGCTTCGAAGGAATCACCCAACTGAATGAGGCAAATAATTGATATATCTCCATATCAGGATACTCAGACTTGAGATACTGTGTAACTGAAATCTTACTTCGAAAGCATTTTTCTTTCCATCTTTCGGAGCCTGAAAATACTTCGGAATATATAAATATCTATCCTTAAATGTTCCTAAACCTGTAACTCTTTTTCCTATCCGCCAACCCCACTTATCACCGGTATTTGTGGAATCTACAAGAGCATATGGTAAACCTTCGCCAAGTCATACTTTGAAACTGGATAAAATTGAAGACCAGTTTCATTTATTCTAGATGCACGTGCTCGACTCTCCCAAACCTCCTCCTTGGCTGACATTTAGCTGGAAAGTCTAACTCTATTGAAAATGATGAAACCACATTTTTTGGTTAAAAATAAAAAAGAAACGTTAGAAGTCCTCATCAGAAAGTAAACCATTTTTTTATATGAAATAACTATTAGAGAAAGAAAAAAGCAGTTAAAGGAGAAAAGCCAAAAGTTGGGTCTACTCTGAATGAAAACAAGACAACTATGCTTTAGATGAAGATAAATGTACGACCTTTCAGCATAACCTACAGAAGCATTTTCCTCCCAAGGAAAAAAGAAAAACAAAAAATAAACATCAAAGTGAGTAGCAGAATGCTTGTGTATAATGGCATCATGCTTGACATAAACACTTAAAGTTTCAAGCCACCTTTGAGGTGAAATTATTATTGGTGTTCAACAAATATTACTAAGATACTTAGTTTAAAGAATAGATTCAAACACAAGAAATGTAAATCCTGTAAAGTAAATAGAATCTAAAACATATTAGAAATAATAAATAAAATAATTTTCTCAAAGAAGAAAATCGAGTCCACTGAATGCACAGTGTCCTTAAGAAAATTCTTCCCTTCAAGTATTCGAGGTTAACAAAATGTATCCTCTCAGAATAGAATGATTTTACTCACCGGTGTATTGGTACCTAAAATCGCGGTGTTAACAAACCATCAACAATAGTAAAGTCCAGAAAGTCCTTATTCATTATTGAAAAACAAGAGGAAACCCTTTTATATATCTACAACAGAGGGTACTGTGAATAAGTGTTATTTTGCCTTATCGGAAAGGTCACATCCCTTTAAAATTCCACAACCCTTCCAAATAGTCACAACCTTACGAAAAAGTAACAACTTTTCGTAAAAATCACAACTCATCACAAAATTTGCAAATTTAATTTTCATAAAAATCACAATTCGTTAGAAAAGTCAAAACTCTTTATTAAAGTGACAACACTTCATTTTCATTCACAGTTTTTAAAAACCAACAATTACTCGTGGCATTATATGAATTGTGTCCTTGGAAGGGTTCTTTTTAATAGATCCTACAACAGTTCAATCCTAATATGGTCTCCAATCCTTTCAGTAGGTAGAAATTAAAGGTTATGATGAAAGAAGGATAAAAAGTAAATCTTTTTTCAGAAATGGCAGTATGTAGAAGCACAAAATATCTCAATCTCACGTACTTATATTTAGCTTTCAAAAATCATTTTTTAGAAATCAAATTCCTAAGAAGAATAAATGTTACGCACATCACATTTTTGGTTTCCACCCATTAATGCTATGTTTTGAATTTACTTCACCCCTAATTTTAGAAACGGTAGTTAGCAGTTAGAATTAAAATAGAATTTACTTCACCCCTAATTTTAGAAGAAAACAATCACCTTGGAAATATATTTTATTGAATTTACTACTATTTATAGAAGACAGTTCCATTTAGAATAGGTAGTTAGTAGTTGGCACTATTATTAAGTGGCAGAACTAGGCATTGGCAATGTTGTTAATTCGATCCCCTTCGTTAAAAAAATATATTGTGAAATTAACGCAAACCTAATCTTCCTAGTTATATGTAAATTTTTGAATCCCCTTGACACAAGGGAAAATACTAATGTAGTGACAATGAGGTTCAAAATCTGTTTTAGATCATATATTCAAATCTTAGGTATACATTCTAGTGTTTATCTCAAAATTTATTTTTCCGAATAACCTTCGGCCACAACTATAATTGCACCGAGAGTCCTGTTTAAACCCTTTTCCAAATCTACATTAACTATTTATAAATAGCAACCCGTACATTTTATTGTCATGCTACATTTTATTATACAAAGAAAATGAACATTTGCGCCTAACTCAACACAAAAGTAATCTATTGCCCAAGATCATATATATTGACAATAACTTTCATATATAAATTTTGGGAATCTAAATCCACTCCTCCACAACTCAAAAGATAGCTATTAATGTGGGAGAGCCTCGACGGTTCCACACTAAGTTTCTTTCACTCTACCACAAGTACATAGGTTTTTCTGAGGTACCCCTTTTTGAGTTGGGTGGCCAGGCGTCTTCCTAATATGGTTGACATGAAGGGTGATGTCTCTTATATCATCGATACAATAGAGAAGAATGTGGAATTAATATAGACAAAAAAAGAAAATAAAAATTCTTCTATCAAAAATGAGTATATCTGCCTACTTTTAAAAAAACATAGCATAAATCATTATCATATGTAGTGAGGACATGTATATCAATTAATAGGGGAAGCTGGGATTGAATTTGGGAATATACCTGAGGAAATCAAGGACTTGAATAAACTTGGTGTCCTGGTAATCCTAGACGAAGGCGATAAATTAAAAATTCAAAAGAAAAGGAAAAACAGAAATCAAAACCCAAAAACCTTGTGAAATGCAAAGACTATAATAAGGATTATTTTTTAGTTTTTAAAAACATTCATACTGCCTTCATGTCTGAGTTAATATATACCTCTCACATTCCTTAACGAGTATTAAATAAAAGAGTAATTTTGTTATATCATTCTTTGAATATATTTAATAAAATATTTTGACAAATATATTGTGGAAGTGAATGGCACTTACTCTAGTATTTAATAAAGGAACATATCTAAATATAATTGTGATTGTGATTGTGATTTTAAAAAAAATAAAATTATGAGTCCCGTTAAATCACCCCAACAAGCCAATTAAATAGGCATAGAAACGTGTAGGTATGTATTTTTAATAGGTTTTCATATTTGTAATTAAAATATACTTTGTAAATAAAAAGACCAGATGTAAACCGTGTAAATTAATGTCTACAATTCAATATTCTAGTAATTTTTCCTACCATATAAGTAAGAAAATGCATCAATGAATACATGATGTATTTAAATTTTTACAAAAGTTAAGTAAAATAATTATTATATAATAAATATTATATCTAATCATATTACTACTAGTATAAATCCCTACAGTCTCCCACTTAGACTTTTAATCATGAGAATTGTTAGAATTACGATATTTAAAAACATGATTAATAATATATATGCCCGAACAATCTCCTATTGAGACTCTTAACTATGCATCTGCAACTTGAACAAAAATTCACTTACATGACTTATTGAATGTATTCACCAATAGGCTCTTTGCAAAATGATTTTCTCAAGTTATTTTTGTCACGACCCGAGTCTACACCCTGGGCGTGCCCAGCACTTGAGAACCATTAATGGTCCTTAAGCGAACCCTCATCCAGGCTAACTACAAGCAGAAGACTAACTCAAGCATACAAAAGCATAAAACTGAATGTAAATTCATAAAACCCAAATATTCAACTTTAAAAAGTCTGAACAATACTCAAAAGATATACTTAGAGTTTATAAAATAACTCAAATAAAGAAATTATAGATAACTCCACATCTTTGTCTATCTATGAAACATCTACTATTACAGAAGGATATCTGGACAAGACCCACGACATCTCAAAACTACTAAGTTTAAGGTAAAAGTGAAGTCCTCTAGAGTATAAGAAGGCTCACCAAAGCTGACTGGAATATCATATTGCCTCAACGAAGCGCCTGTTGATGACCCTGAATACCTGTATCTATATCATAAAAAGATGCAGACCAAATGGCGTTAGTACATAAAATGTACGAGCATGTAAAGGGAACTCTGCACCATAAGTATAAGCTCAAAATGATTATAAGGGAGACATTCTCACCTCATCTCAACTCAATATTTCTCAAGAATACTAAACTCGACTCAAGAATACTCAACTTGACTCAAGAAAACTCAACTCAACTCAAGAATATTCAACTCAACTCAGGATTTTCAACTCAACTCGTGATTTTCAACTTAACTCAGGATACTCAAACTTAACTCAAGCTCAAGATACTCAACCCAAACTCAAAATACTCGACTCAAAATGAAAGCAACAATAAAAGATGCTATATACATGAAACTTTTAAAACAGTAGATAATAACTCAAATGTATATGAAAATACAATAATAAACTCATTACTCCTATTTCGGAGATTCTCTAACTAACAACCATCACTATCAGCAACGTGATGATACAACGTCTCGTCCACACTGCCAGAACTGTTCTATACTTTGCCGGAGTATAAGACATCCTCAACTAAGTGGATCCACTAATCTATGCTTAAAAGACAATAAGGAATCATGTAAAAAGTATGACCATTTACCCATGTTGGCATATTTGGTTTATGGGGGATGTATGTTTTCTGAACTCTCCCCCATATTGGTGCTCAATACTACTCCCAATAATATATACTCATGCTCATATGTTGAAAACTATAACTCTTCCTCAATTTGAGATAATTACTCAAAAGATTCTCTTAAAAGAGATAGTGCTCAAAACTCCTCATTAACTTATTTGGAAATCAAGGGCCACTAATCTTATATATAAAAACATTTACTCTTGGGAATAATTAGTTCCCATATATTCATTTTAAAAAATGAAAATCAACTCTCCTTATCCTCATACTCAAGTGCTCAAGTCTTAAAAGAAATTATAATTAATTTAATAAGACTTCTCAAAATAGGGTTCATACCAAATTATGGTTGTGAACGACTCAATTCAAGGTTTTAAATAATCATATATAGAACTCAATACTCGGAAATCAACAACTCCATAATTCAAGGACTCAATGATACTACTCATCTCAAGAATGCTCGACTCATGGGGTTTATGTGAAATTATGGGCATGATCAACTCAACTCAAGGACCTTCATGTATAACTTATGGTAGTCCCATTATTAGGAATATCATCTCTAACGGGTTAGGAACTCAATACTCAAGAACTCGAAGATACTACTCCTCTAAAAGATACTCAATTTATGAAGTTCGTGCGAAATTATGGGCATGAACGACTTGGCTCAAGGATATCAATAATAATGTAGATTCCTGAATACACTCTTCTCATTCTCATACTCACTTACTCAAGTCTTGAAACAAATTAAGTAATTGTATAAGACTCCTCAAAAAGACTCAAAGTGACTTTCTCAAACTCTACCCGTACTTTACTCTTAACTCTACTTTGAATTTCTCAATGAGTAGACGTAGTTTGAATAGTTAATAATTAGGAACAAGCGAGGACACAACTTGGAAAAAACTAGTGCAATGCGAAGAGGGATTTAATTTTTTGCATGAAACTAAATTGTGGGACAGTGAAGTCTGTATCCCCTCCGCGAGGTGGATATGGGGTACTTTTCTGGTGAACGAATTACAAAATGCCTTCGCGAGGCTGACCAGAGCGCGTATATTTTCCCGATCATTTCTTCCTCTCCCAAACTCGATTCAACTCATGCCTACTTCAGTTTTATGGTCTAATTTCACAATATTTCACAAATCTAGAACGTTTTCAGTGAAACCCAAACAAAACTCCATCAGGATACTCAACTATTTCTCAAGAACCTTACTACAAGGACTTCAAACACCTCAATTATCAATTAAACTCAAGAACATCTTAAGAACTCAATAATAACCTTCAAGAATGGATTCATGGTTAAAAGTGTACATGATTGGCATGAGGGCAAAAAAGCCCAACACTATGAAAGCTTACATACCTATGAGTCAGGGATTTCGACTAATTTAGGGCTTAATATTCAAATTTTTAGTGTCCTCAATACTTATTTAATGCTCTAAACTGATTTTAAAGTGCTAATTTGTAGCAATGAAGGAAAAAGAGCAATGCAAGGGCATTACCAGGCAAAAAAGAGTTAAAAATCTTAAGAAATTGAAGAAAAGTAAGGATGGTACTCGCCAAATCCATTCGACGAGTTGCCGAAAAGATTTTTATATCGCTTAAAGTTCCAGAAAGCCAGTCCATTAACAAGATAAACTTAATGATCTGATGGGTATTTCGGCAAGTCGCCGAAGATTTTGGCGACGCCAACTTAGCCCACAAAAAGTAACAGAGTAAGTGGTGAAAAGGCAAACCAAAACGGTGAGACAAGGACCACCTGGCGTGTGATTGACTAGGTCGGCGAGTCCAACTTATTTCACCGAGTGACTACAAAGCTGAAATTCAGGGAATGTATAAATGTAATTTTAAAAGCAAATTTGGCAATTCCCACATTGTCCAATTCTGGGTTTTTGCTCCTCAGCATTTTAAACAATATTTTTACACTTTGAGTATAGATTTAGGGTTTGTTTTAATTTTGAGCCTTAATTTGACATTTGAAGACTCGTAGATAACCTAATCCGATGGAGAACATAGTTAGTAACAATTTCTTGCTTTTTATGATGTTTGGATAAAATCTCCATTTTTGGGAGTGTGATTATGTGATTGAATGTTTCAATTAGCTTATTGGTGTTATTGTTGATGTGAAGTGAGTTCAATTAATAGTTGAGTTTTAATTTATGAATTGTAGTTTCAAATGCAATTCTAGTTTAGCATTCTAAGCTTGCTTGAGAAAGAAGTATTAGAGTTAAAACTAATAGTTTATGATTGTAGTGATTGGGTTATTATAGATTTAACTTGAGAAAGTGGGTCTAAATTCAATCCTACCAATCTAGCTTGAAAAAGTAGATTGATTGACGTATTGGGCTGTTCATAAGTGTTATGCTTGTCAAGGTTCGAAAGAACTCACTTGATTCGTGATAGTTGATTGAGACATAGCTATTGAACCTAAAGCCTAGCCTACCCACAAGATTCAACGACTTCTAGTAAATAATAATCACCCATTTTACGAAATTGACATTCAATTGATCACACTCCCAAGAAATCCTCTCTACTTGTTTATTCCCCATTGTTCATTGTATTTAACTATTCACTATAATCCCTCCATTTGACATTAATTATCAACCCTTTGCTATTTATTTTAATATTTCGAAAATGTCTACATCTACATACCATTAGACCGCCATTTTACTTCTTAATCAAATTCTTTACCCTATCATTCCCTATTGGATCATCCCCAACTCTTAGTTGGGTTTATACTATTTAGCGACCGCCTACACTTAGAATCTGATGAAGTGTAGTTGAACGTTATAAAAAATGGCACTGTTGTTGATGGGTGGTGTTTAGAGTTTCTTTAGTGAAGTGCGGGTGCTATTCGATTGCTTGTGATTGTGAGCAACACAATGTTTCATGTGACCAGCACTATGTTGCAGTTGTTACAAATGAAGGGTCTTTTTGGAGGTTATGCTACTAAGGATCCTCATGACCACATTTGGAACTTTGTGAATGTGTGTGGTCCATTTTCCTTCAAAAATATCATACAAGAATCGGACCGACTTCGGTTATTTCCCTTTTCTCTAATAGGGAGGCAACAAAGTTGTTGGCCGAGTTGCCAAGAGAATCAATTACTTCTTGGGAGGAGCTCACCGAGGCATTTTATGTAAAGTTTTTCCCACCCTCAAAGATGGTGAAGTTGAGGGACCATATTCAGGACTTTAAGCGAGTGGATGGGGAACCACTTCATGAGACATGGTTGAGGTTTAAAAAGGTATTTCTCCAATGTTGAACTCACTGACTCTCGAACAATGTGTTGTTACAATACTTCTACCGGAGCCTTGACTCAGTAAACAAAGTTGTGGCTGACCAGCTTCTTCAAGGAGGAATCATGCAATGACTATTTGATATAGCATCTACTCTTCTTGATGAGATAACAAAAATCAACTGTGCTTGGTACACTAGAGAAGATCAAGTGTCTCCTTTGAATTTTTGGATGAAAAAAGAGCAAGTGGAGAAAAACCAAGAGCGAGATTAAAACATAGACAAGATGATGTCCCAAATGGAAATTCTAAAAAAAAGGTCATGGGGAGAATTTCCGATAAAAAAGAAGTGCAAAAAGTGTCAAGACTAGAGGAGGGTTCTTGCCCGGTCTCTTTAAAGTCGAGTGGGAATCAAGGTTGGAATACTCTTAGGGAGGATGGACGGAGAAGTCACAATCAAGAATTGGCTGACAAAAATAACTTTTGCATGAGAGAAGATGACTATGATGCGTGTTACATGCACATGGGTGATAGCCCAAGTTCTAGGGACAGTTCTGGAAGCTTTCTGTTGGATGATTTGTTATCCCGCATTCTGAAAAAGGTTAATGGATCCAACAAAATGCTTAAAGAGATGAAGGCTAACTTCTCATCCTTGAATAATAAAGTAAACTCTCACTCGGAATCTATCAAGCAACTTGAATGTCAAATGAGTCAACTTTCAGCCCAGTTAGAGTCCAAGACGCTAGAGAGGTTTGCAAATGATATGATGGTGATTTAAAAGGTTAATCATGATTACCAAACTCCTACAAATTATGTTACCAGCCTTACAGGTAATAAACTCCTGTAGGAGAATCAGATAGGTGAAATTTGCTTTGTCCGATCTCCTTTGATTATATCCTCTCTTCAATTGAGCTATATATTGTTTTCGTATATGGTGGCTGGAATATCCTTTTCAGAAAAAACACATATTTTCTTAATATGATAGATCATGATTCCTACCAAACACACTCCCAACTTACTTCATAGATCAATATTATTTCTCCATGATTTGAAGAAGTGGTTACTAATGTTGAATTTTTGAATGTTGAGATATGTTTGTGCCTCCATATGTAAATTAATAGTCCATTTTTTATCGAAATTTATGCGGGTCAGTAAAAATTTTTTATCTACCTAATCAAATCATTTCTGACTCAGAGATTGATCATTTCAATTTTATTGAAGCTCGTCTTTTCTTCTCAACGAAAATCACACATGTTCTATGTGCTGAGTCACTTGTTTCGTTAGTTTCTTGTCATAACGTGAATGATAATATGACAATCATTTCACATAATTTTCGTTATGTCTATCAAATAATTAATCTTCTCGCATTTGTATAACCAGCAATATGTAAGTGCACCAATTGCACCAATACATGACATTTTAAATCATTTTCATGAGATCAAAAAGATTCTTTCTTTGTGTTAAGCAGTCTCAAAACCATTGGGTACTCAATGGAATTGCTTTAAGACCTTTTATATCGTTCAAGGATTTTCATATAACCTTCATCGTCTAGTTAGACATAATAATCATTCACTATACATATTCAAGTATTTAATCTATTGCCAGACTGAAACAAGTCTCATTACGTCCACCACCGGACAATAATCTCTATTTAATAATGTCAAGATTTTTGCAAAAATATTTTATTCCCCGAGGCACTAACCGCACTTTATATCACACGGTTAAACTTTCGCACAATGATTTATTTGTACCACACTGACATTATATTTTGATATATGAACTATAAGATCAAAAACATCATTTTTCTAAGTGAAACAAAATATACTTGAATAGTGCACTTTATTTGGCCAATCATTTATCTCTAAATACTATATGACAGATTAGAATTTAAGATCCTCGTAACCATCTATAGAATTGAGTGCTACTTTAAACCAAAGATACCATCGACGTTCATTTTGATATCGATTCCAGTATGACATAATTTTTTGAGATATCTTTTTTCATCATTTACAGGCACTTGAACCTTTGCCAAGGTTTTATGAAATGTTATGTCATGGTGCACTTGTAAATCACTTGCCTCATTACCATAATCATTTTGATAATTTGCTCCTCTCCTTACTCAAGGAGTTTTATATTTGGAATCGATTGGTCTATCACGCTTTTAACGTACCAAAGACTTTGTGCTTCAAGTACCATTATTAGAGCATTTAAGGGTTAATTAAAATATAGGGTTAACAAATACATCTCGCAAATAATTTGCAACATTTGCAAATGAATTATCTCTTGAACTTTAAGTTCATATTTTTTTAAACGAGGATCTAGATAATTTATCCCACACAGAATTTTTAGTTGTTAATCATATCTCCCCCTAATGATAGAAAATCAAACATTTACTCCCAACCTCACTTGAGGATCCATCTTTGTGGGTGATGGAGCAATAAAATCATAAGTGCACACATCAAACTTTTAGATGGAAATTATTTGGTTCCTGACCCTGAACCATTTGTCATGGGAGAACCTTGTCTGCCTGATGCGTACATGTTAAATAAACTCATCTCATACCAAATTTCATGGAGATTTGTTCTCATAATCAATGGTCTAGCTATAATTGGAGGCATACAATTTCTGCTAAACCAACCAACATTATCCACATAATTTTATAGTTTGGAACTACGCTCTTAATATAACAATTCGAGCAAACAACCTTACAAAAATTAATTCGTAAGTTGATACAAATGCACATCTGACCATATCATAGACGCATCTATTAAATCATAATATTAAGCAATCCATGTGCCAGGTGAACGGGCCCATATTCACCTTTTCATATTTTCCAAATAATTTTAGGGAGTACAATCCAACCAAAGCTGACACAATGATTATTTTGAGGGTGTTTGGATTGGCTTAAAAGTTGGTCAAACCTACTTCTAAGTCAATTTTTTACTTTTGGTAGTGTTTGGCAAATATAAAAAATAAGTTAAAATGACTTAAAATAAGATACGAAGTCTTTGGCAAGGTAAAAAATGACTTAAAATAAGTCGGAAACCAAAAGTGGGTCTCCCCCTACTTTTATTTTTGACTTAAAAGTAATTTCAGTTTGACTTTTTTATTTTTGATTTAAAAACTACTTTTTTTAAGTCAACACAAGAGAATTCTTGAAGATTATTTTTATTTCTTCAACATATAGTCACGTGAACCAGAATGATTAACCGGTTATGTCAAATTACCCTCTTGGTGCTATAGGACTTGAATCCTTCGTCTTACCCTCAATAAATGGCATAATAAGCCAAATATAATAGGACTCACCATTGAGCCTTAGAAAAATATTGTCACCTTGTGATTAACATGCACAAATAAAAATAGAACAAAAGAAATACAATAAAAATATTCTCAACAAAGTATGTACTAATATCTTAAACTCTTCAAAACAAAGAGTTACATATAACATTATATTATATTATGTTTGGTGCACAATAATAAGCTAGCGAATTAACGTTATAAATCAAATAATCTTGCACACTAAGAAAATAATAATGTCAATTACACTAAAATAACACTGCTCACTACCACCACCCCTTTTTCAATTTCCAAGTGAACGACAAAATATTTCACACATAAAACAAAATAAATTAAAAGATTATGTAATAACCAAAACGTTGAGCATAATCATAAATAAAATATAAAATATGTTTCACATACAAAAGAAAGTATATATAGTCAGATGTGAAAAAATGTACAGTAACAATAATATTAACCATTCACCTTGTTCACAAGTAAAATATAAATATATTCCACAATAATTTACGTTGCTCCCGAGAGAAAAATATGCACAATTAATTTACTTTCTTTTATTTACTTTGCTTCAATCTTGCAATGGTAGAACATTCGTAGTGATAACGTGTTGTAAAACTTAAGAACAAAAGAACAATATAAAGATGAAGACAAGAAAAATATAAGACTAGAGGAACAAAATAAGATAACTTCATTTCTTTCAAGTGTTTATCAAATCTTCAAGTCTATAAAATATGAACCATTATGCCTCTATATATAGTCTAACATAGAGGTATACAAAAGGTTAGTCATAAACATGACATTAAATATCAACATAATGGAGGAGGTTATGGAGGTGAAAGGTTACAAGAATAATGATCATAAAGGTAGAGGTTATCTTCATAATGGAGAGAAGTAATGTAGTAACATTTTAGTGTAGTGGACATCCACAATATATTATTTTATAACAAAGGTATAATAAACAATAATTATATCACAAAGCTACTCAAAAGATCTTTTCTAAAAGAGTTTATCATTAATTTTGTCAAGCAACAGATAAATTTTTAGCAACTATTTTGTTACATAATTTCATGATTTCCATCTTTAAATACTTACAACTAATATGTCCAAACACACAAATTTATGAATGTTAAACATGAGTCACCCAAACGACAATTTCAAATTTTTTTTATCTCTTTAGTTATGTATCATAATTAAGTTCATGGCTGATCAATGTATTTATTAATTGGTCTTTGATAACCCGGTTATTAATTTATCAGCATTGCTTATAGTGCACTTGTTTACTCCCCCGCTCACTGTTATTTGTCATGTTGCGCTTTTTGATAGTCAATTTAACAAATTTTTAAAGTTAAATTGGATTAGATATAATTTATATTTTAAACAAAAAATGTAGATATTAAAAAACTATATGAAAAGTACTATAAACTGCAATTTTTTGCATACCAATATGATGAAAAAATACATTGTATAATGTTAGTCAAAGTTTTTATAGTTTGACTCTAAAAAAGGAAACTATGACTATTATAAGTGGATGGAAGTAGTAGTACTTAATTCACAATATTTCAATAGCTTCTTTCCAAAGGATAAGTTTAGCATTTGTACATAGAATTAGTTATTAAAAACAATTATGCTTTTCCTCTTACCTCTTCGTGCTGAGTTTATTTATAAAGGTAATAATTTGAAAATTACAGATATCATAAATTTGTAAGTAATTTTAGCACTTTAAAATAATCTTTAACAAACGAAAAAGCAAGCTACGCAGCAAAGAATAAAAACACCTTAATAAGTTTATCATATTTTATTTTGAGATAATGTATATATATTTATATACTTATACTTATATATACTTACTACCATAAAAGCATGAACTCCCTAAATTAAATGTTAAATTACTATAATACCCCAAACATAAAACACCCAATTTAGTATGTGTATATATATATAATTTATTTATTTCTTCTATATTATATTAAATGATGACACCTTTTTAACATTGATGGATAGTAACTTTTTTAAAGGGTTGTGACTTTTTTGATGCTTTATGACATTTCCGAGAAGTTGTGATTTTTCTTATGGGTTGTGACTTAAATGATAAGGCACGACTAACACCTTTTCATACTATCCTTTGTTGTCTATAAATAGTGATGTTCACTCAAATTTTTAAACTACAAATTTTGTAAGTTTTATATCATTCTTCTTAAAACAAGGAAGATTGTGAGAGTTGTTTAATTATGCAATTACAAAATTTATTGTGGGTAAACTAGATATATCAACAAAAAATGATTCAACAAGGAGAATAGAAATACACAACATCAAACGAGAAGACTATCTAGATATTAATATGCACACATTTTCATAGCCATAAATATCTTTTGCATTAACTTCTACTTGACAAGAAGTCCAATGATTATTTGTTGCACAAACTATAACTTGGTGTTCAAGTAGTGCAAAGTCTCAAAGTATTGAAGAAAAAGGATTTTCTCAAAAACTTGTTTGAAGAGTTCAAAATAGGTACTCCTCCGTTTCCAATTTATTTGTTGTACTTTCATTTTTATTCAGTTTAATTATGTTATTTTCCTTGGGGCTCGAGGGCACATCTTTAAGACTAGATAGTTAAAAGACATTTTTATATGTTCTACATATCCTTACATTAAAAGACTTATTTATATTCTAAATTTGCATATAAAATTAAAATTAGACAAATCTATATCTATCTTTTTTATCTTTACTGCCTTAGAAGAATGAACTACTTAGCGTAAATGTTAAATTATTATAAAACCTCAAACTTGTAACAACAAATTTAGTATACTTCTATATTTTAGATTATATTATATTTACTTATATTATATTATATAAAAAACAGTCTTCTTTTCACATTAAAGGGTTGTGACTCCAAAGACCTATAACTATTCTGATTAGTTCTGACCTTTTCGAATTGTTGTGATTTTTATAGGGTGCGACTTTTCCAAAGAGTTGTGACTTTTTCAAAGAATAATGACTTTACGATGAGTTGTGACTTTTTGAAGGGTTTTGACTTTTCTAAAGTATTGTGACTTTTTTTTCTCAAATTATTATAAGTTTTTCATTGTTCTTCTTCTGAAAACACCCAATTTAGTATATCTTCTTTAGTTTATATTTTATTTATTCTTATTATAATATATTATATTAAAAGAAGACATCATTTAACATTGAATGGTTTTGAATTTTCTAAAGAGTTGTGGCCTTTTCGATGAGTTGTGACATTTCCGAAGGGTTGTAACTTTTATGATAGGAAACAATATGCACATGCTCATACTATCCTTTGTTAATTATAAATGGAGGGGATTCCTCTCATTTTTAAACTACGATTTTTAAATATTTCTATTCTTGTCTTCTTCAAAACTCAAGTTTGATTTACAGAAGTTGACAATCTCAAAGTTGAATGAAATTTGAACACTTCCTAACATGAATGTTAAATTAATATAATACTCCAAATAAAACATTCAATTTAGTATATCTTCTATATGTTATATCAATATTTTTTTATATTATTTTATATTAAAAGTAAGAATTCCAAAAGTACGACAATAACTAAATAATGCACTATGAGGGATGGAGGAGAAAGTATATTGAAGAGGTGTAACTGAGAGATTTTAAGAGTAACTAACTTCCAATAGTAATCATAAGAAAGTTTACATCTACTATTCATAGGAAGTTATACTTTATCACTCATTTTATAATTGTTTACTTAATTTTTAAATTTTATAATATTTGATTTGATATTGACGTGCAACGCACGTGCGTCAAAACTAGTAATTTTTAAAAACATCACTTATATAAACCTCTTTATATTTTTTTTCAACCTTTTTTCTCAAAGTTTGACATTTGAATTTCTAATACATTCTTTTAGAAAACAAAAAAATAATTTGATCGCAAGTAAGTTAAAAAATAAAAAATCATTTGATGAAGTTTAAAATAACAAAATAAAAATGGATAGATAATTGTTGGGCACATTTTTTATAATTTGTAAAGATACAACGTACAACACTTAACAAGGATAAAACATGCAATACATGTTCGTAGAGCCTAATATATTGATACGCTCGTATTTTATTTACCAATGATTTTGGGCTATGGTCTTGAGCCCATGGTTTTAGCCCATTATATTGGTATAAAAGTGGTTTGTTTTCTATATATGTTTTGCTCAGTCATTAAAATAGTGGTGGTAAACTAATTTTCAATTGTGGTGTAAAGTTTAAAAATTTGACAAAACACTAAAAGCTTTCTCTTCCTTTTTTTCCCTCTCTGCCACCACCACCACCAAGCTTCAAATCCACCAGCAAAACAACACCTTAAACCCCAACCATACCACCTCCATTTTCATAGTCTTCGACAAGCTTCTACTAAACAGCCACCATAATCTAAACACTATTCCTCCTTTTTGTATCCTTCTCCATCAAAACCCACACACATCAATCCCTAAATAACCACGGCAACCACCAAAACTCAAATTCTCTTTGTCTTCTCCAGCAAAGTAACGACGTCGGTGAATAGCCAACCTAAAACCACCTAAATTCTATCAAAAAACCCCAAGCAATGCCAACTAAAACTCCAATAAATCCATCAGAAATAAACCCACACTACCACAATCTCCCTTCCTTATTCCCCATTTTCGCATCTCTTATTTATTTTGTAGGCAGTCTGGCAAGATCAAAGCTGCAACGTAGCTTTGTCGTACAACAACTAACAACGTCACACTGAGAAACTAGACCTTGTCGCAAATACCATCGGTGAACCACATCTGGCTCACTATCTTGGTTTCCTCTTCTTTGGTGACTCTTGTATTTCTATTTTACTTTGTTTATATTATTGTTGCTGCTAAGTTTGCATTTCAACCTAGTGTTTGTCCAATAAACTCTATAAAGGTTGGGTACCTTGATTTTACTCGTTCTATTTCAGATGTTATTTCATTCTTGTTGTATTGTCGTATGACTGATTACGGTTGTTAGTAGGTTAGTTTTGAACAAATTTTTTTCCATTAATTATTTTTTCATTCACCACTGACTTAATAAATTTTTTTGGTATTTTGAACTACTATGATTCTTTTTATTTAACTGTGTGCTTAAGTTTTCTACCAAATATATGTCAATGAAATTATTTGATTTTTCCTTATTACTTTGTCTAGTTTTAAAATTTTATTATTATTATATTGCCATATTTTATTCTCAAAAAATGTGTATGTTGTTTCAGTTATGTTAATTTCCTCATTATTTTTCAGTTTTTGCTCTATTTAATTCAGAATTCTATTACACTTTGATTTAGTGAATTTTATCGTGGGTAATTTTGGTTACTGTTTGTTTGTGCTTACATGTTATTTTAACTTTGTTAATTTTATATGGGAAACATGTCCACATATGTAGCCATCTAGTGTTGCTTCACATCGAATGTAATTGTACATATCATAGTCCAAACTGATAAGTTTACATCAAAGGATACAACAACAGTCTCGGCAAAAATCAGGCTCACGGAAACATATATAACAAAGCACGGTTTCCAGAAAAGGCTAACACTGCTCCTGCATTCCTAAGGTATGCTTGAATTTTGTGCTAATTTGAATTCTATTTTTATTGTTCTTCCTCTTTCTCTTGTAGTAACTTTCTTCTCTTCCAGACAGAGAAGCTAATAACTACAAGTGAGTTGGATTTGCTAGAGAAGGTGGTGGAAGTATACCTTGCCTTCCAGTTCGTGATCCACTTTCATCAGCTCGTGGGCAAGAGCTAGCACCAAATGGAAGATTTATGGTATTTAAGACGAGGCCTCGTGAAACACTACCTTAAAAAACTGAGGTGGTATGTAAATAAGAAGTTGGTGGATGTTATTTATCGCTTCCCACAATGTTCTAAGCCACCAAACCTCGGACATGGAAACTTGGAGAATTGCAACCTGAAGTAGGTATAATCGTGTTACAAAATGAATAATACAAAATTTATTCTAGTTTAATCGCTTCCTACTTGAGGTTGCAGTTCTCAAAGTTTCCATATCTGAGGTTCAGTGGCTCAGGAAGCCGTGGGAAGCGATAATAATATGCACCCACTTCTTATATACAAACTACCTCTGTTTTAAGGTAGTGTTTCACAAGGCCTCAACATAAATATCATAGCTCTTCCATTTTTTTCTAATTATTACCCACGAGCTGATGAAAGCGGATCACGAACAGGAATGGCAGGTATACCACCACCACGTTCTCTAGCAAATCCAACTCCCCTGTAGTTATTAGCTTCTCCATCTGGAAGAGAAGAAAGTTGCTACCAGAGGAAGAGTAAGAACAATAAAAATATAATTCAAATTAACACGAAATCCAATCATACCTGAGGAACGCAGGAGCAATGTTACCTTTAACGGAGACCATGCTTTGTGATATCGGTTACAGTAAGCCTTGTTTTTGCCAAGAGTGTTGTTGTATCCTTTGGTGTATGCTTATCAGTTTGGAATATGATAGGTATTGTCACATTAGATGTAAAGCAACACTAGATGGCTACATATGTGGGGACAAAATCCAAATAAGCACGAAATCTAATCATGCTAGAGGAATGTAGGAGCACAGTCTACTTCTGGTTTACCAAACTTAGCTTTAGTGATTACCAAACTCCTACAAATTTTGTTACCGTCCTTGAACATGTAGTCCTGTCTTTCATATCTGATTCATAATCAATATCCAAATGAAAAAACAAATTTTGCATCAGGTCAATAAAAAGATGTGGTAAGTTTTTTTAAGGCAAAAGTACTCATTAGCCCCCTGAACTTGAAGCTTTTTATTTGGTGTACACCTAAACTATATTCCATTTTAATTACCTCCCCAAACTTGTTTATTCCTCCATCGCGTACACCTTTGTTGTCCACCTGGCGTAGAAATTGACAACACACTCTACAAGGCGCGTGAGGAAGTGATTTTTTGCCACATCATAAAGGTACAACGGTAAAAAAAAAAAGGAAAATCTCCATTTTTATTTAATATTTGGCATATTTTAAAGAACTTTCTCTCTCTATTCTCTAACTATATATTCTCCCTAATCCCTTCTCCCTTCTTAAATTTCAGAATTTTTCTCTCTTTTTCATTTTAATTGCATTTGCTAAATTCATGAATTATAATAGGAGATTTGTTTGTTTATGTGGGACTCCTCCAATTCTTAAAATTTCATGGACAAATGACAATCCCGGACGTAGATTTCTTGGTTGTTGACACTATGGGATATGTATTTTTAAATTTTTTTTTTGCTTTTTATTTGCCAAGTTCGTATTATGGCATTTTTTTAACTTTGATTTTATCAAATGCAGTCCTTATTTCGAAATCCTTATGAGTTTTTCGATTGGTATGATCTAGAATTTCCTAGTCAGGCGAATGTTGTGATTTTGGGTCTATTGAAGAAGACCAACAAACAAGAAAAAAATAGTTGAATTGTAGATGGATGTTGAAACTGATTTTGGGCATTAATTTGATATGTAATGTGATATTGTTCTTTTATTTAATGTGTCGTTGAAATTTTTTTTGTTAATGTAATTGTTATTAACGTAAGGTTTTTTGGTTTTAGGGTTCTCATTTTGTGGATTAGTTTTGTTTGGTGTTTTAGTGATGTATGGTTCTGCTGATTAAAGCTATATATATATATCTATCACTGTGTATGTTCAATTGACTTGTCCTTTTTTCATAAAACTAGACTTACATGTAATAGGTAATATGATTACAAAACACGAAATAATAACATAAAGCCATAACATAACTAGTGCTTTCTTGATCATCAAACACAAACATCATAGTGTTTCATTGTTTCAACCAACAACCACAATAACTTAAGTTAACCACCAAAACAAAAAACAATCACTACTTTAAGTTTGGTCGAAAACAACCACACATGCAGAAAAACACAAACAGTCACTACTTTAAGTTTGGTTGAACAACCACACAAGAACCAAAATACAAAACAATTACTAATTTAAGTTTGGTTGTTACAACCACACAACCACAAAAGCACCAACGCATATTAAACTAAGAAGTCTTCTTTGAGGGTGATTATCCCTTGGCTTGTTCCCTTGTTTGAATTCCAACAGCTTTTGATCTGGTTTGAATACGACACATAACACTTTGGACTTGAAGTTCTCTTTGAGTCATGGCCTGTTTGCCTTTCTACTTCAGTCCCTTGGTAGGTTTAAAACCAATATCACCTGTCACATACGCATAACTCACCACACCAGTATTAACCCTCCTACTGCTAGACAATCCTTGCTGCAATATTAACAACATAGTTATTTTGGGTCTCACATTTAAAAATATAATTTTGACAGTTTTATAAGACACTTACATTAATACATGTACATCCAGTATCGGCAAAAAATACACCTTGTCCAACCACTTTTTGCATCTTCTTGTAACCACTTCTTGCACCTCTTCTTATATCAGTCTTGTTGCTGCTTGCTCTTTCATATTGCCCTCTACACCTTTTTTTCCCAGTGATGGACTAATGTGAGTAGAAAAAGAATACAACAAGAGACTAAATTAATAAGTAAACTAATCTAATTTATAAAAGCAACTTAATGTGAATGTACCTCTTGAGTGGGTGTTGGTGTAGACTTAGGTTTAGGATTTTTTGGACAATTCCTCTTGTTATGATTTGCTCCTTTGTAAATTGAACATGTCATTACTGTCCCCATTCTTGGCAACTTCCCAGCTTTTCTCACTTCACCAATTTCTCTTCTTCTGTTCTTTTTTGGCCTACTAGGCATTTGCCTTGCCTGTTCAACCATTGGGTTTCTGCTTTCAGGCAACATTTCCATGTTTGGGACTCGTTGAATGAAATGAGAATATGTCTTCAGATATGTCTCTTTTCTATACCTGCTTGAAATTTCTTGTGATACATCCATGTTCAAGTGGTTCATTGCTGCTATACCATGTGCACATGGGATACCTTTTAATTCCCAAGATCTGCAACTATATTTGTGTTGACCAAGTTCACAATCTGCTTGTATACCCCTTCTAACACTTCAAATCCATCATCACCATTCCATTCAATGTTGCACTGCATTGATCTTGTTACATTGGTATTGAATACCATCATTTCCATTGGAGATATTCCATTTGTCCATGTTTCATCAAATGCTCTTGACTTACTCACCCTACTCATCACCTTAACTCTAATTTCTTCCAACATAGTTACAATAGTCTTGTTCCTACGTCCCAAGATCCAATCATTGAAACTCTCTGCCATGTTGTTATCTATACTATCACATTTTGAAAAGGTTTGGAAAAAAGCTTTGCACTATTTCTCCTTGTTGTATTTGATAAGGGCTTCAACTATACCTTTTCCCAGCTTGGATAGGGCATTTATATTGTACTTAAATTGTGCCTCAAATGTTGATCTAGCACAAGCCCAACATTTCTTGTTTCTCTCTATGACTCTGAAGTTTTGTGACCAATTTGCTAATATGTGTCTAGCACACATTCTATGCTCACATTCTGGAAATAGTTCATCTACAACAGCTATTCGTCCGTGTAGTTGCAAAGCAAAATAATAAAGATATTTAAATTTTGATCAAATTAAATTAAAGATAAACAAAAAAATAATCCAGTTGCCTTTTGCATATTACTAATGATAGTGAGTTGGGAACCATCTCTTAGATTAATATCATCTTGCAAAATGGTCATGAACAATTTCCATGTCAACTTGCTTTCAGTACTAATTATTGCCCATGCTATTGGATACATTTGGTTGTTTGCATCCTTAGCAACAGCTACCAAAAGTTGATCCTTACAAATTCCTTTTAGAAAACACACATCTAGCCCTATACATCTTTTGCATCCTTGTTGGAAACTCTTTTTCATAGCATCAAAACATATATAAAAAGAGTGAAACTTTTTCATCCCATTTTCTGATTTTGAATCTTTAAGCTTCACAACACAAGTGCTACCAGGATTTGTTTGGAGTAACATATCCCTGTAGTCTAGGATTCTGCTAAATTCTATCACATGATCCCCCATAATTTCCTTTAAAATATTTTTTCTTGTTTTTAAACAAACTGATTTGCCTACATGAACATTTAACTCTTTCCTCACAAAATCTTGTATTTCCCACCCTTTTATACTAGGTTGAGAAATAATCCTATATTTCAGATACTTACATAAATTTTTTGAATTGCACAAAATATTATTGGTGGTCCTGGTACATCTGTTCCTTGGGTTGTATGTCTAGATGGTGAAGTTCTCACTCCTCCCTTCCTTGCTTCCATACAGCAGCCATGGACAACCACTTTTACACTTGACTCCTCCTCTAGTACTCTCATTCACATACTTGTCTAACTCAACTCCTTTTTTATAGCATAATTTGTAACTGCCTCTCTAAATTCCTTTACACTTTCAAATACAAAACCACATTGTCATATTACAACATCACAACTAGAATCATACACCACTCTATTACTCTTCTTTCTCCCCCTTAAACTCCCTCCTTTAAGTTCATCATTAGAAATAGGTTCTTCTTCATCACTTTGAAAACTATCACAATCAGAACTGTCATAGTATGGCTCATCCTCTGTTAGCTTACCCTTCAATTTATTTTTGCCTTTTTCAATATCTTCATATCCTTCATCAAGTCCAACTTCACCTAAAAAACCTTTTAGTTTTTCCTTCTTCTTTCTCCTCCTACTTTCTTTAAACTTTCTCACATCTTCCTTAACAATCCTCAACTCCTCATGCATATCGCTTCCGTAGTCAATAGACTGGTCAGAACATATAGAATCACTTATGTCTTCCTCTATATTTTCTTGGGCACTTGGTTCAACTTCTTCTTGAATAGAAGGTTTAGTTTGTTGTTGGATAGTAGGTTCAACTTCTTCTTCAGTACCAGTCCAATCTATTGAAGAATAATCATCATTAGTTTCTTGTTGGACCTTTTCAACCCCATCATTCTCAACTCTTTCACTAGATGGAAAGGAAGAAGAGGAACCTAATCCTAGATCTGGTTTTTTTAGTTGTGCAATTAAAGACTCCCCATGTGCATTAAAAGACTCAACCACTTGGCTTAAAGATTGACTAATTTGACCTTCAGTGGGACCCACATCCTCTAGAATAGCGTCATCACACACATAAATATCTATTGTGTCCCCATCATGCATAAATAATGCAATGTTACAAATGTCCATATCATTTTTCAATTCCACCAAATCACCCCTAGAGAAGGAACTGCATAAGTTTTTCCTAACTTACTAATTCAAAAGGACTTAGCATAATCTACAAGTTCAGGAATTGACAAATGATCTTCATCCACAATCTCTACATATTCAGTCCTACCCCCAATAAATACTGGACCTACCTCACTCACCGAGATACACCCAAATTTGAACCTTAAATTAAGGTACTTAGTTGCCATAGCGTCAACCTATAACCACAATAGTAATCAATATATTGTACAAGACAACAACAACAAAACATATGCAACAACAGCAAAACAGAGGAAATAACACCAAAACAGAGACAACAACAGGAAAACAGAGGCAACAAAATCAAATTTTACTCATAAGCATACAATTATACAAGGAAATTATAATATTTAACAATACAAAAACATAATAGATTAATTGGAACCCAAAAACCCTAAAATATTGATTTTACTCAACAACATACAAATATACATAAGGAAATTACAAAAAAACCCCAACATTTAACAATACCAAAATAGAATATTGAAATCAAAACCATCTAGGACCTAGAATCTTAATTTTACTAAAAAGCCCTAATTTTTTGAACTAGTTACCAGAAACCATAATACTCATGCATACATAAGCTGAACAAGTTCATAATAATGCATTCATTAAGTGAAAATTCTAGTTGAAAACTGTCAAACCCCTAATTAGAAGATCAATCGGAAACTCAATCGGAACCCTAGTCGAATTATGGTGAAACCATAAACCAAAAATAGGGCAAAATATGAATGTAACTAAAGCAAACTAATTTAGGAAACAAACAATAACACTTACTTGCTAAGAATTTCAAACAAATTTGAAATTTAATCAACAAACTTCACGTCTAAGAAGCCCCAAAATCCAGAAAGAGTTCCGTGAAATCTGTGTTGAAATCCTTTGACAAGGCGCAACATCGCGGTGACTCAATTTAGAAAGAGTTAAAAATAATAATTCAATTTTTTAAAAGACTTAAAAGAATTTTGAAAAGGGTAAAAGGGCAAAAGGAGTCGCCACTTAATTTTAAGGAATACTAGGAAACCAATTAATAAATTAAATTTAAAACATTGTCTACGAAACAAATTGATTCTAGGTAAGAGGTTCAAGTTATTTCGAAGGGAAGGGGTTAGGCATCCTTCGAAATCCACAAATGTGGGTCCCGACTGAATTCATTTTTTTTTCAACCTGAGGAGGAAAATAAAATAATGTACAAGTATAATAAACATACAATATACACAGGTAATATGATAAAACAATAATATAGGAATTGGCCTAAATTTGTCTACCGTCAATAAAATACAATAATGAATAAGAGTATAATTCGAACCTAATTCGAATAGCTTCAATGGGAAACAACTATGTGTACCTGTAAAAGCACTTAGTAAAAGTGTTAGTAATAAATAAACATGAATAAAATAAATGAATCAAAGAATAACTTAAAAATAAAAACCCGTCTTATTAACATTGGAGGCCTTGGAAATCGACGATAATTATTTTCATCAGCCAATTTTAACAAACAAAGTATATGAAATTAACTAAATTTCCATCGTTTAAAATGGGGAGGCCTCCAAAACCAACGGAGAGATTTTCTCATTGGCAATTTCTTTTTGTAAAATATTCAATATTATTCCAACAAAGTAAGTAGTCTAAAACAAGAGTAATTTTAACAGTGATTAAGAAATCATAATGAACTAAATACCGAAAAAAAATACTACACAAAACCAACTTAAACAAATAATTAACACTAGTGACTAGAGCATAACGAAAACAAATAAAGTATATATATATATATATATGGAAAAAGATGAAATGAACAAACAGTAGTAAAAATCAAAACCGGACAAAAATAAAATAATCATAATGATATTAAATAATTTCATCCTTAATACTAGACCAAAACGGTGAAAGAAAAATCATCAAAATGCATAAGGCTACTAACATAATAAAATAAATGATAAATAAAATAACCAACCATAATCAAAATAAATCAAATCTACTGAAAATATAAACAATAAAGCAATGTGAAGGTAAGAAATAAAAATGGAGACAGATTTGGGTTACTGTAAGAGTTTTCCTGCGAGTCAAGTTCTTCAGGAGTCTATTTGTTTGGTCTGGCCGGATTTATTGTTCACCGGAGTTGGAGCCATGCCGGAGAAAAAATTAAGAGCTTCGAGCTCATTGTTTGATGGAGCTTTGAGCTCACTAATGACCAACAAAAACAAACAAAAAATCGAAAAAGAGGAAAGGGAAGGGACTGGCAATTGATTTTAATTTTTTCTGGTTCATTAGAGTTTGAAGCTCCTCACCAGAGCTGCTGTTGGAAAAAATGGGAAACGAGGGGGGTTTTTTGGCTTGGAGATGTTGGTAGCAGCTTCGTGGGGTATTTGGATGGTTTTTGGGGTCGTTTCTAGTGAGATTTGGGTCGGGGTTTTGGGTCTGTGGTCGGAAAAAGGAGAAAATGAACGGGGTTTGGTCTGGTTGTTGTGGGTATGGCGTGAGGTGGTTGTTTGAGGTTGTTTTCGATTGTTTTGCCGGAATTGGCAACAGGAAAATGAGGACACTGGTTGCTCGGTGGTAATGGGTTTCTGGGGTTGTTTGAGCTGCTGGGTTTGGGGTCTGGTTTGGTGGTGTTTAGGTAGTGATTTGGTGGTTGTATCAGGCAAGGTTCTGGCCGGAAGAGAGGAGGACTAGTGGCAGTTGGGAAATGGAAGTTAGGGAAGATCGAGGGGTCTTTGGTGGTGGTGGACTGGTGGAGCTCACCGGAAAAATAATAAACAATGAGAAATTCCTTTTTGGGTATAAACAATCTAAAAATTCTTATCCCTAAAAATATGCACCACCACATTAACCCAATAGGCAAACAATTCTTTATATAAGCAGTTGAAAACTACAATACCACCATTTTAAAATTGTGGGCCAAAAACACCGGTCAATAAAATATTTGTGTATGAAATATTATCTATATCAGAATTATTTTTTGGATTGTGCAAAATATCAAAATGAATATTAACAAATGTAACAGATAAAATGAATATTAAAAAATGTAACGAACGGAACTAACGACATGTAAAAAAATACAATCTAACATCAATAATGATTTTATAAAAACTGAATAAATATTTGAACGTATTCAACCGGCTGTGAAAAAATAATTTAAATATAATTAACCGATAAAAATCCTAATATTTTTAAAATAAGGATAATTATCAACAAAATGCATTAAAATGGCAAAACATGTATTTTGAACTATTTAAAAAATAAAATACTTAAAAAATATAAACTTTAAAAATATCAGACCAAAATTTGGTGTCAACAACTTGCCCCTTTGTTTGATTAGTATCGATGAAAGAGATCCTGGTCAAACAAAGTTGACGAACCAAAATTTGGTTTGATAAACTCTGAACAAAACAATATGAGAGTTAGTAGAGATTTTGAACAATACTCTACATCCACCAATGGGCTGACAATAATTAACCAAAGGCAAGGATTGATCGTAAAATAAAAAACATTCACATACCTTTTATGTTACTTTGAAAATTGCACAATGAAGGTAGCGTACTTCTTTGAAAGGAGGATGATGTGAATAATATGTCACTTTGTGCGAGGTAACAACTTAACTTGTCTTTTGAAAGGCAGACAAACCAACCTAAACTTAATGTGTCACTTGAATGGAGATGACAACCCAAACGTGTCTCTTGAAAGTAAACGACCCAATTTGAATATAACATGTCACTTGAAGGGAGGTGACAACCCAACTTGAATATAACATGTCACTTCGAACGAGGTGACAACCCAACGTGTCTCTTTGAAAGGCGGACGACCCAGCTAGAACTGATTAACGTCCCATTTGGAGGGAGATGACAATCCAATCTTGAATATAACATGTCACTTTGAAGAAGGTGACAACCCAATCTGTCTCTTTGAAAGGCAGACGACCCAACTTGAATATAACGTGTCACTTTGAACGAGGTGACAACCCAACGTGTCTCTTTGAAAGGCGGACGACTCAACTTGAATATAACATGTCACTTTGAACGAGGTGACAACCTAATCTTGAACTTAATATGTCACTTTCAAGGAGGTGATAACCCAAACGTGTCTCTTTGAAAGGCGGACGACCCAACTTAACATGTCACTTTGAATGAGGTGACAACCCAACGTGTCTCTTTGAAAGGCGGACGACCCAAATTAACATGTCACTTTGAATGAGGTGACAACTCAACATGTCTCTTTGAAAGGCGGACGACCCAAATTGAACTTAACATGTCACTTTGAACGAGATGACAACCCAACGTGTCTCTTTGTAAGGCGGATGACCCAAATTGATATTAACGTGCCATTTGAAGGGATATGACAACCCAATCTTGAACTTAATATGAATGGTGTATCACAAAATCTGCATTAAAAATGTTAGTAGAAAATATAACATAAAAATGTCATTTTCAAATGGAATAACAAAATAAAAAGTCTCATATTGAATGGCATGACAAACCAATTTTAAAAAAACATCATTTTATTTCAGATAACAAATTATTGTTATATTTTTTTAAATGCCATTTTGAAAGGTATTACAACCTAAATTTAAAAAGATGCCATTTTGAAGGGTTTGACTATCCAAATTTTAAAAAGATGTCATTTTGATGGATATGACGACCCAAAAATAAAAAAGATGTCATTTTGATGGTTATGACGACCCAAAAATAAAAGATGTCATTTTGAAGGATATGACGACCCAAAAAATAAAAAGATGTCATTTTGAAGGATATAACGATCCAAAATATAAAAAGATGTCATTTTGAAGAATATGACGACCCAAAAATACAATTTTAACTATGGAACGGTCCACAAAGTTATTTTGGATAAATATCAACAATGAAACGGTCCACAAAGTTGGTTTGGACAAATATCAACAATGAAACGGTCCAAAAAGTTGGTATGGACAAAGATCAACAATGAAACGGTCCACAAAGTTGGTATGGACAAAGATCAACAATGAAACGGTCCACAGAGTTGGTATGGACAAATATTGAAAAATGGATTTCAACCCGTTTTTATTTTATGAACAATGAAACATATTTTAACTTGGTTAGCGCCAACAATAGTATTGTACAAAAATTTCTCACAATTCTTTCTCTTTCAACTGAGATTGACTTCGAGGTAATTCCTATGGATTCAAGTGATTCCTCAAATGTACTTAAGTAACGACAAGATTTTCTCATCTTGCTTCAAACAAAGGTTTTGAACAAGACCTAAAATAATGTTTCAAGTGCCATCAGAACAAAGAAAGTCCCAATCTGCACACATTTAAAGTATTTTGATTTTGGGACATTTGAAAAAATCCACTCACAATAAAAGAAAATGTTCAATGGTTGCAATTGTGATACCATAAGCTTGGCCTTCATGTAAATCTCCACTAAAGTGAGAACATTTGAAATGAAATCATGTAGGACGTGTCGTTGGCTTGTAATGTAGGCCTGGGGATGGGTAGGATAATATTTTGGAATAAAAGTGACTTAATCCTTTCTTGAGCATTGTACTGAATCTGTGTTTTCAACATTTGTTACACTTTAGCGTTTGATACTTTTTGTTGTCCCTTTCTTTTGTACTTTTTGACTTCTTTTGAAGGTTTGCTTGTCTGAGTGTTTTCCCATCTCATCGTATTTTGAATTTTGTCCTGATTGTTTGGAGTAATCTTCTTCTTTTGTTGAAACTTGGCTTGTTTGAACTTGTGGAGAATTTTCAACTCTTCTTTCTTTCTTTTGAAGTCATTTTTGTATTCTTGACTCTCAGGGACTTTGATAACTTTTTTCTTTGACAAATTTTAAACTTTGAATCTTCTTTGTAAGTTGCACGTCTTGAGTGTGCTCAAAAAAGTCAGGACAAAAGAGGGATAGTGCGTATAAGCACTCAGAAAAGGTATAAGCTAAAATGTGGTTGTCCAAAGAAAAGGCTTAAGGCTCAAAGTGGGGACGTACTAAGGATTGATGTCATTTGGTAGGCTTTGAAAGGCTCAAACGGGTCAAAAAAGGCCTACAATCATTTCTGAAATCAAACATTACTCAAGATTTTGCCTCAACAACATTTAGGCCAAGTTCTAGATCAACAAAACAACACAATTGAATTTAATTCAAAAGCTCACCACACAATGCACATGAAACAATGAATTGATTTTGTTCTAATCTTGAATGAATGCAAGAGAATATTTTCAAGTGTAACAAAAGTATGAATGAGAGGTACCAAAAGATTATATGGTTTAACAAGAAGTCAATCTTCTTTACTGTACAATTTTTTTATATGCACACTTCAACTGTGTAGGCACCAACAAAGTCAAATATTGGTTTAAAATATAAACATTTTAAAAGAATAAAAAAATAAAATCTTTTGAACAAAGAATACCGAACCCTGAAAGGGTTGCCTACGTATCTCATTTATAAGAATCAAGTTTGCGTACTTCGTTCAAATATGGTATAAAACCTATATTTTGAACAACAAATGAATTTTTTGAAATAAAAATAAACGGAATAAAGAATCAATGAGCCACATTGAAGGGTGGGTAACCCAAATGTAATAAAAAATACTTTTTTTTTTAATATTTAAAGAAAACTTAACAAGACTGAAGAAATCAGTGAGTCACATTGTGTAACATCCGACAATTTGGGGTGGCTTTGAAGGAGCTTGAAATTTAGAAGCTGGAAAAAAATTGGCCAAGTATGGGAGAAAGTGAGTTTTTGGCCAACTTTGAGTAGTCGTTACTGCTAGATCGGGATGAGTTAGGGGTAGTTCCAGTTATGGTTGTGAAGCTCGTGGAATAACCTTTTCAACGCCACTGAGTTTACTCGATTCCGAGTTCGTATGAGCGAGTTATGTCCTTTAGAAGTTGGGCAGTTGGAAGGGAAATCCGTCCGGAAATTTAAGGGCATTTTGGTCCTTTCACAAATCATTTATTTTGAGCTCATATTGTTGTATTAGGATGATCTTTGGATCATTTTGTCCCATTTTGAAGGAGAAAGAGTTAGGGTTCTTGAGATTTAAGAAGAGAAGAAGGAGAAGAAGAAGAAGAGAAGGAAGAGAAGCTTAGTCAAGATCGTTGTGGATTTTCGTCGGGGGTGATCCCTATCTAAGGTATGTGAGTTTTTGTGTGGGTTGATCCTTTCCCCCACACACACCAAGCTTATTCTATGATTTGAGGAAAGATTGGAATTCGTTGTTGAAGTTGTTAGTTGTTGTTGATGTTGTTGGAATTATTGTTGAAGTTATTGTTCGTTGTGGGACATGATTGGGTTGTGTATTTAAGTTGAAACCTATTGTATGTTGAGGGAATTATGTTTCTAAGAGTTGTGACCCTTTTAAAGTTGATTCACTATCTTTTCGCAGCAATTTCTGGGCTGTCGATCCCCATCTACGGGCCTGACCTACGGACCGTAGATCGATTGACGGTCCGTACTGGTCAACCGTCGATTGGGACAGAAGTTGGGTTTTTGGGGCATCGATCTACGGTCACGACCTATGGTCCGTAACCTGATCTACGGACCGTAAGTCAGGACCGTAGGTCAACACTTAGTCTTTTTTTTAAATGAATTCTGGGGAAAATCTCTGACGCGATCTACGGACCTGCAGTACGGACCGTAAGTCCATCTACGGTCCGTCGATGGCATCCGTAAGTCCCATCTGTGTCACCAGAAATCTGAAGTCTCAGCCAAGTTTCCCCATTTCTTTCCTCACTTTCTCAAGCAAGTTCCGAAGTATTATACCTATGTTTTATGGTTGTTTCCGACACTCCATAGTACGTCTAGTCTAAGCGTTCAAAAATCCCTCCATGACATGTGATCGAACACCTTGAATTCATAATTCCGATTCAAGGAAAGATAGTTTCAAGTCAAGTGAAGTTAGAAGTCAAGAAAAAGAGTATAGAGTTTCAAGTCGAGTAAGAGTCTCAGTTTCAAGTTAAGTCATGAGTTTAAAGTTGAGTTCGTTTCTCAAAGTTATTAGGGAACTATGTATTCCCAAAGAAGTTTTGAAGAAATGTCTTTACATTTAAATAAGGTTGGAAACTGAGATTTCCAAAGGGGCCTTCGGGCTAGTTTTTGGGTAATTATCTCATATCAGCAGGAATAAATATGTTTTAAAAACATAAGAGCCAGTACATTTTTTGGAGTAGTATCGAGCACCGAATTGGGGGAGCGTTCAAAGAACCCACAGCCCCCATAGAACCATGTTAGCCACCATGGATAGAAAAGGATCATACTTTTTAGATGAATCCTTTTCAGATTAGACTAGTGGATCGATTAGCCAGTTCAGGTCTTATATCTTTGGCCGGGAATAAGATGCTCTGGCAGCGTGAGGTCGATCGCTGTATCATCACTATAGCTCTTATGTGATGGTTGTCGGTTAGAGAAACTCCCACAGCAGTTATTGTATTTTCATACACAGAGGTTATTGTATTTTTATATACATCAGTTCATTGTATTTCTATATACATTTCAGCTTATTGTATCTTTGTATACACACAGAGTTTGTAGCATGTTTTAAACAGTCTTTCTTTATATCGCACTTGTGTTAAATAGCCATATATTGAAAAGAAGTCAGTCAGGTTGAGTTGAGTTGAGCCAGGTAAGCTATTCAGTTTCTTCCAGATTTCCTTCTAGCCTTTGTTGTTTAGTTTTCCAGCTCGCATACTCGTATATTCCATGTACTGATGCCAGTTGGCCTGCATCGTTTGATGATGCAGATTCAGGTACCCCGGATCAGCATCCTGTACGTCGTTGATCCAGCTGAGCACTCCAGAGTCAGTGGTGAGCCTCCTTGCATTCCGGAGGACTCAATTATTTTATGTTCTTAGTTTTTGTCTTATTAGGATGTTGCGGGGTCTGTCCCAACATCCATCTCAGTATTTTAGAGGCTTCATAGACGGAAAGTCAGTCAGCTAGTTTTGAGTCTCTTATCTATGTATATTTGTAAATACTCTATTTTGAGACCCGAGGTGCCTTTATGGCCAGATTTGTATCAGTTAAGTTGTTTTGTACTATTGCTTTGCATTGAGTTATCCGGGTGAGTTAGGTTTCCGCTGAGTTAAGAAAGCCAGGCCAAAGGTTCGCTTGGGGCCAGAAATGGTCTCCAGGTGCCGGTCCCCCCCACGGTGTAGGCTCGGGGCGTGACAAACTTGGTATCAGAACAAAGAGTTCAAGAGTCCTAGGGAGTCTATGAAGCCGTGTCTGTAGAGTCCTAGTTATCGGTGTGAAGCGCGCCACATCTATAATTGGGAGGCTGCAACATTTAGGAAGATTTCTCATTTCTTTCACACTCATTTCCTGCGTTAGAGTCGATCTCTAAAAAGTTTCTTTCTAATCCGTGCTTGCACGTGTTTTCAGATAGTCATGCCTCCACGAAGAGTTGGAAGAGGGCGTCTTCCCAGACGTTATGTTGATGAGCAAGAGTTACCTGATGCACCTGGAGTGCAAGATCAAGGGGAAGTTTCTAATGCCGAGTTCAGAGAGGCAATTAGAATGTTGAGTCAAGCTGTAGCTAATCAAATTGGCCAGCAAAGGGGAGCTCGACATGAAGGAGCTGACACTTCTAGGATTCGTGAGTTCTTGGGAATGAATCCTCCGAGTTTCATGGGTTCTAGCACTACTGAGGATCCAGAGGATTTCATTGAGTAGTTGAAGAAGATTTTTGATGTGATGCATGTGGCAGATATTGAGCGGGTTAAACTAGCTGCTTATCAGCTGAAGGATGTTGCTAGAACATGATTTGACCAGTGGAAAGGGGGCAGAGCTGAGAATGCACAACCTGCGAGTTGGGCTTATTTCGAGGAAGCTTTCTTGGGGCATTTCTTTCCTCGAGAATTGAGAGAGGCCAAGGTACGTGAGTTTCTCACACTTAAGCAGGAGTCCTTGAGTGTTCATGAGTACAGTCTGAAGTTCACACAACTATCCCGCTATTCTCCGGAGATGGTTGCGGACATGAGGAATAGAATGAGCTTGTTTGTTGCTGGGCTGTCTCGGTTGTCGAGCAAGGAAGGTAGGGCTGCAATGCTTATCGGGGACATGGACATATCAAGGTTGATGGTTTATGTGCAGCAGGTTGAGGAAGAAAAGCTGAGGGACAGAGAAGAGTTCAGAAATAAGAGAGCTAAGATCGGGAACGAGTCCGGGCAGCAGAAAGGTATTTCAAACCGTTCCTCCTTTCAGCAAAGACAAAAGGGACCTGCTCCATCATTTGCTAGAGCACCTGCACCCAGATACAGAGGTGAATTTAATGTTCAGAATTCGAAGGACTTCAGGGCTAGACCAGCACAATCTTCGGGTAGTGTGGCGCAAGGGAGTAGTAAGCCTCCGGTCTGCGCCAAATGTGGTAGGAACCACTCAGGTATTTGTCGAGAGGGCTCCCTTGGTTGTTTCAAGTGTGGTCAGAATGGGCATTTCATGCGAGAGTGTCCAAAGAATAGGCAGGGTAATGGAGGCAATAAAGCACAGTCTTCTTCAGTTGTTCCCCCAGACAGGACGGCACCTAGATGAGCTACTTCTAGTGTAGGTGGAAGAGCAAACCGCCTTTATGCTATCACCAGTCGCCATGAGCAAGAGATTTCTCCAAATGTTGTCACTGGTATGATCAAAGTCTTTGCTTTTAATGTGTATGCTTTGCTAGACCCAGGAGCAAGTTTATCGTTTGTAACTCCTTATGTTGCAAATCAGTTTGAGGTTCTTCCTGAAAGACTTTGTGAACCCATTTGTGTTTCTACACCTATTGGGGAGTCTATTCTAGCGGAAAGAGTCTATCGTGATTGTCCTGTTTCCATTAGTCACAAGAACACCAAGGCTGATTTGGTTGAGTTAGACATGGTAGATTTTGATGTCAATCTAGGTATGGATTGGCTTCATGCCTGTTATGCATCATTAGACTGTAGAACTCGAACCGTCAAGTTTTAGTTTCCGAATGAGCCAGTCATAGAGTGGAGTAGCAGTTCAACAGTGCCTACGGGTCATTTTATTTCGTACCTTAGGGCAAGAAAGTTAGTCTCGAAGAGTTATATCTATCACTTAGTCCGAGTTCATGACTCTAGTGTTGAGATACCTCATTTCCAGTCAGTTCCTATAGTAAGAGAGTTTCCAGAAGTGTTTCCTGATGATCTACCCGGAATTCCTCCTGAGAGAGAGATAGATTTCGGCATAGATCTCATTCTAGATACTCGTCCTATCTCTATTCCGCCATATAGAATGGCACCAGCAGAGTTGAAAGAGTTGAAAGAGCAGTTGAAGGATCTCCTAGAGAAGGGTTTCATTTGACCGAGTGTCTCACCTTAGGGTGCTCCGGTTTTGTTTGTGAGAAAGAAAGATGGTTCCCTTAGAATGTGTATAGACTACCGCTAGTTGAATAAGGTTACCATCAAGAACAAGTACCCTCTTCCGAGGATTGATGATCTTTTTGATCAGCTTCAGGGTGCCACTTGTTTTTCAAAAATTGACCTCCGATCAGGCTATCATCAGTTAAGGGTAAGGGAATGTGATATCCAAAAGACAGCTTTTAGAACCAAGTATGGTCATTATGAGTTTTTAGTCATGTCCTTTGGTTTGACCAATGCGCCCGCAGCTTTCATGGATTTGATGAATAGAGTCTTCAAACCTTATTTAGATATGTTTGTTATTGTCTTTATTGATGATATACTAATCTATTCAAGGAATGAAGAAGATCATGCTAGTCATCTCAGAACAGTTCTTCAGACTTTGAAAGACAGGGAGTTGTATGCCAAGTTCTCTAAGTGTGAGTTTTGGCTTAAATCTGTGGCGTTACTAGGCCACATTGTGTCCGGTGATGGAATTAAAGTTGATACTCGAAAAATTGAGGCAGTGCAGAATTGTCCTAGACCCACATCTCCAATTGAAATTAGGAGTTTCTTGGGATTAGCTGGCTATTATAGGAGGTTTGTTGAAGGGTTCTCGACTATTGCATCTCCTTTGACCAAGTTGACTCAGAAGACAGTGAAATTTCAATGGTCTGAAGCTTGTGAGAAAAGCTTTCAGGAATTGAAAAAGAGGTTGATTACTGCTCCAGTTTTGACGCTACCAGAAGGTACTCAAGGTTTTGTGGTGTATTGTGATGCATCTGGAGTTGGTTTGGGTTCTGTCTTAATGCAGAATGGCAAAGTTATAGCTTATGCCTCCAGACAGTTGAAGGTTCATGAGAATAACTACCCAACCCATGACTTAGAGCTAGCTGCTGTAGTATTTGCTTTGAAGATATGGCGTCATTACTTGTATGGTGTGCATGTCGACATATTCACTGATCACAAGAGCCTTCAATACGTGCTTACTCAGAAAGAACTTAATCTCAGGCAGAGGAGGTGGTTAGAGTTACTCAAGGATTATGACCTGAGTATTCTTTACCACCCAGGTAAGGCTAATGTTGTTGCTGATTCTTTGAGCAGGTTGTCTATGGGTAGCACCGCCCATATTGAAGAAGGAAGGAGAGGGTTAGCAAAAGATGTGCACAGATTGGCACGCCTGGGAGTCAGCTTTACAGATTCCGCAGAAGGAGGAATAGCGGTGACGAGCAGGGCCGAGTCATCATTAATGTCAGAAGTGAAAGAGAAGAAAGATCAAAATCCCATTTTGCTTGAGTTGAAGGCAAATGTTCAGAAGCAAAGAGTATTAGCTTTTGAACAAGGGGGAGATGGTGTATTGAGATATCAAGGTAGATTGTGTGTACCTATGATAGATGGACTCCAAGAGAAGATTATGGAGGAAACTCATAGCTCCAGATATTCTATTCATCCGGGTTCCACCAAGATGTATCGTGATTTGCGTGAAGTTTATTGGTGGAATGGCATGAAGAAGGGCATTGCTGAGTTTGTTGCTAAGTGTTCAAATTGCGAACAAGTGAAAGTTGAACACCAAAGGCCCGGTGATTTGGCTCAGAGGATAGAACTTCCAGAGTGGAAGCGGGAGATGATCAATATGGATTTCATCACAGGGTTGCCAAGATCTCGCAGACAGCATGTTTCTATTTGGGTAATTGTCGACCGAATGACAAAGTCAACTCATTTTCTACCGGTAAAGACTACCAATACAGCAGAAGATTATGCCAAGTTATATGTTCAAGAGATAGTGAGACTTCATGGAGTCCCAATCTCCATTATTTCAGATAGAGGTGCACAGTTTACTGCACATTTTTGGAAATCTTTTCAGAAGGGCTTGGGTTCAAAGGTGAACTTAAGTACTGCCTTTCACCCTCAGACTGATGGGCAAGCAGAGCGCACTATTCAGACCTTTGAGGATATGTTGAGAGCTTGTGTGATCGATTTCAAAGGTAATTGGGATGATCACCTACCTCTAATGGAATTTGCCTACAACAACAGTTATCACTCTAGCATCCAGATGGCTCCATATGAAGCTCTTTATGGGAGAAGATGTAGATCTCCTATTGGATGGTTTGAAGTTGGTGAAGCACAGTTGATAGGACCAGATTTAGTTCACCAAGCTATGGAGAAAGTGAAAGTGATTCAAGAGAAGTTGAAAACAGCACAGAGTCGTCAGAAATCCTACACTGATGTTAGGAGAAGGGCGTTAGAGTTTGAAGTAGATGATTGGGTATATTTGAAGGTTTCGCCCATGAAAGGCGTTATGAGGTTTGGTAAGAAGGGGAAACTCAGTCCCCGGTATATTGGACCTTACCGCATAGCCAAGAGGATTGGCAATGTTGCTTATGAGTTGAAGTTACCACAGGAACTAGCAGCGGTTCATCCGGTATTTCACATCTCCATGTTGAAGAAGTGCATAGGCGATCCTTCACTGATCCTACCGACTGAAAGTATAAAGATCAATGATAACTTATCTTATGAGGAGGTTCCTGTTCAAATCTTGGATCGTCAAGTTCGTAGGTTGAGAACGAAAGATGTAGCCTCAGTTAAGGTCCTTTGGAGGAACCAATTTGTTGAGGAAGCTACTTGGGAAGCCGAAGAAGACATGAAGAAGAGATATCCATATCTCTTTGAATCCGCAGATCAAGGTATTAACTTCCTTCTTAGTGCTTTTTAAATTATAATGAGCATGTCGTTATTGTTGTTGCGTTTGCATGGTTTTTTGTTGGGTGTTGAGTTGATGTTACACCCTTAGCCTTATAAGAGTAACTGCATTCGAGGACGAATGTTCCCAAGGGGGAGATATTGTGACATCCGACAATTTGGGGTGGCTTTGAAGGAGCTTGAAATTTAGAATCTGGAAAAAAATTGGCCAAGTATGGGAGAAAGTGAGTTTTTTGCCAACTTTGAGTAGTCGTAACTCCTAGCTCGGGATGAGTTAGGGGTAGTTCCAGTTATGGTTGCGAAGCTCGTGGAATAACCTTTTCAACACCACTGAGTTTACTCGATTCCGAGTTCGTATGAGCGAGTTATGTCCTTCAGAAGTTGTGCAGTTGGAAGGGAAATCCGTCCGGAAATTTAAGGGCATTTTGGTCCTTTCACAAATCATTTATTTTGAGCTCATATTGTTGTATTAGGATGATCTTTGGATCATTTTGTCCCATTTTGAAGGAGAAAGAGTTAGGGTTCTTGAGATTTAAGAAGAGAAGAAGGAGAAGAAGAAGAAGAGAAGGAAGAGGAGCTTAGTCAAGATCGTTGTGGATTTTCGTCGGGGGTGATCCCTATCTAAGGTATGTGAGTTTTTGTGTAGGTTGATCCTTTCCCCCACACACACCAAGCTTATTCTATGATTTGAGGAAAGATTGGAATTCGTTGTTGAAGTTGTTAGTTGTTGTTGATGTTGTTGGAATTGTTGTTGAAGTTATTGTTCGTTGTGGGACATGATTGGGTTGTGTATTTAAGTTGAAACCTATTGTATGTTGAGGGAATTATGTTTCTAAGAGTTGTGACCCTTTTAAAGTTGATTCACCATCTTTTCGCAGCAATTTCTAGGCTGTCGATCCCCATCTACGGGCTTGACCTACGGACCGTAGATCGATTGACGGTCCGTACTGGTCAACCGTCGATTGGGACAGAAGTTGGGTTTTTGGGGCATCGATCTACGGTCACGACCTATGGTCCGTAACCTGATCTACGGACCATAAGTCAGGACCGTAGGTCAACACTTAGTCTTTTTTTAAAATGAATTCTGGGGAAAATCTCTGACGCGATCTACGGACATGCAGTACGGACCGTAAGTCAATCTACGGTCCGTCGATGGCATCCGTAAATCCCATCTGTGTCACCAGAAATCTGAAGTCTCAGCCAAGTTTCCCCATTTCTTTCCTCACTTTCTCAAGCAAGTTCCGAAGTATTATACCTATGTTTTATGGTTGTTTCCGACACTCCATAGTACGTCTAGTCTAAGCGTTCAAAAATCCCTCCATGACATGTGATCGAACACCTTGAATTCATAATTCCGATTCAAGGAAAGATAGTTTCAAGTCAAGTGAAGTTAGAAGTCAAGAAAAAGAGTATAGAGTTTCAAGTCGAGTAAGAGTCTCAGTTTCAAGTTAAGTCATGAGTTTAAAGTTGAGTTCGTTTCTCAAAGTTATTAGGGAACTATGTATTCCCAAAGAAGTTTTGAAGAAATGTCTTTACATTTAAATAAGGTTGGAAACTGAGATTTCCAAAGGGGCCTTCGGGCTAGTTTTTGGGTAATTATCTCATATCAGCAGGAATAAATATGTTTTAAAAACATAAGAGCCAGTACATTTTTTGGAGTAGTATCGAGCACCGAATTGGGGGAGCGTTCAAAGAACCCACAGCCCCCATAGAACCATGTTAGCCACCATGGGTAGAAAATGATCATACTTTTTAGATGAATCCTTTTCAGATTAGACTAGTGGATCGATTAGCCAGTTCAGGTCTTATACCTTTGGCCGGGTATAAGATGCTCTGGCAGCGTGAGGTCGATCGCTGTATCATCACTATAGCTCTTATGTGATGGTTGTCGGTTAGAGAAACTCCCACAGCAGTTATTGTATTTTCATACACAGAGGTTATTGTATTTTTATATACATCAGTTCATTGTATTTCTATATACATTTCAGCTTATTGTATCTTTGTATACACACAGAGTTTGTAGCATGTTTTAAACAGTCTTTCTTTATATCACATTTGTCTTAAATTGCCTTATATTGAAAAGAAGTCAGTCAGGTTGAGTTGAGTTGAGCCAGGTAAGCTATTCAGTTTCTTCCAGATTTCCTTCTAGCCTTTGTTGCTTAGTTTTCCAGCTCGCATACTCGTACATTCCATGTACTGATGCCAGATGGCCTGCATCGTTTGATGATGTAGATTCAGGTACCCCGGATCAGCATCCTATACGTCGTTGATCCAGCTGAGCACTCCAGAGTCAGTGGTGAGCCTCCTTGCATTCCGGAGGACTCAATTATTTTATGTTCTTAGTTTTTGTCTTATTAGGATGTTGCGGGGTCTGTCCCAACATCCATCTCAGTATTTTAGAGGCTTCATAGACGGAAAGCAAGTCAGCTAGTTTTGAGTCTCTTATCTATGTATATTTGTAAATACTCTATTTTGAGACCCGAGGTGCCTTTATGGCCAGATTTGTATCAGTTAAGTTGTTTTGTACTATTGCTTTGCATTGAGTTATCTGGGTGAGTTAGGTTTCCGCTGAGTTAAGAAAGCCAGGCCAAGGGTTCGCTTGGGGCCAGAAATGATCTCCGGGTGCCGATCCCGCCCAGGGTGTAGGCTCGGGGCGTGACACATTGAAAGGTAGACCACCCAAATTTAACAATAAAACATTTTTACTAATTAAAGAAAAAGTAACAAAAAGAAAAAATTAATAATTAATGAGTCACATTGAAGGGTAGACAATCCAAACTCTACAAATGTCAAATAAAAAAATATTAATGAACTGTAAGATAAATAAGATCAAAGATATGTATATACAATAAATATAACATCATGTACAAAAAGTTAATACAAAAGGTACAAATGAACTCGGAGAAATGCCTCCAAAATCTGGAGTCTGAGTATAACCTTGATGAAATTTTTGAGGGCCTTCCTTAAATTTTTGCCCTGTTTCAGCTTCAACAAACTCCGGTATTCAATCTTGTAGCAGCTGCCTCCTTTGTAAATTTTTTGGAGACCTCCTAAAAACAAATTTGCCCCAGTTTCCGATTTGAAATAATGGAAAACTTACGGGGAACATGACCGATCCCTTATGGCGCCTACGTATTCCATTGAAGTAGGAATCTGGTCAAACGTAGTTCTAACAGATTCTGACTTGAATAATGATTTGACTAGGATTATGCATATTCTAAAACTAGATTAGGAAGAGTGGCTATTGAAAGACCGGAAACCCAAGCGGATAACTTAGGTTGGAACTTACGACAACCATTAGACGCTTGACGTACTAATAAATTGTCGATCATTTCGGAAAAGGGTTGAGTATAAAAAAACCCAGCTGCGATTATGCCGAAATCGTTCTATAATATACTATACATATATCAGTAAAATGCTATGAATGCAACAATAATGAACAAATAATGAGTATAGTACGCAAATAATCAACAAAATATACAAGATATAACAAATAAAACAATAAAAGAATAGTGTCCTCAATTTGAAAAAATAAGCCCATAATGGTTAGAACCTTTATATCCCCAGCAGAGTCGTCATTCTGTTGACATCCTTTGAGAGGGCACAACGTCGCAATAACTCAATTTTAAAAGAGTTAAAAATACTAATTCAATTTTTTAAAAGAATTTTAAAAAGAGTAAAAAGGAGTCGCCACCTAATTTTAAGGAAAACTAGAAAACCAATTAATAAATTAAATTTAAAACATTCTCTATGAAACAAATCGATTATAGGTAAGACGTTCAAGTTATTTCGAAGGTAATGGATTAGGCATCCTTCGAAATCCACAAATATGGGTCCCAACTGAATTCATTTTTTTTCAAATTGAGGAGGAAATCAAGGCCAAACAGTTTGAGGATGAAAATTTGAATAAGTTTAGGAAGAAGACTGTGATTGCTAAGGCACAAGAGACCACTCTTGATACGGAAGGTGTGCTTAGGTTAAAGGAAGGATTTGTGTTCCTCGAGTTAATTACTTGATTCAGAAATTGTTGACAGAATCCCATGGTTCACGATATTCCATTCATCCGGTGTGACCAAGATGTATCGAGATTTGAAACGAATTTATTGGTGGTCGGGCATGAAGAAAGATATAGCGGAGTTTGTGGCTAAGTGTCAAAATGTCCAACAAGTAAAGTATGAAATTAAGAGTATGCAGAATTGCTTCAGAGAATGCCAATTCCGGAATTGAAGTGGGTAAGGATTGCCATGGATTTTGTGGTTAGTCTTCCCAAGAATTTGGGGAGGTTTGATTCTATTTGGGTAGTGGTTGAAAGATTGACTAAGTCAACCCATTTTATTCTGGTCAGAATAGATTATAATGCTGAACAATTGGCTAAGGTTTATGTGAAAGAGATAGTGAGGTTGCATGGGGTGCCCCTCTATATCATCTCAGACCGTGGTACACAATTTAACTCTATGTTTTGGAGGAAGTTACAAGATGAATTGGGCACACAACTCACTTTTAGTACAACCTTCCATCCACAGACGAACGGAGAGTCATTGAGGACTATTCAAGTGTTAGTAGACATGTTGAGGGCATGTGTGATTGACTTTGGGGGATATTGGAATAACTTCTTACCTTTGTGTGAGTTCTCCTATAATAATAGTTATCACTCCAGCATAGATATGGCACCGCTTGAGACACTTTATGGGAGGGGATATAGATCACCCATAGGATGGTTCGAGGCTGGAGATGTGAAACCTTTGAAGGTTGATTTAGTGAAGGATGCTCAAGATAAGGTGAGGAGTATTCAAGCTAAACTTTTAGCAGCCCAGAGTAGACAGAAGAAGTATGCAGACAATAAGGTAAGAGACATGTCATTTCAGACTGGTGAGAATGTTCTTCTAAAAGTATCACCAATGAAAGGGGTGATAAGATTTGGCAAGAATAGCTATTTAAGTCCGCGATACATTGGTGATTTTGATGTTCTTGAATGTGTAGGGCCAGTGGCTTAAGAATTGGCTTTACCTCCTAATCTATCGGGGGTTCATCCTGTATTTCATGTGTCCATGCTGAAGAGATATCATGGTGACGGGGATTACATTATAAAATGGGACTCAGTTGTGTTAGACAAGGACCTTTAGTATGAGGAAGAACCTATTGCAATTCTTGATCGTGATGTGCGTAAGCTGAAGACCAAAGAGATTAAGTTTGTGAAGGTACAATGGAAGCATCGTCTAGTTGAGGAAGCTACTTGGGAAACCGAGAAGGACATGCGAGACAAGTATCCCTAGTTGTTTGTCGATTCAAGAACTACTCCATTCTTTCTTTAGCCTATTTTTCCCAAGTTTATCACTCGGGGACGAGTGATGGGTAAATTGGTATCTATTGTAACGACCGGTTCCCGTCGTTATAGAAAAGCCAATGGGGAAAATTTTTGGGCCGACAAACTTTTTCGTAGTAAATTGGGATTTTGGGCCGAAAAACTTTTTTGTTGTAACTTGTAAAAATTTTGGGCCAGAAAACTTTTTCGTAGTAACTTGTACGTAATCGGAGTCAATAAGGTCTAGGTAAATCTGGTGACAATTGGGCTATCTAATTATTATTTTGATCATATGAGTAGATAACTAAGACGTTAAGGAACCTATGCGACTTTACAGAATTGAATTCGGGTGAGTAGAACTCTATAAAATGATCTAAGCGTGAACGGGTAGTTTCTGAGTGTCATAGGATGAAGGTGTGTTGTGAAATGGGGGTTTGAAACTCTTGAATCGACTCACTAGTTCCATGCAAGCCGTTGTAGCGGGATTATTTCCACCAAAGCGACGCTGCTATGGCGAGATGGGGGCCGCCCTAGTGGGCCAGTCGCGAATAAGTCAGAAATAAACCCCAATAACGCTCTATTTTGCACTTTTTGACTTTGAGAGCTAAGGAACAACTCCATGTGTTTTCTTGACAGTTTTCCACCATTCTTGAGGTTAAAGGTAAGGTTTTCGCTCCCCGAAACCATTTTTCGATCCGTATAACTTAGTTTCGTGGGAAATTATTGTTGGGGAAGGGTTTTGGAACTGTTTGGATGGTGGTAAAAGCCCTAATTAGGATATTAGGATCATGGGTTTGATCTAGGGTTGATAATGTTGACTTTAATCCGGGTAATTAGATTATCGTATATTGATTCCCGTGTTATATTGATTGTTTGTAGACCAAGAACAAGCCGAAAAATCCTAAAAGGGAAGAATCATGTTTCTTAGGGAATTCAAGCTTTGTTCGAGGTAAGTGATGGTTGTGATTTCATGTTGTATGATATATGTTTGTTCTTGCTTCATTATGATACACATATGTATGCGAATGTTGCATTATTGATCACACTAATCATAAAGTAGGATAGATGAATAATTGAATGCCATGAATCAAGACTTGATTGTATCATTATGAGAATGTACTTTGTGATTCTGATTGTGACTTGTTGAATGGACCCGGTGTTGCGTTCCGACAAACTAACTGGGATCGGTTGCCACGTATCGGCATAAACATTGGAATGGGTGTCATAACTTGGAATGGGTACCATGTACCGGTACACTAACAGTTTGGGTGTGGGTTCCATGAGAATACCATTGACTTGACATAACTGTATACCTTTAGAATTGTGAAATTGTACGTTGTTCGTAAATGATGTTGATATTGTATAGTTCGGTGTATGCATGTTATTATTATGTTGTAATGTCTTATGTATGTTGCACTTAGTGGGATAGTCGCATGATCCTACTAGTACACTGTGGTTGTGTACTAATACTGCACTTGCTCTTTCTTTGTTGAGTATATGACATCTTCAAGAGGCTACTGACAGACCTCGTTTAGAAGATCAGTGACCATCATCGAATTCAAGGGTGAGACAGTTCTTCCGGGCAGCCATGAGTTTTCTTTTCATTTATGTCTCCATTTTGGACTTAGACTAGTACATTAGGATTTTCTTATGTTTAATTGGGTTGTACTCATTTTCTTAGATTTGTTGAATTTTAGATGTTTTGGTACATTAACACTACCCAGACCATCGTGATTGGCGCCTACACTAACTCCCCGGTGGGAGAACCATTACTACAACCCAAACTAACTACACAATCGAATACTAAGACATTAAAAGATACGGAAGCAGGTTTAAATGACTATAAAAATGGAGTCCCCATAAAATCCAAGGTTTAAACAAATAACTAACCAAACTAATGCGAAATTCAACCCCTAGAACCTGAAAGTCATTGTACCAAAGCTCTACTAACGACAAGTCTAAGAACAACGGGTACAACCCCGAAACTAAACAACACCTTAAACAAATAGTCTGAGTCCAAAAAGAGTGGACTTAAACAAGAGAGATCCATGGCAGCCTGAAAGAGCTGGCTCACCCTTGAATTCGATCATGCTCAATAGTCACCTAGCTGAGGTCTATCAATAGCCACCTGAAGATGCCCTGTACTCAACAAAGAAAGACCAAGTGCAGTATCAGTACACAACCACAGTGTACTAGTAGGATCACGCGGCTATCCTATTAAGTGTAACATACATTAGTCAATACAACAATATAATCACATGCACATAACAAACATATACAATATTATCAACATTTACTAACAACAAACAACTTCACATCTCATTTACAACAAGTGTGATCAATAATTCAACATTCATATACATACATGTATCATAATGAAGCAAGAACAAACATACATCACACAATCATAGAATACAACCATCACCTACCTCGAATCCAAGCTTGAATCCCCTAAGGCACTTGAATCTTCCCTTTCCGAATTCTTCCTGCATGTTCGTGGTCTAAAAACATACAATTAAAGCAAGGATCAACAAACGAGGCCTAATTACTCGGATTATAATCAATAATATCAATCCTAGGTCAAACCCTTGATCCTCATACCAAGATTAGGGTTTCTTCCACCATAAATCACAGACCAAAACCCTCCCCCATCGATAATTACCCACAAATTTACATTCTACGGATCAAAAAATGGATTCGGAGAGTTAAAACCTTACCTTTAGCATCAAGAATGGTGGAAAACAGTTAAGAAAGCACTTGGGGTCATTCCTTAGCTCTCAAAGTCGAAAAGTGCAGAATAAAACATTTTTGTGATTTTATTCCCGACTTAAGTCGCGTCTATCCCGCTACGGTAGGACCCAACCCGCCACAGCGGCCCCGCCTTGGCGGCACTAATCCCGCTCTGGCGGCTTGCACGGAAACAGTGAGCAAATTTAGGAATTCAAACTCCCATTTTACAATGCACCTTCATCCCATGACACTAAAAAAATACCCGATAACACTAAGAATAGTTTCGAGAGTTCTACTCACCCGAATTAAATTATGTTAAGTTATACGGGCTCCTTAACGTCTTAGCTATCTAGTTGTGTGATCAAAATCATAATTAGATCTCTCATTTGGTACCAGATTTCCTTAGACCTCACTGATTCCGATTTTGTCCAAATCTGGACTAGGCTAGGAAATCCCAAGCTACTACCAAAAAGTTTTTTTACCACAATTCTTTCCCATTGGATTTTCCCTAACGATAGAATCAAGTTGTTAGATACATTGACTTTTAGGTTCTAGGTATTAATCCACATTTGTTTGATTAGACGTTTGGAGTTTATGGGAACTCTATTTTTCAATTAGCATTTAAACCTGCTTCAGTAAATTTAAATCTCTTAGTTTTGATTAAGTTGTGTAATTCTTTCGTAAGCTAATTAGTATTAGTGGTTCTCCCACCGGAGGGTCAGTGTGGGTGCCAATCACGATGGTCTGGGTCGTGACAACTCTCCTTTGTTGTCTATAAATAAAGATGTTTACTCAAATTTTGTAAGTTTTATATCATTCTTCTTAAGAAGAAGGAAGATTGCGAGAGTTGTTCAATTATGCAATTACAAAAAAATTGTGGGTAAACTAGATATATCAGCAAAAAATGATTCAGCAAGGAGAATAGAAATACTCAACATCAAACGAGAAGACTATCTAGATATTAATATGCACTCATTTTCATAGGCATAAATATATTTTACATTATCTTCTACTTGACAAGAAGTCCAATGATTATTTGTTGCACAAACTATAACTTGGTGTTCAAGTTGTGCAAAGTCTCAAAGTATTGAAGAAAAAGGATTTGATCAAAAACTTATTCGAAGAGTCCAAACTAGATTTAATAGATACTCCTCTCTTTCCAATTTATTTGTTGTACTTTTATTTTTATTTAGTTTAATTAAAATGTTCTTTTCCTTGGGGATCGGGGGCACATCTTTAAGACCAAATAGTTAAAAGACATTTTTATATGTTCTACATATCCTTGAATTAAAAGTCTTATTTATATTCTAAAATTTCATATAAAATTAACATTAGATGAATCTATATCTATCTTTTTTTATCTTTACTGCCTTAAATGAATGAACTACCTAGCGTAAGTGTTAAATTACTATAAAACCTCCAACTTAAAACAACAAATTTAGTATACTTTTATATTTTAGGTTATATTATATTTACTTATATTATATTATATCAAAAAACGGTCTTCTTTTCACATTAAAGGGTTGTGACATTTCCAAAGACATATAACTATTCTGATTAGTTGTGACCTTTTCGAAGTGTTGTGACTTTTTACAGGGTTGCGACTTTCTAAAGAGTTGTGACTTTTTCGAAGGGTTGTGACTTTTCGAAAGGGTAATGACTTTTCCGATGAGTTGTGACTTTTTGAAGGGTTGTGACTTTTCTAAAGTGTTGTTCTTTTTTTTCTCAAATTATTAAAAGTTTTTCATTGTTCTTCTTCTTAAAACATCCAATTTAGTATATCTTCTATATTTTATATTATATTTATTCTTATTATAATATATTATATTAAAAAACGACATCATTTCACATTGAATGGTTTTAAATTTTCTAAAGAGTTGTGACTTTTTCGATGAGTTGTGATATTTCCGAAGGGTTGTGACTTTTTTGATAAAAACAATATGCACATGCTCATACTACCATTTGTTTACTATAAATGGAGGGGATTCCTCTCATTTTTAAACTACGATTTTTTAATATTTCTATTCTCGTCTTCTTCAATACTAAAGTTTGATTTACAGACGTTAACAATCTCAAAGTTCACAATGAAATTTCAACACTCCCTAACATCAATGTTAAATTAATATAATACTACAACTAAAATATTCAATGTAGTATATCTTCTATATTTTATATCAATATTTATTTATATTCTACTATATTAAAAGTAAGAAATTCAAAAATACAATAATAACTAAGTAATGCACTATGAGGGATGGAGGAGAAAGTATATTTAAGAGGTGTAACTGAGAGATTTTAAGAGTAACAAACTTCCAGTAGTAAGCATAAGAAAATTTACATCCACTATTCATAGGAAGTTATACATTATCATTCATTTTATAATTGTTTACTTAATTTTTAAATTTTATAATATTTGATTTGATATTCACGTGCAACACAAGTGCGTCCAAACTCGTAATTTTTAAAAACATCACTTATCTAAACCTCTTTATAAATTTTTTTCAACCTCTTTTCTCAAAGTATGACATTTGCATTTCTAATACATTCTTTTAGAGAGCAAAAACATAATATGATCACAAGTAACTTAAAAATAAAAAATCATTTGATGAAGTTTAAAATAACAAATAAAAATGGATAGAGAATTGCTGGGACATTTTTTTATAAATAATAAAGATACAACGTACAACTCATTAACAAGCATAAAACGTGCAACACACGTTCCCAGAGCCTAATATATTGATACACTCGTATTTTATTAACCAATGATTTTGGGCCATAGTCTTGAGCCCATGGTTTTATCCCTTTTTATTGTATAAAAGTGGTTTTTTTCTACATAAGTCTTGCTTAGTCATTAAAATAGTGGTGGTAAAATAATTTTCATTTGTGATGTAAAGTTTCAAAAAATGTCAAAACCGTAAAAGCTTTCTCTTCCTTTTTTTCCCTCTCAGCCACCACCACCTCCAAGCTTCCAATCCACTAGCAAAACAACACCTTAAACCCCAACCAAACCACCTCCATTTGCATAGTCTTTGACAAGCTTCTACTAAGAAGCCACCACCATCTAAAGACTATTCCTCCCTTTTGTCTCCTTCTCCATCAAAACCCACACCCATCAATTCCTAAATAACCTCGGCAACCACCAAAACTCAAATTCTCTTTGTCTTCTCCAGCGAAGTAACGACGTCGGAGAACAACCCACCTAAAACCACCTCAATTTTATCACAAAATCCCAACCAAAGTCAGCCAAAACCCCAATAAATCCATCAGAAATAGACCCACACCACCACAGTCTCCCTTCCTCTTTCCCCATTTTCGTATCTTTTATTTATTTATTTTGTAGGCAGTCCGACAAGATCAAAGCTGCAACATAGCTTTGTTGTACAACAACCAACAACGTCACACTGAGCAACTAGATCCTGTCGCAAATACCATCGGTGAACCATATCCGACTCACTTCTTTGGTTTTCTCTTCTTTGGTGACTCTTGTATCTCTATTTTATTTTTTTAATATTAGTTTTGCTTCTAAGTTTGCACTTCAGCCTGGTGTTTCTCCAATCAACTCCATAAAGGTTGGGTACCTTGATTTTACTCGTTCTGTTTCAAATGCTATTTCATTCTTGTTGTGTTGCCGTATGACTGATTAGTGTTGTTAGTAGGTTGGTTTTGCACAATTTCTTTTTCCATTAATTATTTTTCATTCACCACTGACTTAATAATTTTTCTTGATATTTTGAACTACTACGATTCTTTTTATTTAACTGTGTACTTAAATTTTCTACCAAATATGTGTCAATGCTATTATTTCATTTGGACTTATTACTTTGTCTAGTTTTAAAATTTTATTATTATTATACTGCCATATTTTATTCTCAAAAAATGTCTATATTGTTTCAGTTATGTTAATTTTCTCATTATTTTTTAGTTTTTACTCTATTTTATTCAGAATCTTGTTAAACTTTGATTTAGTGCATTTTATCGTGGGTCATTTTGTTTACTGTTTGTTAGTGATTGCATGTTATTTTAACTTTGTTGATTTTATACGGGGAACCTGTCCACATATGTAGCCATCTAGTGTTGCTTCACATCGAATGTAATTGTACCCATCACAGTCCAAACTGATAAGTTTACATAAAAGGATACAACAACATTCTCGACAAAAATCAGGCTCACTGAAACAGATATCACAAAGCATGGTCTCGAGAAAAGGCTAACACTGCTCCTGCATTCCTCAGGTATGCTTGGATTTTGTACTAATTTGAATTCTGTTTTTATTGTTCTTCCTCTTCCTCTTGTAGCAACTTTCTTCTCTTCCAGACAGAGAAGCTAATAACTACAAGAGAGTTGGATCTAGAGAAGGTGGGGGTGGCATACCTTCCCTTCCTGTTCATGATCCACTTTCATCAGCACGTGGGCAAGAGCTAGCACCAAATGGAAAATTTATGGTATTTATGACGAGGCCTCATGAAATAGTACCTTAAAAGACTGAGGTGGTATGTAAATAAGAAGTTGGTGGATGATGTTTATCACTTCCCCCAACGTTCTAACCCACTAAACCTCAGACATGGAAACTTGGAGAATTGCAACCTCAAGTAGGAAGGATCGTTTTACAAAATGAATAATACAAAAAAAATTCTAGGTTAATGGATGAACATTACCATGATTCTCCCAACTTGAGAGTTCTCAAAGTTTCCATGTCTGAGGTTTTGTGGCTCGGGAAGTCGTTGGAAGCGGTAGTAACATCCACCAACTTCTTATATACATACTACCTCTATTTTAAGGTAGTGTTTCACAAGGCCTCAACATAAATATCATAGCTCTTCCACTTTCTTACCATAGTCTCACCTCACCCCCTCCACTTTCTTAACATAGTCTGTCACCTCATTAAATCTTCTCCTTGCAGAAGTCATATGAACAAATGATACTTGCTACTTATAATTTAATCCCCTAATAAATAACCGGATTCTCTCTTCCTCACTAGTCACTAATTGAGTAGCATATCTAGACAAAGCATGGAACTTCGCCTCATAAGCAGCCACAGTCATACCACCTTGCTCCAAAGCCAAAAACTCATCCTTCTTGCGATCCCTCAAATTCCTAGGCACATACTTCTCTAGAAACAGAGCGTGGAATTGGGTCCAACTAATTGGAGGTAAAGTAGAAGATCTGCATACCATATAAGCTCCCCACCACTACTTCGCCTCACCGTGAAGTTGGAAAGACACAAACTCAACCCCATGCTGATGAATAATATCCAATTTATGAAGCCTCTCATAGCAATCCAGAATGAAGTCATTAGCATCCTCATTCTCAGAACCAAGAAACACATGAGGCTTTAGCTTCAGAAACTTAGTCAACATATCATGCCCAGTCATAAAAGAACCCAACAAAGGACAGAAAAAAGCATCATTACCTCCAGTCCTACCCACCATGGGCGCAGTGCTAGCAACAGGAGGATTAGTAGCAGCTCGACTTGATTGAGCAGAAGGAAGCACTCCAGGAACAACCAATCCCTTTAAGAACAACATGATCTGTTGAGATAACACATGATCCAAAAGAGGAACACCTGTAGTCGTAGCCTGCACCTCTTCCTCTTGTTCCAAATCCTCAACATCAACATCAACATTCTCCTCTATCTCTTCATGTTATGCAGGAGGGTTCTCATTCATAGGAGCATTCTCAATAGGATCCCCATTTCCAGAAGGTTCTACTGTTCCACGGCCTCTACCCCTAGCTCTTCCTCTACCCCTACTTCGACCGCGACCTCTTGCTAGAGATTCCTCAACTGAAGCATTGATGCGAGCTACGGGCCTGATGCCGTTTAATCTAGTATTAATTATCTGCGGACAGAAGAGTGGAGGAGGCCATATACCAATTTGAATCACCAGATACCAATTGGAATCAAGTCATAGCACGAAATAGACAAGAGAAAACAAAGAGATTTCCTAAAGTCCTATAGCCTCTCGAAGAAAAGTAAAGGTGTCCTTGTACCGTTTCGCAAGACTCTACTAGACTCGTTTTGGTACATCGAGATCAACAAACCTATGCTCTGATACCAACTTTGTCATGACCAAGACCGTCGTGATAGGAACCCACACTAACTCTCCGATGGGAGAACCACTACTACAACCTAAACCAAGCAACTAAACCAAAACTAAGGCATTAAATTTACGAAAGCAGAAATAATAGCTAAACTAAAGTTCCCATAAACTTCAAACAAAAGATCTAACAACTAACAGTGCAGAAGAAATAACCTAGAACCTGAAAGTCAATGTACCAAAACATCTAACAATGAACCAAGTCTAAAAAAAAAAGGTATACAACCCCATACTAAAGAACTAACTAAAACAAATGTCTATGTCCGAAAATGGTGGACATAAGCAAAAGAAAATTCCATGGCAGCCCGGAAGAATTGGCTCAGCCTTGAATTCGAACGATCACTGATCTCCTAAGTGAGGTCTGTTAGTAGCCGCTTGAAGATGCCCTGTACTCAATAAAAATAAGAGCAAGTGCAGTATAAGTACAGAACCACAGTGTACTGGTAGGATCATACGGCTATCCCACTAAGTGCAACATTAACAACTCAAGACAACATTATAATCACATGCATATATATCAGCATATACAATATTATCAAAATTTATGAATAACGAACAACTTCACATTTATATCAAATCATTGGTCCTCTCATGGAACCCAAACCCAAACAGTTAGCATACCGGAATGTGGTATTCGATCCCATAATTATAGCGGAATATGGCAACCGATCCCATAGTTATGCCATAACGTGGCAACCGATCCATGTTAGTTATGCCGGAACGTGGCAACCGATCCATTCAACACGCCGCAATCACAATCACAAGTATACCATCAAGATCATACATTTAAGTCATGATTTCATGGAAATCATCATTCATTTATCTCATTTACAACAAGTGTGACCAACATTGCAACATTCATACATATACAAGTATCATAATGAAGCAAGAATAAGAATACATCACACAATCACAGAATCACAACCATCACCTACCTTGAAACAAGTTTGAAACCCTAAGAAACTTGATCCTTCCATTTCTGGATTCCTTCCGCTTATTCTTGGTCTACAAATAATCAATATAATATGAGAATCAATAAACAATCACTAATTACCCGAATTACTAACAATTCTATGAACCCTAGATCATACCCATGATCCCAATTATCTAAATTAGGGTTGTTTCCACCATAGAATCTATAACACAACCCTCCCCCATCAATATTCCCCCATTCTATTATGTTGTACGGCTCGAAAAATGGATTCGGGGAGTGAAAAGCTTATATTTTGCCTCCAGAATGGTGAAAAATGAGTAGGAGTCGCCTGAGGTTCGTTCCTTAGCACTAAAAGTCAAAAAGTGCAGTAATTACCAAACTCCTACAAATTATGTTACTAGCTTTACAGGTAATAACTCGTATAGGAGAATCAATTAGTAAATGTTGCATTTCTGTCCTTGAAGATGTAGTCCTCTCTGTCATAACTGAGTCAAAATCAATAACCAAATGAAAAAACAAATTTTGCATCAGGTCAATAAAAAGATGTGGTAAGTTTTTTTTAAAAAATTGATGCAAACAACCTAATGAATCTCTTCATTCTATATACCAAAGATCCTTGTCGAAGCTAACCTCTTGAGTTTGGCGATTGCTTTAAAGGAATCACCCAACTGAATGAGGTAAATAATTGATTTATCTCCATACCAGGATACTAAAACTTGAGATACTGTTTAATTGAAATCTTAGTTCAAAAGCATTTTCTTTCCATCTTTCGGAGCCTGAAAATACTTCTGAAGATATAAATATCTATCCTTAAATGTTCCTAAACCTGTAACTCTTTTTCCTACCCGCCAGCCCCACTTATCACCAACATTTGTGCAATCTATAGGAGCATATGGTAAACCTTCGCCATGTCATACTTTGAAAATGGATAAAGTTGAAGAGCACTTTCATTGATTCTAGATGCACTCACATTATGTACAAAAGGTGCACGATTCTCCCCAACCTTCTCCTTGGCTGGCATTTAGTTGGAAACTCTAAGTCTATTGAAAATGATGAAACCACCTTTTTTGGCTAAAAATAAAAGAATAAACGTTAGAAGTCCTCATTAGAAAGCAAACCATTTTTGGATATGAAATAAATATTAGAGACAGAAAAAAGCAGTTAAAGGAGAAATGCCAAAAGTTGGGTCTACTCTGAATGAAAACAAGGCAACTATGCTTTAGAAGAAGATAAATGTATGACCTTTCAGCAAAACCTACAAAAGCATTTTCCTCCCAAGGAAAAAAGAAAACCAAAAATTAAACATCAAAGCTCAGCAACGGAATGTTTGTGTATAATGGTATCATGCTTGACATAAACACCTAAAGTTTCAAGCAACCTTTAAGGTGAAATTATTACTGTTGTTCAACAAATATTACTAAGATACTTAGTTTAAAGAATAAAACACAATAAATTTAAATCCCGTAAAGAAAATAGAATCTAAAACATATTAGAAATAATAAATAAAATAATGTTCTCAAAGAAGAAAATACAGTCCACTGAATGCACAGTGACCTTAAGAAAATTCTTCCCTTCAAGTTTCCGAGGTTAACAGAATGTATCCTCTCAGAATAGAATAATTTTACTAACCGTTGTATTGGTACCTAAAATCGCGGTGTCAGCAAACTATCAACAATAGTAAAGTACACTTTGAATACTAGATTTAGTAGAAAAAGAAGAAGTCCAGAAAGTCCTTATTCGTTATTGAAAAACAAGAGGAAACCCTTCTATAAATCTACAACAGAGGGTAGTGTAAAGAAGTTCTTATTGTGCCTTATCGGAAAGGTCACATCCCATTAAAAACTCCACAACCCTTCCGAATAGTCATAACTTTACGAAAAAGTAACAACTTTTCTTAAAAATCACAACTCATCACAAAATTCACAACTTTTCATGAAAGTCACAACTCGTTAGAAAAGTCAAAACTCTTTATTAAAGTGACAACTCTTCATTTTCATTCACAACTTTTAAAACCCAACAATTACTCATGGCATTAGATGAATTGTTGCCTTGAAAGGTTCTTTTTAATAGATCATACAACAGTTCAATCCTAATATGGTCTCAAATCCTTTCAGTAGGTACAAATTTAAGGTTATGATGAAAGAAGGATAAAAAATAAATCTTTTTTCAGAAATGGCAGTATGTAGAAGCACAAAAAATCTCAATCTCACGTACTTATATTTAGCTTTCAAAAACCATTTCTTTAGAAATCAAATTCCTAGGAAGAAAAAAATGTTACGTACATCACATTAATGGTTTCCACCCATTAATGCTATGTTTTGAATTTACTTCACCCCTAATTTTAGAAATGGTAGTTAGCGGTTAGAATTAAAATTGAATTTACTTCACCCCTAATTTTAGAAGAAAACAATCACCTTGGAAATATATTTTATTGAACTTACTACTATTTATAGAAAATAGTTCCATTTAGAATAGGTAGTTAGTAGTTAGCACTATTATTAAGTGGCAGAACTAGGTATTGGCAATGTTGTTAATTCGATCCCCTTCGTTAAAAAAAAAATATTGTGCAATTAAGGAAAACCTAATATTCCTAATTATATGTAAATTTTTGAATCCCCTTGACACATGGGAAGATACTAGTGTAGTGACAATGGGATTCAAAATCTGTTTTAGATCATATATTCAAATCTTAGGTATACATTCGAGTGTTTATCTCAAAATTTATTTTTCCGAATCTCCTTCTGCCACAACTATAATTGCACCGAGAATCCTGTTTAAATTCTTTGCCAACTCTACATTAACTATTTATAAATAGCAACCCATACATTTTATTGTCTTGTTACATTTTTTATACAAAGAAAATGAACATTTGCGCCTAACTCAACATAAAAGTTATCCATTGCCCAAGATCATATATATTGACAATAACTTTCATATATAAATTTTGGGAATCTAAATCCACTCTTCCACGTACCCCAAAAGCTAGCTATTAATGTGGGAGAGCCTCGACGGTTCCACACTAGGTGCCTTTCACTCTACGACAAGTAGGTAGCTTTTTCTGAGCTACCCCTTTTTGAGTTGGGTGGCCACGCGTCTTCCTAATACGGTTGACATGAAGGGTTATGTCTCTTATACTATCGATACAATAGAGGAGAATATGGAATTAACATAGACTTAAAAAGAAAATAAAAATTCTTCTAACAAAAATGAGTATATCTGCCTACTTTACAAAAAACATAGCATAAATCATTATCATATATAGTGAGAACATGTATATCAATTAATAGGGGAAGCTGTGATTAAATTTGGGAATATACCTAAGGAAATTAAGGACTTGAATAAACTTGGTGTCGTGGTAATCCTAGATGAAGAGGATAAATTAAAAATTCAAAAGAATAGGAAACATTCATACTCCCTTCATGTCTGAGTTGATATATACCTCTTAAATTCCTTAACGAGTAATAATTAAAAGAGTAATTTTATTATATCATTCTTTGAATATATTTAATAAAATATTTTGACAAATATATTGGGAAATGAATGGCAGTTACTCTAGTATTTAGTAAAGGAACACATCTAAATATAATTTTGATTGTGATTTAAAATAAATAAAATAAATTATGATACCCGTTAAATCAGCCCACCATGCCAATAAAATAGGCATAGAAACGTGTAGGTATGCCTTTTTAATAGGTTTTCATATTTGTAATTAAAATATTAGTGTTGTAAATAAAAATACTAAATTTAAACAGTGTAAATTAATGTCTTAAATTCAATATTCTAATAATTTTTCGTACTGTATAAGTAAGCAAATACATCAATGAATACATGATGTGTTTAATATTTTACTAAAGTTAAGTAAAATAATTATTATATCTAATCATATTACTACTAGTATAAATCCCTACAATCTCCCACTTACACTTTTAATCATGACAATTGTTAGAACTACGCTATTTAAATACATGATTAATAATATATATGCCCGAACAATTCCGATTTAGACTTTAACTATGCATCTACAACTTTAAAAAAAATTCACTTACATGACTTATTGAATGTTTTCACCAATAGGCTCTTTGCAAAATGATCTTCTCAAGTTATTTTTGTCACGACTCGAGTCTACACCCTGGACATGGCCGGCACTTGAGAACTATTGTTGGTCCCCAAGCGAACCATCATCCAGGCTAACTACAAGCAGAAGACTAACTCAAGCATACAAAAGCATAAAAGTGAATATAAATTCATAAAACTCAAATACTCAACTTTAAAAAGTCTGGACAATACTCAAAAGATATACTTAGAGTTTATAAAACAACTCAAATAAAGAAATTATAGAAAATTCCTCATCTCTGTCTAACTATGCAGCATTTACTATTACAGAAGGATATCTAGACAAAACCCACGACATCTCTAAACTACTAACTGTAAGGTAAAGGTAATGTCTTCTGGAGTATAAGTAGGCTCAACAAAGCTGATTGGAATATCATATGACCTCAACGAAGCGCCTATTGATGAACCTGAATACCTATATCTGCATAATGAAACGATGCAGACCAAATGGTGTCAGTACATGGAATGTACGTGCATGTAAGGGAACTCTGCACCATAAGTATAAGCTCAAACTGATTATAAGGAAGATATTCTCACCCCATCTCAACTCAATATGTCTCAAGAATACTCAACTCGAATCAATAATACTCAACTTGACTCAAGAATACTCAACTCATCTAGGGATTTTAAACTCAACTCATGATTTTCAACTCAACTCTGGATACTAAAACTCAACTCATGATACTCAACTCAAGTTCAAGATACTCAACCCAAACTCAAAATGCTCGACTCAAAATGAAAGAAACATGAAAAGATGTTATATACATGAAAATTTTAACACAGTAGATAATAACTCAAATGTATATGAAAATACAATAATAAACTCATTACTCCTATTTTGGAGATTCTCTAACCGACAACTATCACTATGAGCAACGTGATGATACAATGTCTCACCCACGCTGTCAGAACTGTCCTATACTTTGCCGGAGTATATGACATCCTCAACTAAGTGGATCCACTAAGCTATGCTTAAAACACAATAAGAAATCATCTAAAAAGTATGACCATTTACCTATGTTGGCATATTTGGTTTATGGGGGCTGTCTGTTGTCTGAACTCTCCCCCATATTGGTGCTCAATACTACTATCAATAATATATACTCATGCTCATATGTTTAAAAGCATAACTCTTCCTCAATTTGAGATAATTGCTGAAAAGATTCTCTTAAAAGAGATAGTGCTCAAAACTCCTCATGAACTTATTTGGAAATCAAGGGCCCCTCGTTTTAAATATAAAAGCATTTACTCTTGGGAATATTTAGTTCCCATATATTCATTTTAAAAAATGAAACTCAACTCTCCTCATCCTCATACTCAAGTGCTCAAGTCTTAAAAGAAATTATAATTAATTGAATAAGTCTTCTTAAAATAGGGGTCATACCGAATTATGGATGTGAACAACTCAATTCAAAGTTTTAAATAACCATATATAGAGCTCAAAACTTGGAAATCAACAACTCCATAACTCAAGGACTCAATGATACTACGCATCTCAAGAATTCTCGACTCGTGGGGTTTATGTGGAATTAAGGGTATGATCAGCTCAACTCAAGGACCTTCATGAATAACATATGGTAGTCTCATAATTAGGAATATTATCTCAAAAGGGTTAGGAACTTAATACTCAAGAACTCGATGATACTACTCCTCTAAAAGATACTCAATTTATGTAGTTCGTGCAGAATTATGGGCATGAATGACTTGGCTCAAGGGACTCAGTAATAATGTAGACTCATGAATACACTCTTCTCGTTCTGATACTCACTTACTACAGTCTTGAAACAAATTAAGTAATTGTATAAGACTCCTCGAAAAGACTCAATGGGACTTTCTCAAACTCTACACGTACTTTACTCCTAACTCTACCTTGAATTTCAATTATAAATTCAAGGATCACAGTTAGGATATATAAGATTTCTCAATGAGTAGACGTAGTTTGGATAGTTGATAATTAGGAACGAGCGAGTACACATGGAGAAAACTGGTGTGACACGGAGATGGATTTAATTTTTTGTCATGAAACTAAATTTTGGGACAGAGAAGTCTGTATCCCTTCTGCGAGGCGGAGATGGGGTACTTTTCTGGGGACTGAATTACAAAACGCCTCCGCGATGCGGACGAGAGCGCATATATTTGTTCGATCATTTATTCCTCTCCCAAACTTGATTCAACTCATGCCCACTTTAGTTTTATGGTCTAATTTCACAACATATCACAAATTCGGAATGTTTTCAGTGAAACCCATAGAAAACTCAATCAAGAGACTCAACTATTTCTCAAGAACCTCACTACAAGTATTTCAAAGACCTCAATTATCAATGAAACTCAAGAACATCTTAAGAACTCAATAATAACCTTCAAGAATGGATTCATGGGTAAAAGTGCACATTATTGGCATGAGGGCGAAAAAGCCCAACACTATGAAATCTTACATACTTATGAGTTGGGGATTTCGACTCATTTATAGCTTAATATTCAAAGTTTTAGTTTCCTCAATACCTATTTAATGCTCTAAACTGATGGTAAAGTGCTAATTTGTAGCAATGAAATCAAAAGAGCAATGCAAGGGACTTACCAAGAAAAAGGGAGTAAAATTTTTTAAGAAGTTAAAGAAAAGCAAGGTTGGTACTCACCAAATCCACTCGATGCATCACCGAATAGATTTAAGCTTGCTTAAAGTTCGACAAAGCCATCCCATGAACAAGACCAACTTAGCCATCTGATGTGTATTTCCGCAAGTCGCCATAGAGTTTGGCGACACCAACTTAATCCATAAAAAGTAACAGAGTAAGTGGTGAGAGGGCAAAGCAAAACAGCGAGACGAGGACCACTTGGTGTGTCATTGACTAGTTCGGCGAGCCCGATCTTGATCTCCTAAAATTACACCAAAGAAAGGGCAAAAAGTCAAGTCAAGAACTCGATGGAAGGGGCACTGGGCGTATCACCAAATAGGTCGGCAAAGAAAGACTTATTTCGTTGCGTGACTACGAAGCTGAAATTCAAGGAATGTATAAATGCAATTTTAAAAGTAGTTTTGGCAGTTCCCATATTGTCCAGTTCTGGGTTTTTGGTCCTCAGCATTCCAAACACTGTTTTTACACTTTGAGTATATATTTAGGGTTTGTTTTGATTTTGAGCTTTAATTTGGCATTTGAAGACTCGTAGATTGTTACCTAATCCGAAGGAGAACATAGTTGGTAACAATTTCTTGCTTTATATGATGTTTGGATAAAATCCCCATTCTTGGGAGTGTGATTATGTGATTGAATGTTTCAATTAGCTTATTGGTGTTATTGTTGATTTGAAGTGAGTTGAATTAATGGTTTAGTTTTAATTGATGAATTGTAGTTGCAAATGCAATTCTAGTTTAGCATTCTAATCTTGCTTGAGAAAGAAGTATTAGAGTTACAACTATTAGTTTATGATTGTAGTGATTGGATTATTATACACTTAACTTGCGAAATGGGGTCTAAATTCAATCCTACCAATGTAGCTTGAAATAGTAGATTGATTGAGGTATTGGGCTGTTCATAAGTGTTATGCTTGTCGAGGTTCGAAGAGGTTCAAAAGAACTCGCTTGATTCGTGATAGTTGATTGAGACATAACTATTGAACCTAAAGCCTACCCTACCCACTAAGATTCAACGACTTCTAGTAAATTATAATCCCCTATTTTATGAAATTGGCATTCAATTGATCACACTCCCAAGAAATCCTCTCTACTTGTTTATTCCCTGTTGTTCGTAGTATTTAACTATTCACTATAATACCTCCATTTGATATTAATTATCAACCCTTTGTCATTTATTTTATTGTTTCGAAAATGTCTACATCTACAAATGATTAGACCACCATTTTACTTCTTAATCAAATTAGCACTCCCTATGGGATTGGCCCCAACTCTTAGTTGGGTTTATACTTGTTAGCGATCGCCTACACTTAGAATCGGATGAAGTGTACTTGAACGTTACAAAAAATGGCACCGCTGTCAGAGGGTGGTATTTAGAATTCTTTTAGTGAAGTTTAGTCGTGATCTAATCTTGTTGTTGTTGAACTGACTTTTTTTGTTCGTTGTTGGCTGCTCTTAATCAGGTGAAGATATGAGTGTTAACGGGATCAATGCTAGCCAACTTGGTCACAATGATGGCATCGATAATTTCCACTATGTCAATGAAGATCAGTTGGGAGGTGAGGGTGCTATTCGCTTGCCTCTGACTATGGGCAACGTGGTGTTTCATGTGACCAACACTATGTTGCAGCTGTTGCAAATGAAGGGTCTCTTTCCAGGTTATGCTACTAAGGATCCTCATGACCACATTTGGAACTGTGTGAATGTGTTTGGTCCATTTTCCTTCAAGAATATCACACAAGAATCGGTCCGACTTCAGTTGTTTCCCTTTTCTCTAATGGGGAGGCAACGATGTTGTTGGCCGAGAGAATCAATTACTTCTTGGGAGGAGTTCACCGAGCCATTTTATTTAAGGATTGTCCCTTCCTCAAAGATGGTGAAGTTGAGGGACCATATTCAGAACTTTAAGCGAGTGGATAGGGAACCACTTCATGAGACATGGTTGAGGTTTCAGAAGCTGCTGCTCCAATGTCCAACTCACAGACTCCCGAACAATGCGTTGTTACAATACTTGTACCGGAGCCTCGACTCAGTCAATAAATATGTAGATGATCAGCTTGTTCTAGGAGGAATCATGCAACGACTGTTTGATATAGCATCTACTCTTCTTGATGAGATAACAAAAATCAATCGTGCTTTGTACACTAGAGAAGATCAAGTGTCTCTTTTTGAATTTTTGGATGAAAAAAGAGCAAGTGGAGAAAAACCAAGAGCAAGATTAAAACATGGACAAGATGATGTCCCAAATGAAAATTCTAAAAATAGAAGTCACGGGGAGTATCTTTGAAAACAAAGAGGTGCAAAAAGTGTCAAGACTAGAGGAGGGTTCTTGCCCGAGCTCTTTAAAGTCGAGCGTTTGTCAAAATTGGAACACGCTTAGGGAGGATGGACGGAGAAGTCACAATCAAGATTTCACAGACAAATATAGCATTTGGAGGAGAGAAGACGACTATGATGTGTGTTACATGCACATGGGTGATAGCCCAAGTTCTAGGGACAGTTCTGGAAGCTTTCGGGTGGATGATTTGTTATCCCTCATTCTGAAAAAGGGTGAAGGATACAACAAAATTCTTAAAGAGATGAAGGCTGACTTCTCATCCTTGAATAATAAAGTAAACTCTCACTCGGAATCTATCAAGCAACTTGAATGTCAAATGAGTGAACTTTCAGCCCAGTTAGAGTCCAAGCCTCTAGAGAGGTTTGCAAATGATATGATGGTGAATTAAAAGGTTAATCATGATTACCAAACTCCTACAAATTTTGTTACCATCCTTACAAGTTACAACTCTGATAGGAGAATCAGATAGGAGAAATATGCTTTGTCTAATCTCCTTTAGTTGTATCCTCTCTTCAATTGAGCTATATATTATTTCATATATGGTGGCCAGAATATCCTTTTTTTAAAAACATATATTTTCTTAATATGATAGATCATGATTACTACCGAACACATTCCCAACTTACTTAATAGAACAATATTATTTTTGCATGATTTGAAGAAGTGGTTACTAATGTTTGATTTTTTGAATGCCGAGATATGTTTATGCCTCCATATGTAAATAAATAGTCCATTTGTGATCGAGATTTATGCGGATCAAATAAATATTTTGTATCTACATAATCAAATCATTTCTGACTCGGAGATTGATTATTTCAATTTTATTGATGGTCGTCTTTTCTTCTCAACGAAAATCACACATGTTCTATGTGTTGAGTCACTTGCTTTGTTAGTTTTTTGTCATAATGTGAATGATAATATGACAATCATTTCATATAATTTTCGTTATGTATATCAAATAATTAATCTTCTAGCATTTGTATAACCAGCCATCTGTAAGTGCACCAATTGCACTAATACATGACATTTTAAATCATTTTCATGAGATCAAAAAGATTCTTTCTTTGTGTTAAGCAGTCTCAAAACCATTGGGTACTCAATGGAATTGCTTTAAGACCTTTTAAATCCTTCAAGGATTTTCATATAACCTTCATCGTCTAGTTAGACATAATAATAATTCATTATACATATTCAAGTATTTAATCTATTGCCAGACTGAAACAAGTCTCATTGCGTCCACCATATTTCTCCATTTAAAAATGTCAGAATTTTTGCAAAAATCTTTTATGCCCCGAGGCATAAATCATACTTTATATCATACGGTTATACTTTCGCACAATGATTTATTTGTACCACACTGACATTATATTTTAATATATGAACTATAAGATCAAAAACATCACTTTTCTATGTGAAACAAAATATACTTGAATAGTGCATTTTATTTGGCCAATCATTTATCTCTTACAAACTATATGACAGATTCGAATTTAAGATGCTCGTAACCATCTATAGAGTAGAGTGCTACTTTATACCAAAGATACCAATGACGGTCATTTTGATATCGATTCCAATACAACATAACTTATCGAGATCTTTTTTTTTCATCATTTTCAGGCATCTGAACCTTTGCCAAGGTCTTATGAAATGTTATGTCATTGTGCTCTTGTAAAGCACTTAACTAATTATCATGATCATTTTCATAATTTTCTCCTCTCCATACTCGAGGAGTTTTACATTTGGAATCGATTGGTCTATCACGCTTTTAACATATGATAGACTTTGTCCTTCAAGGACCATTATTAGAGCATTTGCGGCTTCATTAAAATATTGGGTCAGCAAATACATCTCGCAAATTATTTGCAACATTTGCAAATGAATTATCTCTTGAACTTCAAGTTCATATTTTTTTAATGAGGATCTAGATAATTTATCCCACACATAATTTTCAGTTGCTAATCATATCTCCCCCTAATGTTAGAAAATCTAACATTTACTCCCAACCTCACTTGAGGACCCATCTTTGTGTGTGATGGAGCAATAAAATCATATGTGAACACATCAAACTTTTAGATGGAAATTATTTGGTTCCTGACCCTGAACCATTTGTGATGGGAGAACCTTGTTGGCTTGATGTGTACATTTTTAATAAACTCATCTCATATCAAATTTCATGAAAATTTGTTCTCATAACCAATGGTCTAGCTATAATTGGAGGCATACAATATCTTCCAAACCAACCAACATTATCAACATAATTTATAGTTTGGAACTATGCTCTTAATTTAACAATTCGAGCAAACAACCTTACAAAAACCAATTTGTAAGTTGATACAAATGCACTTGTGACCATACCATAGATGCATCTATTAAACCATAATATTAAGCGATCCACGTGGTAGGTGATCGGGCCAATATTCACCTTTTCATATTTTCCAAATAATTTTAGGGAATACAATCCAACCAAAGTTGACACAATGATTATCTTATCATGAGAACAAGCAACACAAGAGAATTCTCGAAGACTTTTTTTATTTCTTCAACATATAGTCACATGAATTATCAAATTATTTTGCATCACATTTGAACCGGAATGACCAACCGATTATGCCAAGTTACCCTCTTCGTGCGATAGTACTTGTTTCCTTCGTCTTACCCTCAATAAATGACATAATAAGCCAAATATAATAGGACTCACCATTGAGCCTTAGGATAATATTACCACTTTGTGATTAACATGCACAAATAAATATAGAACAAAAGAAACACAATAAAAATATTCTCAACAAAGTGTGTACTAATAACTTAAACTTGTCAAAACAAAGAGTTACATATAACATTATATTATATTATGTTTGGTGCACAATAATTAAGCTAGTGAATTACCGTTATAAATCAAATAATCAATTGCACACTAAGAAAATATTAATTTCAATTACACTAAAATTAAACCACTCATTACCACCACCCCTTTTTGAATTTCTAAGTGAACCCAAAATATTTCACAGACAAAACAAAATAAACTAAAAGCTTAAGTAATAACAAAAATAGTGAGCATAATCATAACTAAAATATAAAATATGTTTCACATACAAAAGAAAGTATATATAGTCATATGTGAAAAAAATGTACAGTAATAATAATATTAATCATTCACCTTGTTCACAAGTAAAATATAAATATATTCCACAATAATTTACGTTGTTCCAGAGAGAAAAATAAACACAATTAATTTACCTTCTTTTATTTACTTTGCTTCAATCCTGCAATGGTAGAACATTTGTGCTGATAACGTGTTGTAAAACTTAAGAACGAAAGAACAATATAAAGATGAAGACAAGAGGAACAATATAAGATAACTTTCTTTCTTTCAAGTGATTACCAAATCTTCAAGTCTATACAATATAAACCCTTATGCCTCTATTAATAGTGTGACATAGAGGCATACAAAAGGTTAGTTATAAACATGACATTAAACATGAACATATTGGAGGAGGTTATGGAGGTGAAATGCTACGTGAATAATGATCATAAAGGTGGAGGTTATCTTCATAATGGAGAAAAGTAATGTAGTAACTTCTTAATGTAGTGGACATCCACAATGTATTATTTTATAACAAAGATATAATAAACAATAATTATATCACAAAGCTACTCAAAATATCTTTTCTAAGAGAGTTTATCATTAATTTTGTCAAGCAACATATATATTTTTAGCACCTATTTTGTTACATAATTTCATTATTTCCATCTTTAAATACTTACAACTAATATGCCCAAAGACACAAATTTATGAACGTTAAACATGAGTAACCCGAACGACAATTTTATATATTTTTTTATCTCTTTAGTTATGTATCATAATTAAGTTCATGGCTGATAAATGTATATATATTAATCGGTCTTTGATAACAGGGTCATTGATTTATCAGCATTGCTTATAGTGCACTTGTTTACTCCCCCGTTCACTTTTATTTGTCATGTTGCTCTTTTTGAAAGTCAGTTTAACTAATTTTTAAAGTTAAATTGGATTACATATATATGATATTTTAAACAAAAAATTTAGATATTCAAAAACTATATGAAAAGTACTTGTCATGACCCAGACCATTGTGATTGGCACCCACACTAACCCTCTGGTGGGAGAACCATTCATACTAATTAGCTAACTAACTTAATCAAAATACTAAAGCATTTAACGTTACGGAAGCACGTTTAAATGCTAAGAATAAAAAATAGAGTTCCCATAAACTCCAAAATCCTAACTAAACAATGCGGAAATAACGCCTAGAACCTGAAAGTCAATATACCAACACATAAGGTTCAACCGTAAGTCTAAACAAGAAGGGGTACAACCTCATACTAAACATAAGAAATCTAAAGAACTAGTCTAAGTCCGAAATTTAGACTTAAATAGAAAGAGAACTCATGGCAGCCCGAAAGAACTAGCTCACCCTTGAATTCGAATGATCACTGATCTTCTGAACAAGGTCTGTCAATAGCCGCCTGAAGATGCCCTGTACTCAACAAACAAAGAGCAAGTGCAGTTTCAGTACACAACCATAGTGTACTGGTAGGATCACACGGCTATCCCACAAAGTGCAAAATATACAAGTCAATACAACATAATAATAACACGCATACAATGTTCAATTTCACAATTCTCCAATATCACAATAATGTCAAGTCAATGGTCCTATCATGGATCCCATACAAGAACTGTTAGTGTACCAGTACGTGGTACCCAATCCAATGTTTATGCCGGAATGTGGCAACCGATCCTAGTTAGTGTGTCGGAACGCAACACGTGATCCATTCAACAAGCCAGAATCACAATCACAAGTATATTCTCAAATTATACAATCAAGTCATGATTCATGGCATTCATCATATATCTATCCTCATTTACAATTAGTGTGATCAATAATAAAACATTCACATACATACATGTATTATAATGAAGCAAGAACAAACATACATCACACAACATGAAATCACAACCATCACCTACCTCGAAACAAACCTGAATCCCCTAAGAAATCTTATTCTTCCGTTTCCGGATTCGTTCAGCTTGTTCTTGGTCTACGAACAATTAATATAACACGGGAATCAATAAACAATAACTAATTACCCGAATTATCAACAACTCTAACAACCCTAGATCAAACCCATAATCGCAATATCCAAATTAGCGCTTTTCACACCATAAATTCCAGATCAAAACCCTCCCCCAATGATAATTACACGGTAGATTATGTTCTACGGATCGAAAAACGTATTTGAGAAGTTAAAGCCATACCTTTAGCCTTACGAATGGTGAAAAACCGTCAAGAAAGCACTTGGAGTTGTCTCCTAGCTCTCAAAGTCAAAAAGTGCAGAATAAAACGTTTTTGGGGTTTATTTCCGACTTAAGTCGCGACTGTCCCGCTATGGCGGCACCCATCCTGCCACAGCGGCCCTGCCCTGGCACTAATAATCCCACCTTAATGTTTTGCACGGAAATAGAGAGAAAATTTAATAATTCCAATACCCCATTTCACAACACACCTTCAACCAATGACAGTAAGAAACTACCCGTTCTCACCAAAATCAGTTTCAGAAGTTCTACTCACCCGAATTCATTTTCGTAAAGTCATACGTGTTCCTTAACGTCTTAGCTATCGACTCATGTGATCAAAATCAAAATTAAATCACCCAATTATTACCAAATTTTCCTAGATCTTCCTGACTCCGATTTCGTCCAAATCTGAACTAAGTTGGGAAATTTCAAGTTACTACGAAAAAGTTTTCCAGCCCAAATTTTTTTCCCATTGGCCTTTCTATTACGACAGGACCCGGTTGTTACAATAGTTACCAATTTACTCATCACTCATCCCCGAGTGACAACCACTACAACATTTTATGTCTACAACCACCCTAGAAAAGTGTGGCCTAAACAATGAAAAAGTGTGGCCTTTGATAAAAGGACACACTTTTTTACTTTAAGCAACGCTTTTCCAGGGGTGGCGGAAAGAGGCCTAAGCTATCGACTCATGTAGTTGTATCAGCTATGCTTAAAAGCGTAGCCTAAAAGGCAAAAAGGCAACGCTTTCTAGTACCTCATATAGCAACATTTCTATCTCATACAACTACACTTTCAAGCGTGGCCTTTGCTTCCTTATTGCCCACGATTTTAAAGTGTTGCCTTTTCTATATAATGTATGACAACACTTTGAAGTGTAGTCCTTGCCCATGTGCTTACCACAATTTATTGCCCTATGGCTACACTTTTAAGTGTGGTAATATTATTTTGGCTATAAAATATTTATATGCCACAATTTCTAATTAAAAAACACCAATATTGTTTTGCAATAAATAATCTCAAGCATTAAATTGGCTAATGAGTAATTCAAATATATAGATTTATAATAAACTTCAAAAGATAGTATGTCTTATGTACATAGACATACTTATAAATCAATATTTTAAATATGTGTACTCAATAGTTCAAAAAGTACTCTTCCAATAGTTCAATATATTCTAGCAATGAATATATTTCACAAAATCAAACATAATGTATTCAAACTTTTACAATAGTTCAAAAACTCTTCTATCATCCACTTCAATGAGATCAAATTGACTTGTGGCGACCCTTCAAATTTGATCACCTCCATTTCCCTACACATTTAAAATGTACAACAAATCAGATTGCAACAATACATTATAGAAGAGGCAAGAAGTTCCAGATTCCAGATTGCAGCAGTTCCAGATTGCAAATTACAGACTGCATATTTTTTGAGTTCCAAATTACTGTTCCGGATTCCCAATTATTGCATAATACAGATTACATGAGTTCCAGATTCCAAAATGCAGAATGCAAATTACAGTTCAATATTTTAGGTTCCAGATTGCAGATTACAGATTACATATTATTGCAGATTAAAAATTACAGTTCCAGATTTTAGATCATTGCAGATTACAGATTATAGCTCCAGATTCTAGATTCCAGATTATTGCAGATTACAGATTACAATTCCAGATTGTAGGTTCCCAATTCCAGATTGCAGATTATAGTTCAAGATTGCAGGTTCCAAATTGCAGATTACAGTTTACATATCTAAATTTAACGGCCAAAAACCTTTTAGAATTTCGTAGTCCACTGCAGGCAAAAGACGTTGTCTTACAGAATTACTAAGACAAGCATAGAATCGAAGGAATCGCGCAAACTACCTTTTGAAGAACTGAACCATGAGTTGACCCTGAGGAATGTGGAAAATTTTGGCGTCTTACAGCTTGTGCGCTACTTGCATCAGCAGGTGAAACAAGGTTAGATCCAACAACCACTGGTATGTCCTGGAACACATCTCACGCTCATCCTCAGATTGCACATAGCATGTACACATAATGGAAAACTAAGCATTTAGTTCCATGACCTTACTTCTATAAGATGAGATAGAACCACAAGAAAATTATTTTTCCACATGATCCATAAACAAAAAAATAAAATGACACAGATCTGTGCATACCCTAGGAAGGAATGTAGAATTCACAGGCAGAAGAGCAGTTTTTGATGGTAGGACCTTCAGAGGAAAGAACCCTAATGTTGTTCCACAAAGGCTAAGTGAACCTCTTGCTGAGTCTGTTGGAATGATTCCACATGACAAGTTAGTTTTGACTTTTGAATGTTTAGCAGTACTAAGAAAAACTTGAAGCCCCTACCACTTACATTCATCGGCGAACTCCACAAAGGCAAAGCAAAGGTGACAGTGGGGATCACCACAAACTCTGCACTCAACAACCTATGTCCCTCTAGTCGGGTGGGCGCCGGCCGATTTTTCGACCAGATCCCCCTAAAAACTGTACGTGCGGATCTCCCCGCATGCGGCTCACGCCATTCGAGGTGGCCCAGCCCAGCATTCATTCGCAAATCCTGTAGTGAAATTGAGACTTCTTTTTCGGCCAAATCCTGATTTCGTTTTGCTTCTCCCGATCATCGAGCCTGATCGACTCGACTCTTTTCCAATGTTGAGTCAACAATCATCGAGAGGGGTACCACCAAGCGAGATCGAGACCAGCCCCTTGTATAGGTATAGGGTTCCAAACCTACAATTTTCATCAAAGCAACAACAACACACCCAGTGTAAATACACAAGAGTTTTCACCAGAAACACAAATATGAATTAATGTCAGTATAGTTTGAGAAAGAAATGAGGATAAATAACAATTCAATTGTGTGAAAATGGCATGAAACATAGCAAATTAAAAGGAAACTACTCCAACTATGTCAAATAGAAACATAAGCATTGTGACTCACCAATACTTCGCAGACTGACAACAAGCAACTCAATCTAGCTTTCCAAGTTCCATACAAACCAAACTTTTTGTAGGACAGTCCCATAAATAGTAAAAATAACTGTATGGCACATTAGTATCTTTGCAAAGACAAACCATGAATTGGATAATGGTATTGTAGGGCAATGATCTTAAGCCAACCAACCATATTACACAGTAAAACAAACCATAACCTAAGTGCAAAGAAGCTCTTCAATTGATGATGCAAGCTAGGAGACACAAGTAAAGTATTTACATATATTAATTCAAACAGCCTTTAACCAGAATAAGCATCAGCACACATCACTAGTGCGTAAAAGACAGTTAAAGCATGTTACTATGACACTAAAGTGTAAGAAAAGAAAGAAAGAAAGAGGAGAGAAATAACAAGCAAAGCAGTGCTCTTTTGCGCTATAGACCTTGTAGTTCAAACTTTCAATACCTACTTGCTTCTGTATATGGTAACCTTCTTTAGAGTCTTCTTAATATGTTGATTTAACTAAAAATGTAAGATGTACGTTGAAAATATCCAAAAATTGTAAGTAAAAATGAAAACATAGAAATTTAAATTACACTCGGAGATGCAGAATGCAAGTGGAAGAAAAAAGGATTGTGGTGCTTAATATATTTTAGAAATATTTTAGGTTCATCTTCACATTCTTCTTAATTAGTAATTGGCTCTCAGATATAGGCTATCTTACTAATTTTCAGGCAGTAGATATTCATAGTCTACTTATTATTTCTTTAGTCAAGCAAAGTATAGTTATAAAGATATTTCAAATCCCACTTGTGACTTGTCCTAGAAGTCAAATGATACAAGTGTCGTTGGTGTTCAAGATCAGCCTAGGAGGAATATGAAACGAGGCAGCTTATATCCGTCTAATGGTAAAATACTTATAAGATGAATCAATCTTTTTTTTCTGTTAAAAGTTATTAGTTTTTTCTAGATATGGTGCACGGACTCTCTAAAAGTATTGTTTACGTATGTCGGATCCTCCAAAATTGCACTACTTTTCAAGGATCCTGCACACACTGGGCTTTTTTTAGGAGAATCCAAGTAACATATATAGTTTTGGTTGTGCATCTACCAGTTTCACCTTTAGGCTTCTTCTTTCGTTTTGTATCTCCTCATTTCAGCTTCCTCTTTCCCATGCTTGTCGAGAATTTCTCCGGGGGTTAGACTGACAGAAACAACTTTAAGAAACAGCTACTATTTAACTCTTAACAAGCTGATGGGGAATTTGAAGAACAACTTTGAGCTACCTTTTTTGACACTGAATTGGCATGAACAGAAAATGATACATAATACCAGAGCCTAGGCAACATTAACTTTGAGATACCCTTTTTGACTCTCAATGGAGATTGACAAGAAAATAAGTACCTCGATCTAGTCAATATTTTAAAATATTATGCACAATGTTATTCTGCTAGTACCACAACCAAGAGATAGAAAGAAAACTCACCCCTCAGAATATTGTGCATAACAATGTTATTATGCACAATGTTTTCTCATTCACCACTGCTAGTACCCCTCATGATTCAAACTCTTCCTCAAGTCATTTGTTGGAACCTAGGGAAGAATTGTTGTTCAGCTAATTATGGAGACAAGAAGTCTTGTAGATTGAGGGTTACATTTTAATTTTCAAAGACATGAACAACCTTCTTACTACTGTTTATCCATACACCCAGACCTGTATGGTTTCCTTACTGATTTATACTTATCTAATGATTAATCAACTGATGTTGGTAATACAACTACGAGCTAGACTCCCAAAAATTGACAAAAATCGTATTTGCAGATACAAGAATATCAAAACCCTAAAGCTAAAATTTAGATTTTCAAAGATAGAATTTCTTACCTGATAAACCCTATTCCAAAAAAATCATTCCAATGTGATGAAGCATTTTAGTGAGGCGTGCTCATCTGTGAGGCGTCTTCAACAAGAAATTGTTAAATTTGTTCTTCAGCGAGTAGCTCTTCAATGTGAAATCGTGAAATCTGTTCTTCAGTTCTGTGAGAAAGTTGACAAAAATATGTCCTTATGTTCTATGAGAAAATCGTGTTCTTCAGCGATTTGGGGGAAAAGAAAGACTTACCTGATAAACCGTGTTCTTCAGTCCAGCTCGATTTTCTTGTTCTTCAGTTCTGTGAGAAAGATTTTTGCTTGTTCTTCAGTGATTTTTACCTGATAAATCATGTTCTTAACATAATTTATTCTCAGTTCTGTGAGAAGTTCAGCTTGATTTTCTTTTTGGGGGAAAATAAAATTTTAATATTTTATGAAATATTTTTTTGCTCAATAAGAATGGGAGGGAGAGTTAAAAATGTTGGAGGGAATATAATATTTTAGTGAAAACTTTAAGGCCACATTTGTAATGTGTTGTTTTTACAATTATAAAAATAGGACACTTTAAAAATGTGGCCATATATGTAAATTGTTGTTGCCAATTATATCATACTTTAACAACACTTATAAAGTGTAGCTTATACGATTAAAGAGTACACTTTACAAGTGTTGCCAATATTATTGCAGCTAAAAGTTAAAAACTTGGGCTACGCTTTAAAAGCGTCCCCAAAAGTATTTTAGGTAACACTTTAAAAGCGTTGTCCAGAATTAGTGTGGCCCTAGGCCTAATATGTTGTAGTGAACGTAGGAAAAATAGGCTAAGGAAAGAATGAAGTAGTACCTGAATTGACGAACAACTAAGGATATTTGTCTCACATGTCCTTCTTGGTTACCGAAGTAGCTTCCTTAACTGGACGATGCTTCCATTGAACTTTCACGGATTTAATCTCCTTGGTTTCCAGCTTATGCATATCACGATCAAGAATTGCAATCGGTTCCTCCTCATATTGGAGGTCCTTGTCTAACACGACTGAGACCCATTTTATGATCTAATCTCCGTCACCATCATATCTCTTCAATATGGACACATGAAATACTAGATGAACTCCCGATAGGTTAGGAGGTAAAGCCAATCTATAAGCCACTGGCCCTACACATTCAAGAACCTCAAAGGGACCAATATATCGCGGACTTAGCTTACCCTTCTTGCCAAATCTCATCACCCCTTTCATGGGTGATACCTTAAGAAGAACATTCTCACCAGTCTGAAATGTCATGTCTCTTACCTTATGGTTTGCATACTTTTTCTGTCTACTCTAGGCCACTAAAAGCTTAGCCTGAATACTCTTCATTTATCTTGATCATCTTTCACTAAATCAACCCCCAGAAGTTTCACACCTCCAGCCTCGAACTTTCCTATGGGTGATCTACATCCACTCCAATAGAGTTCTTCGAGCGGTGCCATATCTACGCTGGAGTGATAACTATTATTATAAGAGAACTCACACAATGGTAGGAACTTATCCCAATGCCCTCCAAAATCAATCACACATGCCCTCAACATTTCTTCTAACACTTGAATAGTCCTCTCTGACTGTCCGTCCGTCTGTGGATGGAAAGAGGTACTAAAAGTGAGTTGTGCGCCCAATTCATCATGTAATTTCCTCCAAAACATGGAGGTAAACTGCGTACCACGGTCTGAGATGATAGAAAGGGGCACCCCATTCAACCTCACTATCTCTTTCACATACACCTTAGCCAATTGTTCTGCATTATAATATATTCTTACCAGAATAAAATGGGCTGACTTAGTCAATCTGTCAACCACTACCCAAATAGAATCAAACTTCCACATTATCTTGGGAAGAGCAACCACGAAATCTATGAATATCCTTTCCCACTTCCATTTTGGAATTGACATTCTCTGAAGAAAACCTGTAGGACATTGATGCTGATATTTTACATGTTTGCAATTTTGACACTTGGCCACAAACTCCGCTATATCCTTCTTCATGCCCGGCCACCAATAAATTTGCTTCAAATCTTAGTATATCTTTGTCACACCCGTATGAATGGAATACCGTGAACCATGAGATTCTGTCAACAATTTCTAAATCAAGTCATCAACTCGAGGAACATAAATCCTTTCTTTAAAACTGAGCACACCTTCTGCCTTAAGATTTGTCTCTTGTGCCTTACCAATCGCAGTCTTCTTCTTAACTTCATTCAAATTTTCAACCTTAAACTGTTTGGCCTTGATCTCTTCTATGAACGTGGCCCTTACTTCAATGCTAGCTAACACCCCACCTTTTCCTGAGATGCCCAATTACATGAACTTAGACTCCAAGGTCTGAATTTCCTTAGCCAAATGTCGCTTAGTTATACACAAGCAAGTTAAACTACCCATACTCACCGTTTTTCAACTCAAAGCATCGCCACTACATTAGCCTTACCCGGATTGTATTGAATGATCACATCATAATCCTTGAGTAACTCCATCAACCTTTGTTGTCTCAAATTCAGATCCTTCTTAGTGAGCACATGCTGCAAACTACGATGATCAGTAAACACCTCACATTTAACACCATAAAGGTAGTGTCGCCAGATCTTAAGAGCAAATGCTACCACTGCCAACTCCAAATCATGTGTTGGATATTTCCTCTCATGAACCTTCAATTGTCGCAATGCATAGGCTATGACATTTTTATCATGCATAAACACAACACCCAAACCCAAATGGGAAGCATTACAATAAATGTCATGCCCCGAGCCTACACATTGGGCAGGACCGGCACTCGGAGACAATTGCTGGCCCCAAGCGAACCCTTGGCCTGGCTTTCTTAACTCAGCGGAAACCTAACTCAACAGAATAACTCAATGCAATGAAAGGTCATAAAACAACCTAACTGATAAAAATCTGGCCAAAAAGGCAACTCGAGTCTCAAAATAGAATATTTACATATATACATAGATGAGAGACTCAAAACTAACTAACTGACTGTCTATGAAGCCTCCAAAATACTGAGCTGGATGTTGGGACAGACCCCACAACATCCTAATAAAGCAAAACTTAAGAACACAAAACAACTGAGTCCTCTGAAAAGCAAGGAGACTCATCACTGACTCTGAAGTGCTTAGGTGGATCAACGGCGTGCAGGATGCTGATCCTGGGTACCTATATCTGCATCATAATAAGATGCAGGCCAACTGTCATTAGTACATGGAATGTACGAGTATGCTAGCTAGAAATCTAAACCACAACTTAAGCTTGAAAAGAGTACAAGCGAACACTTACCTTGCCTCTGTACGACTAATGAATAAGTGAACTTAATATACTTTAGCTCATAAGTGTTTTAAACACATCTTTCTTTACTTTGAGATAATTACTCAAAATCTAGCCCAAAGGCTCTCTTGAAATCGATGTTCCTTTCTTACTCAAATGAAAAAACATTTAGAAACTTCTTTGGGAAATACATAGTTCCCTAATAACTTTTGAGAAATGGACTCGACTTTATGCTCTTGACTTAACTTGAAACTTGAGACTCTTTACTTAGCTTGAACTCTATACTCTTTACTCGACTTGAAACTAGAGCCTTAAAATGAAGTGAAAACGTTCAATAAAGGCTCTTGAACAACTTTGAAAACTTGCTTTGACTCACTTAACTTCTAAGCTTGGCTCTAACTTCACTTGACTTCGATCCTAACTTGCCTTGAACTGGACTATGGATTCAAGGTATATTATCACATGTTTATGGATGAGTTCGGGATGTCTAAATGTACCTTAGAGTGTTGAAAACAACTATAAAACATTGGTACAATACCAAGGAACATGCATGAGAGAGTGTGTAGAAAATGGGGGAACTTGGCATCCTTGGCGCTTTGCAAGGCGCGGAGCGCCGGCCATTGAAGTTCGGAAGGCCAGCTGAGGCGTTCTGCAAGGCGCGGCACCCCAAGGGGTGAAGTTCAGAATACTTTATGGGGTGCTCTGAAAGGCGTGACACGCCACCCTTTTTCCCCTAAATTCTGACTTTCCTCTCTTGTTTCTCCAATACTAAACCTTCTAAACTTCAAAGGTTCCAACACCAAACACTTAGAATCATTAAAACCCTCAACATACAATAGATTCAACTCAAAACACAACCAAATCATGTCCCAAATCAACATAATCAACAACACAACCAACAAGTTCAACAACACAACCAATCTTTTCTTGAAAATAAAACAAGTTTGGCGTGTGGGGGAAAGGATCAACCCAACACTATGAACTCACTTTGACGGAGTCATGCTTGATCTCCTCTTTCTTCTCTTCTTCTCCTCTTCACTCAAAACCCTCACTTTCACTCTTTTAAAATGGAACAAACTGATCTAAGAATCAGTCTTACACAACAATATAACTAAAAGAATTGGTTAGTGAAAAGACCAAAATGCCCTTAAAAATTCCGGACGGATTCCCCTGCAAACTACCCAACTTCCAAAGGGCATTACTCACTCATACGAGCTTGGAATCGAGCAAACTTGGTAGCGTTGGAAAGATCATTCCACGAAATTTGCAAACATAGTTGGAACTACACCTAAATCATCCTGAGCTAGGAGTTATTACTATTCAAAGTTGGCCAAAACTCACTGATTTCCCACACAAACAAATTTCCAGATTTTTGAATTCCTTTCAAAAATAAATAAAATCCAATTCTAAGCCTCCTCATAGTTATTTCAAATTGTCGGATATTACAATATCTCCCCCTTGGGAACATTTTTCCTCGAATGAGGTTACTCTTACAAGGCTAAGGGTGTAATATCAACTCAAACACCCAACAAGAAACCATGCAAACACAACAACAACCACAACGTGCTCATTATAATTAAAAGAGCACTAAGAAGGAAATAAGTACCTTAATCTTCATTTCCCCCGGATTCAAAGAGATGTGGATATCTCTTCTTCATGTCCTCTTCGGCTTCCCAAGTGGCTTCCTTAACAAATTGGTTCCTCCAAAGGACCTTGACTGATTCTACATCTTTCGTTCTCAACCTACGAACTTGGCGATCTAAAATCTGAACCGGAATCTCCTCATAAGATAAGCTATCTTTGATCCTAATGCTTTCAGTTGACAGGATCAATGAAGGACCGCCTAAGCACTTCTTCAACATTGAGATGTGAAATACCGGATGAACCGCTGCTTGTTCCTGTGGTAACTCCAACTTATAAGCAACATTGCCAATTCTCTTGGCTGTGCGGTAAGGTTAAATATACCGGGGACTAAGTTTCCCCTTCTTAATAAACCTCATAACTCCTTTCATGGGTGAAACCTTCAAATATACCCAATCATCTACTTCAAACTCTAACGCCCTTCTCCTAACATCGGTGTAGGATTTCTGGTGACTCTGTGCCGTTTTCAACCTCTCTTGAATGGCTTTCACCTTCTCCATAGCTTGGTGAACTAAATCTGGTCCTATCAACCCTGCTTCGCCATCTTGAAACCATCCAATAGGAGATCTACATCTTCTCCCATAAAGAGCTTCGTAACGAGCCATCTGGATGCTAGAGTGATAACTGTTGTTGTAGGCAAACTCAATGAGAGGTAGATGATCCTCCCAATTACCTTTAAAATTGATCACACAAGCCCTCAACATATCTTCTAAAGTCTGAATAGTACGCTCGGCTTGCCCATCAGTCTGAGGATGAAATGTAGTACTTAAGTTCACCTTTGAACCCAAGCCTTTCTGGAAAGATTTCTAGAACTGTGCAGTAAACTGTGCACCTCTATCTGAAATAATGGAGACTCGGAATCCATGAAGTTTCATCACCTCTTGAATATATAACTTGGCATAGTCTTCTGCTGAATTGGTAGTCTTTACTGGTAAGAAATGGGATGTCTTTGTCATTCTGTCGACAATCACCCAAATAGAATCATGCTGTCTGCGAGACCTTGGCAACCCTGTGATGAAATCCATATTGATCATCTCCCACTTCCATTCCGGAAGTTCTATCTTCTGGGCTAAATCACCGGGCCTTTGGTGCTCAACTTTCACTTGTTGGCAATTTGGACACTTAGCAACAAACTCTGCAATGTCCTTCTTCATGCCATTCCACTAATAAACTTCTCTAAAGTCACGATACATCTTTGTGGAACCCGGATGAATGGAATATCTGGAGCTATGAGCTTCCTCCATAATTCTCTCTTGAAGTCCATCTACCATAGGTACACACAATCTATCTTGAAATCTCAAAACACCATCTCCCCCTTGTTCAAAAGCTAATACTATTTACTTTTGAACATTTGCCTTCACCTCAAGCAAAATGGGATCTTGGTCTTGTCCCTCTTTCACTTCTGACACTAATGATGACTCGGCCCTATTCGCCACCGCTATTCCTTCTTCTGCGGAATTTGTAAGTCTGACTCCCAGGCATGCCAGCCTGTGCACATCTTTTGCTAACTCTCTCTTTCCTTCTTCAATATGGGCGGTGCTACCCATAGACAACCTGCTCAAAGAATCAGCAACAACATTAGCCTTACCTAGGTGGTAAAGAATACTCAGGTCATAGTTCTTGAGTAATTCTAACCACCTCCTCTGTCTGAGATTAAGCTCTTTCTGAGTAAGCACATATTGGAGGCTCTTGTGATTAGTGAATATGTCAACATGCACACCATATAAGTAATAATGCCATATCTTTAAAGCGAACACTACATCAGCCAACTCTAAGTCATGGGTTGGGTAGTTCTTCTCATGAACTTTCAACTGTCTGGAGGCATAAGCTATAACTTTGCCATTCTGCATTTAGACACAACCCAAACCAACTCTAGATGCATCACAATACACCACAAAACCTTGAGTACCTTCTGGTAAGGTCAAAACTGGAGCTGTAATCAATCTCTTTTTCAATTCCTGAAAGCTGTTCTCACAAGCTTCAGACCATTGAAATTTCACTGTCTTCTGAGTTAACTTGGTCAAAGGAGATGCAATAGATGAGAACCCCTCAACAAACCTTCTATAATAGCCAGCTAAACCCAAGAGACTCCTAATTTCAGTTGGAGATGTGGGTCTAGGCCAATTTGCACTGCCTCAATTTTCCGAGTATCAACTTTAATTCCATCACCGGACACAATGTGGCCTAAGAACGCCACAGACATAAGCCAAAACTCACAGTTATAGAACTTGGCATACAACTCCTTGTCTTTCAAAGTCTAAAGAACTGTTCTGAGATGACTAGCATGATCTTCTTCATTCTTTGAATAGACTAGTATGTCATCAATGAAGACGATAACAAACGTATCTAAATAAGGTTTGAAGACTCGATTCATCAAGTCCATGAAAGCTACTAGTGCATTGGTCAAACCAAAGGATATGACTAAAAACTCAAAATGACCATATCTGGTCTTGAAAACTGTCTTTGGAATATCACATTCCCTTACTCTTAACTGGTGATAGCCTGATCTGAGGTCAATATTCGAAAAGCAAGTGGCACCCTGAAGCTGATCGAAAAGATGATCAATCCTCGGAAGAGGGTACTTATTCTTGATGGTAATCTTATTCAACTGGCGGTAGTCTATACACATTCTAATGGAACCATCTTTCTTTCTCACAAACAAGACCGGAGAACCCCAAGATGAGACAGTCGGTCGAATGAAACCCTTTTCTAGGAGATCTTTCAACTGCTTTTTCAACTCTTTCAAGTCTGCTAGTGCCATTCTATAGAGCAGAATAGAGATAGGATGAGTATCTAGAATGAGATTTATGCCGAAATCTATTTCTCTCTCAGGAGGAATTCCGGGTAGATCATCAGGAAAAACTTCTGGAAACTCTCTTACTATAGGAACTGACTGAAAATGAAGTATCTCAACACTAGAGTTATGAACTCAGACTAAGTGATAGATACAACCCTTCGAAACTAACTTTCTTGCCTTAAGGTACGAAATGAAACGACCCTTAGGCACTGCTGAACTACAACTCCACTCTAAGACTGGCTTGTTCGGAAACTGAAACTTGATTGCTCGAGTTCTACAATCTATCGATGCATAACAAGCATGAAGCCAATCCATACCTAAAATGACTTCGAAATCTACCATGTCTAACTCAACCAAATCAGACATGGTGCTCTTGTGATTGATGGAAACAGGACAATCACGATAGACTCTTTTTGCTAGAATAGATTCCCCAAAAGGTGTAGAAACACAAAAGGGTTCACAAAGTCTTTCAGGAAGAACCTCAAACTTATTTGCAACATAAGGAGTTACAAAAGATAAACTTGCTCATGGGTCTAACAAATCATACACATTAAAAGCGAAGACTTTGATCATACCAGTGAAAACATTCGGAGAGTTCTCTTGCTCACGGCGACTAGTGATTGCATAGAGGCGGTTCGCTCCTCCGCATGTACGAGAAGTAGCTCCTCTAAGTGTCGTCCTGTCTGGGGGGAGCAACTGAAGAAGATTGGGCCCTACTGCCCAAATTTCCACTACCTTGCTTATTCTTAAGGTACTCCTTCATGAAGTGACCCTCTTGTCCACACTTAAAGCAACCTGTCTGACCCTGACGACACTTCCCTGGATGAACTCTACCACACCTAGCACATGTAGGAAACAAACTACCTCATTGTGCCACACTACTTGAAGACTGTGCTAGTCTAGCCTTGAAGTCCTTCGAATTCTAGCCATTAAATTTCCCTCTGTATCGGTGTGCAGGTGCTCTAGCAGATGATGGAGCAGATCCCTTTTGCCTTTGCTGAAAGGATGTACGGTTTGAATTACCTTTCTGCTGCCCGGACTCGTTACCGGTCTTAACTTTCTTATTTCTGAACTCTTCTCTATCCCTCAACTTCTCTTCCTCAACCTGTTGTACATAGACCATCAACCTTGATATGTCCATGTCCCCAATAAGCATTGCAGCCCTACCTTCCTTACTTGACAACCGAGACAGCCCAGCAACAAACAAGCTCATTCAATTTCTCATGTCCGCCACCATCTCTGGAGCATAGCGGGATAGTCGTGTGCACTTCAGACTGTACTCATGAACACTCAAAGACTCCTGCTTAAGTGTGAGGAACTCTCGTACCTTGGCCTCTTTCAATTCTCAAGGAAAGAAATGCCCCAAGAAAGCTTCCTCAAAACAGGCCCAATTCGCAGGTGGTGCATTTTCAACTCTGGCCCCTTTCCACTAGTCAAACCAAGTTCTAGCAACATCCTTCAATTGATACGAAGCTAGTTCAACCCTCTCAATATCTTCCTTATGCATCACATCAAAAATCTTCTTCAACTCCTCAATGAAGTTCTCTGGATCCTCAGTAGTACTTGAACCCATAAAACTCGGAGGAGTCATACCCAAGAACTCACGAATCTTTGAAGTGTCAGCTCTTTCATGTCGAGCTCCCCTTTGCTGACCAATCTGATTAGTTATAGCTTGACTCAAAATTCTAATTGCCTCTCTGAACTCGGCATTAGAAACTTCCACTTGTGGTTGCGCTCCTGGGGCATAAGGTAACTCTTTTCTTATCAACATAACGTCTAGGAAGACGCCCTCTGCCAACTCTTCGTGGAGGCATGACTATCTAAAAACACGCACAAACATGGATTAAAAAGAAACTTTTTAGAGATCAACCCTAACACACGAGATGAGTGTGAAAGAAGTGAGATATCTTCAAAAATGTCGTAGCCTCCCAATTATAGATGTGGCACGCTTCATACCGATAACTAGGACTCTACAGACACGGCTTGATAGACTCCCTAGGACTCTTGAACTCTGTGCTCTGATACCAAGTTTGTCACGCCCTGAGCCTACACCCTGGGCGGGATCGGCACTCGGAGACCATTGTTGGCCCCAAGCAAACCCTTGGCCTGGCTTTCTTAACTTAGAGGAAACCTAAGTCAACAGAATAACTAAATGCAATGAAAGGTCATAAAGCAACCTAACTGATAAAAATCTGGCCAAAAAGGCAACTCGGGTCTCAAAATAAAATATTTACATACATACATAGATGAGAGACTCAAAACTAACTGACTGACTGTCTATGAAGGCTCTAAAATACTGAGATGGATGTTAGGACAGACCCCGCAACATCCTAATAAAACAAAACTTAAGAACACAAAACAACTGAGTCCTCCGGAAAGAAAGGAGGCTCACCACTGACTCTGAAGTGCTCAGCTGGATCAACGGCGTGTTGGATGCTGATCCTGGGTACCTGTGTCTGCATCATAATAAGATGCAGGCCAACTGGCATCAGTACATCGAATGTACGAGTATGCAAGCTGGAAATCTAAACCACAACTTAAGCTTGAAAAGAGTACAAGCGAACACTTACCTTTCCTCTGTACGACTCATGAATAACTGAACTCAATTTATATATAAAGCAATACGACACATGCAATATATAAAGCTTGTAAAACAGTATAAACAACTTAGCTCGTTAATGATAAAACAATAACAAACTCAACTTTACTTATATAAAAGTGATATAACTTTTGTGGGAGATTCTTTAACCGACAACCACCACTTTGAGCACTAGTGGTGGTACAACGTTTTACCTCACCTTGCCCAAGGACCATCCTATACCTGGCTGTGATATAGGAAGCTATCTTTACTAAGTGGATCCACTAGCTTAACTTACAGGATCATCTAAAAAGTATGACCCGTTAAATCCCATGTTGGCCGCATGGTTCTTATGGAGAGTTGAGTTAAAGTGAACTCGTGTCCCCAACTCGGTGCTCAAGACTACTCCCAAAAAAATATACTTTATCTCATAAGTGTTTTAAACATATCTTTCTTTAGTTTGAGATAATTACTCAAAATCTAGCCCAAAGGCTCTCTTGAAATCGATGTTCCTTTCTTACTCAAATGTTAAAACATTTAGAAACTTCTTTGGGAAATACAGAGTTCCCTAATAACTTTTAAGAAATGGACTCGACTTTATGCTCTTGACTTAACTTGAAACTTGAGACTCTTTACTTAGCTTGAACTCTATACTCTTTACTCCACTTGAAACTTGAGCCTTAAAATGAAGTGAAAACGTTCAATAAAGGCTCTTGAACAACTTTGAAAACTTGCTTTGACTCACTTAACTTCTAAGCTTGGCTCTAACTTCACTTTACTTCGATCCTAACTTGCCTTGAACTGGACTATGGATTCAAGGTATATTATCACATGTTTATGGATGAGTTCGGGATGTCTAAATGTACCTTAGAGTGTTGAAAACAACTATAAAACATAGGTACAATACCAAGGAACATGCATGAGAAAATGTGTAAAGAATGGGGGAAGTTGGCATCCTTGGCACTCTGCAAGGCGCGGAGCGCCAACCCTCAAAGTTCAGAACACTTCTTGGGGCGCTCTGAAATGCGCGACACACCACCCCTTTACCCCGAAATTCCGACTTTCCTCTTTTGTTTCTCCAACTCTAAACCTTCTAAACTTCAAAGGTTCCAACACCAAACACTTAGAATCATTAAAACCCTCAACATACAATAGATTCAACTCAAAACACAACCAAATCATGTCCTAAATCAACAACATCAACAACACAACCAACAACTTCAACAACACAACCAATCTTTTCTTGAAAATAAAACGAGTTTGGCGTGTGGGGGAAAGGATCAACCCAACACTATGAACTCACTTACCTAGTAGGGATCACCCCTGACGATATCCACAACGATCTTTGACGGAATCTTGCTTGATCTCCTCTTTCTTCTCTTCTTCTCTTTTTCACTCAAAACCCTCAATTTCACTCTTTTAAAATGGAACAAACTGTTCTAAAAATCAGTCTAACACAACAATATAACCAAAAGAATTGGTTAGTGAAAAGACCAAAATGCCCTTAAAATTTCCGGACGGATTCCCCTACCAGCTGCTCAATTTCCAAAGAGCATAACTCACTCATACGAACTTGGAATCGAGCAAACTCGGTGGCGTTGGACAGATCATTCCACGAACTTTGCAAACATAGGTGTAACTACACCTAACTCATCCTGATCTAGGAGTTATTACTGTTCAAAGTTGGCCAAAACTCACTGATTTCCCATACTTAACCAAAATTCCATATTTTTGAATTCCTTCCAAAAATAAATAAAATTCCAATTCTAAGCCTCCTCTTGGTTATTTCAAATTGTCGGATGTTACAATAAACAATAAAATCCTTACCTTCCACCGGTAATGCTAGAATAGGCAATGTAGTCAAGAGATTCTTGAGCTTTTGAAAGCAATCCTCACATTTTTCAGTCCATTCAAATGGTACCTCCTTTTCGGTAAAAATTTACAAGTGAGTGGTAATAGAAGCGAAGTTCTCCACAAATCGATGATAGTAGCTAGCCAGCCCCACAAAACTGCTAACTTCCATCACAGAGCTAGAGTGAACCCAATTCTTAACCGCCTCAATCTTTTGGGGATCTACCAATACCCCTTCTTTTCAAACTACATGCCCCAAGATTGCAACTGACGTCAGCCAAAATTCACAGTTAGAAAATTTTACATACAACCTTTGTTTCCCAAAAACACCCAGAACAAAACGAAGATGGTCGGCATGCTCTTCCTCACTTTTCGAATAGACCAAAATATCATCAATAAAGACTATAACAAACGAATTAAGAAATAGTTTGAATACACCATTCATCAAACTCATAAAAGCTGCGGGAACATTAATCAAACCAAAAGACATAACTGGGAACTCGTACTGCCTATAGCGGGTTCTAAACGCCGTCCTGGGCACATCCTCAAGCATAATCTTTAACTCATGGTAGCCAGACCATAGATCAATCTTAGAGAAAATTGATGCACATTGTAATTGGTCAAAGAGGTTATCTATTCGAGGTAATGGGCAGTTGTTTCGAATGGTGACCCTATTCAATTGATGGTAATCTATACACATCCTCATACTACCATACTTTTTCTTAACAAACAAAATTGGAGCACCCCATAGGGAAGATCTAGGATGAATAAATCCTTTATCAAAAAGTTCTTGGATTTGAGCCTTAAGCTTTCTTAATTCTGTCGGAGCCATGCGATATGGAGGGACAAAAATGATCAGGTTCTAAATCAATGCAGAAATTTATATCTCTATCCGAAGGCATACCAGATAAATCATTAGGAAACACTTCTCTAAATTGTGACACCACACAAATAGATTCAATAGATGGAGACTCAACCTCAACATCTCGAATATGAGCCAAATAAGACAAACAACCCTGCCCTACCAGTTTCCTTGCCCGAATGGAGGATATGATATTAGCTTGCTTAGTCTTGTACACCCCTTCCCACTCTAATTTTTCCCTTACCGGAATTTCTAGAGTTATAGACTTAGTATTACAATTAAGCACATCATAATAGGGGGACAACCAAGTCATGCCTAAGATTATTTCAAAGTCATTCATATCCAAAATCACCAAATCAGCCCATGTCTGATAACCTATAAACAAAATAGGACAAGCATGATAAACATGGGTGACTATGACATACTTTCCAATTGGGGTAGAAACATTGATGGGGTCATCAAGTATATCACAAATCGTAGCAAATGTTGAGGCAAAATGCACGGACACATAAGAATAAGTAGAACCCAGATCAAATAACACATTAGTCATCCAGTCACAGACAAGAATAGTACATGTGATCATTGTGTCACATGCCTCCACCTCGGTCTTTCCTGGAAAGGCATAACACTGAGCCGTATAATAAGGACGGGCGACTTCCCTGCCTTGATGCATCGTACCTCTGCCTATATTACCATTTCCCCTACCTCTACAGCCTCACTGATTTTCTCCTCGCTCACCTTGTGGATGCCGTCGACCATTATTACCATTTCCCGCGGGTACCACTGCTCTAGTCTGCTGCTACGCGGAATCCATCACGTGTGGGTGGGGATAATCTCTCCTCATATGCCTAGGTTCTCCACAGTTATAGCAAGTACAATCAAAGGATGGCTTGCTGCCCGCCGAAGGTGCGACTCCCTAGCTATCCTGAATCAGATTATTAGGTGGAGTTCCTGAGTAATTACTTGTAGAGGCGGGTATAGCAAACTGTATTGGCCTGGTTGCAATTGTTGGCCTCCCTTACCCTTTGGAGTAAGAACTTTGAAAGTTACCCGAGTTATTGGCCCTCTTAGCCAATACCTTAGTCTGACTGTCTCGCCTCACCCCCTCCACTTTCTTCACAAAGTCTATTACCTCATTAAAGCTCCTTCCTGCAGAGGTCATATGAACAAACAATACCTGCAAATCAGAATTTAGTCCCTTAATAAACAAACATATACTCTCTTCCTCAGTAGTCACCAATTGCATAACATATCTAGACAATGCATGGAACTTTCCCTCATAGGCAGCCATAGACATACCACCTTGCTCCAAAGCCATGAACTGATCCTTCTTACGATTACTCAAAGTCTGATGCACATACTTCTCTAAAAATAGAGCATGAAATTGGGTCCAAGTAAGTGGGGGTAAAACTAAAGATTTGCATTTCACATAAGCTCTCCACCACTTCTTAGCCTTACCTTGAAGTTGAAAATTCACAAACCCAACCCCATGTTGATGGACAATTCCCAACTTATGAAGAATCTCATAGCAATCTAGGATGAACTCATAGACATCCTTACTCGCGGAACTATGGAACACAGGCGGTTTCAACTTCAAGAACTTAGTCAACATGTCGTGCTCATTACCAGTCATAACACCTAACAAAGGATGGAAGACAACATCATTACCTCCAGTTCCACCCACATTGGGGACAGTGATATCAATAGGGGGATTGGCAGGAGCTTGAGTTGCTTGAAAAGTGGTAAGCAATCCAGGACCAACCAATTCTTTCAAGAACTTCATGATCTGTTGAGCTAACACTAGGTCTAAAGAAGGAATACATGTAGTCTTAGCCTGCACTTCTTCCTCTTGTGCAACATTCTCTTCATTCTCGACCTCGATATTCTCTTCTACCTCTTCATGATGCATATGAGGGGCCTCATTCCTGGGAACATTTTCAACCGGTGCTCCATCCCTGATGCCATTGAACCTAGTGTTAACCATCTATGGACAGAAGAGTGAAGGAGGTTAGATACCAATTCGAATCATCATATACCAATTGGAATCAAGTTATAGCACGAAAGGAGACCAAAGAAAACAGAGAGATTTCCTAAAGTCCTATAGCCTCTCGAAGAAAAGTACAGACATCTTCGTACCGTTTCGCAAGACTCAACTAGAGTCATTTTGGTACATCGAGATCAACGATCCTAGGCTCTGATACCAACTTTGTCACGACCCAGACCATCGTGATTGGTACCCATACTAACCCTCCAGTGGGAGAACCATTCATTCTAATTAGCTAACCAACTTAATCAAAATACTAAAGCATTTAAGGTTACAGAAGCAAATTTAAATGCTAAGGAAAAGTAATAGAGTTCCCATAAACTCCAAAAGTCTAACGAAACAATGTGGAAAGAACGCCTAGAACCTAAACGTCAATGCACCAAAACATCTAAGGTTCAACCATAAGTTTAAACAAGAAGGGGTACAACCCCATACTAAACATGAAAAATCTAAAGAACTACTCTAAGTCCAAAATGTGAACTTAAACATAAAGAGAACTCATGGTAGCTAGGAATAACTGGTTTAGCGTTGAATTCGAACAATCACTGATCTTCTAAATGAGGTATGTGAATAGCCGCCTGAAGATGCCATGTACTCAACAAAGAAAGACCATGTGCAGTATTAGTACACAACCACAGTGTACTGGTAGGATCATGCGGCTATCCCACTAAGTGCAACATATATAAGTATTTACAACATAATAATAACATGCATACACCAAACATATACAATATCAATATCATTTATGAATAATGTTCAATTTCACAATTCTCCAATATCACAGTTATGCCAAGTCAATAGTACTCTCATGGAACCCACACCCAAACTGTTAGTGTATCGATACGTGGTACCCGATCCAATGTTTATGCCAAAATGTGGCAACCAATCCCATGTTTATGTCAGAACGTGGCAACTGATCCTAGTTAGTGTGTCAAAATGCAACACCCGATCTATTCAACAAGCCACAATCACAATCACAAGTATATTCTGAAATTATACAATCAAATCATGATCTTTGGCATTCATAATTCATCTATCCTCATTTATAATTAGTGTGATCAATCAAGCAACATTTGCATACATACATGTAATCTAATGAAGCAGGAACAAACATACATCAAACAACATGAAATCACAACCATCACCTACCTCGAAACAAGCCTGAATCCCCTAAGAAACTCGATTCTTCACTTACCGGATTCATTCCGCTTGTTATTGGTCTACAAACAATTAATATAACACGGAAATCAATAAACAATATCTAATTACCTAAATTACCAACAACCCTAACAACCCTAGATCAAACCCATGATCCCAATATCCAAATTAGCGATTTTTCAACCATAAATTCCATATGTAAACCCTCCCTAATAGATAATTACCCGCTAGATTACGTTCTACGGATCAAAACACGAATTCAGGGAATTAAAACCTTACCTTTAGCCTTAAGAATAGTGAAAACCCGTCAAGAAAGCACATGTGGTCGTCTCCAAACTCTCAAAGTCAGAAAGTGCAGAATAAAATGTTTTTAGGTTTTATTTCCTACTTAATTCACAACTATCCAGCTATGGCGGCACCCATCCCGCCACAGCGGCCCCGCCCTGGCGGGAATAATCCCGCCTTAGCAGCTAGCACAGAAATAGAGAGCCAATTTAATAATTCCAATACCCCCATTTCAGAAACTACCCGTTCACGCTAAGATCAGTTTCGGGAGTTCTACTCACCGAATTCAATTCCGTAAAGTCGTACGGATTCCTTAACGTCTTAGCTATCTACTCATGTGATCAAAATCAAAATTAAACCACCCAATTGTTACCAAATTTCCCTAGACCATACTGACTCTGATTTCGTCCAAATCTGGACTAGGTTGAGAAATTCCAAGTTACTACGAAAAAGTATTCCGGCCCAAATTTTTTCTCCGTTGGCTTTTTTATAACGACGGGACCTGCTCGCTAGAGTACTATAAACTGTAATTTTTTGCATACCAATATGATTAAAAAATACATTGTATAATGTTACTCAAAGTTTTTATTGTTTGACTCTAAAAAAGAAGCTATAACAATTAGAAGTGGATGGAGGTAGTAGTATTTAATTCACAATATTTTAGTATCTTCTTTCCAAAGGATAAGTTTAGCATCTGCACATAGAATTAGTTATTAAAGACAATTTTGTTTTTCCTCTTACCTCTTCGTTTTGAGTTTATTCATAAAGATAATAATTTGAAAATTACAGATATCATAAATTTGTAAGTAATTTTAGCACTTTAAAATAATCTTTAACAAACGAAAAAGCAAGCTACACAACAAAGAATAAAAACACCTTAATAAGTTTATCATATTTTACTTTGAGATAATGTATATATACTTATACTTACTTTCATAAAAACATGAACTCCCTAACTTTAATATAAAAATACTATAATACCCCAAACTGAAAACTCCCAATTTAGTGTGTGTGTGTGTATATATATATATATATATATATATATATATTCTATATTAATTTATTAATTTATTTATTTCTTCTATATTATTTTAAACGATGACACCTTTTTCACATTGATGGATAGTAACGTTTTTGAAGGGTTGTGACTTTTTCGATGCTTTATGACATTTCCGAGAGGTTGTGATTTTTCTTAAGGGTTGTGACTTATCTGATAAGGCACAACTAACACCTTTTCATACTATCCTTTGTTTTCTATAAATATACGTTTACTCAACTTTTTAAACTACAAATTTTGTAAGTTTTATATCGTTCTTCTTAAAACAAGGAAGATTGTGAGAATTGTTCAATTATGCATTTACAAGTTTTTTGTGGGTAAACTAGATATATCAACAAAAAATGATTCAACAAGGAGAATAGAAATACTCAACATCAAACGAGAAGACTATCTAGATATTAATATACACTCATTTTCATAGCCAGAAATATCTTTTGCATTAACTTCTACTTGACAAGAAGTTCAATGATTATTTGTTGCACAAACTATAACTTGTTGTTCAAGTTGTGCAAAGTCTCAAAGTATTGAAGAAAAAGGAATTGCTCAAAAACTTGTTTGAAGAGTCTAAACTAGATTTAATAGGTACTCCTCCGTTTTCAATTTATTTGTTGTACTTTAATTTTTATTCAGTTTAATTATGTTCTTTTCCGTGGAGCTCGGGGGCACATCTTTAAGACCAGATAGTTAAAAGACATTTTTATATGTTCTACATATCCTTAAATTAAAAGTCTTATTTATATTCTAAAATTTCATATAAAATTAAATTACATGAATCTATATCTATCTTTTTAGCTTTACTGCCTTAAAACAATGAACTACTTAGCATAAATGTTAAATTATTATAAAACCTCCAACTTAAAACAACAAATTTAGTATACTTCTATATTTTAGATTATATTATATTTACTTATATTATATTATATCAAAAAACAATCTTCTTTTCACATTAAAGGGTTGTGACATTTCCAAAGTCGTATAACTATTCTGATTCGTTGTGACCTTTTCGAAGTGTTGTGACTTTTTACAGGGTTGCGACTTTTCCGAAGAGTTGTGACTTTTCCGAAGGGTTGTGACTTTTCCAAAGAGTAATGACTTTTCCGATGAGTTGTGACTTTTTGAAGGGTTGTGACTTTTCTATAGTGTTGTGACTTTTTTTTCTCAAATTATTAAACTACAATTATTAAAAGTTTTTCATTATTCTTCTTCTTAAAACACCCAATTTAGTATATCTTCTAAATTTGATATTATATTTATTCTTATTATAATATATTATATTGAAAGAAGACATCATTTCACATTGAATGGTTTTTAATTTTCTAAAGAGTTATGACATTTTCGAAGGGTTGTGACATTTATGATAAGAAACAATATGCACATGCTCATACTACCCTTTGTTAACTATAAATGGAGGGGCTTCCTCTCATTTTTAAACTACAATTTTTTTAATATTTCTAGTCTTGTCTTCTTCAAAACTCAAGTTTGATTTATAGACGTTGACACTCTCAAAGTTCAATGAAATTTAAACACTCCCTAACATGAATGTAAAATTAATATAATACTCCAACTAAATCATTCAATTTACTATATCTTCTATATGTTATATAAATATTTATTTATATTATATAAAAAGTAGGAGCTCCAAAAATACAAAAATAACTAAGTAATTCACTATGAGGGATGGAGGAGAAAGTATATTTAAGAGGTGTAACTGAGAGATTTTAAGAGTGACTAACTTTCAGTAGTAATCATAAGAAAGTTTACATCCACTATTCATTGGAATTTATACTTTATCATTCATTTCATAATTGTTTACTTAATTTTTAAATTTTATAATATTTAATTTGATATTCACGTGCAACGCACGTGCGTCAAAACTAGTAATTTTTAGATATATCACTTATCTAAACCTCTTTATAATTTTTTTCAACCTCTTTTCTCAAAGTATGACATTTGCATTTCTAATATATTCTTTTTGAGAACAAAAACATAATCTGATCAAAAGTAAGTTAAAAGTAAAAAATCATTTGATGAAGTTTAAAATAACAAAATAAAAATGGATAGAGAATTGTTGGGTACATTTTTTGATGATTAATAAAGATACAACGTACAAATCATTAGAAAGGATAAAACGTGTAACACACGTTCCCAAAGCCTAATATATTGATACACTCATATTTTATTAACCAATGATTTTGGGTCATGGTCTTGATCCCATGGTTTTTGCCCAATATATTGTATAAAAGTGGTTTGTTTTCTATATAAGACTTGCTTAGTCATTAAAATAGTGGTGGTAAAATAATTTTCATTTGTGGTGTAAAGTTTCAAAAATTGACAAAACCCTAAAAGGTTTCTCTTCCTTTTTCCCTCTCAGCCACCACCACCACCAAGCTTCAAATCCACCGGCAAAACAATACCTGAAACCCTAACCAAACCACCTCCATTTTCAGAGTCTTCTACGAGCTTCTACTAAGCAGCCACAACCATCTAAAGACTATTCCCCCCTTTTGTCTCCTTCTCCATCAAAACTCACAACTATCAATCCCTAAATAACCTCGGCAACCACCAAAACTCAATTTCTCTTTGTCTTCTCCGGCAAAGTAACGACGTCGGAGCACAGCCAACCTGAAACCACCTCAATTCTATCACAAAACCCCAACCAATGCCAGCCAAAACCCTAATAAATCCATCAGAAATAGACCCACACCACTATAGTCTCATTTCCTCTTTCCCCATTTTCGTGTCTTTTATTTATTTCATAGGCACTCCGGCAAGATCCAAGCTGCAACATAGCTTTGTTGTACAACAACCAACAATGTCACACTGAGCAACTAGACCTTGCTTCAAATACCATTGGTGATCCATATTTGGCTCACTGCCTTGGTTTCCTCTTTTTTGGTGACTCTTGTATCTCTATTTTACTTTGTTTATATTATTTTTTCTGCTAAGTTTGCATTTCAGCCTGGTGTTTCTCCAATAAACTCCATAAAGGTTGGGTACCTTGATTTTTCTCGTTCTATTTCAAATGCTATTTAATTGTTGTTGTGTTGTTGTATGACTGATTACTGTTGTTAGTAGGTTGGTTTTGCACAATTCTTTTTCCATTAATTATTTTGTCATTCACCACTGACTTAATAATTTTTCTTGGTATTTTTAACTACTATGATTCTTTTTATTTAACTGTGTGCTTAAGTTTTCTACCAAATATGTGTCAATGCTATTATTTGATTTTGTCTTATTACTTTGTCTAGTTTTAAATTTTTATTATTATTACGCTGCCATATTTTATTCTCAAAAAATGTGTATATTGTTTTACTTATGTTAAGTTCCTCATTATTTTTCAGTTTTTCCTCTATTTTATTCAGAATCCTGTTACACTTTGATTTAGTGCATTTTATTATGGGTCATTTTTCTAACTGTCTATTAGTGATTGCATGTTATTTTAACTTTGTTAATTTTATATGGGAAACCTTTCCACATACGTAGTCATCTAGTGTTGCTTCACATAGAATGTAATTGTACCCATCATAGTCCAAACTGTTAAGTTTACATCAAAGGATACAACAACAGTCTCGACAAAAATCAGGCTCACTGAAATAGATATCACAAAGTATGGTCTCTAGAAAAGGCTAACACTGCTCCTGCATTCCTCAGGTATGCTTGGATTTTGTGCTAAATTGAATTAGGTTTTTATTGTTCTTCCTCTTTCTCTTGTAGCAACTTTCTTCTCTTCCAGACGGAGAAGCTAATAACTATAAGCGAATTCGATTTGCTAGAGCAGGTGATTGTGGTATACCTCCCCTTCATGTTCGTGATCCACTTCCATCAGCTCGTGGGCAACAACTAGCACCAAATAGAAGATTTATGGTATTTATTATGAGTCCTCGTGAAACACTACCTTAAAAAACTGAGGTTGTATGTAAATAAGAAGTTGGTGGATGATATTTATCGCTTCCCACAACGTTCTATGCCACCAAACCTCGGACATGGAAACTTGGAGAAATGCAACCTCAAGTAGGTAGAATTGTGTTACAGAATGAATAACACAAAAAAATTCTAGGTTAATGGATGAACATTACCATGAGTCTGCCTACTTGAGGTTGTAGTTTTCATAGTTTCCATGTCTGAGGTTTGGTGGCATGGGAAGTCGTGGAAAGCAATAATAACATCCACCAACTTCTTATATACAAACTACCTCTGTTTTAAGGTAGTGTTTCACAAGGACTCAACCTATGTATCATAGCTCTTCCATTTGGTGGTAATTTTGGCCCACGAGCTTATGGAATTGGATCACAAACAGGAAGGGCAGGTATACCAACATCACCTTCTCCAGCAAATCCCATTCCCTTGTAGTTATTAGCTTCTCCGTCTGGAAGAGAAGAAAGTTGCTATCAGAGGAAGAGGAAGAACAATAAAAATGGAATTCAAATTAGCACGAAATCCAATCATATATGAGGAATGCAGGAGCAATGTTACCTCTATCAGAGACCATGCTTTGTGATATCGGCTACAGTAAGCCATGTTTTTGCAAAGAGTGTTGTTGTATCCTTTGGTGTAAGCTTATCAGTTTGGAATATGAGGGGAATAGTTACATTCGATGTAAAGCAACACTAGATGGCTACATATGTGGACAAAATTCAAATAAGCATAAAATTCAATCATGCTTGAGGAATGTAGGAGCACTGTCTGGTTTTCCAAACTCAGCTTTAGTGATTACCAAACTCCTACAATTTTTTTTACAAACCTTACACATAATAACTATGATAGGAGAATCAGATAGTAAAGGTTGCATTCCCGTCCTTGAAGATATAGTCCTCTCTTTCATATCTGAGTCAAAATGAATATCCAAATGAAAAAACAAATTTTGGATCAGGTCAATAAAAAGATGTGGTAAGTTTTATTTACAAAATTGATGCAAACAACCAAATAAATCTCTTCATCTGATATACCAAAGATCCTTGTGGAAGCTCACCTCTTGAGTTTGGCGATTGCTTTGAAGGAATCACCCAACTGAATAAGGAAAATAATTGACTTATCTCCATACGAGATACTCAGACTTGAGATACTTTTTAACTGAATCTTACTTTAAAAGCATTTTTCTTTCCATCTTTCGGAGCCTGAAAATACTTTAGAAGATATAAATATCTATCCTTAAATGTTCCTAAACCTGTAACTCTATTTCCAACCTGCCAGCCCCACTTATCACAAGCATTTGTGCAATATATAAGAGCATATGGTAAACCTTCGCCAAGTCATACTTTGAAACTAGATAAAGTTGAAGACCAGTTTCATTGATTCTAGATGCACTCCCATTATATACAACAAGTGCACGACTCTCCCCAACCTCCTCCTTGGCTGACATTTAGTTGGAAACTCTAACTCTATTGATAATGATAAAACCACCTTTTTTGGCTATAAAGAAAAATAAACGTTAGAAGTCCTCATCAGAAAGCAAACCATTTTTGGATATGAAATAACTATTAGAGACAGAAAAAAGCAGTTAAGGGAGAAAAGCCAAAAGTTTGGTCTACTCTGAATGAAAACAAGAAAACTATGCTTCAGATGAAGATAAATGTATGACATTTCAGCATAACCTACAAAAGCATTTTCCTCCCAAGGAAATAAGAAAAACAAAAACTAAACATGAAAGTTGAGTAGCAGAATGTTTGTGTATAATGGCATCATGCTTGACATAAACACCTAAAGTTTCAAGCTACCTTTGAGGTGAAATTATTACTATTGTTCAACCAATATTACTAAGATACTTAGTTTAAAGAATAGATTCAAACACAAGAAACTTAAATCCCGTAAAGAAAATAGAATCCAAAACATATTAGAAATAATAATTAAAATAATTTTCCCAAAGAAGAAAATCGAGTCCACTGAATGCACAGTGTCTTTAAGAAAATTATTCCCTTCAAGTATCCGAGGTTAACTGAATGTATCCTCTCAGAATAGAATGATTTTACTCACCGGTGTATTGGTACATAAAATCTTGGTGTCAGCAAACCATCAACAATAGTAAAGTATAATGATAATACTAGATTTAGTAGAAAAAGAAGAAGTCTAGAAAGTCCTTATTCATTATTAAAAAATAGGAGGAAACACTTCTATATATCTACAACATAGGGTAGTGTGAACAAGTGCTTATTGTGCCTTGTCGGAAAGGTCACATCCCGTTAAAAATTCCACAACCCTTCCGAATAGTCACAACTTCACAAAATATTCACAACTTTTCATAAAAATCACAAATCATCACAAAATTCGCAACTTTTCACAAAAGTCACAACTCGTTAGAAAAGTCAAAACTCTTTATTAAAGTGACAACTCTTCATTTTCATTCACAGCTTTTAAAAACCAACAATTACTTGTGGCATTAGATGAATTGTGGCCTTGAAGGGTTATTTTTAATGAATCCTACAACAGTTCAATCCTAATATGGTCTCAAATCATTTCAGTAGGTACAAATTTAAGGTTATGATGAAAGAAGGATAAAAAATAAATCCTTTTTCAGAAATGGCAGTATGTAGAAGCACAAAAAATCTCAATCTCACGTTCTTATATTTAGCGTTCAAAAACCATTTCTTTAGAAATCAAATTCCTAGGAAGAATAAATGTTACGTACATCACATTTTTTGTTTCCACCCATTAATGCTATGTTTTGAATTTACTTCACCCCTAATTTTAGAAACGGTAGTTAGCAGTTAGAATTTAAATTGAATTTACTTCACCCCCAATTTTAGAAGTAAACAATTAGCTTGACAATATATTTTATTGAACTTACTACTATTTGTAGAAGAAAGTTCAATTTAGAAAATGTAGTTAGTAGTTAGAACTATTATAAAGTGGCAGAACTAGGTATTGGAAATGTTGTTAATTCGATTCCCTTCGTTAAAAAAAATATATTGTGCAATTAAGGCAAACCTATTCTTCCTACTTAAATGTAAATTTTTGAATCCCCTTGACACAAGGGAAGATACTAGTGTAGTGACAAATGGGGTTCAAAATATGTTTTAGATCATATATTCAAATCTCAGGTATACATTCTAGTGTTTATCTCAAACTTTGTTTTTCTGAATCTCCTTCGGCCACAATTATAATTGCACCTAAGAGTCATGTTAAAACCCTTTGCCTACTCTACATTTTACTGTCATGTTACATTTTATTATATAAAGAAAATGGACATTTGAGCCTAACTCAACAGAAAAGGTATCCATTGCCCAAGATCATATATATCGAGAATAACTTTTATATATAAATTTTGGGAATCTAAATCCAATCTTCCACACCCCAATAGCTAGCTATTAATGTGGGAAAGCCTCGACGGTTCCACACTAGGTACCTTTCATTCTACCACAAGTAGGTAGCTTTTTCTGATGTACCCCTTTTTGAGTTGGGTGGCCACACATCTTCCTAATACGGTTGACATGAAGGGTGATGGCTCTTATACCATCGATACAATAGAGGAGAACGTGGAATTAACATAGACTAAAAAAGAAAATTAAAATTCTTGTAACAAAAATGAGTACATTTGCCTACTTAAAAAAAAACACAGCATAAATAATTATCATATATAGTGAGGACATGTTTATCAATTAATAAGGGAAGCTGTGATTGAATTTGGGAATATATCTTAGGAAATTAAGGACTTGAATAAACTTGGTGTTCTGGTAATCCTAGACGGAGACGATAAATTAAAAATTAAAAATACAAAAGAAAAGGAAAAAGAGAAATCAAAACCCAAAAACCTTGTGAAATGAAAAGTCTATAATAAGGATTTTTATTATTATTTAAGAACATTCATACTCCCTTCATGTCTAATTTAATATATAACTCTTTCATTCCTTAACGAGTAATAAATAAAAGAGTAAGTTTATTATATCATTCTTTGAATATATTTAATAATATATTTTGACAAATATATTGGGGAAATGAATGGCACTTACTCTAGTATTTGATAAAGGAACATATCTAAATATAATTGTGATTAAGATTTAAAAAATAAATTATGAGTCCCGTTAAATCAGCCCACCAAGCCAATAAAATAGGCATAGAAATGTGTAGGTACGTATTTTTAATAGGTTTTCATATTTGTAATTAAATTATTAGTACTGTAAATAAAAAGAGTAGATTTAAACCGTGTAAATTAATGTCTTAAATTCAATATTCTAGTAATTTTTCCTACTATATAAGTAAGCAAATAAATCAATGAATACCTGATGTATTTAAATTTTTACTAAAGTTAAGTAAATTAATTATTATATCTAATCATATTACTACTAGTATAAATCCCTACAGTCTCCCACTTAGACTTTTAATCATGACAATTGTTAAAATTACGATATTTAAATTCATGATTAATAATATATATGCCTGAACAATCTCCGATTGAGACTCTTAACTATGCATCTACAACTTTAACAAAAAATCACTTACATGACTTATTGAATGTTTTCACGAATAAACTCTTTGCAAGATGATCTTCTCAAGCTATTTTTGTCACGATCCGAGTCTACTCCCTAGACGTGGCCAGCACTAGAGAACCATTGCTGGTCCCCAAGACAACCCTCATCCAGGCTAACTACAAGCGGAAGACTAATTACTCAAGCATACAAATCATAAAACTGAATGTAAATTCATAAAACCCAAATACTCAACTTTAAAAAGTCTGAACAATACTCAAAAGATATACTTAGAATTTATAAAACAACTCAAATAAAGAAATTATAGAAAACTCCTCATCTCTGTCTATCTATGAAGCATCTACTATTAAGAATACTCAACTCAACTCAATAATACTTAACTCAACTCAGGATTTTCGACTCAACTCATGATTGTAAACTCAACTCAAGCTCAAGATACTCAACCCAAACTCAAAATACTGGACTCAAAATGAAAGCAACAATAAAAGATGCTATATACATGAAACTTTTAAAACAGTAGATAATAACTCAAATGTATATGAACATTTAATAATAAACTCATTACTCTTATTTTGGAAATTCTCTAACCGACAACCATCACTATGAACAACGTTATGATACAACGTCTCGCCCACGCTGCCGGAACTGTCCTATACTTTGATGGAGTATAAGACATCCTCAACTAAGTGGATCCACTAAGCTATGCTTAAAATGAAATAAGGAATCGTCTAAAAAGTATGACCATTTACCCATGTTGGCATATTTGGTTTATGGGGCTTGTATGTTGTCTGAACTCTCCCCCATATTGGTTCTCAACACTACTACCAATAATATATACTCATGCTCATATGTTTAAAAAGACAACTATTCCTCAATTTGAGATAATTATTCAAAAGATTCTCTTAAAAGATATAGTGCTCAAAACTCCTGATGAAATTATTTGAAAATCAAGGTCCTTTCGTTTTAAATATAAAAATATTTACTCCTGGGAATATTTAGTTCCCATATATCCATTTTAAAAAATGAAACTCAACTCTCCTCATCCTCATACTCAAGTGCTAAAGTCTTAAAAGAAATTATAATTAATTGAATAAGACTTCACAAAATAGGGTTCATACCAAATTATGACTATGAACGACTTAATTCAAGGTCATAAATAACCATATAAAGAACTCAATACTCGGAAATCATCAACTCCATAATTCAAGGACTCAATGATACTTCTCATCACAAGAATGCTCGACTCATGGGGTTTATGCAGAATTATGGGCATGATCCACTCAAATCAAGGACCTTCATGTATAACATATGGTAGTCCAATAATTACGAATATAATCTCAAACGGGTTAGGAACTCAATACTCAAGAACTCGAAGATACTACTCCTCTAAAAGATACTCAATTTATGGAGTTCGTGCGGAATCATGGGCTTGACCGACTTGGATCAAGGATCTTAATAATCATGTAGACTCATGAATACACTCTGCTCATTCTCATACTCACTTACTCGAGTCTTGAAACAAATTAAGTAATTGTACAAGCTTCCTCGAAATGTCTCAAAGGGACTTTCTCAAACTCTACTCGTACTTTACTCTTAACTCTACCTTGAATTTGAATTATGAATTCAAGGATCACTATTAGGATATATAGGATTTCTCAATGAGAGGACGTAGTTTGAATATTTGATAACTAGGAATGAGCGAGGACACAACTTGGAGAAAACTGGTGCGACACGGAGGGGGATTTAATTTTTTGTCATGAAACTAAATTTTTGTACAGTGAAGTCTGTATCCCTTCTGGGAGCCGGAGATGGGATACTTTTCTAGGGACTGAATTTGAATACGCCTCCGCGACGCGGACCAGAGCGTGTATATTTGCCCGATCATTTCTTCCTCTCCCAAACTTGATTCAACTCATGCCCACTTTAGTTTTATGATCTAATTTCACAATATTTCACAAATCTAGAACTTTCAGTGAAACCCACACAAAACTCAATCAAGAGACTCAACTATTTCTCAGGAACCTCAGTACAAGGATTTCAAAGACCTGAATTATCAATTAAACTCACGAACTTCTCAAGAACTCAATAATAACCTTCAAGAATGGATTTAGGGGTAAAAGTTTACATGATCGGCATGAGGGAAAAAAAGCCAAACACTATGAAACCTTACATACTTATGAGTCGGGGATTTCGACTCATTTAGGGCTTAATATTCAAAGTTTTAGTGTCCTCAATACCTATTTAATTCGTTAAACTGATGTTAAAGTGTCAATATTCATCAATGAAGGCAAAAGAGCGATGCAAGGGCATTACCACGAAAAAAGGAGTCAAAAAATCTTAATAATTTGAAGGAAAGCAAGGGTAGTACTCGCTAAATCCACTCGACGAGTCGCCGAATAGATGTTCACCTCGCTTAAAGTTCCAGAAAGCCAGCCCATGAACAAGACCAATTTAGTGATCTGATGGTTATTTCGGCGAGTCGCCATGAGTTTTGCGACGCCAACTTAGCCCACAAAAAATAATAGAGTAAGTGGTGAAAAGGCAAACCAAAACAGCGAGACGAGGACTACTTGGTGGGTCATTGACTAGGTCAGCGAGCCCGATCTTAATCTCCTAAAATTACAGCAAACAAAGGGTAAAAAGTCAAGCCAAGAAGTCGATTTAAGTCTAGCCACATTGTCCATCTCTGGGTTTTTTCTCTTCAGCATTTCAAACACTTTTTTTACACTTTGAGTATAGATTCAGGGTTTGTTTCGATTTTGAGCTCTAATTTGGCTTTTGAAGACTCCTAGATTGTTACCTAATCCGATGGAGAACATAGTTGGTAACGATTTTTTGCTTTTTATGACGTTTGGATAAAATCCCCATTCTTGGGGGGTGTGATTATGTGATTGAATATTTCAATTAGCTTATTGGTGTTATTGTTGATTTGAAGTGAGTTCAATTAATAGTTGAGTTTTAATTGATGAATTGTAGTTGCAAATGCAATTCTAGTTTAGCATTTTAAGATTTCTTGAGAAAGAAGTATTAGAGTTAAAACTAATAGTTTATGATTGTACTGATTGGGTTATTATAGACTTAACTTGATAAAGTGGGTCTAAATTCAATCCTACCAATGTAGCTTGAAAAAGTAGATCGATTGAGGTATTGGGTTGTTCATAAGTGTTATGCTTGTTGAGGTCCGAAAGAACTCGCTTGATTCGTGATAGTTGATTGAGACATGTATATTGAACCTAAAGCCTAGCCTACCCACTAAGATTCAACAACTTATAGTAAATAATAATCACCCATTTTACTAAATTTACATTCAATTTATCATACTCCCAATAAATCCTCTCTACTTGTTTATTCCCTATTGTTCATAGTATTTAATTGATCACTATAATCCCTCCATTTGACATTAATTATCAACCCTTTGTTAATTATTTTATTGTTTTGAAAATGTCTACATCTACAAACTATTAGACCACCATTTTACTTCTTAATCAAATTATTTACCTTATCACTCCCTATGGGATTGGCCCCAACTCTTAGTTAGTTTATACTTGTTAGCGACCACCTACACTTAGAATCGAATGAAGTGTAGTTGAAGGTTATAAAAAATTGGTACCGCTGTCGAGGGTGGTGTTTAGAATTCTTTTGGGGAAATTTACTCATGAACTTATCTTGTTGTTGTTGAATTGACTTTGTTTTGTTCGTTGTTGGCAGCTCTTAGTCAGGTGAAGATATGAGTGTTAATGGGAGCAATACTAGCCAACTTGGTCACAATGATGGCATTGATAATTTGCACAATGTCAATGAAGATCTGTTGGGAAGTGCGGGTGCTATTCGATTGCCTCTGACTGTGGGTAACACAGTGTTTCATGTGACTAGCACTATGTTGCAGCTGTTGCAAATGAAGGGTCTCTTTGGAGGTCTTTCTACTAAGGATCCTTATATATGACCACATTTGGAACTTTGTGAATATGTGTGGTCCATTTTCCTTCAAGAATATCACACAAGAATCAGTCCGACTTTGGTTGTTTCCTTTTTCTCTAATGGGGAGGCAATGAAGTTGTTGGCTGAGTTTCCAAGAGAATCAATTACTTCTTCGGAGGAACTAACCAAGGCTTTTTATGTAAGGTTTTTCCCTCACTCGAAGATAGTGAAGTTGAGGTACCATATTCAGAACTTTAAGCGAGTGGATGGGGAACCACATCATGAGACATGGTTGAGGTTTCAGAAGCTGCTGGTCCAATGTCCAACATGTGTTGTTACAATACTTCTATCGAAGCCTCGACTCAGTCAACAAAGCTGTGGATGACCAGCTTGTTCGAGGAGAAATCATGCAATGACTGTTTGATATAGCATCTACTATTCTTGATGAGATAACAAAAATCAACTGTGCTTGGTACACTAGAAAAGATCATGTGTCTCCTTTGAATTTTTTGGATGAAAAAAGATCAAGTGGAAAATATCCAAGAGCGAGATTAAAACATGCACAATATGATGTCCCAAATGGAAATTCTAAAAAAAAGGTTATGGGGAGTATTTCTGAAACAAAGAGGTGAAAAAAGTGTCAAGACTAGGGGAGGGTTCTTGCCCGGGATCTTTAAAGTCGAGTGGAAATCAAGGTTGGAACACACATAGGGAGGATGGGCGGAGAAGTCACAATCAAGATTTGGTTGACAAAACTAACTTTTGGAGGAGAGAAGATGACTATGATGCGTGTTACGTGCACAGGGGTGATAGCCCATGTTCTAGTGACAGTTCTGGAAGCTTTCGAGTGGATGATTGGTTATCCCGCAATCTAAAAAGGTTGAAGGATCCAACGAAATGCTTCAAGAGAAGAAGGCTGACTTCTCATCCTTGAATAATAAAGTAAACTCTCATTCGGAATCTATCAAGAAACTTGAATGTCAAATGAGTCAACTTTCAACCCAGTTAAAGTCCAAGCCGCTAGAGAGGTTTGCAAATTATATGATGGTGAATTAAAAGGTTAATCATGATTACCAAACTCCTACAAATTTTGTTACCAGCCTTACATGAAATAACTCTGATAGGAGAATCAGATAGGAGAAATTTGCTTTGTCCGATCTCCTTTGATTGTATCCTCCCTTCAATTGAGCTATATATTATTTTTCATATACGGTGGCTGAAATATCCTTTTAAAAAAAACACATATTTTCTTAATATGATAGATCATGATTCCTTCCAAACACACTCCCAACATACTTCATAGATCAATATTATTTCTGCATGATTTGAAGAAGTGGTTACTAATGTTTGATTTTTTGAATACCGAGATATGTTTGTGCTTCCATATGTAAATAAATAGTCCATTTGTGATCAAGCTTTATACGGGTCAAATAAATATTTTGTATGTACATAATCAAATCAGTTTTGACTCGAAGATTGATTATTTCAATTCTATTGAAGCTCGTCTTTTCTTCTTAACGAAAATCACACATGTTCTATGTGTTGAGTCACTTGTTTTGTTAGTTTCTTTTCCTAACGTGAATGATAATATGATAATCATTTCACATAATTTTCGTTATGTATATAAAAACTTTAATCTTCTAGTATTTGTATAACAAGCAATCTGTAAGTGCACCAATTGCACTGATACATGACATTTTAAATCATTTTCACGGGATCAAAACGATTCTTTCTTTGTGTTAAGCAGTTCCAAAATCATTGGGAATCAATGGAATTGCTTTAAGAACTTTGAAATCCTTCAAAGATTTTCATATAACCTTCATCGTCTAGTTAGACATAAGAATCATTCATTATACATATTCAAGTATTTAATCTATTGCCAGACTGAAACAAGTCTCATTGCGTCCACCACTGGAGAATATATATATCCATTTAATAATGTCAGGATTTTTGCCAATATCCTTTATGACCCGAGGCACAAATCGCACTTTATATCATACGGTTATACTTTTGCACAATGATTTATTTGTACCACACTGACATTAAATTTTGATATATGAACTATAAGATCAAAAACATCCCTTTTCTAAGTGAAAAAAATATACTTGAATAGTGCATTTTATTTGGCCAATCATTTATCCCTACATACTATATGGCAGATTCCAATTTTACATCCTCATAACCATCTATAGAATTGAGTGCGACTTTATACCAAAGATACCAACGTACATTTTGATATTATGACGACGCCTCATGAAACACTGCGTTAAAAAACTAAGGTGGTATGTAAATAAGAAGTTGGTTGATGTTATATATCGCTTCCCACAACGTTCTAAGCCACCAAACCTAGGACATGGAAACTTGGAGAATTGCAACCTCAAGTAGGTAGAATCGTGTTACAAAATGAATAATACAAAAATATTTCTAGGTTAATGGGTGAACATTACCATGATTCTGCCTACTTGAGGTTGTACTTCGCAAAGTTTCCATGTCTGAGGTTTGGGGGCTCGGGAAGTCATGGGAAGCTATAATAACATCCACCAACTTCTTATATACAAACTACCTTAATTTTAAGGTAGTGTTTCACAAGTCCTCAACATAAATATCATAACTCTTCCATTTGGTTCTAATTCTGGCTCACGAGCTGATGGAAGTGGATCACAAACAGGAAGAGCAGGTATAGCACCACCACCTTCTCTAGAAAATCCATCTCCCTTGTAGTTATTATCTTCTCTGTCTGGAAGAGAAGAAAGTTGCTACCAGAGGAATAGGAAAAACAATAATAACATATTTCAAATTAGCACAAAATCCAATCATCCTGAGGAATACAAGAGCAATGTTACCTTTAACGGAGACCGTGCTTTGTGATATCGGTTACAGTTAGCCTTGTTTTTGCCAAGAGTATCGTTGTATCCTTTGGTGTAAGCTTATCAGTTTGGAATATGATGGGTATAGTTACATTCGATGTAAAACAATACTAGATGGCTACATATGTGGACAAAATCCTAATAAGCACGAAATCCAATCATGCTTGAGGAATGTATGAGTGCAGTTTGCTTCTGTTTTACCAAACTCAGCTTCAGTGATTACCAAACTCGTACAATTTTCATTACCAGCCTTACAGGTAATAACTCTGATAGGAGAATCAGCTAGTAAAGGTTGCATTTCCGTCCTTTAAGATGCAGTTCACTCTTTCATATTTGAGTCAAAATCAATATCCAAATGAAAAAAACAAATTTTGCATCATGTCAATAAAAAGATGTGGTAAGTTATTTTTACAAAATTGATGCAAACAACCTAATGAATCTCTTCATCCTATATACCAAAGATCCTTGTCGAAGATAACCTCTTGAGTTTGGCGACTGCTTCCAAGGAATCACCCAACTGAATGAGGCAAAGAATTGATTTATCTCCATACAAAGATACTCAGACTTGAGATACTTTTTAACTGAAATCTTACTTCGGAAGCATTTTTCTTTCCACCTTTCGGAGCCTGAAAATACTTCGGAAGATGTAAATATCTATCCTTAAATGTTCCTAAACCTGAAACTCTTTTTCCTACCCGCCAACCCCACTTATCACCAACATTTGTGCAATCTACATGAGCATATGGTAAATCTTCTCCAAGTCATACTTTGAAACAGGATAAAGTTGAAACCCAGTTTCATTGTATCTAGATGACCTCACATTATATACAACAAGTGCACGACTGTCCCCAACCTCCTACTTGGCTGACAGTTAGCTGGAAACTCTAACTCTATTGATAATGATGAAACCACCTTTTTTTAGTAAAAATAAAAAAAGAAACTTTAGAAGTCCTCATCAGAAAGCGAACCATTTTTGGATATGAAATAACTATTAGAGGTAGAAAAAAACAGTTAAAGGAGAAAAGCCAGAAGTTGGGTCTACTCTGAATGAAAACAAGACAACTATGCTTCAGATGAAGATAAATGTATGCCCTTACATCATAACCTACAGAAGCATTATCCACCCAAGGAAAAAAGAAAAACAAAAAATAAACAGCGAAGCTCAGCAGCGGAATGTTTGTGTATAATGTAATCATGCTTGACATAAACACCTAAAGTTTCAACGCACCTTTGAGGTGAAACTATTATTGTTGTTCAACCAATATTACTAAGATACTTAGTTTAAAGAATAGATTCAAACACAAGAAACTTAAATCCCATAAAGAAAATAGAATCTAAAACATATTAGAAATAATAAATAAAATAATTTTCTCAAAAAAGAAAATCGAGTTAAGTAAATGAACAGTGTCCTTAAGAAAATTCTTCCCTTCAAGTATCCGAGGTTAACATAATGTATCCTCTCAGAAAAGAATGATTTTACCCACCGGTGTATTGGTACCTAAAATCGCGGTGTCAGCAAACCATCAACAATAGTAAAGTACACTGATAATACTAGATCTAGTAGAAAAAGAAGAAGTCCAGAAAGTCCTTACTCGTTATTGAAAAATAAGAGGAAACCCATCTATATATCTACAACAGAGGGTAGTGTGAAGAAGTGCTTATTGTGCCTTATTGGAAAGGTCACATCCCTTTAAAAATTTGACAACCCTTCCGAATAGTCACAACCTTATGAAAAAGTAAATTTTTTTCATAAAAATCACAACTCATCACAAAATTCGCAAGTTTTTATAAAAGTCAAAACTCATTAGAAAAGTCAAAACACTTTATCAAAGTGACAACTCTTCATTTTCATTCACAGCTTTTATAAACAAACAATTACTCGTGGCATCAGATGAATTGTGGCCTTGAAGGGTTCTTTTTAATAGATCCTCCAACAGTTCATTCTTAATGTGGTCTCAAATCCTTTCTGTAGGTGCAAATTTAAGGTTATGATGAAAGAAGGATAAAAAATAAATCTATTTTCAGAAATGGCAGTATGTAGAAGCACAAAAAATCTCAATCTCACACAATTATCTTTCAGAAACCATTTCTTTAGAAATCAAATTCCTAGGAAGAAAAAATGTTACGTACATCACATTTTTGGTTTCCACCCATTAATGATATGTTTTGAATTTACTTCACACCAAATTTTAGAAATGGTAGTTAGCAGTTAAAATTAAAATTGAATTTACTTCACCCCTAATTTTAGAAGAAAACAGTCAGCTTGACAATAAATTTTATTGAACTTACTACTATTTATAGAGGATAGTTCCATTTAGAATAGGTAGTTAGTAGTTAGCACTATTATTAAGTGGCGAACAAGGTATTGGCAATGCTTTTAATTTGATCCCCTTGGTTAAAAATTAAAAATTCAAAAGAAAAGGAATAAGAGAAATCAAAACCCAAAAACTTTGTGAAATGCAAAGACTATAATAAGGATTATCTTTTAGTATTTAAGAACATTCATACACCCTTCATGTTTGAGTTGATATATATATCTAACATTCCCTAATGAGTGATAAATAAAAGAGTAATTTTATTATATCATTCTTTGAATATATTTAATAAAATATATTGGGGAAATGAATGGCACTTACTCTAGTACTTAATAATGGAAAATATTTAAATATAATTTAAAAAATATATAAAATAAATTATGAGTCTCATTAAATCATCCCACCAAGCCAATAAAATAGGCATAGAAACGTGTAGGTATGGATTTTTAATAGGTTTTCATAATTGTAATTAAAATATTAGTGTTGTAAATAAAAAGACTAGATGTAAGCCGTGTCAATTAATGTCTTAAATTCAATATTCTAGTAATTTTTCCTACTATATAAGTAAGCAAATACATCAATGAATACATGATGTATTTAAATTTTTACTAAAGTTAAGTAAAATAATTATTATATAATAAATATTATACCTAATCATATTACTACTAGTAAAAATCCCTACAGTCTCCCTCTTAGACTTTTAATCATGACAATTGTTAGAATTACGATATCTAAATACATGATTAACAATATATATGCCCGAGCAATCTCCGATTGACACTCTTAACTATGCATCTACAACTTTAACAAAAATTCACTTACATGACTTATTGAATGTTTTCACCAATAGACTCTTTGCAAAATGATCTTCTCAAGTTATTTTTGTCACGACCTAAGTCTACACCCTAGACGTGGCCGGCACTTGAGAACCATTGTTGGTCCCCAAGCGAACCCTCATCCAGGCTAACTACAAGCAGAAGACTAACTCAAGCATACAAAAACATAAAATTGAATGTAAATTCATAAAACTCAAATAATCAACTTTAAAAAGTCTGAACAATACTCAAAAGATAAACTTAGAGTTTATAAAACAACTCAAACAAAGAAATTATAGAAAACTCCTCATCTCTGTCTATCTATGAAGCATCTACTATTACAGAAGGATATCTGGACAACACCCACAACATCTCAAAACTACTAACTGTAAGGTAAAGGTGAAGTCCTCTAGAGTATAAGAAGGCTCACCAAAGCTGACTAAAAAATCATATGACCTCAGCGAAATGCCTGTTGATGACCCTAAATACCTGTATCTGCATCATGAAATGATGCAGACCAAATGGCGTCAGTACATGGAATGTACGACCATGTAAGGGGAACTTTGCACCATAAGTATAAGTTCAAACTAATTATAACAATGACATTCTCACCTCATCTCAACTCAATATGTCTCAAGAATATTCAACTTGATTCAAGAATACTCCACTTGACTCAAGAATACTCAACTCAACTCAAGAGTACTCAACTCAACTTAGGATTTTTAACTCAACTTAGGATACTCAAACTCAACTCAAGAGTACTCAACTCAACTTAGGATTTTTAACTCAACTCATGATTTTCAACTCAACTTAGGATACTCAAACTCAACTCAGGATATTCAACTCAAGCTCAAGATACTCAACCCAAACTCAAAATACTCGACTCAAAATGAAAGCAACAATAAAAGATGCTATATACATGAAACTTTTAAAATAGTAGATAATAACTCAAATGTGTATGAAAATACAAAAATAAACTCATTGCTCCTATTTTGGAGATTCTCTAACCGAGAACCATCACTATGAGCAACGTGGTGATACAAGGTCTCGCCCACTCTGCCAGATTTGTCCTGTACTTTGCCAAAGTATAAGACATCCTAAACTAAGTGGATCTACTAAGCTATGTTTAGAAGGAAATAAGGAATCATCTAAAAAGTATGACCATTTACCTATGTTGGCATATTTGGTTTATGGGGGCTGTATGCTTTATGAACTCTACCCAATATTGGTGCTCAATACTACTCCCAATAATATATACCCATTCTCATATGTTTAAAAATATAATTCTTCCTCAATTTGAGATAATTACTCAAAAGCTTCTCGTAAAAGAGATAGTGCTCAAAACTCTTCATGAACTTATTTGGAAATCATGGGCCCCTCATTTTAAGTATAAACACATTTACTATTGGGAATATTTAGTTCCCATATTTTCATTTGAAAAAATGAAATTTAACTCTCCTCATCCTCATACTCAAGTGCTTAAGTCTTAAAAGAAATTATAATTAATTGAATAAGACTTCTCAAAATAGGGTTCATACCGAATCATGAATGTGAATGACTCAATTCAAGGTTTTAAATAACCATATATAGAACTCAATACTTGGAAATCAACAACTCCATAACTCAAGGACTCAATGATACTACTCATCTCAAGAATTCTCAACTCATGGGGTTTATGCGGAATTATGGGCATGATCAACTCAACTCAAGGACCTTCATGTATAACATATGGTAGTCCCATAATTAGGAATATCATCTCAAAAGGGTTAGGAACTCAATACTCAAGAACTTGAAGATACTACTCCTCTAAAAGATACTCACTTATGGAGTTCGTACGGAATTATGGGCATGAACGACTTGGCTCAAGAATCTCAATAATAATGTAGACTCATGAATACACTCTTCTCATCTCATAAATTAAGTAATTGTATAAGACTCCTCGAAAAGACTCAAAGGGACTTTCTCAAAGTCTACCCGTACTTTACTCTTAACTCTACCTTGAATTTGACTTATGAATTCAAGGATCACAATTAGGATATATAGGATTTCTCAATGAGTAGACATAGTTTGGATAGTTTATAATTAGGAACGAGCGAGGACACAACTTGTAGAAAACTGGTGCGACACAAAAAGGGATTTAATTTTTTTTCATGAAACTAAATTTTAGGACAGTGAAGTTCGTATCCCCTTCGTGAAGAGGAAATGGGGTACTTTTCTAGGGACCGAATTAAAAAACGCCTCCACTACGTGGACCAGAGTACTTATAATTGCCCGATCGTTTCTTCCTCTCCCAAACTCGATTCAATTCACGCCCATTTCATTTTTATGGTCTAATTTCACAATATTTCAAAAATCCAGAACGTATTCAGTGAAACCCACACAAAACTCAATCGAGCGACTTAGCTATTTCTCAAGAACCTCACTACAAGAATTTTGAAGACCTCAATTAACAATTAAACTCAAGAACTTCTCAAGAACTCAATAATAACCTCAAGAATGGATTCATGGCTAAAATTTTACATGATTGGCATGAGGGAGAAAAGGCCCAATACTATGAAAGCTTACATACTTATGAGTCGTGGATTTCGACTCATTTAGGGGTAAATATTCAAAGTTTTATTGTCCTCAGTACCTATTTAATGCTCTAAACTGAAGTTTAAAGTGCTAATTTGCATCAATGAAGGAAAAAGAGTAATGCAAGGGCATTACCAGGCAAAAAGAGTGAAAAATCTTAAGAAGTTGAAGGAAAGCAAGGCTGGTACTCGCCAAATCCACTCGACAAGTCACCGAACAGATTTTTACCTCGCTTAAAGTTCCAGAAAGCCAGCCCATGAACAAAACCAACTTAGCGATCTAATGGGTATTTTGGCGAGTTGCCGAAGATTTTGCGACGCCAACTTAGCCCATAAAAGTAACAGAGTAAGTTGTGAAATGGCAAACCAAAACGGTGAGATGATGACCACCTGGCAGATCACTGACTAGGTCGGCGAGCCCGATCTTGATCTCCTAAAGGTACAATAAAGAAAGGGTAAAAAGTGAAGCCAAGAAGTCGATGAAAGGGGCACTCGGCGTATCACCAAACAGGTCAGCGAAGCTAGACTTATTTCATCGAGTTACTACAAAGCTGAAATTCTGGGAATCTATAAATGCAATTTTAAAAGTAGTTTTAGCAGTTCCCACATTATCCAGTTATGGATTTTTGCTCCTCATCATTCCAAACACTGTTTTTACACTTTGAGTATAGATTTAACGTTTGTTTTGATTTTGAACTTTAATTTGGCATTTGAAGACTCTTAGATAGTTACCTAATCTGATGGAGAACATAATTGATAGTGATTTCTTGCTTTTTATGATGTTTGGATATAATCCCTATTCTTGGTGGTGTGATTATGTGATTTGATGTTTCAATTATCTTATTTATGTTATTGTTGATTTGAAGTGAGTGAGTTCAATTAATAGTTGAGTTTTAATTGATGAATTATAGTTGCAAATACAATTCTAATTTAGCATTCTAAGCTTGCTTGAGAAAGAAGTATTAGAGTTAAAATTATTAGTTTATGATTGTAGTGATTGGGTTATTATACACTTAGCTTGAGATAGTGGGTCTAAATTCAATCCTACCAATCTATCTTGAAAAAGTAGATTGATTGAGATATTGGGCTTTTCATAAGTGTTATGGTTGTCGAGGTTCAAAATAACTCGCTTGATTCATGATAGGTTATTGAGACATGGCTATTAAACCTAAAGCCTAGCCTACCCACTATGTTTCAACGACTTCTAGTAAATAATAATCACCCATTATATGAAATTGGCATTGAATTGATCACACTCCCAAGAAGTCCTCTCTACTAGTTTATTCCCTGTTGTTTTTATTATTTAACTGTTCACTATAATCCCTCCATTTTACATATATTATCAACCCTTTGTTATTTATTTTATTGTTTTGAAAATGTCTACATCTACAAATGATTAGACCACCATTTTACTTCTTAATCATATTCTTTATCCTATCACTCCCTATGGGATCGGCCCCAACTCTTAGATGGGTTTATACTTGTTAGAGACCACCTACACTTAGAATTGGATGAAGTGTAGTTGAATGCTATAAAAAATGGCACCGCTATCGGGGGGTGGTGTTTAGAATTCTTTTAGCGAAGTTTAGTCGTGAACTAATCTTGTTGTTGTTGAATCGACTTATTTTTGTTTATTGTTGGGTACTCTTAATCAGGTGAAGATATGAGTGTTAACGGTAGCAATGCTAGCCAACTTGGTCACAATGATGGAATAGGTAATTTGTACGATGTCAATGAAGATCAGTTGGGATGTGCGGGTGTTATTCGATTGCCTCTGACTATGGGAAACACAATGTTTCATTTGACCAACACTATGTTACAGCTGTTGCGAATCGAAGGTCTCTTTGAAGGTCATAATACTAAGGATTCTCATGACCACATTCAGAACTTTGAGAATGTGTGTGGTCCATTTTCCTTCAGGAATATCACACAAGAATTGGTCCGACTTTGGTTGTTTACCTTTTCTCTAGTGGGGAGGCAACAAAGTTATTGGCCGAGTTGCCAAGAGAATCAATTATTTCTTGGGAGGAGATCACCGAGGCATTTTATGTAAGGTTTTTACCTCCCTTAAAGATGGTGAAGTTGAGGGACCATATTCTGAACTTTAAGCGAGTGGATGGGGAACCACTTCATGAGACATGGTTGAGGTTTTAGAAGCTGCTGCTCCAATGTCCAACTCACTGACTCCCGAACAATGTATTGTTACAATACTTCTACCAGTGCCTCGACTCAGTCAACAGAGTTGTGGATGACCACCTTGTTCGAGGAGGAATCATGCAATGACTGTTTGATATAACATCTACACTTCTTGACGAGATAACAAAAATTAACTGTGCTTGGTACACTATAGAAGATCAAGTGTCTCCTTTGAATTTTTGGATGAAAAAAGAGCAAGTGGAGAAAAACCAAAAGCGAGATTAAAACCTGGACAAGATGATGTCACAAATGGAAATTATAATAAAAAGGTCATGGGGAGTATTTCCGAAAACAAAGAGGTTCAAAAAGTGTCAAGAATAGAGGAGGATTCTTTCCCGGGCTCTTTAAAGTCGAGTGGGAATCAAGGTTGGAACATGCTTAGGGAGGATGGACGGAGAAGTCACAATCAAGATTTGGCTGACAAAAATAACTTTTGGAGGAGAAAAGACAACTATGATGCGTGTTACATGCACATGGGTGATAGCCCAAGTTCTAAGGACAGTTCTAGAATCTTTCAGGTGGATGATTTGTTATCCCACATTCTGAAAAAGATTGAAGGATCCAACGAAATGCTTAAAGAGATGATGGCTTACTTCTCATCCTTGAATAATAAACTAAACTCTCACTCGGAATCTATCAAGCAACTTGAATGTCAAATGAGTCAACTTTCAGCCCAGTTAGAGTCCAAGTCGCTAGAGAGGTTTGAAAATAATATGATGGTGAATTAAAAGGTTAATCATAATTACCAAACTCCTACAAATTATGTTACCATCCTTACAGGAAATAACTCTGATAGGAGAATCAGATAGGAGAAATATGCTTTGTCCAATATCCTTTGATTGTATCCTCCCTTTAAATGAGCTATTTATTATTTTCGTATATAGTGGCTGGAATATCCTTTTCAGAAAAAACACATTTTCTTAATAAGATAGATGATGATTCCTACCAAACACGCTCCCAACTTACTTCATAGATTAATATTATATCTGCATGATTTGAAGCAGTGGTTACTAATGTTTAATTTTTTGAATGCCGAGATATGTTTGTGCCTTCATATTTAAATAAATAGTCCATTTGTGATTGAGATTTATGCGGGTCAAATAAATATTTTTTATCTACATAATCGAATCTTTTCTCACTCGGAGATTGATCATTTCATATTATTGAAGCTCGTCTTTTCTTCTCAATGAAAATCACACATGTTCTATGCGTTGAGTCACTTGTTTTGTTAGTTTCTTGTCATAACGTGAATGATAATATGAAAATCATTTCACATAATTTTCATTATGTATATCAAATAATTAATCTTCTAGCATTTGTATAAACAATAATCTGTAAGTGCACCAATTGCACTAATAAATGACATTTTAAATCATTTTCATGAGATCAAAAAGATTATTTCTTTGTGTTAAACAATCTCAAAACCATTGGGCACTCAATGGAATTGTTTTAAGACCTTTTAAATCCATCAAGGATTTTCATATAACCTTCATCGTCTAGTTCGATACAATAATAATTCATTATATATATCCAAGTATTTAATCTATTGCTAGACTGAAACAAGTCTCATTGCATTCACCACTGGAGAATACATCTCCATATAATAACATCAGGATTCTTGCAAAAATCTTTTATGCCCTGATGCACAAATCACACTTTATATCTTACGGTTATACTTTCGCATAATGATTTATCTGTACCACACAAACATAATATTTTGATATATGAATTATAAAATCAAAAACATCACTTTTCTAAGTGAAACAAAATATATTTGAATAGTGCATTTTATTTGGCCAATAATTTATCTCTCCATACTATATGACATATTCGAATTTAAGATCCTCGTAACCATCTATAGAATTGAGTGCTACTTTATACCAAAGATACCATCGACGGTCATTTTGATATCGATTCTAATACAACATAACTTATCGAGATCTCTTTTTGTCATCATTTTCAGTCTCCTGAACCTTTGCCAAGGTTTTATGAAATATTATGTCATGGTGCTCTTGTAAAGCACTTGCCTCATTATCATGATCATTTTGATTATTTGCTCCTCTCCTTACACAAGGAGTTTTACATTTCGAATCGATTGGTCTATCACACTTTTAACGTACCATAGACTTTGTCCTTCCAGGACCATTTATTAGAGCATTTTTTGCATTAAAAAAAATATTGGGTCAGCAAATATATCTCACAAATTATTTGCAACAATTGCAAATGAATTATCTCTTGAACTTCAAGTTCAAATTTTTTTAAACAAGAATATAGATAATTTATTCCACATATAATTTTCAGCTACTAATCATAACTCCCCCTAATGTTAGAAAATCTAACATTTACCCCCAACCTCACTTGAGGATCCATCTTTGTGTCTGATGGAGCAATAAAATCATATGTGCACACATCAAACTTTTAGATGGAAATTATTTGGTTCCTGACCCTGTACCATTTGTGATGCGAGAACCTTGTTGGCTTGATGCGTACATGTTAAATAAACTCATCTAATACCAAATTTCATGGATATTTGTTCTCATAACTAATGGTCTAGCTATAATTGGAGGCATACAATTATTTCTAAACCAACTAATATTATCAACATAATTTTATAGTTTGAAACTGTGCTCTTAATTTAACTGTAACATCTCACAACTAGAAAGAACTAAAAGGAGGTTTAAAATCTGGAAATAGTTATTTTTGGAAAGTGTAAGGAAATCTGGAAAATTTTAAGCAAGTTAAAGTGAGTTTTTGGTCAACTTCAAATGACCATAAATTCTAGCTCAGGATGAGTTAGGTGTAGTTCCAGATATGTTTGGAAATCTCTTGGAATTATCTTTGCAACGCCGCTAAGTTTGCACCATTCCGAGTTCGTATGAGTAAATTATCCCATTAGGAAGTTGGGCTGTTGGAATAAGGAAATGTCTAATCCAGATTTTAGAACGGGGATTTAGTTTTTTCCTTACCTAATTTCTCTAATTCGTTTTAGAAGATTTATTGGGGTAAAACCATACTTTATTATGTTTAGAAAAATTAGAATTTACGCTAGGGCTTGGAGAGGAGAAGAAAGAAGAGAAAAGACGAGAGAAATCAAGAAATCGCCGAGAACGTTCAAGCCTTGCGAGTGGAATTCATCGGGGGTGATCCCTACAAGGTATGTGAGATCACATAGTGTTGGGTTAGTTCACCCACACACCTATCGTGTTTTAATTCAGCGAATTTAAATTGTTTAAATGCAAAGAAAGTGAGTTCTTGAAGAACATTGTTCAAAATTCGTTGAGTTCTTAATGTTTGTGTTGTTGAAGTCTCTTGTTGATTTGATTTGTGTTTCTGGGTGGATTTTCATGTTAAATCTGTTGTATCTTGAAGGTACTATTGATCCTAAATGTTTTGGGAAAGAACCATGGAAGTTAGGAGGGTTTAGAGATGAAAAACGGAGAAGAAAAATCGTCAAAAACCTGGGGAAAGGGGTGGGGCATCGCGTCAGATAGCGCCCCCCAAAAGGGGATCTGAAGTTCACCCCTTGGGGCAACTCGCCAGCCAGAACACCCCAGCAGCTTCTCTAACATTTGAGGGCTGGCGCCCCGCGCCTCTCAGAGCTCCTGGGATACTAGTTCTCCCCATTCTTCCCCCACCTTTTCGTACTAGTTCCTAAGTGATGTACCTATGTTTCCTAGTTGATTCTAACACTCTAAGGTACATCTAAACATCATGAAATCATCCATAAACATGAGATCATGAACCTTGAATCCATAATCCAATTCGAGGAAAGTTAAGATCAAAGTCATAGAAGCTAAGAGTCAAAGTCTAGAAGTTAAGTAGCAACTCAAAGCAAAGTTTCTTAAAATTTTCAAGAGTCTTTATCAAACATTTTACCTTCATTTTAAGGCTCAAGTTTTAATTTAAGCAAAGAGTAAACTTGAAGTTCTTTTCTTCAAAAGTATATGGAGACTAGGTATTCCCAAAGAGGTTTAAAATATTTTCACATTTAAATAAGAACGGAAACTGAGATTTCCAAAGAGCCATCGGGCTAGTTTTCAGAAAAAGTAATCGCTTTTTAAATGAAGCAAGAGGGGAAAATTTGATTTCCAAGATAGCCTTTGAGCTAAGTTTTTGAGCGCTAATCTCAAATCACAGAAGAAGTATGTTTTTAAAACATAAGAGTCAGTATATTTTGGGAGTATTATTGAGCAACGAATTGGGGACGAGCATGAGTTTAGATAACTCAAGTCACTATAGAACCATGTAGCCACCATGGGTAGAAAAGGGTCATACTTTATAGATGAATCCTTTACGCAATAGACTAGGGGATCCATTAGGCATTTCAGGTTCTATACCTTTAGCCGGGTATAGTATGCGTTGGGAGCGTGAGGTAGATCGTTGTATCATCACTACAGCTCTTTTGTGATGGTTGTTGGTTAAAGAAACTCCCACAAAAGTTATTGTATTTTTATATACATCAATTTATTGTATTTTTACATACATTTCAGAGTTATTTTTTATCCTTGTGCATACACAGAGTTGACATCATGTTTTTAAATATCATTTCTTTATATTGCACTTGTTTAAACTGCTTTTATATTGAAATGATTTAACTTAAGTATTCATCAGTTGAGCAGACCCAAGGTAAGTGTTTCTTTCAGATTCTCTTTCCAGCCTATATTGTTTTAGCAATCCAACTCGCATACTCGTACATTCAATGTACTGATGCTAGTTGGCCTGCATCCTATTATGATGTAAACACAGGTAACAAGGATCGGCATTCCATCGCACCATTGATTCAGTGAGTAGTTCAGAGTCAGTCAGTGAGCCTCATTGCATTCCAGAGGATCTATTTTCATTTCTTTCTAGTTAGTTCATTAGGATGTTCTAGGGTTTGTCCCAATATCCATCTCAGTTGTTTTAGTGGCTTCATAGACAGTCAGATGCTTGTCCTTTGAGTCATTTCATTATCATTTCTTATTGTTAAGACTTGGGTTGCCACTTTTGGCCAAGTTCAATGTTTAATCTTTAAGACATTCTCAGTTATTTTATTATCCAGTTTAGTTAAGTTCATTGATCATTATATATATGAATATTGTCTTCTGTTGAGTTAAGTAAGCCAGGCCACGGGTTGGCTTGGGGCCACCAATGGCTTTCGAGTGCCAGTCCCGCCCAGGGTGTAGGCTCGGGGGGGACAAACTTGATATCAGAGCATTGAGTTCAAGAGTCCTATAAAGTCTATGAAGTCGTGTCTGTATAGTCTTTTTTATCGGTGTGTAATGCGCTACATCTATAATTAGGAGGCTGCAACATTTAGGAACTATCTCACTTCTTTCACAATCATTTCGTGCATTTGAGTTTAATCACTACAAAGTTTCCCTCCAATTGGTGATTGCACTTGTTTTTCAGATAATCATGCCTCCACAAAGAATTGTTAGAGGACGTCCTGCTAGGCATAAATTTGAGGAGCAAGAGTTACCCAATACACCTGAAGTGCAACCGCAATGAGAAGTTACTAATGCTGAGTTCATAGAGGCTATTAGGATGCTCAGTTAAGTTGTGACTAATCAAGCTGGGCAGTATAAAGGAGCTCGACAAGAAGAGGTTGACACATCAAGGATTCATGAGTTCTTGAGGATGAATCCTCCAAGTTTCACTGGTTCGAGCACTGCTGAGGATCTAGAGAACTTCATTGAGGAACTGAAAAAGGTGTTCGATGTGATGCATGTTACTGATACTGCGAGAGTTGAGCTAGCTGCATATTAGATGAAAAATGTTGCTAGAACTTGGTTTGATCAGTGGAAAGGGGTTAGAGCTGAGGATGCACCATCTGCGAGTTGGGCATGTTTTGAAGAGGCTTTCTTGGGGCGTTTCTTTCCCTGAGAAGTGAAAGAGGCTAAGGTATGTGAGTTCCTCACACTTAAGCAGGATTCTCTAAGCGTTCATGAGTATGGGTTGAAATTCACCCAACTGTCTCGCTATGCTCCAGAAATGGTTGCGGACATGAGGAGTAGGATGAATCTGTTTGTTGCTGGGTTATCCCGTCTATCGAGCAAAGAGGGCTGGGCAACAATGCTTATTGGGGACATATACATTTCAAGGTTGACGGTCTATGTGCAACAAGTAGATGCAGAGAAGCTAAGGGATAGGGAGGAATTCAAGAACAAGAGGCATAAGACAGGGAATGAGTCCGGGCAGCAGAAAAGTAATGCCAACCGGTCATCCTTCTAACAAAAACAGAAGGGCCATGCACCATCATCTGCTAGTGCACTTGCACCTAAGAACAAATATGAGTACAATAATCAGAACTTCAAAGTTACACCTGCTTATTCTCAGGGTAGCGTGGCACAAGGGGTTAGTGAGCCTCCTGCATACACTAAGTGTTGTAGGAACCATTCAGGTATTTGTCGTGACGGCTCCACTGGTTGTTCCAAGTGTGGTCAGAGTGGGAATTTCATGCGAGAGTGTCCAAAGAGCAAGCAGGGAAGCAGTAATGGGGGAAATAAAGCCTAGTGTCTCAATTGCTCCACCAGACAGAACTGCACCTAAAGGGGCTATTTCCGGTACTGGCGGAGGAACAAAGCGCTTATATTCTATCAACAGTCGTCAAGAGCAAGAGAATTCACTAGATGTTGTCACTGGTATGATCCAAGTCTTTGACTTTACTATTTATGCCTTGCTAGATCCAGGAGCGAGTTTATATTTTGTAACTCCATATGTTGCTATGAACTTTGATGTTATTCCTGAGCAACTTAATGAACCATTCAGTGTTTCTACACCTGTTTGTGAGTCTATTCTAGCAGAGAGAGTATATCGTGATTGTCCTATTTTCGTCAATCACAAGAGTACCATGGTTGATTAAATTGAATTAGACATGGTAGACTTTGATGTCATTCTTGGTATGGACTGGCTTCATGCCTGTTATGCCTCAGTTGATTGTAGAGCTCGAGTTGTCAAGTTTCAGTTTCCAAATGAGCCAGTCTTAGAGTGGAAAAGCAGTTCAGCAATGCCTAAGGGTCGTTTCATTTCATACCTTAAGGCAAGGAAGTTAGTTTCTAAGGGGTGTGTCTATCACTTAGTCCGAGTTAATGACTCAAGTGTTGAGGTACCTCATATTTAGTTAGTTCCAGTAGTAAGAGAGTTTCAAGAAGTCTTTCGTGATTATCTACTCGGAGTCCCTCCTGAGCAAGAAATAGACTTCGGCATAGATATCATTCCAGATACTCATCTTATCTCTATTCCGCCATAAACAATGGCACCAACAGAGTTCAAAGAGTTGAAAGAGCAGTTAAATGATCTTTTAGATAAGGGCTTTATTCGACCAAGTATCTCACCTTGGGATGCTCCAGTCTTATTTGTGAGAAATAAAGATAGTTCCCTTAGGATGTGCATAGATTACCGTCAGTTGAACACAGTTACCATCAAGAACAAGTATCCTCTTCCAAGAATTGATGATCTTTTCGATCAAATTCAGGGTGCTTCTTGTTTTTCTAAGATAGACCTCAGATCAGGTTACCATCAGTTAAAAGTAAGGGAATGTGACATTCCAAAGACAACATTCAGAACAAGATATGGTCATTATGAGTTTTTGGTCATGTCTTTTGGTTTGACCAATGCACCAGCAAAGTTCATGGATCTTATGAATAGAGTCTTCAGACCTTATTTAGATATGTTTGTTATCGTCTTCATTGATGACATACTAATCTATTCAAGGAATGAAGAGGATCATGCTGGTCATCTCAGAATAGTTCTTTATACTTTGAAAGATAAGGAGTTAAATGCTAAATTCTCTAAGTGTGAGTTTTGGCTTGAATCTATGGCATTCTTAGGCCATATTGTGTCTAGAGAGGGGATTAACGTTGATACTCCGAAAATTGAGGCAGTGCAGAATTGGCCTAGACTCAGATCTCCAACTGATATTAGGAGTTTCTTGGGTTGAGCTGGCTATTATAGAATGTTTGTAGAGGGGTTCTCGTCTATTTCGTCTCCTTTGACGAAGTTGACTCAGAAAACAGTGAAATTTCAATGGTCTGAAGCTTGTGAGAAAAGCTTTTAGGAATTGAAAAATAGGTTGACTATCACCCCAGTTTTGACCTTACCAGAAGGTACTTAAGGTTTTGTGGTGTATTGTGATGCATCTAGAGTTGGTTTAGGTTGTGTCTTAATGCAGAATGGCAAAGTTATAGCTTATGCCTCTAAACAGTTGAAAGTTCAGGAGAAGAACTACCCAACGCATGACTTAGAGTTGGTTGTTCTAGTATTCGCTTTGAAGGTATGGAGTCATTATTTGTATGGTGTTCATGTTGATATATTCACTGATCACAAGAGCCTTCAATATGTGTTCACTCAGAGAGAGCTAAATCTCAGACAAAGGAGATGGTTAGAGTTACTCAAGATTATGACATGAGTATTCTTTATCACCCAGGTAAGGCTAATGTTGTTGCTGATGCCATGAACAGGTTGTCTATGGGTAATACTACCCATGTCGACGAAGAAAAGAGAGATTTAGCGAAGGATGTGCATAGACTTGCACGCTTAAGAGTCCGACTTATGGATTCCACAAAAGGAGGAATAGTGGTGACGAATGGGGCTGAATCATCACTAGTGTCAGAAGTGAAAGAAAAGCAAGACCAAGATCCCATTTTGCTAGACTTAAAGGCAAATGTTCATAAGCAAAGAGTATTAGCTTTTGAACAAGGGGGAGATGGTGTATTAAGATATCAAGGTAGATTGTGCGTACCTATGGTGGATGGACTCCAAGAGAGGATCATTAAGGAAGCTCATATCTCCAGATATTCCATTCATCTGGGTTCCACAAAGATGTATCGCGATTTGAGAGAAGTGTATTGGTGGAATGGCATGAAGAAGGGCATTGCAGAGTTTGTTGCTAAGTGTCCAAATTGCCAACAAGTGAAGTTAGAGCACCAAAGTCCCGGTGGTTTGGCTCAAAATATAGAACTTCCGTAATGGAAGTGGGAGATGATAAATAGGGATTACATCACAGGCTTGCCAAGGTCTCGTAGACAACATGATTCTATTAGGGTGATTGTCGACAGAATGACAAAATCAGCCCACTTTTTACCCGTAAAAACTACCCATTCGGCAGAAGAGTATGCTAAGCTATATATATATTCAAGAATTGGTAAGAATTCATGGAGTTCTGGTCTCTATTATTTAAGACAGAGGTGCGCAATTTACTGCACAGTTTTGGAAGTCATTCCAGAAAGGCTTGGGTTCAAAGGTGAACTTGAGTACTGCCTTTCATCCTCAGACAAATGGGAAAGCAGAGCGTATCATTCAGACATTAGAAGATATGTTGAGGGCATGTGTGATTGATTTCAAAGGTAATTGGGATGATCACCTACCTTTAATTGAGTTTGCTTACAACAACAGTTACCACTCTACCATCCAAATGGTTCCATATGAAGCCCTTTATAGGAGAAGATGCAGATCTCCTATTGGATGGTTTAAAGTTGGCGAAGAAGGATTGATAGGACCAGATTTAGTGCATCAAGCTATGGAGAAGATTAAAGTTATTCAAGAGAGGTTGAAAATGACACAGAGTCATCAGAAATCCTACACTGATGTTAGGAGAAGAGAGTTGGAGTTTGAAGTAGATGATTGAGTGTATCTAAAATTTTGACCCATGAAAGGTGTTATGAGGTTTGGTAAGAAGGGGAAGCTTAGTCCCCGGTATATCGGACCTTATCGAATATCCAAAAGGATGGGCAATGTAGCTTATGAGTTGGAGCTACCACAAGAGTTAGCCGAGGTTCATCCGGTGTTTCACATCTCTATGTTGAACAAGTGCATGGGCAATCCTTCCTTGATCATACTAACTGAAAGTATTGAGATCAAGGATAGCTTATCTTATGAGGAGATTCCGGTTTAGGTTCAAGATCACCAAATTCGCAAGTTAAGGACAAAAGAGGTTGCATCAGTCAAAGTCCTTTGGAGGAACCAATTTGTTAAGGAAGCTACTTGGGAAGCTGAGGAGGATATGAAGAAGAGATATCCACATCTCTTTGCAACCGGAGAAAATGCAGACCAAGGTACTAATTTTCTTCTTAGTACTATCTAAATTATGAGTGAGCATGTTCCTTGTTTGAAATTGCTTTGGGGATGTTTGAACTTGATGTTACCACCCTTAGCTTAGTAAGAGTAAATCTCATTCGAGGATGAATGTTCCCAAGGAGGATATATTGTAACATCTTGCAACTAGAAAGAACTAGAAGGAAGTTTAAAATCTGGAAATAGTTATTTTTGGAAAGTGTAAGGAAATCTGGAAAATTTTAAGTAAGTTAAGGTGAGTTTTTGGTCAACTTCACACGACCATAACTCCTTGCTCAGGATGAGTTAGGTGTAGTTGAAAATATGGTTCGAAATCTCTTGGAATGATCTTTCCAACGCCACTAAGTTTGCACCATTCCGAGTTCGTATGAGTAAGTTATCCCCTTTGGAAGTTGGGCTGCTAGAATAAGGAAATGTCTAATCCGGATTTTAGAAGGGTGATTTAGTCTTTTCCTTACCTAATTTCTCTAATTCGTTTTAGGAGATTAATTGGGGTAAAACCAGACTTTATTCATATTAGAAAAATTAGAATTTACACTAGGGCTTGGAGAGGAGAAGAAAGAAGAAAAAAGAGGAGAGAAATAAAGAAATCGCCAAGAACGTTCAAGCCTTCTGAGTGGAATTCGTCAGGGGTGATCCCTACAAGGTATGTGAGATAACATAGTGTTGGGTTAGTTCACCCACACGCCAATCTTGTTTCAATTCAGCGAATTTAAATTGTTTGAATGCAAAGAAAGTGAGTTCTTATAGAACATTGTTGAGAATTCGTTGAGTTCTCGAGGGTTGTGTTGTTGAAGTCTCTTGTTGATTTGATTTGTGTTTCCGGGTGAATTTTCAAGTTAAATCTGTTGTATGTTGAGGGTACTATTGATCCTAAATGTTTGGAAAAGAACCAAGGAAGTTAGGAGGGTTTAGAGATGAAAAATGGAGAAGAAAAATCGTCAAAAACTTGGGGAAGTAGGGTGTGGCGTCGCGCCAGCCAGCGCGCCCCAAAAGGAGATCTGAAGTTCAGCCCTTGGGGCTATACGCCAGCCAACGCCCCTCGCCTCTCAGAGCGCCAGGGACGCTAGTTCTCCCCATTCTTCCCCCACCTTTTCGTACTAGTTTCTAAGTGATGTGCCTATGTTTCCTAGTTGATTCTAACACTCTAAGGTACATCTAAACATCATTAAATCATCCATAAACATGAGATCATGAACCTTGAATCCATAATCCATTTCGAGGAAAGTTAAGATCAAAGTCATAGAAGTTAAGAGTAAAAGTCTAGAAGTTAAGAAGCAAGTCAAAGCAAAGTTTCTTAAAGTTTTTCAGAGTCTTTAGCAAACGTTTTACCTTCGTTTTAAGTTAGTCAAAGAGTAAACTTGAAGTTCTTTTCTTCAAAAGTATATGGGAACTAAGTATCCCTAAAGTGATTTAAAATATTTTCACATTTTAATAAGAACGGAAACTAAGATTTCCAAAGAGCCTTCGAGCTAGTTTTCATAAAAAGTAATCGCTTTCTAAATGAAGCAAGAGGGGAAACTTTGATTTCCAAGATAGCATTTAAGCTATGTTTTTGAGCACTAATCTCAAATCACAGAAGAAGTATGTTTTTAAAACATAAGAGCTAGTATATTTTGGGAATACTATTGAGCACCGAATTGGGGACGAGCATTAGTTTAGATAACTCACGTCACCTTACAACCATGTAGCCACCATGGGTAGAAAAGAGTCATACTTTTTAGACGAATCCTTTTTGCAATAGACTAGTGGATCCATTTGGCAGTTCAGGTTCTATACCTTTGGCCGGGTATAGGATGCGCAAGCAGTGTGAGGTAGATCGATGTATCATCACTATATCTCTTATGTGATGGTTGTCGGTTAGAGAAACTCCCACATAAGTTATTGTATTTTTATATACTTCAGCTTATTGTATTTTTAGATATATTTCAGAGTTATGTTGTATCCTTGTGCATACACAGAATTGACAACATGTTTTGAAACAACTTTTGTTTATATTGCACTTGTTTAAACTTCTTTATATTGAAATGAGTTCAGTTAAGTATTCATGAATTGAGAAGAGCCAAGGTAAGTGTTTCTTCCAGATTCTCTTTCCAGCCTATGTTGTTTTAGCATTCCAGCTCGCATACTCGTACATTCAATGTAATGATGCCAGTTGGCCTGCATCTTATTATGATGCGACATAGGTAACTAGGATCGGCATTCCAGCGTACCATTGATCCAGTGAGCAGTTCAGAGTCAGTCGGTGAGCCTCCTTGCATTCCGGAGGATCTATTTTCATTTCTTTCTAGTTAGTTCATTAGGATGTAGTGGGGTTTGTCCCAACATCCATCTCAGTTGTTTTAGAGGTTCATAGAGAGTCAGATGTTAGTCCTTTGAGTCTTTTCATTATCATTTCTTATTGTTAAGACTTGGGTTGCCACTTTTAGCCAAGTTGAATGTTTAATCTTTAAAAAATTCTCAGTTATTTTATTATCCAGTTTAGTTAAGTTCATTGATCATTATAGATGTGAATATTGTCTTCCGCTGAGTTAAGTAAGCCAGGCCAAGGGTTCGCTTGGGGCGAACAATGGCTTTCGAGTGCCAGTCCCGCCCAAGGTGTAGGCTCGAGGAGTGACATTAACAATTCGAGTAAATAACCTTACAAAAACCAATTTGTAAGTTGATACAAATGCACATTTGACCATACCATAGAAGCATCTGTTAAATCATAATAGTAAGCAATCCACGTGGCAGGTGAACGAGCCGATATTCAACTTTTCATATTTTCCAAATAATTTTAGGGAATACAATCCAACCAAAGTTGACACAATGATTATTTTATCATGAGAACAAGCAACACAAGCGAATTCTCAAAGATATTTTTTATTTCTTCAACATATAGTCGCGTGAATTCTCAAATTGTTTTGCATCATATTTGAACCGGAATGACCAACTGCTTATGTCAACTGATATTTATTCTAATAAACTTTTAGTTTACTTTTGCATGTGATTCCATTATCATGCCCATATTTATACACAACAAACAAAAGGAAAAAGTTGGTAATATCATACATAAATAGTTATAACCCACTTCGGTTGTAGTAATCTGAAGATATTAAATCTGCTCATAATTTATAGTCTCAATATAATTAAAAATAAATCAATTCCTCCAAAACTTTATTTTTTTTAGACTTATTACAACCCAATATTATGAACAATTTCATTCTTCTGGATCGTAACAAGTTAGGCCTTTCGGAATTTTCAATTAATTTTGTGTACTGCCACAAATTTCATAACACCATTCTTATGGAGACCATCTCCTTCAAGGAGAAAATTATTGTTATTGTCATGATTAAAATTATTGCATGCAAGGATTATTTCTTGACAACCAGTGACAAATTTGTGTTGCCACACAACAACATTTATTTTGATCATGACCACAACCTTTATAGAAAAAAATTATTTCTTTCTTTTCTTTCGTCCTTCAATAGTTCATATTAACACATACCACAATATTTGTGATGTACTCTAAATGTATGACCAAATAATCATTTATGTCAAAATATTTCTGTTCAATCTCTCAAACCTCTCGTATAGGTGAGATTTGAAATTTATCCAACCATACATGAACATGTCTTTATCCATACTAACACAAGTCATATTCACTTCGTGAAATGACCATAACCATTTGTACATGCTCCATAAGTTATTATTAGTAATACTTTGACATTATCAAATTTATTTGACCCACCTCAACATCAATTTAAAAGTAATAAATGCAGTACAACTTAGTGTTTCTTTATTTTGTTGGAGGATTTACAAAAATTTCAAATTGGGTTGCACCAACACAATGTGCCCAATAACCTTTCATACCACTTTGATGGCCAAAAATTACCTTCACATTTGAAGGACCATATTAAAAACCCATAATGTTCTTCCTTTTAATCACCACAATTGAACATAAACATTTTACCACACTCATATTCATACATTTAACCACTTGTCATTCTCAAACACATTATGTCATGCTACCACATTCACATAAGCGAATGAAGCAAATCAATTGGACAAATTTCATGACTTTTATCAAGAGAATATGATTAATCTGAGATTTGGACACATTTAGGGATTTTTTATATAGAATTAGTATTCTCAAATGCTTAATTTCTGCCAATAACTGATGTAAAACTTGTGATTTTTAGGTTTATGCATTGAGGAACAAAACAAGGACAATAAAAAGCAAAAAGGAACAAAACAGGTTGAAAGGATGAAGAAAGCCAGCCTGGTGATTGCCAAGTCCATTTGGCGAATCGCTGAATGGCTATTTGACCGCCTAAAGTTCCAGTGTGGCAACCCCTGAAGGAAAGAATAAAATTGGCGATTGAAAGGAGCAGTAGGCGGTTCGCCGAGTAGTTCCATGATGCAGTGTTAGATCCTCAAATCTTGAGGATGTTGATTGCCAAGGCAAAAGGCGATGGAAGTGACCAAAGGGCGGCTCGCCGAGCGGTTCGACGAGCCTGACTTACTTTGTCGAGTGACTCTTCGCAGCACATATTTGGAAACTATAAATATATTTTTGAACATTTAGTTTAGCAATCTTAGCTCATATATTTTTAATCTATTATTAAATTTTTAGTTGAAGAGACAGTTTTATCTAGTTTTTCCTAAGATTTGAAGTTTTTCACTTTTGAGAAATTGGAAGTGGGTCTTTGAGATTCTTTGAATTAGAACATTGTAAGGAGTAATCTACTCTTACCTAGTTGATGGATAATCAATTTGGTAATGGTTTTTACCTTTTTATGATGTCTAGCTAAAACCCCATTTCTTGGGGTGTGATTATGTGATTATGGGCTGATTTAGTTTTTGGGTATTGCTAATTGTTAGTTTGAATGCTATTTAGAAGTGAATTCAATCATTAATTGTGGTTTAATTTAAGAATTGTAGTTGCAAATGCAATTCTAGCTTTATGTTATTGGCTTGCGAGAGAGAGATGTTTTAGAATTAAGGATTTTGATTGATGGTTCGTGGGTATTGGGTTGACCTGGGTTCAGCTCGAGAGGGTGAATCCTAAACCCAATTCCACACATTCAGCTCGAGAGAGTGAATGGACTAATGTGTGGGTTGGTCTTATTTTTCATGCTTGTTGATGTTCGAGAGAAATCAACTTAATTCTAGGTAAATTGTTTGAGATAAAATTTACCTCCACTATAGCCTAGCTTACTCACTAATAACTAGCTAATTACTAATAAATTCAATTACCCATTTGTCTATATTAACCTATAATTGATCACATCCCAAAAATCTATCTCCTTATTATTATTGCATATTGTTTGCCGCTATTTGTATTTGATAATCAAAACCAGAACCCCCTCATCTGACATTTGTGTCACCCCTTAATTTGAATCATGTCTGTATTCGACAACTTTTATTCCTATGATTGATTTGAACATGTTCACACTTCCAAATTAAATTAGAAACACGTACCACTGCCTGTGGAATTCGACCCTAACTCATTTAGTTGGGTTTTATACTAATTAATGACCGTTGACGCTTAGAATTGGATGAAGTGTCTTTGAAGTGTTATTAATCAAAATGACGATGCTGTCGGGGAGTGGTGTTGTTTAAGTTTCTTTTGGTGAAGTTGAATTTTGTTCTTTTTAGTTGTAGTTGAATCTACTTACTTTCGGTTTTGGGTTTTAGTGTTACTTGTTGAACATAAGAAATGAGCATATCTTGTACCAACGATAACCAAGTGGATAACTCTCTGTTGAAGTTGATGATTCTTAGGGATAATAGCCTAAAATTCCCGCACTCGGAGGGTGAGACAATCCATGAGTTGTGGCTTAAATTTAAGGCACTATTGCTATAGTGTCTAACACATGAAATCCCAGATAAGATGCTAGTGGACTGCTTCTATAGATGTCTTGTTCCTGAGAACAGAGGAGTGGCTGACCAACTTTCTTCGGGTGGTCTAATACGGTAACCCTATGCAATAGTAGCCCAACTCCTTGATCACATGACTAAGACCAACAAGGAGACAGAGAAGGACCAGAATTTGGCCACACTATTGACTCAGCTGGATCTTTTGGCCAATAATATTATGGCATTTGAAGTACTGTACAAAAAGAAAGATAGGTACATTCCTCCTCATGAGCGTAGAAAGCCCAAAGACTATGAGGGTGGACAAGTAGAAGCGATACTCTCACGTATTCTCCACAAAGTCGAAGAACACGATATAATGTTGAAAGAAATAAGAGAAAATGTCTCAATGCTGAATCAGATGACTGCTTCTCATTCCATATCTATTCAGCTACTGGAGACCCAAATGTGTCATATATTGTCTCGTCTCTAACCCAGACAAGAAGAGGGATTGCCTAGTGATACTATTGAAAACCCCAAGAATGAAGTTAGAGCGAGGACTTGTGTCGTGCCATGATGTTAACTAAGGCGCTTCTTCGGAGGAAACCCAAGTTTTTATTTGCTTTGTTTTGTTTTTGGAATAACGGGTGTTGATTGTGTAGGTTGAAGTATAAAAGGTGTTTGAAATGTGCAGGTTGGCGAGCAAAAAGTATAGTCGGTGACTCCCCGAATAGGTCGGTGAGCATGACTTGGACGGCCATTGGGCTCAGGAAAATATCACATTAGAGTTTATAAGACTTGGCGGGCCCATGGACGAATAGGCAACTCCCCGAACAGGTTGGCGAGCCCGTCTTTGTCCGCCATTTGGACATCCAATTTAATCGAAGGTCTTGTAAAACTCGGCGAGGTAAGTAAGAGTAGTTCGGCGAGGAAAAATAACATCGCCAAAAGGCCATGAACTGGATGGTTTTTAAAAGGCCAAAGGTTTAAAATTTCAAACTCTTTCACATTCCCTAACTTTTAACTTCATGCAATCACACCCGCACTTTAGTTTTTCAATATTATTGCATTTTCTTACATTTTGATCTTCGATCTCGTGTTTAGAGTTGGATACTTTGCCGCCTAGCTTTACAGATTCATATTTCCGCATAAAGGTTGGTTTTCCAAACCCCATACTCTAAATTAGTGGTTACACTCAAATGCATTGTTATAAATTATGTTGATGTGTGCTGGGCCTCTCTGAAACTGTAAATGTGTGCTAGTTTTCCTTTTCTAGTTGTGATATCGTGTCTAAATTGCCTAACTTGTTAATTTCCCAAAATGCATGCTTTAAAATACATCATAAATTGTTGGGTTACGGTATTTTTTTGTTGGGTCTAGTCGGGTGAAGTCTGTGTAACCCAAATTGTGCTAAATGACGTGATTTGCCCAATGATGGAGCGTTGGACGTAATTCTTAAGGGCTAAAGTCGTCAAATGACCAAATTTAGCTAAACTAGGGGAAAGTCTGAGTACCCCAGTGGCATGGGTCTAATGGGTCTGAGCCTAATTAAGTGGGTCTGTGGTTTGATTTTGTTTTTGGGGGTTGCGGGTTTGATTTTGGGAGTTGGGGTTTAAAATAGGCACGTTGGGCAATTTGGCGAGCTGGGTCAAGCTAGCCAAAATCATCCTTGATCACCTTTAATTTCATAGAAATATTGAGTTTGGTTTTGTAACTTTTGGCGAGAAGCCTGAGCTCACCGGATGATGTCGGCGACTTGCTGAAAGTCTCCTTTGATCGCCCTTTCTGCGCCCTAACCCCTAAATTACACTGTATCTTTAGGCGGGCTAGTCTATGCTCTCTGAATGATGTCGGCGATTCACCGAAAGTCCCTTCTCATCGCCGACATGCCAATTTTTTGGGAAATTTTTTAGCGAATCCTTTCTGCGAGCCCGATTTGGCTCGCCAAAGTGATTCGACAACTCGCCGATCGGTTCAGCAAGTCTCTCTACAACCTAATTTCTACAAATTTTCTTGAACTGTTTCTAACATTCTTCGATGTTTTGCATATATTGCTACACCAAAAGTAGCAGGCCGAGACATGCCACCCCGTAAGAGGGCAAAGGGAATCACCATAAATGAGGATGCAACTGCTTCACGAGCAAGGGCGACAAAACTTCCTACCACCGGTGGGAAGGGAAAAGGGAAAAGGGAAAAGGGATAGGCAAGGCACCTGCTCCTGCATCCCCGGAGGTTAGCTCCGACAGTGACTGCATATACGCCACTCACCTCACCACTTTTGAGAGTGAGGGTACGTGCCAGGACCCTCAGGCTGCCATCTCTGAGCTTGAGGATGATGAACTATTGTTGGCCCGGAAAGCTGAGCTGCGATCCAAGATGATGAATGATCCATCTAGGATAAGAGTGCCTTAGACCCATATTCCTTCTCCCATTCCAGATCAGGCTATGGTTCCGGCATCACCTGCACTGGGTCCTCCTCCCCAATCTATGAACAGACTGAAGGCTGAGGAATTGAGGACCACCATCGAGGAGAAGAAGATGTCTACTGATGGAGTGATAGACAGATACCCAGAGATCTGGTGCTTCTTGAAGTCTCACAAGTTCCAGATATTCACTAGACCCCATGGCACTTATATTCCAAATTGGGTCCAGGAGTTCTACACTGCCTATAAAGTTGGAGTGCCACAAGGGAAGAGGAAGGCTGCCACATTCAAGCTAGTGAATTATGTGGTCGTCAGGGGAAAGAAGGTAAAGTTTGATAGCGGTGACATAAATTATGTATTGGAATGCATTGCCAACATTGTTGATGACTACCAATACATGATCAAGACCAAGTATTTGGAGACTATGAAGGAAAGGTTGGCTCCTTTGTTGTCAGATGATACTCCTATATAGGTCGAGGCCGGAGTACAGATTGAGAAGATGGACCTCAAAGTGGTATCGAATTACTGGTTTGTCTTCATCAGTAGTACCATTATTCCATCTCAGAATGAATCCATCCTCCGCCAAACAAAGGCAGTTTGTCTTGGTTCCATCATTGCAAGGAAGCGTATAAATCTAGGAATGATTATTGCAGAAGAAATGGCCATGAGGGCCAAGCAGCGTCAGACATCACTTCCGTTCCCGGTGTTGATCATCCAATTGTGTAGATAGGCTCGAGTACCCAATGATGAGAAGATGGATGTGGAAGCGATTCCCACATCCTATACAGACATTCGATAGATAAAAGCTGAGTATTTGAAAGATGAGGCTAAGAAGAAGAAGGCAGCCTCGATGGATTCTTCCCCGGATGTAGACATTGAGACTTTACCTGCATAGGTAGTATTGCCTACTCCGGCCCCTAGGCCTTCAGGTATATCTGGTGTTGGCCCTTCCATGACTCCTAGTTCCTCTACCGCAACCTTGCTCCCTAGGTTTGGTGCTACTACTACTGCTTCTCGACTTCCACTCACCCATGCGGTGATACTACAGATGGGGCATCTAGCCCATTCTGTTGATAGGTGTGCCTCCAGGCTTGAGACCACAGTCCCTGGGATGATTGAGAGGGCCCTTACTGCTGTTGTGACACTCCTTAGTGTGTCTATTGATGCCCTTGCGACACATATAACGGTGTGTGAGCGAGGGTAGGGGTCCACTGATAAGGTGACGGCTCTAAAGGGCACAAATTTTTAGCTGAGGAAGGACGTGGACCAGTTGAAGTCCAAAGATATATCCATGATTTTTGGGACTGTGGAGATCCCCGACATGCCAGCTGATATGGATGTGCCTACGGCTACCAACGTAGATAAGGTTCGAGTTAAGGAGATGGCTGCTTTTGAGTCCGAGGCATGAGACTGATGAGAAACAATTTTGCGTTGATGTGGGGGCTACTTATGAGGGCCTTACAGAGGTTGAGGAGGCCATGGTGGATTCAGCTGTGCAGCTTTCATTGGCAGATACAACCATGGCTGGGTCTATTGGAGCCACTGCTGATGTTACACCGGGCACTGATGCCCCGATAAACGGAGCGACCGTGTAGAGAAGACCCTTTTTTACCTCCCTCTCTGTCATTTTTATTGACTTCTTATTGTTTTTTGCATTTGAGGACATATGACTTTTTATTTGTGTGGGGAAGGGGGGTGAGGTATTTCCCTACCTACCTCTTGTGACTATCTTGTGTATGTACTATTGGGTTTTTGTATTTAGATTGTGTTTTGATATTATTTTGTGGATGTTTAAGCTTGTGGCTCCACATTATGAATGCAAATGGTTTTTGACCCTTTTAAAATTTTTGTCACCTATTGTGTGTGATTGTGGATATATGTGCAAATTTGAGTATCAGTTATGATCAATACCGATGACTTGAATAGTTCTCCTAATTGAACAAACATGAATGCGCGGCTACGATGTGGCCAAATAAAGTTGCATAAACAATATGTGGACTTTTTTCATCTAGTTGTGACTAGCCAATTATTGAATGAGTCTGTTGTGATGAACATTGCACACTAGCAAATATGTGCAGTCTTGTTTGATATTAGTGCCAATGCCTTGTGTGATGAGCTTACCGTGAACCTTGTGTGATGACACCTAGAATTTTACCCATTGGTCTAGTTGACAATGTGAAGCATGCTCTTGAAATGATCTTAGGCAACAATTTCGAAGAGTGAAACACAATTTTACATTATACCTCTTCTGTGGCCAACCTTGTGAGATGTGTCAACTTTGCCTTTGAGCCTTGTCCTTTTCTTGGAAGATGGAATCCCTCCATACAAAATAAGAGAGAAATAAAAGAAAAAGAATAAAAAAGTTGTGAAATAAAGTTGTGAAAGTTGCAAAAGAAATGGGTTGTTCGGTATTTCATTGGAAGTGAATAATGGGGTAAATTTTGAGCATGAGTGAACATGCTGAAGAAAAGGAAGGAAAAATGATGTTCATACCACATTTCATGAGGATAGCAGCCACTGAGCCTAAATTATCATACATTTACGCTCAGCCCCATTACAAGCCTTGAAAAAACCTTTTCGATCTTGAGTGAGCTAAAACAAATTTTGATTGGAAAATACGGGCAAACCTATGGGTGAAATCATGGCTATTTTACCGCCTAAAGTTCCAGTGTGCCAAGCCCTGAAGGAAAGAACCAAATTGGTGATGGAAAGGATTAGTCGGCGGATCACCGAGTAGTTCCGCGATGTAGTGTTAGATCAACAAAAGTTACAGACCTTGAGGATGCTGAATGCCAAGGCAGAAGGGCAATGGATGTGACCAAATGGCAGCTTGTAGAGTGGTTCGGTGAGACTGACTTACTTCGTTGAGTGACTCTTCACAACAATTTTTTAGCGACTATAAATACATTTTTGAACATATAGTTTATCAATCTTAGCTCATATATTTTTAATCTATTATTAAATTTTTAGCTGAAGAGACAGTTTTCTCTAGTTTTTCCTAAGCTTTGAAGAATTGAAGTTTTTCACTTTTGATAAATTGGAAGTGGGTATTTGAGATACTTCGAATTGGGGCATTGTAAGGACAAATCTACTCTTACCCAATTGATGGATAATCAATTTGGAAATGGTTTTTAACTTTTAATTTATGATGTCTAGCTAAAACCCCAATTTTTAGGGTGTGATTATGTGATTATGTGCTGATTTAGTTTATGGGTACTGCTAATTGTTAATTTAAAGGCTATTTAGAAGTGAGTTCAATCATTAATTGTGGGTTAATTTAAGAATTATAGTTGCAAATGCAGTTCTAGCTTTGTGTTCTTGGCTTGCTCGAGAGAGATGTTTTAGAACTATGATTTTTGATAGATGGTATGTAGGTATTGGGTTTACCAGGGTTCAGCTCGAGAGAGTGAATGGACTAATGTATGGACTGGTCTTATTTTGCATGCTTGTTGATGTTCGAGAGAAATCAACTTGATTCGGGTAAATTGTTCGAGATAAAGTTTACCTCCACTATTGCCTTGCTTACTCACTAATATCTAGCTAATTACTAATAGTTGCAATTACCCATTTATCTATATTAGCATATAATCGATCACATCCCAAGAACACGTCTCATTATTATTATTTCGTATTGTTTGCCGCTGTTTGTAGTTGATAATCAAAACCAAAACCCCCTCATTTGACATTTGTGTCACCCCTTAATTTGAATCATGTCTTTATTCGACAACTTTTATTACTATGACTGATTTGAACATGTTCACATTTCCAAATTGAATCTGAAACACGTACCACTCCTTGTGGATTCGACCCCAACTCATTTAGTTTGGTTATATACTGAGTAACAATCGTTGACGCTTAGAATTGGATGAAGTGTCTTTGAAATGTTATTAATCAACATATCAATTTGCTCAGTCATCATTACGTCGTCATTATATTATGTTGGGACTTGAACCCAATGTCTTAATCATAAGAAGGCATTTTAGGTCATTATTAGTTGGGACTCAACTCAACAATTTATTATCATGATGCATCAAGACTCTCACCTGATGTATTACCCTCTTGGTGCGATAGGACTTGTATCCTTTGTCTTACCCACAATAAATGACATAATAAGTCAAATATAATAGGACTCACCATTGAGCCTTAGAAAAATATTGTCACTTTTTGATTAACATGCACAAATAAATATAGAACTAAAGAAACACAATAAAAATATTCTCAACAAAGTATGTACTAATATCTTAAACATGTCAAAACAAAGAGTGACATATAACATTATATTATATTATGTTTGGTGCACAATAATTAATCTAGTGAATTACCGTTATAAATTAAAAAATCAATTGCACACTAAGAAAATAATAATTTCAATTACACTAAAAAAAAAACTTGTTCACTACCACCACCCCTTTTTCAATTTCCAAGCGAACCCAAAATATTTCACAAGGTAAACAAAATAAATTAAAAACTTATGTAATAACCAAAACAGTGAGCATAATCATAAATAAAATATAAAATATGTTTCACATACAAAAGAAAGTATATATAGTCATAGGTGAAAAAAATGTACAGTAACAATAATGTTAATCATTCACCTTGTTCACAAGTAAAATATAAATATATTCCATAATAATTTACGTTGTTCCTGAGATAAAAATAAACATAATTAATTTACCCTCTTTTATTTACTTTGCTTCAATCCTGCAATGGTAGAACATTTGTGTTGATAACGTGTTGTAAAACTTAAGAACAAAATAACAATATAAATA